>JABTTQ020000329.1:0-739846 GCA_016081115.2 Rehmannia glutinosa | reverse complement strand
ACTTCACTCACCACCACCAGACCTTCACGTAGTTCACGTCTTTCTTCTTTCACATACTCGTCAGCAATGAGTCTTCCTCTTCAGTCTCCGGGGCTGTCTTCGTGATGTTTGAGCATAATGACTTAACTCACCTGACCAAATTTATTTATTACAATGCAGCTTACAACAAAAATTGGGGTGCCAACTTCCTATTCTAAGTTTTACACGGCATTCATCAAATCTAAACAATAAGTTTCCCAACAATTTCTTATCGATGATGCCAAAACTTAAAACATTCATACAATTATTTAACAAAGAAAGACATACGCACAACGAGAATCACGTAACGCATGTTTAATCGATCCTTTATTGATCATAACATTTCGTTTTACATACCAAGCATGCAAAGGTATCGTATTACAAAAATCAGACGAGATTAAACGGGACTTAGACTAACCATGTTGTTCTATATCTATTCACGATAGAAATTGCATAATTTTATTCAACGTACGTACACTTACATAAAGCAGGTATTTACACAGAAAATACATGAATAAGCGGATAAAGAACACTTCATCTCCTTCGCCTCTTCTTTCATCTTCTTCAAATTTATCTTCCTCGACTTTTTCTTTTTCATCTTTCACTTTCTTTTTCATACGCCCTTCTCTCGGCAGCCTTCATCTCTTCTTAGTTTTTTTATTTTCCCGGCCACGGGGCCAGTTTGTCTTTTATTTTCTTTCTTCAATTCCGCTAAGATACTCAAAGATTGTTCTTCGCTACTGGCAGTCAAGCATTTCACAACCACTCCCCAAGATCCCTCCTCCTTTCTTGCCCGGATCTATGTACTCAATATTTTTTGGGGCGGGTTAAAGGGTCCTGAACCTCTTCCCTCCACAGCTGCTTTTCCTCTCGCCTCCGGGGCCTTCTCCCAGAGTGACTACAGAGCGATGGTTTTGTCAGTCGGCTTCTTCACATAGTGTGAGACCTTTTTCCCGGTCTAAATCGAGCAGGCATGGACATGTTTACTTAAATACCCTTCAGATGCGAGCGTCTTGAATTCATCAACAGATCTTGCTTCGATTCCAGATACAAATGGCATAGGTGTCTGTCTATCGGAATGCCTCCATGTTGTTTGAATATCCATAACTCGGGCATTCATCCTTCCTTCCACTTCCCCCGTCCATCGCTTTCAATCAAGGTTTTCTCTTTTCAACCATTGAGTACAGTGTTGGAGTGGCGTAGTCATCGGGGTTCAGCGATAATATCGATTTGTGACAAGACATTGGGGGTTTTAGCGATCATCAAGGTCACATCTTTTTCGAACTTTCCCCCTCAGCGGACTTCCTTTTCTCTCTTTATTACTTCCTCGATTGTCTTTCCCTTCACATTTAGCCTCCTTCTAGCCTTCTCGATCCTTGACCTTTAGGTATTCCTCTTCTCCCTTTTTGGCATCATCAAAGGAGAGAGGAACCCCGAAACAAGCTGCAAGCGGGAAGTCTGGTTTCCAACACGATTGTTTGAGTTAATCTTCGAATCTGGCGTGGAGTAGTTTGCACGGAACTCGAGTGGAGCGGGTGGCGTTGGATTCAAACTACCAACTTTATCTCGGCCATGAGAGATCAATTTTCGATCCATGTTCTCTTCCACACGCAGGAGCTCGCTCTTTTGCTCACGCAGTGCCTTTATCTCGGTCGTGTGAGATTCATGCATTTGTTCAATGTGCTCGCAATTTTGTCTTTGCAGACGGATTCTCACGCACCAACAACTTGTTGAACAATGTTAAAAATATCGAGCTTGTTCCACACGTTCTTTCTTCTTGTGTTTGCCACCACTCCCGGATCCTCGACTATGATGCCTCTCTCAAATCAGAAGGTTAGGCGTCCACGTTATCGACCATGTCCGAGGCTGGTGCCTCTCCATCCGTTCAATCTCAACAAATAGGGCTTTGAACACCTTCCGAACTCGATTTACCGCTTCATCTGCTTTCTGATTGGCGACCAGCGAAGTCAAAGCTATAGTTCGATTTGAACAATGGTGTCGTGGAATGACAGATCGTCCTGTGGAAGCGCTCGCGATCTTTGTGCGATTCATTTCTTCGGGAGGTCGGTACCTCCGAGAGAAGGAAATGATTCTATGAAAGAATCATCACGTCTGCAACCTCGAATTTGTTCAAGGATAAGTGGTGCTCGTGAAGTCCCTTGTGGAGTCGAACTCGGGCAGGGGAGCTTGCGCAGCGGGACTCTGTTTCAGCTTGTGGTCTGTGAAGTGGACACGACTTTGCGAGCCTCGGTGTCTCAACGGCCTTCGTTGGTCTCAAATGGTTTTTCCAAATGAGTTGACGTCCTTTATCGGGAGCGTCATCGGACGATGATGAGATTTCCATGGGTGGCTCAACATCAAAGTTAAATGTTTGGCAGTAGTCTTGAGGTCGACTTACTCGTGGTTGGAACATCTCACCAGCCTTTGATCGATCCACGGGGAATGACTGGCCTTCATCGCCTTCTTCCGAGCCCGTAAAGGTTACATCGTGATTATCCTAGGAATCGTGAAGTGCACTTATCTCCTTTTTACGATGGATCAATGATAGCGAGGGATGTTCTATGCTTCGTTTCTCTACCTCGAGAAGTCTCAACCTCTCGCTGCCTTCATTACCTCCCGCAGCCTCAATGCAGGCAGCTCGACATCCCTTTCGACGGTGTCACCGTCTTGGGGTCTTCGAGGTGGCGCCCATTGGAGTCTCAACTCCATGGATTGCACTTTCATCGCCCGAGTGTTAACTCCCGGCAGCCTTCATGTGCCTCGGCCCCGCATCGGCTGGCGTCATTAGCTCGCGAAGCGATTGGCACTTCACCAGACTGATCACAAATCAAGCACCGCCGCTGACAACTTACTTGTGTATTCGTGATTGTTCCTTCTCCACTTCGCCTTCTAAATTCATTGTGGAGTCACCGCAAAGATCCTCCGACCTTCTTTGCAGCAGAGGAGTTTCCCCAACCAGGCACACCAAATGAGTGACTTGGAATGGGTCACTCGTCTCAGACTCCAGGTTGTTCCCACCGAGTATTCGACCCGTTGGGAAGGTGTGGTAAGACACCTTCATTAGGGGTTGACTCGACTTGGGTCCCCACTATCCCGGTTTCATCGCCATTTCCCTTAACATTTTCCTCCGAATGAGCTGGGAAGTGGTGGCGGCAACAACAATGTGATATCTTGTCGCACCACTCCCATAGGATCTATTTCACTGTGATTTGGAGTACTCTCATGGTCCTCCATCATTCTTTGCTCATGTAGGATTCTCGACTCTTGCATTGCTTGCTGCGTTTGCAACTCTTCCGTGGCAAAGAACAGGTCCAGATCCTCATCACTTTCTCGATAGACGTCAAGGTGAGGTGTGTATGATCGGTGGTGCCAGTGAGAGGCGATATCCGGCCTTCTCACGTGCCTCTCATATAAGCGTCCCCAAATTGCTTTAGCCCGTTCGCTTTCTTTTTTTGAATCTGCGCAGGATATTGATGCAATTATCCTCATAAAGGGCTTGCAAGATCGTGGTCCACCTCAAGAAACCTCAAGAGTTCTTCTTCCTCAAAGAATGAACTCGGATTTTCAAACCGCACTGATAGGCTCAACCCATTTTCTCCACTCTGCAGACGATTTTGGATGTCCGGATACAATGGAGAGTACATGATTACATCGCCTTCATCATTCTCTTGCTAGCCCTCGTTTTCCGAGGTATTAAGGGTAGCGAGATTGCTCAACACCCTCGCAGCCTCAGATTCTGGTGGAGAAACAACCCCGTCAACAGTGATTCGGTTGTCTCGGCCATTCCTGGTTCCTCACATTGCTCTGCTATAGTTGGGTCTTGAGTTGCCTCTGCTGATCGACCTCGCGGCCCACTTGGCCGTTTTCATCGATCATGTCCGGAGACTCTACTTCTCCAAAGTAGTTTCGGGTATTTTCTCCAATGAGTGGTGACTCGGCCGATTTCTCAAGCTCGAGCGCTTGAAAATTCTTTTTCTTCTTTGTTTGTACCCGAGGATTTCTAGTTCGGATAAGGTTTCTTCAGTCCTCAGGCAGGGGCCTGCCGTTGTCTTCTTCGAGGAGCTCGGCCGTCTTGGCTTATCGCTTCTCCTTTTCTTAACGACCGGAGAAGATATTTGAGATTCTTCTCCTACTTGTGGCCGAGGGACAAGAGACACGGCCGCGGGGTAGGTGACTTCATTTGTAGGGGAAGAGATTTCTTTTTCTTTCTGCCGAGGATAGCAGCGATCTTCTTAGCACCGCAGGAGTAGCCTTTTTCTTTGGAGGAGAGAGGAGACAGTTGTATCTTGAGGTCAACTCGATTCCCTCACTCGTGACGGCTCTTTAGCGTAGGCTCTCTTCGTGCGCCCGAGAGATGTTTGATCCGAACATCCTCTTGTTTACATGGAATGCCTTTGGCAACGATGTCCCTCAACAATTTGTGGGTAGTCCTCCTTCAAGACCTTTGATCTTATTAGTGTAGACTACTTTCTCTTTTGTGACAAAGATAGTCTGACTGCATGGCTACTTCCTTCCAAGCAAAAGCCAGTCAACATCGGCTTCATTAATTTCCGACACTCCGCCGTAAATAAGCAGTGTTTTGCTAATCCTTGCGATAATGATGAACTCCTTTCCATGAATAGAGGACTTGATGCCCTCATCGTGAACCTCAGCGTCACGTGAACCGCGCGACCTCTTCCACATAGGTCATCGGAAACTCCAACGTCGAAACGGTTTCAAAATTTAGATGTTTCAATTTCTCGGTCAATCTTCTTCACTAGGGTGTCGCCGGGCCCTGTTTCACCATACCATCGAAATCCACAGAGACCCTGTAGATTTGCTTTCCTAGCTTGACAAAATCATGAGTGGATGCCATTTCTCATTTTTTACCGAATGAAACTTTAGAAAATGATCCGAGGATTGAAAAGGTTTTGAGAGAAAATTTGCTTTTGCTTTCGAGAGAGAGATGAACAATTTTTGGTAAAGTGAGAGAGAAAACGGACGAAATGGTTTAAGTATGGTTCATGAAAGGGCGTCGCGGGTGGTTTTTGAAATGTGATCAAAATCAACGACTTAGATCTTGCAAGCCGATTTGCATTTAATGTCTCGTTTTTAATACGGCGATTTATATCCAATCATAAGCTTGGTGTGCGGCTTTTGCCTGTACACGCCATAAGTATCGACGTCATTCTTAAAAACATTCCCGCTTAGTAAAAACGATCGTTTTTGTCACTTTGCTCATAAATGACTCGGTTGTCCCTTAGGCCGATTTAACTCTTCTCTCTCTCGCATGTAAATACTCACCGCTCGCCTAACTCCTGATGCAAATTGTTTTTCCGATACGGCTGATTCACTTAGCTGATTTAAGAGTTCAGCTCTTTTTCCTCTTTTCGTGTTTCATTTCTTTTCTTTGAGTCTTCTAAGTGTCAACTCAGCTCAATTAATCCTAACTCATGCTTGAGTTCTTCAAATCTTGACTCACATAATGGTTTTGTGAATATGTCGCCAACCCGCTTATCGCTTGAAATATATTCCCGGATGATGTCCTTCTTTTCAACATGATCTCTTATGAAGTGATATCTGACATCGATATGTTTTGTTCTTGAGTGCAACATAGGATTTTGAGTGATTGCAATTGCACTTGTGTTATCACACATGATTGGAATTTCCTTTTCTTCAACTTCATAGTCTCTCAGCTGCTGTCTCATCCATAGGACTTGGGCACAAAATTTGCCGCAGCCTATGTATTCTCGCTTCACTTAGAGATGGCTATTGAATTTTGCTTTTTGCTAAACCAGAAATTAGCCTATTTCCAAGCATTTGACATGTGCTCCGAGGTGCTCTTCTTCCGTCAACTCTACATCCAAAGATAGTCGTGAGTCCAATAGCCAATTAGCTTGAATCCACCTTCCTTTGGATACCATAAGCCAACTTCTTGGCTTCCTTTCAAATATCTCAAGATCCTCTCAGCCGCATCATATGGCTTTCTTTTGGAGCAGGATTGAAATCTTGCACATACACCTACGGCAAAGGTGATGTCCGCCTGCTTCTGTAAGATAAAGCAATGATCCAATAAGTGCTCTATATCTTGTTTGATCTACAAAGGCTTGCCATCCGTGATCCATGTCCATTTTTTGATGATGTATTCATTGGTATTTTTATCAAGACTTCTCTTCCATACCAAATTTCTTCATTAAATCTCTCTGGTGTATTTTGTTTGACTTATGAAGGTTCCATCCTTCACTTGCTTTCACTTGGAGTCCAAGGAAGAATGTCGACTCTCCCATCATGCTCATTTCGAATTTGCTTTGCATGAGGTTTGAAAATTTATCACACAGCTCTTTGTTTGTGGATCCAAAAATGATGTCATCCACATATATTTGAACAAGCAGTATGCTCTTCCTGTCTTGAATTCTGAAGAGTGTTCTATCCACTTTTCCTTTTGTGAATCCATTCTTAGTCAGGAATTGTGATAATGTATCATACCATGCTCTGGGTGCCTGTTTCAATCCATATAGAGCTTTCTTGAGTTTGTATACCTTATCTCCAAGAGTCTTCTGCTCAAATCCTGGAGGTTGTTCAACATATACTTCTTCTTCCAATAAACCATTAAGGAATGCACTTTTTACATCCATTTGATATACAATAAAATTCTTGTGGGTTGCATAGGCAAGAAACATCCTTATAGCTTCCAATCTTGCTACAGGAGCAAAAGTTTCATCAAAATCTATTCCTTCTTCTTGGCAATATCCTTTGGCTACCAATCTTGCTTTGTTTCTTACCACAGAACCTTCCTCATTCATCTTGTTTCAATACCCATTTAGTGTCAATAACATTTTGATGGGTAGGTATTTGAACCAGTTCCCACACTTTATTTCTTTCAAACTGATTCAGCTCTTCTTGCATGGCTTGAATCCAATGTGTGTCATCCAATGCTTGTGACACATCTTTAGGCTCTATTTGTGAGATGAAGCAGGTAAACATTGCTTCTTGTTGAGTTTTGGATCTTGTTTGGACAACTTCTCTTACATCTCCAATGACTAGTTCGTGGATGGTCTCTCACCATCTTACATCGAGGTTGGAGTAAGTTAGCCGGATTCGATCGTCTTGCAAATTGTGTTGCTTTGATCAGCTCTCTCATCATCACTTAGTGCAGATTATCCAACCTGTTTTGAGACTCGGCTATCTCATCTTCATCCGGTTTATAATTCCACTTGGCCTTTTCAAAGATAAAGACTCTTCGCATGGTTGGTTGATTCAAATTATCACCACTCTTCAACGCCTTTCTCCATTTACATTTGCTCATCAAACACCAAATGAATGGATTCCTCCGTAACCATAGTTCTCTTGTTGAGTACTCAGAGGCTTTGCTTTCACCGAGTATCCCAAGAAGATACCTTCATCGACTTTAGCATCAAAAGACTTTAAATTATCTTTGCCATTGTTATGGATGAAGCATTTGCATCCAAATATTCTAAAATATGCAACACTTGGCTTTCTTCCCCGCCCAAATCTCATAGGAGTCTTTTGTCACCGCCCTGTTTATCATGCATCTATTTTGATTATAGCATGTTGTGTTTATTGCTTCACCCAAAATCTTTTAGGTAGCCCCGCTTCCGCTAACATGGTCCTTGCGCTTTCTTTTGAGAGTTCTATTCCTTCTTTCTCGCAACTCCATTCTCATGCGGAGTCCTTTGCACGCAGATAATTCATGACCAATACCATTTTCAATACAATACGAAGTTATTATACCATTGACAAACTTCAGCTTCTCACGATCTTATTTTGATAATGGTCTGACTTTTCTCATTTTGAATCCTCTTCATTAGTTGTGGTAGTTTATGTAGGGTTTCTTTCTTCTTACACATGAATATTGTCCATGTATATCTTGAGTAGTCATCTACTACCACCAATGTGTATTTCTTCCCACTTATGCTAGCTGGTTCAACTGGACCAAATAGATCCATATGTAGCAGATGCAATATTCTTATTGAAGATGGACATGTCTTTTCCTTGAATGATGATTTGATTTGTTTTCCCTTCTGACATGCATCACATTTACTCTCCTTCTTGTATACTGAGTCTGGAAGCCCTTCCACTAGATTGCTTCTGGCAAGCTTGTTAATTGTTTTGAAATTCAGGTGACTCACCTTTCTGTACATGACCCAACTTGATTCTACTGCTCTTTTTGCTAGTAGACAAGTGCTTGGTGTTGCAGTTGACCAATCTACCACATACATGTTCTTTTGTATGCATCATTGCAACACAACCTCATTGGATTCAGTGTTCTTGATTTGGCATGTACCCATGTTGAATCCAACATTGTAGCCTTTGTCACAGAGTTGGCTAATATTTAGCAGATTGAATTTGAGTCCTTCAACATATGCAACATCTGTGATTTCTAATCCATTTTTCTTGATGGATCCAATGCCTCTTATTTCTCCCCGAGCTTCATTTCCTCCAAATATGACTTTTGCACCTCGACTTCCTTGAATTTTGACAGATTTTTCTTGTGTCTGTCATATGTCCGGGAACAACCACTATCCATGTACCAGGTTCCTTGCACTCACTTGCTCCTTGAACCCGCAATCAAGGAAATTAAGTTTTAGGTACCCATACTTGTCTGGGTCCTGTGGGGTTAGTATTGTAAGATGATCCAACCAACCTATAACCAAGTGATTTGACTCTAAGGGGTTGCCATCTATTAGTGCCATAATCATAATTGATTTTGGCAAATTTCTTGGGGGTTCTAGGTTCATACAAATTGCCTCTTTTGTCCGTATGCTTGTGTGTGTGCTTTAGCAATTGCCTTCTTTGGGTAGTTGTGATATTTCTGAGTGTAGTGCCTAAGTGCATATGTGTGCTGATGAAAGCCCTTATACATTTGAAATGGCCTTTGTTGAGTTCTAGGCCTTTTCCATTTGGACTTATATTCCATAGGTCTTTGCTGATAGTTCACATTATTCCAATCAAACTTGGGTACTTTCTACCATTCCTTCATATGTGTTTCTTTTATAGAACTTCTCGGGGTTTTTGGTAGCTCTGCTTTCTTCTTTCTGAGTATTTCCTATTTGGAGTTTGCTTTGAGGAACTCGGGCCGATTTCTTCTCACCGGTTGTCTCTCAAAGACACTCAACTCCGGTCGTTTTTCCTTTTCCTTTATAACCAAGGCCAGTTTGCTTGTGATTGTGCTTTGGAATAAATGTGTGTGCACCATTTGGAGTTTTGGTTTTTTGAGATACTTCATTACTTGAAGATCTTTTTTCCAAAATCACTTTTGGAGCTTCACATAGCACAGAGGAATTAAATCCTAAGCCTGTCTTGTCTCCACATTCTCTTTGACTCATAATAAGATCATCCAATGATTTAGATGCCTTAGTGAATGAGGCAATCACATTTTGAGGTCATTTTCCCTCTTTTCTATAAGCAGCTATCTCTGCTTTATTAGCTTAGCATTTTCGATCTTTAGACTTTCATTCTCATCGACTATTTGACTTAGAGTACTCGGCTCCTTAGTCACCGTGAGTTTTGGTTCTTGAGTATGATGTTTTTCTCATTTAGTAGTGTGTGTGAGGATTTAATGTGTTCAAAGTATTTCATCATTTTGCCTAATGAATCATAAAGATCGGTGGGTGATGAAGTGTGTGTGTGTCACGGTCATTATCACTAGAATGAGTGTGATGAATTAGAGTGTACCTCATCTTTTTGGTCGGGTTGGTCTTGTTCCTTGGCCATCAAACAGATCAAGGCTTCTTCTTCGTGAGTCACTTGAGTAGTCGGCTTCACTAATCTCTCGAATCGGTTGTGTCTCTTGACTTGACTTGCTTCTCGTCTCTCTCTGCAATAACATTGCCTTTTTCTTTTCTTGTCTTCTTTCTCTCAAGACCTTTCTTTCTTCTTCATTCTTGTATTTGTTGACTACAGGATATGGGCAATCAATGGCGTAGTGTCCTGGTTGCCTCATGCCCAAAGATAGATTTTCAACCTTTTGATCGAGCTCTTTCCATTCTTGGATTGTCGACTCTTTGATATTCAACTTTTTGATGTTCTCGCTCTCTTGGTTGGCCTATCTTCCCTTGACTTGGAGGAGCCGAGTGTCTTCCGGAGGATTCGCCCTTGCCTCTCTTGTAGTTCTTATTAAAGAACATGTTAAACCTTTAACCATCGGGCTATTTCTCTTGGTCAATGACTTTTTGACCTCGGCTCTTTTGCCATCCTTAACAATTAGAGCAAAATTGTTTTGGGCACTACTGTCTCCTCCTGTCTTTTCTTCTCACTCAAATTCGTAGGCTTTGAGATCCGAGAATAGCTCATGGTTGGATGTCTTGGATAGGTCCATGGAATGTCTTAGTGTCATGACCTTCATTTCCCATTCACCGAGAGACTTAGAATCTTCATACACATTTCATTCTCGTGTATATTCTTTTCCAAGTGCGGATAGCTCGTTGGTAATTTCGTGAACCGAGCATCCACTGATCCAAGGTCTCTCCTGCAAGCATTTTAAAATTTTCAAATTTTTGTACAAAGAACAGATAATTTATTTTCCTTGATTTGCTCACGAGCCTTCACAAATCAATGTTAGCTTGTCCTGATTTCTTTAGCCGTTTTGCATGATTTGACTTTGTTGAACATAGCTTTGTCCAAGGTTTTGTAAAGAATGTCTTTGGCCACATTGTCCAAGTTATATCTTTTCCTGTCATCATTTGTCCATTCAGCTCTTGGTTTTTCAACCATAGCTGGTCTGGGAGCAACATCCTCTTCACCTTCAGCTGCAGCTCTCCTTACAGCTGTGTTTACTTTTAAAATTTGCAGTGGCCCATCCTCTATCACTATCCACATCTCATCATGTAATGCCGATAGATGAGCCTGCATACAAATTTTCCAATCATCAAATTCTTCAATTGTGAACATAGGGATGCGTGTCAAATTTGCTTCCATGATAATAACTTTTGCTGGTAAAAAGAGTTTTGAGAGATCAAGTACTAAAACAGACTTTGAAAAATTTGGAGATCTAGTTCAGTAACCAGTGCGGAAGGCTCAATAAACCAACCGCTCTGATACCACTTGTAGGTCCCTAGAGGTGTGAGTGTAAGGTTTAGAAGGGGGGTTGAATAAACCTTGCCAACTTTTTAAATTAGTCCTTTTAAATATTCAGAGTTAATACTTCACGGTTGTGTCCCTTGATGGACAAATAAGTTGATTAATCGTGAGAGTTAGTCACTCAACAGACTTAATCGAACCAACTGATAGAATAACTCAACTGTTTTGATTAAAGACTTAACTCTACTGTGATTTGTTTTCAGCGGAAGACTTAACACCCTTGAATTTGGTTAAGTTTGTTTTAATACTTGGTTTTAGCACTCAGTTGATTATCAATTGGATAGCAAAGTTATCAGCAGATAAAATAAGATGCGAGAAATTAAAGTCTTTGAAATATAAATGACACAATAAGTTTTTATAGAGGTTCGAAGATGGGGTAATTCTTCTACTCCTCTCTTCTCCAACTCCTGGAGGAATCCACTAAGTATTGATCAATATACGAGTGGTTAATACCAGATATGTCTTGATCACACAACACTTGATCATTTGGGACTCGGTCCGAGATGCCTTGGTCATGCACTGGCTTCTCAGACGACTCCTTCTTCACAGGCGGTACCGCTTGCTACTACAGCCCAATTGCTCAAGCTTCTTGGATTTGATCACGGCCCTCCAAAACTTGAGACTGGTTCGACCTTGAACCTTCCTACAATCCTCCGTGGAATGTAGACCCTTGATTCTTCAAAAATTTTCTCTTCAACTGATTGAAGTTATCTTTCCTTCACAAGTGAGTGTTGGATTGATTTCCTTCGTAATGTAGGCTTGAGGATTGATCTTGAATGATTTGAGAATATCTTAGGTTACTGATTCAAATGTTTGCTTGAATGTTCGTGGTTCGGAGTAACCTTCTCTCGAGTTATTCCTCGATCTTTTATAGTGATCTTTCAAAAATCACGCCGTTGAAGAGATAGCTTATTTTTTGTAAGTCACTTGTGGTCGTTGGCTTGTCTTGTTGCGTCCTTGGAATTTCCATTTCCTCGTATGTGTATGATTCTTGACTTTTCAAAGTTCGACATGGTGCGATCTTCTCATTGGTTTATTCCTTTTTGACGCTTCTTGAACTAAGCACTTCAAGAAAGGCAAGATGGAGGTATTACTTGTTTAAGTAATTCTCTTGATTTCGTGCAAAATGGATCTCTTTCATTGTCTTGACTTGACCGCATTTTCTTAACATCCCCGGTGACTTCGAGTCGACTTCCAATCATTTGATGACTTTTCATTACTTCAACCTCGAGACTTGGTCATTTCTTGAGTTGACTTGATTGATACTTCACTCACCGCATCTTAGTTGCACCTTCATCGAGTTCACGTCTTCTCTTCTTTGCCATACTCACCGCCTCAATGAGTCTTCCTTCTAGTCTTCAGTTGTCTTCTTGCATGTTTAGGCATAGCTGACTTAACTCAGCTCGACCAACCCTATCTTTTACAATGCATTTTACAACAAAAATGGGGTGCCAACTTCCTATTTTAAGTTTTACATGGCATTCATCAAAATCTTACAAAATAATTTCCCAACAAAAAATAATAGAATATTATCCATGATAAAAAAAATAAGTTTTAATTTTATATTTTTAATTTTTATTTGAATTGTGAATTTCATATTTTAGAAATAAAAAAATCTATTTCCTACAAATATTTTACTAACAATATTTTTTACTAAAACTATTTCAAAAAAATATATTTTTCTGTATTTCCTTTTTTGGTTTAAGTTACTTATTGATTTTAAAAATAATAAAAAATATAAAATTCACATATAGTTATTGGAAATATATTCAGTTCAACTATAAATAAAATAAAATAGTTTATAATATTGAATAAATTCATAATTTATAAATATAGAATTATTTTTAAAAATAATAAAAATTATTAAAATATTTAATATTTCTAGCTAAAAGTATACTTAAATTATAAATATATAAATATTAACAAATTATCCATCTTTTCAAAGAGAATAAATGGTTATTCAACTTTAAAAATATTAAAATAATATTATTTCAATTTCTATTTATTTATATTTTTATTTTATTTTTAATCAAACATTATATATATATATATATACACATATACATTAAAATACACATGTTACATACGTATGCATAACATACATATATATACAGTATACTTGAAAATAATTATTAGTACTTGGTAATTATAATAACTAATTATTAGTACTTGGTAATTATTAGTACTAATAATATATAATGTTTGATTAAAAACAAAAGAAAAATATAAATAAATAGAAATAGAAATAATATTTATTTTAATATTTTTAAAGTTTGAATAACCATTTATACTTTTTGAGAAAATGTATAATTTGTTAATATTTATATATTTGTAATTTAAGTATACTTTTATTTATAAATATAAAATATTTTAATAGTATTTTCTTCTTTTTAAAATAATTTCAATATTTATAAAATATGAAATTATTAATATTGTACACTATTTTTATTTTATTTATAGTTTTAGTAAAAGATTTTTTTTAGTAAAATATTTGAAGGAAATAAAAATTTTTTTTAGTTCTAAATATGAAATTCACAATTCAAATAAAAATTAAAAGTATAAATTAAAACTCATTTTTTTATCATGGATAATATTCTATTATTTTTAAAATTTTATTTAAAGTTTGAATTAAAGAAAATCCACTAGCAGGTAACATTTACCTATTATAGCAGGTAACAGAACTAAAAGTCCGAATTTTGTCCATTTAAAGGACTAAACTCAAAGTCGAGAAAAAAAAAAAGGACTAAATCTCCGAGTGGCTCCACTTAAAGGACTAAAAGAATAATTTTGTCTTTTAATGTTAAATAAATTAATACACAATTTTTAGATAACTAAAATGTCCCTCAAATGCTAAAAAATGTTAACTAGAAAAAAATAAATTATGAAAATCCCAACAATCCACCCAGTTTTGCAAATGTGCCACATACTATTAAATTACCCTTAATTTCTACTATCCCATCAAATGTTTAACTTCCAAGCCCCTTCAGAGAGGCTTCTCAGCTTTGTCAGAAATTTTCTCATGAGTGGTGTTTCGGTAGCTGTGTACTCCCGAAATATGATAAACGGCCAACGGTTGTCCTTGGAAAGAAATATGGATCTGGTTGAGCCTAAACAATGTTATGGGATAATTACAAAATTATCCCTCAGGTTTGGTCTAATTATAAAAGCAATCGGAATAACTTTAGCAACGCTTTTCCCCCTCTAGTTCAAGAGCTTTAGGCCGGATACTAGCTTTGCCGGATTGGTCGCTCAAGATCTTTGGTCTCTACCCGGACCCGATGAAAAAAATGGGATCACTTCTTATGGACTCGTTGAGAATGATTTGGATCTAGTTCATGGCCTATTAGAAGTAGAAGGCGCTCTGGTGGGATCTTCACGTCTCGTCCTTTCAGTAAACCAAACTAGTCGGGCCTATCCGCCCACCTATATTCTGAAAGGAAAGGCCAATAATTTAATAGAATCCCAGGGTTCGAAATAGTTCGCCTATCGGTACTTGCATTACCTTTACTAGGAGAATTTCCTTATGGATGGCTCATACATGAATTGAATTTCTTTCTGGCTTAGCCGAACTACTACCGATACATGAGCTAGAGAGTTCCATGAGCTAGATAGAAAGCAACTCGTTTGAGCATGACAGAGGCTGGGTCAATCCTTTCTTTCTTTATCTAACTTCAAAAATCACAAAAAACAATTTTTAAAGTTTACATCCGTCTTAAATTTTTCCCCAACCGCTAGTTGACCGATGGAATTTGCTTATGTTATCAAATATTTTACAATTACACTTCTCAATTTTTTTAAATATAACAAATAGCCTTAAGAAAAGTTAATGGATGTAATGTAAAATATAAGATAAAAACTTGAGGTTACTTCTAAGAAAATTTGAGGGATGTAATTTTAATAATATTTGATGACACCATCAATTTCTGTTAGCTCCACTAACTACATGTGAAAAATATAAGACTGGTACTTGTAAACTTTAAGGGTGGTTTTGTAATTTTCAAAGTTAGTTGTTTTTTTTTAATTAAGTCGAGTGTCAAGGATAGTTTTTGTAAATATCCTTAATGTTATTTTTGGCCTATCGAGTAAATTAAACACTAGGTCTAAGGCCACTGGTAGGCGACTTTGCAACAAGTATACAATAATTAATGACATTATTTTATTTAGTGTCATTCACTTGGGCATAATTTCCAACAGCTTGATAAACCAAATATATAGTTGTAGCTATTCCATTATCAGAGTACTATTTCAGATTCTTAGTTCTAACAGGACTAAATTTCTAAAAACAATTCGGCACCCAAATTACATCATAATTTTGTGACTATAATTCTTGTCAATGATTTCTCCTCTTCTTTCTTTAATTGAATAGTTATTTTCAGTGTGAACGCAATGCCTCTCAATTTGGTTTTCTTTCATGAGATACAGAAAAGTTGTGCAACTTGCAAAATTTTGTACTTCTATAAGCAACCCTAACAATTTGGGTGCATCTAATAGCACCTCAAGAATCATCAAATGTAATCCAATGTGAACTTTCCATGCCCAAGTGATCTCAAGACTCACCATGCCTAAATCATATATGTTTTTTATGTAAGAGAGGGAATTTGTGGATTGAAGACAAATTTGTGTGCATAAGACTTAGAAATTGGTATTTGAAAACACTATAATATTTTTTTTTTAATTTTCTAGTCAAAAGCTGGAAATCAATTTTTTATAAGTCTCTGCAAACATTCCTTTAGTAAGTTACCGAATAATAGTTATGACATGCTCTTCGATTCCTCAAATCAAATCCATATGAAATTCGCCTCTAGGGGCATAGGCAAGTTGGTAAGTGGCAAGGTGACAAGAGTGTGGTGCTCTGACGTCGCGGGTTCGAATCTGTATAGTCATAGTTCTTTGTTGAAATATTGCAAGGGTTGTTTCTAGGTTCGTATCTCGTTGGTCCTCTCCCTTGCAGGGCTACTGTAATGGCCCGCCTTCCAGATCGACGATTGTCCCCATAAACCAACACGAGTCTTTTCCAGCGCGCTTTGTCCTCACTCACGCGCACCCTGAGAGCAGCTTCCCAGGGGGTCACCCATCCCACAATTGCTCCGGGTCAAGCACGCTTAACTTCGGATTTTTATGAGATGAGCACCAGAAAAGAGGATGCATCTTGTTGATATGAGTAGTACCTATCAAATCTTTAAGCTCTCCTCAACTGTATAGTCTCATACCTACACAGTCTAAGAATCTCCTCTCTTCGGTGTGGGATCGGTTCATTCATGTCCTCCGCCTGAAGCCCGCCAGAGCGCTCCTTGTCCGTGCCTTCTTGCACCGGCGATCACTCCCGCCTCTTCGACCCCGGTGTCACAAGCCCACCAGCTTCCCGCTTGGTCTGCCCCGAACCACACCTTACTAGGAGGGTCTCGCTCTAATACCATCCGTAATGGCCCGCCTTCCGGATCGACGATCGTCCCCACAAACCAACACGAGTCTTTTCCAAACGTTGCGCGTTTTGTCCTCACTCACGCCAAGCACCCTCGTGAGCATCTTCCCGGGTCACCCATCCCACAATTGCTCCCAAACACGCTTAACTTCGAATTTTTATGAGATGAGCACTAGAAAAGAAGATGCATCTTGTTGATATGAGTAGTACCTATCAAATCTTTTAAGCTTCTCAATCAATGTATAGTCTCACACCTACACGCCTCGGACTCTCCTCTCTTCGGGTGTGGGATCGGTTCAAAAGCTGCAGAGCGCTCCTTGTCTCTTCTTGCACCTGGTGATCACTCCCGCCTCTTTTGTCACAATCCCACCAGCTTCCGCTTGGTTGCCCCTCGAACCACACCTTACTAGGAGAGGTCCCGCTCGATACCATTTGTAATGGCCCGCCTTCCAGATCGACGATCGTCCCCACAAACCAACACGAGTCTTTTTCCAGCTAGCGTTTTGTCTCACTCACGCGCACTCGAGAGCGGTTTTTCCTGCGGGGGTCACCCATCCCACAATTGCTCCTCGCCAAGCACGCTTAACTTCGAATTTTTATGAGATGAGCACTTGAAAAGAAGATGATCTTGTTGATATGAGTAAGACTTATCAAATCTTTTAAGCTCTCTCTCAATCAGTATAGTCTCATACCTACACAGCCTCGGGAATCTCATCTCTTCGGTGTGGGATCGGTTCATTCATGTCCCCTCCGCCTAGAAGCCTCTTTTAAGCTATCCTCAATCGTATAGTCCCATACCTACACAGCCTCGAATCTTCTCTCTTCGGGTGTGGGATCGGTTCATTCATGTCCCCTCTCGCTTCCCGCCAGAGCCGCTCATTGTCCGTCCCTTCGCACCGGCGATCACTCCCCGCCTCTTTCGGCCCGGTGTCACAAGCCCACCAGCCTTCCGCTTGGTTCGTCACCCAACCACACCTTAATAGGAGAGGTCTCGCTCGATACCATCCGTAATGGCCCGCCTTCCGGATCGACATCGTCCCCCACAAACCAACACGAGTCATTTCCGGTAGCGTTTTGTCCTCACTCACGCACACCGAGAGCACTTCCCGGGGTCACCCATCCCACAATTGCTCCGGCCAAGACGCTTAACTTTAATTTTTATGAGATGAGCACTTAAAAGAAGATGATCTTGTTGATATGAGTAGTACCTATCAAATCTTTTAAGCTCTCTCAATCAGTATAGTCCCATACCTACACACTCTAAGAATCTCCTCTCTTCTGGTGTGGGATCGGTTCATTCATGTCCCCTCCGCCTGAAGCACCGCCAGAGCTGCTCCTTGTCTCGTGCCTTCTGACACTTCTGCGATCACTCCCGCCGTCTTCGGCCCCAGTGTCACACAGTGCTACTCGTGCAAATCTCTCGATTTACATCCTGCCTGGCTAAGGGGGCTCTGGTTCAGGTGGGAGCCGGTTTCGCCTTCGGGAAAAACCCTTAAAAAAATCCATATGAAATTCAAACTATGTATGAGGAAAACAAAAATCAAATTCATGTCATTATTTCCTTTTTAACTTGCACATATAATATCTCGCTAGACTATTTTGATTTGCTACATAGCTAACACTAAATTATTATTTTTGAGATTCAAAATCCAAATACATCTACAACTTTTGTTCTTAAAATTTAATCTGTAATCTCCTACAATCAAACCTCCTACAATCAAACATCAACAATCAAAATGGAAAAAGTATGTAGTAAGAGGCAGTCAAAAGAAAATAAGTTCCTTGCTTGCAAACAAGGTATTGGGCGGCGCCATTGATCTCATGACACCGTATCTGGGTTTCCCTATGTGACTATAGCTCAGCTTTATTTTCTAATTCTTAAGTCCTTTTTTGGACAAATTCATTGTATAGAGATGGACACAGTCAGCAAGAACATTGATAGACCTTTTCTTTCTATTCTATTGTTGCTTTCCTAGTTTCCTACTTATTGACCACATCTCATTTTCACCCCTTTTAGGGGTTGTGGTCTCATTCTTCACTCCCCTTTGTCACAAATAAATAAGTAAATAAATTCTTATATTTGTGTTTCACTTGCTTCAATCTTTATTGCTTGAATTCCTTTTGATTTTTCCCCCATGTTCTGATAGTTACACCATTGAATTAATCTCACATTAATTTTATCCTTTTGGGGGAAAAATGCAAAAATGTTTCTGGTACTCTTGGTACTAAGCAATTTTATTCCCATAATTTAAATTGTTCCGATTTTGGTCCTTTTGTGGGCAGAATTCGAATCCGGCAATCTACTTGCACATGCGGGGGCATGGCCCGATTAATGTTGAGTTGTATCCTATTTTCCTTTGCAAGTCAACAAGTATTGGTGAATTCAGTGAAATTGGCCATGTAACTTCATTTGGAGATATAATAATAAAGAAGGAGAAAAAACATTTTGACAAATAAGATATAGATTTAAATAAAAGATAGATTTAAATATATATATATATATATACATTAAAATATTCAATTAATATTTTTTTATTTTTATAAATAAAATGTTTTTTATGTAAAAAAAATCATATAAAAATATAAAAGTTATAAAATATTTTCAAAGTTATTTAAAAATGAAAAAATATATTAAAATATAATGATAAAATAGAAAATAGTTTACATTTATAATTTTTATGTACATTAATGATAAAAATATACACACATATATATGACAAATAATATAATAAAAATAATATTTGCACCTAAAATGTATATTTAAGTTTAAATTCAACGTATCAATTAAATAAAAATAATTTATACAAATATTTAAATTTTATGCAATCCATAACTTAAATATTAAATTTATGAATATCACAACAATACTCACGCATGATTTGTGTTATCAATTTTATTTTACTTTTTTGGTTTTGAATTAAAAATATGTGGGACATGATGTACCACGATTAGTGCTTTTTTTCTTTATGAGGATTAGGATTTCATCAGTATTTAATGAATGTATTTGCATCATTGTCATGACCAAATTAATTATATAGAAATAGAAGATTGATAATATATTTTTCAGCATATAAATACAAAGATGATTGATACATTGTGACCTCGGTAAAGTTGTCAAAACCAGCTGACCCGATGAAAAAGCCGGATTGGATTGCAGTTTCATAGACCCAAAAGGGACCGAGCGCATATGGCTCGAAAACTCGAGCCGGCCCTATCGACCTAATGCATTTTTGCATAAATTTTAAATATTTGTATAAATTATTTTTATTTAATTGAAACTTTTAATTTAAACTTGAATATATATTTTAGGTGGAAATATTATTTTTTATATATGAATTTTCATATATATATATATATATATGTGTGTGTGTGTGTCTTTTTAGCATTAATCTATCTTAAAAATTATAAATATAAATTATTTTCTATTATCATTATATTATAATATATATTTTCAGTTTAAATAATATTTTTCTGATTTTTATATGATTGTTTACATAAATGATTTTATTTATTAAAATTAAAAAAACAATTATTGATAAAATATTTTAATATTGAAATATATATATATATATTTATATAATTTATTAAGATTTATATATTTTATTTAAATTTATATCTTATTTGTCAAAACAAACATTTTTTCTCTTCTTTTTTATTTTACTTCCAAATGAAGTTACAAGATCAATTTCGTTGAATCGACTGACACTTGTGACTTGCAAAAAAAACTAGTCCAACCGAGTATTAATTGGGCCATGTATGATTCATGTGCAAGTAGATTGCCGGATTTTTTCAATTTCGGCCACAAAATGACTAAGATCGCAACAATCTTTAAGTTACAGGACTAAATTTGCAAATTGCAAAACGGATATGGCTAAAATTGCTTGGTACCTAAATTTATAGGACCATTTTTGCATTTTTTTTCCCTCCTTTTTTTGTTTTCCTTTTATCTTGTCTTGTCTTTATTTTATTTTTTTAATAGATCCTTCCATTGATAAATATGTCAATTTTGTACATTAATCACATAATAGTCGTATAAGTTCGGAAACATCAAGTATGTGATGAGCATTCTTCTCATACTATTTCTTTTTTATATGACAATTCTATTTTAAGTTTACACTAGATGCATAATAACCAATATAATCAAGGTAAGGTTGTTGCACCTCGAACATCATGAGTGTATTAGAAGTGTCTCCTCGTGATCTTTTTCCATGGCAAGAAGCGAATAACAAGTAAGTTTTTGCTCGAGACACGAACAAATAGTTGGAGGTCCATATGGTATGCCTACCTCGACATTCAGGTTACTACATATTCGAGGACAAATAAATATAATGTTAACATTACTTGAAATACAAGTGGAAGCTTTTATATCTAAAGTTTGAGCCCAAATTACTTTTATTATAAAAATTATAGTCCTTGAATTTTTTTAATCATAATCCATGTTGATCTTTTGAACATAATTTAATTAACTTTATTTTAAAATATGGTGCATCAATAAATACAATAAACATGATGACACTCGAGCCGAGCTGAAAGCAAATTAGTCCACGTGGCCATTCAGCACATGGACATGTGGGGCCCACAAGCCGACGCAGACCGACCTGATGGCGTCATGAATTGGGCTCGGTTCCCCCGAGTCCAATCTTGGCGGGAAGTTTATGGCGGGAAATTTAAAGGATCCAGTTAAGAAAGGCTAAGTGCATCATTAGCATGAGTAAGCTGACACTTGTCAGCACGACAACCAGATGAGTCGACAAGTGGCAAACACTTGGCCAGCATGCATGCTTAGGGAAGGACAAGTGTCCCTTTAAAATTATTTAAGTGTTAAGTGTAATAGTGGTTATTAAAAACCCACTAATGAGATGGGTATAAATAGGGCCTCATTTATTAGGAAAAGGACAAGAGAGAAATACTAGAAAAAACGCTTCTAAACCTACGTCTGTAAAAGCAAAACCGACCAGAAACTTTCTGCTCGGCATCATATATAAAAAGGCAGAATTAGCCCCGAATTGAAGTCTATCTCCATTTCCACGTATTACATCTCCATATTCAGTCCATGGTCGTTTGCCAAGTGGGGAATGGACCTCATTGGGCCACTCCCCACTGGGAAAGGGGGCGTGAGATATGCCATTATGGCAGGGGATTATTTTACAAAATGGGCCGAAACGGAACCTCTAGCGAAGATAGACGAAGAAAAGATTGTTAACTTCGTATGGAAGTCCATTATCTGTAGGTTTGGGATACCATACTCGATCGTCATAGATAATGGGAAACAATTTGACAACCGGAGGTTTCGAAATTTTTGCGAAGAATTCCACATTAAAAATCATTTCTCGACCCCTTATCACCCACAGTCCAATGGGCAGGTCAAGGCGGTGAACAAAATACTTAAATATACTTTGAAGGTGAGGTTGGAGGAGTCTAAAGGCAATTGGCCCGAGAAGCTGCCCGGCGTATTGTGGTCATATAGAACAACGCACCATGCGGCCATGGGGGAGACAACCTTCTCTTTGGCCTATGGAACCTAGGCGGTCATCCCCGTTGAAATCGGAGCTCCCACCTTTAGAGTTGCAAATTTTTCCGAGAAAAATAATGAGGCCTCACTCCAAGCCGATCTCGACCTACTGGAGGAGAAAAGATGTAGTGCCGAGATGAGAAATGTCGTATACAAACAAAGGAGTGAAAGGTACTACAATTCAAAAGTAAAGGAAAGAAGGTTCCGGGTCGGTGACCTTGTTTTGAAAAGAGTAACAGGGATCGAACCTAGCCCGTTAAAACCGACCTGGGAAAGTCCGTTCCGGGTCAGTAAGGTCATGTTGAATGGAGCGTATGAGCTTGAGTACCTAAGTGGGGAAAAGTTTACACATCCATGGAATGTATTGTATCTTAAGAGGTACTATCAATAAAATACCCGGTTTGTGATTCAAATACAGTTTTAAGGGTTTATCCTTTCATCTGATATTCTGTGAGCTCTCTGAAGGGGGCAATTTTTATTCGCCTCGGCCAAGTGCTGAGCGTCGTTTTATTCGCCTCGACTAAGTGCCGAGCGCCGTTTTATTCGCCTCGGCCAGTGCCGAGTGCCATTTCATTCACCTCGGCCAAGATCCGAGCGCCATTTCAATCGCCTCGGCCAAGTGCGAAAGGCGATCGCTTGCTCGTCTCGCCCTTGCACATTTAAATAAGGAGAAATTCGCCCAAAGGCGAGCCTACCCAAAACAAAGACTCGGCTTAAGTTCTAAGTACAAGACTTGCGGCAGAATGAGTCCAGGCAATCAAAGCCCACAACTCATGTCGCTCGAGCACCGAAAAACCGAGCCCTATACTTAGAAAAATAAAAGAAGGCGGAGACGGAGCGGAAAGCCATACAACAAGAAAGGAAGGACGAGTATAATACTTAGCAAAAATTTAAATGCGTACTTCCGGTGATCAAAGAAAATTCATTCAAACAACAAAGTATTTATATTGGGGGCCCTTGAGCCCATTACATCAAGAGGTCCAAGGCCAACTAACCTACCCATAAAGAAAATGCAAAAAGCAAAAACAAAAATTTCAAAAAAGGAAAAAGTATCAAACCCCTGGAGAAGAAATCTCGACAGGCTCACCGAAGCCACTTCTTCCTCTCGGAGGAGGTGGGTCTTCGCCACCGCGGCCTCGGCAAACGGGGCGAAGGGCCTCAAGGTCGACATCTAATCGGGCAAGATCTCTTCGAGCCGTGTTATGGTCTGCCACCAGGTACTGGAGGATTTCCCGATCTTTGGTTGCGTGCCCGCAAGTCAACATAAAGGCGTACTCTCCAAATTTTTGTAAGCCGGACGGTCTCCATCCGAGCCTCCTCGACCGCTTTTAAAGCTTCCTCCGCCTCCCTACGCGCCTTTCCATCTCCTCGGCATGGGTGGCGGTGTTTGCTCCAACTCCACAACCTCGCCCGAGCTCTTCCCACCTTACGGGCCTGACCTCGCTCGGCCTCGGCCTTCACGGCGGCTTCCCTCTCTGTGTTCGCCCTAGCTGCGGCTTCCTCCGCCTGAGTCTTTAAGGACTCCTGCACCCCTTGACAGACAACATGAGCCTCTTGAAAGTCCTGGTGACGCCTTTCCAGATTCTCCATCCAACCAATCATGTGCCAGAGGATCCCAGTGATGCAACCGGATAGTCCCATAACGTATTGGGCCTTCTCCTTCCACTCGGCCTCCGAGCAGAACTACTCAATGCCTGTGGTCCATGCCCCAGCCAGCCTCCACATCCTCGGCAAAGACGCCTAGCGCGTGCCTGCGTTTTTTTACTTGTTCATCAGTGGGCGTGGAACACCTCATGAACTCTACGAACCATTGGGGGCGCGACCCAGCCATCCCATCGCAGGCCTCATCCCTCACTTGACTTAGGGGGATGAAATGGACCTCCCGACCGAGGACATCCGAAAAGGTCCTCGGGACCCCGCATGTTGGAACTTGCACACAGGGGTATCGGCAGGGTCAGTCTGGCCTATCCGTCTGCCCGGGCTCTTTGATTACAATACCCCCTCTTCTCCTTTGGAGTGGGAGCCTCTCTACCTCTGGAACTCCGTCGGCAGGGCATTTTCCGGCCTGGATGTCCTCTCTCCGCGTCTTGCCGCCTCAAAGATCGCCAGGCCGCCCGCGCCACCCCGTCCAGGGGACGGTCGTATTCCTCACGCTGCGTCTGGCAGATTTTTTACTTGTTCATCAGTGGGCGTGGAACACCTCATGAACTCTACGAACCATTGGGGGCGCGACCCAGCCATCCCATCGCAGGCCTCATCCCTCACTTGACTTAGGGGGATGAAATGGACCTCCCGACCGAGGACGTCCGAAAAGGTCCTCGGGACCCCGCATGTTGGAACTTGCACACAGGGTATCGGCGGGGTTGGCCCGACCCTATCCGTCTGCCCGGGCTCTTTGATTACAATACCCCCTCTTCTCCTTTGGAGTGGGAGCCTCTCTACCTCTGGAACTCCGTCGGCAGGGCATTTTCCGGCCTGGATGTCCTCTCTCCGTCCGTGCCGCCAAAGATCGCCAGGCCGCCCGCGCCACCCTGGTCCAGGGGACGGTCGTATTCCTCACGCTGCGAAGGCGTGCGAAGAGATCCACGCCACACCCTACAAAAGGCACCAATTGAGTAAGAAACAAATAAAGGAAAAGTTAAAGAGAAAGGAAGTGCAAGAATTATAAAATGCACACCTTGGGCTCCAGTTGCTCTAGGCGGCTCAGGAGTCCACACCTGACCGATCGGCACGGACGTTTGCCCCGGAGGACTAGCCGCCACTAGGGACGGCCTCGCCTGCTCTGTTTGCCCAGGCTGCTCCCCCCGCTCAGGGGTGTGTCCCCTCTCAACCTTGAGGGCTCCTCTCAGGCTCCTCCTCTGCCTCCTCTTCCACCACCACCGCCTCTCCCCCGACCGCCTCTCTAGCCTCAGGATCGGCAGGTAAAGCGGACCACAGGCCGGCCGCAGCCAGATGAGCCTCGGTGGCCAACTTAATCCGCTCGTCCCATCGCCTATACCGGATATTCTCTAACCGCTGCATACAAAGCGGCCGATAGTGGGCTGGCCGACAGGGTCGATTCTCCGAACAAAGAAAAGAATTAAGGTCAAATAGGCCCAAAAAAGAAGAAAAAGAAAAAAGGAGAGAAGAGTGGACTCACTAAAACTGTATGTAAAATCTGAAGAGGGGTGGAGGACCGTTCCCTCCACCCCAACGCGAGTTTGCCACTCGCCACTCACCCAAAACCACTTATCCTTCCACTCCTTTAAGGACTGTGGAAGGCCTTCAACTCCTGCCTGGATACCCGGCCTGGTATGTGCGTAGTACCACCCCACGACGACTCCCCCGACCCGGAGTTGCCTGGGTCGCCTTCCAGACGGACAACTCGTTCATCTCCGCAAACTTGGAACGGGGATACCCTTCCAAATGGAACATCACCAACAGTCCGATAATCCGCCCCCAAGTCAATGGATGCACTTGAGATAGGGGAAGACCCCACTTACGGAACCACCGCGTGAGTACCAGCGGTAGTGGAAATCGCAGCCCGTACAGGATGCTGGGAACATGTACGGCCATACACCCATCCGACGGGTGCTCGGGGCATTCCACACTGTCCGGCAACCAAAAGTATATGCCCGTTGAATCCCGTACTTCCGACGAGAGTCGCTAGTTCGCATCATCGGATATCGGGAATGTCATTCGTGTCGCAAGGCCTCCACCCAGCCTCCACGCCCCGGGGGTCCTCCTCCGCGCCGCCATCTCTTCTCGTGATGGCCCGCATGTTCATGGCCTCGCAGCCCCGAACCCTGAGGCCTCATCAACTCGCTCCTCGTGCTCGTGCTCTCGGGGATCCATTGCTTTTTTTCTTCTCGTTGATTGTTTTGGGGATCGGTGTTCGCTTCTTCACCGGAATCTTCACTAACCCATGCTCGTAGAAAATACCCTCTCGATAGATGGTGAATGACACAGGTCAAAAATCGTGTGTGTGCCCGCTCCAATGGAGTTTCAAATGAGACGATGGCTTGAACTCGAAATTTCAACAACACTGGATCATAGGAGAATTTCTTCGAATCGAGAAAAAGAAACAGAGGGATCGAGGAAGGGGGGTCTTCAATTTCAACCTCCACACTATAGCTACGACTCATTATCTTCAAAAGAAGACATGTATTTGAAGCAAAGGAAAGAAAAAGGGGGTTTTGGAAAAAATACCTAACTTTGAAGTCTCCAACCCTAAGGACCGACCAAAATTCCGCTCGCTCTCAAAGGATTCTCGCTCAAGACTATGGATGCAAAAGTGTAGAATGAAGGACGAAAAGGGGTATTTATAGGTTAAGTTCCCTCGAAAAATGAGACACCAACTCAAAAACGTGTCCTTTCGGTCCCAAAAGCCGCCGAAACATCGAAACGCCACGCCCCCATCGCTCACCGACAGAGTCGTCCCACCCCTTCGGTTAAATGCGCATAGTTGGTCCAACCAAGAGCCGCCACATGTCCGCCATCATGATACTACAATTAATGCGCCGTTTGTGCATTAATCGCAAAGACAAAAAGTGTCGTGAAGGATGACTTTTGAAGTTTCCTCTTCCCCATTAAAAGCTTATGATTAGCATTAAAGTTTAAATCCGACTTCAGAAATTCTTCTCTCGTAAATAAACTTGGGGGCCATTGATGACACCCGAGCCGAGCTAGAAGAAATTAGTCCACGTGGCCATTCAAAGACATGGACATGTGGGGCCCATGCCGACGCAGACCGACTGATGGCGTCGTGAATTGGGCTGGTTCCCCCGCCCAATCTTGGCGAAAGTTCATGGCGGAAATTTAAAAGATAACCATCCGGGTTAAGAAAGGCTAATTGCATCATTAGCATGAGTAAGTTCGACACTTGTCAAAGACGACAACCGTATTTAGTCGACAAGTGACAAACATTTGGCTAGCATGCATGCTTAGGGAAGGACAAGTGTCCCTTTAAAATTATCTAAGTGTTAAGTGTAATAGTGGTTATTAAAAACTCACTAATGAGATGGGTATAAATAGGGCCTCATTTATGAGGAAAAGGACAAGAGAGAAATACTAGAGAAAACGCTTATAAACCTACGCCTCAGAAAAGAAAACCGACTTAAAACTTTCTCGCCGACATCATATATAAGAAGGTAGAATTAGCCCCAATTGAAGTCTATCTCCATTTCCACGTATTATATCTTCATATATTTTACTTGCTCACCAAAACGTACGTCAACAAAACATATTACATATGTAATTGAGTTGTATTTTGTCAAACTTGGTCTTGGGCAGCGACTAACTAGTAAATCCATCCTGATTCCCTTTTTTTTTTTTTTTTTTTTTTGAGCAATCCATCCTGATTCTTGCATATAATATTGGTGAATGGATTGCGAAGAGTCGGATGTTTGGATGTTTGATCACCCGACATTCCAGTCTTGATAGTAAAGAATGGCCCCTAAAAGAACCAAAGAACAAAAAGAAATAAAAAATGAAAAAAAAGGGGTAACTGTGAATAAACAATATTATCTGCATTCCATTGACTAAGGAAGGTGGTTAAAGGGGAGCAGACAATTCGGATTTGTAGGGACAGTTTGTACAGTAAACAGCTGTAGGGCAAAGATTTTACAGACAGTGTTGTGGGAATTCGGCTGCCTCGATATTTTACCTCTCTCATCGGCTACCACAACGCCTTTTTATTCATTCACATGCCTATTCTATTGTATTGCCTCTTCTCTCTCTCTTAACCCTTTAAACTTTAAGTGACCACTCAAATTTTATGGCACAACAAAATTTATCTACATACAATTTATTACCCATTTTCACAAAATGTCTCGCAATAGAAGTTTTATATTGATTAAAAGAGATTTATTTTGTATATAAATAATAATGTGATGTTACTAACTCTCAATCGTAAAAATATTAATACAAGATTACACAAAAGGTTAGTTTTTTCCAACTATAATATAATCAAATTGGACCAGTTTTCAGACGAATGGATGGAGCATGTCGTACTAAGATATTTTGAACATTGATGATATTTTAAAGGATAAAATATAATAACACTCCTGAAATTAGCTAAAGTCCCATTTACCTTATGTGAACTTGCTAATGTATTACCTCCCCTCAATCAAAGTATAATTTAATATATGGACACAATTTCCCTTGTTTTTAGCATGTTTTAGTAATTGTACATCACTTTTGATTTCATGTTCTTTATTTAAATATTTTTTTAGAAATAACAATTAGTAACTTAACTAGTTCAAATATTAAATATATTTTAATAATAGATGAATATGACAAATATATAAAAATATTAAATGTATAAATTATTTTGATTATTGAGTTTAATGTAAAAATAACTTCAATTCTTAAAACTCTTTGAAATACGAATAGATATATTTATGTATACTTTATATACATATATATTTTTTTATATTATTGATAATTTATATTCCTAATATAATGATACATGTAATAGTTTAGTAAGAAAGAGATAATAAATTTGGATAATCTTTGCTCAAATAATAAGATTTAGTGTCTAATTTTTTTTTAATAGAACCAATTGAGTGTGATTTCAATTCGTTTCATTAATAATATCAATTATTAATATTTTGTTTTGGACTACGAGTCATATTTTAGTAGAACTAATTCTTTTCGTTACTTGATAGGGTCAAATTTTGGTTCTTTGAATAGGACATTTTTTTTGTGTAATATCAAAGTCAACTTTGAGCTTTTTTTTTTTTTTTTTGGCGTGTGTGCTTTGGCTCGCCAAAATAACACAAATTTTAATTCTTAATTATATTGTTACAATCAATTTAATTTTTCATGAGTTAACGTATATTAGACTGACTGATATTTAATTTTGTTAGCGTTTAAAGAATCATTTAGTTATAGTTGTACTAATTTTATTAATCAAAGTATCTTTTATATTACAATGACTGATATTTTATGAATTTTTATCTTTTATACTAGTTCCTATCTTCCATATTATATATGAAAAATATGGAAAATTTGTTAACAATGGATAATGTGAAGCCGCCACATGTAATTGAAAGAATGAGAAATTTCACATGTCTCATTATAGTTTGGTGCTGACATGTAGTCCTTGATTTTTTTTTTTCCTTTCAGTATATAGGATTGATATATGATATTACAAAGAAAGATATACCGACATTGTTATCATTTATATAGTGATTCATAATTCTATTAATATAGCATCTACTTGATTGCCATGCCATGAAGCTTTCACGTAGAGGTGGCCAAATGAAACCAAAACCGGGTTTCAAACCGAAATCGGAACCATGGTCAACGATTACGAGAACTGTTGGCTGGTCAACAGTTCCAAAAATAGAACCGGAATAGTGTAGGCCGGTTCCGATTCCTTGGTCTCAAAAATCGTGGAACTGACGGTTTTAACCATCGATGAAACCGTAGTGGAACCAGCAGTTCAAACTGCTGGTTTCAAGGTTAAAACCAACGAGTTTTTTTTATGGTAAAGATATGCTAGAAGAAATGTTAAATGTTTATTAGGATGTTTTATATTCGTAACTACACGAGACACGTTTTAAACCAAATGTTGTAAATGAACTGCGTGAACTTTGATTCTTTTATCTAATAGTATATATATATATAGTTTAATATTATTATTAATATTAAGTACAAAACTTAATTGAATATTAAATCTAAGTCTTTTTTTTTCTCCCCCCCTTTTTTGTAACTGAAATTGATAAACCATTTTAAAAAAATAAAAATTATCAAAAGATAAGCAAACGGTTCCAGTTAAATTCAAAACTAGAACTGAACCGGGTTCCAAACTGGAACTGGAATCGTGAGGCAATGGTTCCAGTTCATCCAAAATGAGGAACCGAAACCAACGATTTTGGAAATGGAACCAGCAGTTCTGGAACCGTGCCACCCCTATTTACACGCACTAGTTTACACTTTAGAGTCTTAAATGTAGGCAAAATTCTTTTTTTAGTTGTCTAAGTAGAGTCACTCGGAGATTTGGTCTTTTTCTAATTCCGACTTTGAATTTAGTCATTTAAATTAAAAAAATTGGACTTTTAGTTCGGTGATTTGATGTAATGTAAATATTACTTGCTAGGACGATGTGTACTTTTTTTTTCTTCAAAAAACATAAGTTTTCATTCCAAATAGATGTTATGGCCTCCAACATGGTAGTATACTTGACAAATGGGTTGAAAAAAATACTAAAAATAATGAAAATAAATTTCTTTAATAAAATTTAATTGTTAATAGTTTGATCTAAAGTTCAGTCCAACCATTATGGTGAACTATTTTTTTTTTACAAAAAAGATATTATATTTATAGAAGATGTAAAAAAACTGCAAATACACCCGTACATAACACATCCTCTGCAATAAAACAAACATCCTCTCACAAACAAACAAAATAGAGGATGGAGAAAGAGAAAAAAAACCGAAATAACACTAAAAGCCTGAGATCCAACTGAAACAACAACAATTGTCCACTGAGTGACTGATTACACAAACAATAGAGAAGCGAAGGATCCCACCAAATTTGTATATTTGATGAAGAAGCTCCAACATCGTCCAAGCTAAGCCCAATAATCGTCATATAATTGGATGGAAGACACACCTACAAAAGAAAAGAGAAAACTTCCACTCACTTGGAGAGAAGATGCCTACTTCCACAAAAGAGAAGAATATTACTCGTATAATTTATAAAAGGGAGAAAATATGAAGACAAAAAAAGAAACAAAGAAGATTATAAAAATTGATTATATTATTTTAGTATATTATATAAAATGATAATGTAGTATACCAATTGTTATGGATAAGGTAAAAAAGACAGTTGATTTTTTTTTTTTAGCCATTTCCATTAAACCAAGATGTTTTTTAGCCATTTTTTTAAATACATCTTTTTTAGCCATTTTGGGGTGTGAAAAACTCAATTTGCCCTTGAGTCAATTTAACTGCACAAAAACACACATCCCTATGACTCGATATCGAGTCACTGTAACTCGATGTTGAGTTACAACATCCAATTCTCTCACTTATTATAACTCAATTATTTTTTTTCCAAAAAACTTTGAATTCACGTAACTTTTTTGTTTTAAATCCGTTTTGCATGTATAATATATCAAATTAATCCTCTTTTCGATATCTATAATTCAACACCAATATTGCATATTTAAAAACGAAAAATACATGTTTGATTTTTTAAAAAAGTTTGAAAAAAAGAGTAAGTGGATACATAGAGATAGAGATAGGTGAAAGAGAGAGAAATAATCCAAATATCAAAATGCTAGAAGGGTATGAATGTCATTTTACACACCAAAATAACTAAAAAAGTGTCTAAAAAAGATGACTATTTTTAATCTTTATATTTTGTAAATGGCTATTTTGTACCATTTCCACTAAAAAGAATTAAATAATTAAAAATATTTTTAAAAAGTTCAAAATATAATTTAACCACATATATAATACTAAATTTAAACTTGAAAGAATAGAAGGGTCCAATTCTAATGAATATGCAGTGTGCAGTCAAAAGTGATGCCAACACTTTGCAAAACACAGCGAAAGACTTAATTAAAAATACAATTTCACAAAGTATGAAATAAAGACAGAATCAAATACAAGACACAAGAGATTGAAAATTTTGTACAAGTTAAAATACTTGTACGGTGTTCATTAGAACAAAAATATTCAAAGGATGATGTTGTTTACAATATACAAAAATACAAAGTAAATAAGGAAACTAGAAGAACAACTCCCCTTGTGTCTCCGAAAGCAATAACACTCCTTCACAAAATGTGAGAATACATTTAGTGCACTCCAAACACTCAATATACACTAAATCTATCTCACATAAACACTCAAAATTCGAGTTCTGAAAATGAATGCCAACAATGTTGCCAACATTCCTGGTATCACTGAGCTTCCTGCACTTTTCATGAAAAAGGAAGATGAACTCTCAATTGTCTTAAAATCTGTACACGAAATTTGCTGGTTTCTGATCCTTAAATAGCTATCTTCTTGAATAACTTCCTGCAAGAAAGTAGGAGAAAAACTTTCTGCAAGTTTTAAGGAGAAAACCACCCACTAAAATAAACTTCCAAGGAGTTAGTAGTGTTAGAAAACTCAATTTAAACTTCTAACTTAACTATCGGAAAAAACTGAAATATTAATCGCAAAAAGAAAATCAAATCAAAGAACAATTCGAAAGAAAGAAAAGATAATGTTTGAGGAAATTCAAACATTAACAATCTCCCCCTTTCTTGCAGATTTCTGGATAAAACCTTTTACACAAAAATAACAGTTAATATTCTCCCCAGAATTCAAGGAGTCAAATCTCCTCCTGAATATAAGCCAGAAACAAGAAGTACCAAAAACACCAAATACTCTTCAAACAAGCAAGTTCAGCTGTCAAAAAAATGATGCCTCAGGTGTTGGCATCATTCTCAGAATCACCATCTCCACTTCCTTTGCTTCCAGCTTGTTTTTGTGCCACTTTCTCTCCCTTTTTGGATTGAAATCAACCTCCATAATTTAAAGAGAGAAAATAACAACATACAAGCTCACTGAGAGCATTTTGATACCCCATTATCTCCATTTAGAAGAAGTTAGGACCAGTTATCCAACATAGGAGAAAGGAGATAAAAGGTAACAACTCATTACTACTAAACATCAAGTTTTGCAGATTTTTTCAAATTATTTTTTTTTGTTTTTTTTAAATATATAAGAAATAGTAATAAAACAAAAATGAAAAATATATATAAAACAAACACACATCAGTATCATGAGGTGATATGTACAAGGATGCCATCATTTGCAAGATCATTCTGTAACAGCAAACTCAATTTAAATGACAGAAACAGAGTTTTTTTTTTTTTTTTTACACTTGCATAACAAATCCACAGGCATAAGAATAGTACAAAAAGACTTAAGAAAGTCACAGAAATATAGCTCAATCCATTTACACGATCAATGAGCCAAAATGTACAAATATGCCCAAAAAGCAAGTTTTAAAAAAAATATGTTTGCTGACTTCTTTTAAGAATTTAAGTTGCACAGAAATGCCTACAAAAGATGATGCAACAGTACAGAAAAACTCAAGAATACAAGCTAACAACAAAACAAAAAAAATATATACTAACAGGATGTGTCACACAACATGCAACACATGAAGCATCACACATTTAAATTTTAAAGAACACACAAAACCAAGAGATTTCCTTAGACAAGAAAACCTCTCAAAATCCAAAGATTTAGAGAAAATATCTGCTAACGGATGTTTAGTGGAAATGTGTTGAGTACAACAACGATCATTATCATCAGCCCAAATCAATTTAGGATCAGTTTTTGAAGAATTCTCAGCAAAATTGAAAGTATCCTCAACAGTGTCATGTATCATTTCGCATCATCTTACCTAAAGCCTTATCTTTCTTCAGTTTAAAACAAAAAGGTTTGATATGCCCAGGTTTAAAACAGTAATGACACACATATTTTCATCTCAAAACACTTCCAGACTTCTTGAAATCATTTTTGAAAAATGATTTACCACTTTTCCCAGCATTCCCTTGTTTCATAGAATGGCATGTCTTCTTACAAGAATCTGTTTTATTTGCTTGAACATATCCTAATCCTGTTCTATCAAATCTAGCTTTCAAAAATATATCATCAATAACAGCAGAGCTAGAATCAAACTTACTTACAGTCTTTTTAAGACTAATAAGTTCAGATTTTACCAGATCAAGATCTTTGTCTTTCTTTGTTAAAAGAACTTCCAATCTCCCAACAGATTCTCTTAAAATGTCATTCTCTTTGACAAGATCTTCACATTTAAGTTGCAAATCATTATGACATTTATCTTCTAGATCAACAGACTTTGACCCTGAATTCAGACATAAAAATGATGCAAAATGATTAACAAAATCATATTTAGAATCAACAAACCTGTCTTGTGATGCCTCAATGTTGGCATCATTTGTTGCATCATTTCTGAATCCATCAGATTTGAGCTTCTCTTCTTCAAGAATCGTTACAAGTCCCTTGCAGTTTTCTTCACCATCTTCAGATTCTTCATCACTAAAAGATACAGTAAAATCCATACCTTTTTCCCTAAGAGTGTTTGCACATTGTTTTGCATAATGACCAAATCCTTTGCAAGCACGACATTGAATCAAATCAAGGTTTTTTGGTTTTAAAGAATTGTTCTCTTGATTTGGTTCAAGCTTTTTAGGGAAATTTGAAGAATTACCAGAAAAATGTTTCTTAGACTTGAAATCTTTGCCATTCAAAGAAGATTTTTTGAGTAAACTATTAAACCGTAAGGTCAATAATGCAATGGATTCTTCATTTAAATCACATTCATGAATGTTTTTCATAAAATGTTCCATTGCATTACTTTGAACATCACAAAAATAAAAACCATTTGGGTTTTAAAAGCAATACTTTTGTCTTCAACATGATGTTCTTTTTGTTGCCCCAAGTTTAACTCAAAAGTTTGTAAAATACCAATAAGTTCATCAAGTCTAAGGGTATCGATCCTTGGTTTCTTCAATAGTATAGATCTTAACATTGTATCTTTCGGGAAGAGATCTCATTACCTTACTTACCAATCTTTCATTGCTAATAGGCTCTCCAAGTGATTGTGCCTCATTAGCAATATCACGCATTTTTGCATTATACGAAGCAATGGTCTCTTCTTCTTCCATTCTCGATTCTCGAATTTGCTTGCTAGAGTCTTAGCTTTGTTCTTCTAACACTTTGTGTTCCCTCACAATGCAATTGCAAAGCATCCCAAGCATTTTTCTTTGAAACACGCTTAGAAATTATTTTGAACAAAAACATATCAACAACAAAATATGGCATTTAAAGCTTTAGAATTAAAGCTTGCAACTGGATTTCATCGTTTTGCCACTCAATCTCGGTTTGTCTAATGTAACTCCTTCAAATGTCAACGATTCTTGGTGGTGTCCATCCCGTAAGAACGATTTCCATGCTCTTTCATCAATGAACTTGATATAAGCCCTCATTTTCACCTTCCAATAGGAATAGTTCGCTCCATCCAAAACAGAGGTCGAAAAATGGAACTACTCAATTTCCGTCATCAAAACACTGCAAAAAAAACAGGATCACACTAAGTATCGTCTAGTGAAGGCTCTTGATGCCAATTGAAAGAATAGAAGGGTCCAATTCTAATGAATATGCAGTGTGCAGTCAAAAGTGATGCCAACACTTTGCAAAACACAACGAAAGACTTAATTAAAAATACAATTTCACAAAGTATGAAATAAAGACAGAATCAAATACAAGACACAAGAGATTGAAAATTTTGTACAAGTTAAAATACTTGTACGATGTTCATTAGAACAAAAATATTCAAAGGATGATGTTGTTTACAATATACAAAAATACAAAGTAAATAAGGAAACTAGAAGAACAACTCCCCTTGTGTCTCCGAAAGCAATAACACTCCTTCACAAAATGTGAGAATACATTTAGTGCACTCCAAACACTCAATATACACTAAATCTATCTCACATAAACACTCAAAATTCGAGTTTTGAAAATAATGCCAACAATGTTGCCAACATTCCTGGTATCACTGAGCTTCTGCAGAATTTTCCTGTATGAAAAAGTTCGGAAGATGAACTCTCAATTGTCTTAAAATCAGATACCTAAATTTGTTTGGTTTCGATCTTTAAATAACTATCTTCTTGAATAACTCCCTGCAAAAAAGTAGGAGAAAAACTTCCTGCAAGTTTTAAGGAGAAAACTACCCACTAAAATAAACTTCCAAGGAGTTAGTAGTGTTAGAAAAAACCGAATTTAAACTTCTAACTTAACTATCCTGGAAAAAAGCAAATATTAACCTGCAAAAAGAAAATCAAATCGAAAGAACAATTCAAAAGAAAGAAAAGATAATGTTTGAGGAAATTCAAACATTAACAAAACTTCTCAAAAATGGGGTGTTGATCGATTTTTTGACAAAACTTTCTACTGAATTTTTCATTCTTTAACCCAATCAAATTAGGTCCACCGTCATAATTGAATTTATCGAATATCCGATCTAAAAAAACTGAGCGAATTATTTCCGATAAAAAAATTGTGTTGAAAATATTGAATGAGAATATGAGATATATATACACACACAGATGAGAGAGAGAGGTAAATACAAAATGGTGTGGTGGGGATGGCGTGTATCTCAAGTCCGGCATAAACGCCTCAAGCAAAGCAGAGCAGACCACTGCACATTTCAGACGTCACAGAGACAAAAAGGAAACACGCACCAACACCACCACTGTGTGTGAAATCTGTTCTTTCGTTTCAGAAAGAGAATTCAATTTTTCTTCCCCGCATTTTTTGTTTTTTCACCAGAGCACAGGTATACGTATACGCTTATCTATTTCGTATGTACATGTTGGGTTTAAGGAGTTTTCTTGGTTTCCTCTTCAACTGTTCTTGGTCGATTATTGAGTAGGGGAATTGCATGAGAGCATAATGTATGTCGTATTGCGTGCATTTTTCCTTCTATTTTCTGGGAAGAATGCCATTTTATTTGTTGCTTGTTAGCGACTATAGTGCTCTAGATGCCCTGCTTTTTTTTGAGTTTCCTTATAATTTTTCATGTTTTTAGTTGAGAATCCTGTAACATAAAATTTCTTTAATCTAAGTGTCTACCCTCATTTTACTTTCCGTTTTCATTTTTTTCGTTTATACAACAAAAGAGAGTTTTTAATTTTATTGAACCCTTTTTTTTAGTTCTCTCTTTTTTGGTTGGGTCAATTATATATGGGAGACCAGTTTCTGGAAACAAGAATGAATGAGAATCAGCATCTAGAAGTGCATTACATGGACAGCGGCTATTCTTACCCTCCCTCAGAAGGTTTCATGGATTTTTTTGGCGGTGTTTCAGCCGCCCCATATCATTATGTTAACATGGGGCCGATGCATGATCAGGTAATTTTTCTTATGCTGCTCCAATTATGTTGAAAAAGAGTTACCACGCAATGAAATGGGAATTACTTTGTTTGATCAGACAATGGATGGAAACAAGTATACATGTGTACTCAAAATTCTTGGATGCATTCGTTAGAGAAATAAATTGTGCTTTATGGACTCTTTAATTTTAACTGGGATTGTTCTTGCATAAAAAATTTCAAATGCCAAAATAATGGATTTATTCTTACTTAGGAATTAGTAAGAGCACTAATAAACGTAGAAGAGGACTCGTGGTTTTGAGCAAGAGGATGTTCATGAAGATCATTGCACATTAGAGCCATAACAGAATTCTAGCTTATCTTTTGTAGCATATATTTTGTTGGGGGACAGCCAGACAGTGCTGCAACGATTTGAACTAGAGTCTTGGTTATGTCAACATATTTCTATACTAGCTAATTGGCTGAAATACTTAATCAGCTGGAGTACCCAGCACCTTATATACCTTTTGAACCGTCATTTCCTCAACCAACACGTGCTGGTGTGTCGAAAACTTTTCCACTCATTGGCATGTGTTCTGCCTGTGTTTAATCCATTTATGTTGCATACTCGATGTTCTAAAAACTCAGCTTAGCGGACCACATCATGAGAACTGCTCCTGTAGCATCTGTAGGCCTCATGCCAGGCAACAGACTTCAAGCGTTGTCAAAAAATGCTTATCTGACTGAAAGGGTTACCTAAGGCTTTGTAATATAGTTTAGCTGTATCTTTTAAGTTATGAGGAGGACTGATAAATATATGGGACTTATTTACTGAAAAGCATGAACAATTATATTTGAATGTTTTTTTGAGTCAAGGTGGTACATGTTCAAAACTAGGACTGCATTGAGGAAGTGAAGAATATATCTACTGTAACTGCACTTCAGTATTCTGATTACCTATTCTTATTCCTTTTAATTAGTCTGTGCATGCTTTTCATGATTATCTTGGCCATGACATGTTTATTCGTTTCTATTCACTATATCTCATGATGAGCTATTCATCTTCCCATCCAGGAAAGTCAATATTGGTCAATGCATATGAGTTCATACAAATATGGACTATCTGGGCAAGAGAGTACTTCTTATTATGGTCTCTATGAGGACGTTGACCATGCTCCAAGAATGGATTTTAACAGGAGAGCTTGGGATTACCCTTCTATGGCAAACACAGAAGATCCTATAGCTGTAGATGTGCCATCTGAACAAAGTATGGTTTCCGCTGTGCATTCTATTCCAGAGGAAAGTAAGTATCTGTTTATCTTCTGTTGAGTATTCAGTTTGAGCCAAAAGACAACACTATATTTGATGAATTCTGCGTGTTTTTTGAAAAGTCTTCACATATAAGCCCAATTTTTCCTAATCCCCTGGTTCTCATTCAAGTATTTTATTTTAACATATTGTTGCATTATTTCCTAAATGTGCAGGTTCACCACATCAAGAAGATGCTGTCAGTACTCAGGTTGTCATTTTTACATTACCATGAACTTTACATATTTTTATTGTTCGCACATCAACACTGGTAAACACAAAATATGAGCAGTCTGATAAATAGAAACAATTCTAATATCTGTGCTGCAATTATTGATCTCGGGCATCAACATATTAATTATTACATTTAACTGATAATTGTTTCTTGTTGAAAGCTGTAATGGTGCAAGAGAAATCCACAAAAATGCTTATATATATATATATATATATTTGATATTGGTTAAAGATGGTGCTCACATGTGTCCCCTGAAAGAAGGCTTTTAAGCAGAAACAAAAATGAAAGGCAACTGTTTGCATCTATATTCGCCCTTTCCTTTGTTACATTCTGATGCTTTTGAGACAAAAATTGTGAAATATCCTTGGATGATGATTGACTGCTGGCATATCTCCTTGTCCTCAAGAGATTTCTTTTCTTTCTCACCTGATTATACATGTTAAACTCTACTTGCATCAATAATCACATGGTTTACAATTGGTGAGTTCTGCTAGTCTGTGTTTTTGAACTTTGTGTCTCGTTGTTTGTGTTGTTGTAGGTCTTATTGCAAGATGACATTGATCCTGATACAATGACTTATGAGGTAGGGAAAGTCTCCCATTTGATTCATGTCTCTACAGCTTCCTTTTACTGTGTTATGCTTGGTATCATATTACCAAATATAACAGCAGATTTCGTTTGAATATAGATCCTTCCCCTTGCAGTGAGACTTTCCCTTGTAAGCTCTGTGCTTAAGGTAAGTGAGCACGTAACTGAAACAAAAATTTGCAAAGTAATGATCAGAATGGACAATAACAATGGTGCCAATCTTGATTGGAGTTATATAAGAGTAATATGCCAATCTTCATTTGAGATATGTGAAGTGTAAAATTGTTAATGAAGTTGGTCATCAAGGATTTCCAGGAACAGTAGGAAATGGTTATACTATGAGAAAGAAAATTTACGCTTAGCATAGGAACAATGGGGTATGAAGAAAGGAACTGATTATACTAGGTGGATATTACTCTTTGGAGTGCACTGATATGTGAAGTGTAAAATGAATGAGATCCTTAGAGTAGTTGACATACAAAATGCTAAGAAAATTGAAAAGAATGTTCTCTGTTATTTTCCTCGACATTTTGTAAACATTCTACTGTATGCATGATATTATATATGTAAACATTCTGCCGCCTATTGAGCTTTTAAGAGGGGTTTTCTAGATCTGTTGGCATTCCTTAGCTACTCCTGACTACTGTGAAATAGACAACTACTTGGATTTTCTGATGTGTTGGTTATTCATGTTTTGCTTAGCAGGAATTACTTGATTTAGGTGAGGCAGTGGGAACTCAAAGTCGAGGACTTTCACAAGAGCTCATTAATCAACTTCCAACCTCAAAACACAAGTCTGGCGGAATTTTCTCAAGAAGAAAATCTGAAGACAGGTGACATTCTGCAGATGAGGTTCTCATTTTCCTTAGGAATCTTAAGCCTCTTTTTTGACCATATTCCATGTGTTTCTTCCCTCTCTACCACATTTCAGCATTAATAAATCTCCTGGTTGTGGGCGTATTATACATGTATCTTCAAATAATCTTCTCCCAAGTAATGAGAAATTATTTCATGCAAAGTTCTCCAATCCCTAATATATTGAAAATTTTCTTATTACTGCTATGATGCTATCAAGAAAATGAATATGTAGCATGCATCAAATCACAATTTTCTTGTATAAGCACAAACCCATGAGCATCATACTTTAATTTTGTAGTGCCTGGGTTGGAAAGTTGATTACTGATGGAGACTTTTTCCTATTGCATCAATGTGTGTGTGGCTTGTTAGATTCAGAGGGTGCTTGGCTGAACTTATAAGCTCTTTAAAATATTTTATAAGATGTTTGAGACTCTGAGAGTTTATAAGCTCTCCAAATTTGTTGGTGTAGTTTTTTTTTCAAAAGATGTTATAAGCTCCCAAAATAAGATATTGGGAGCTTATAAACCTTATTTTCAAAATAAGATCTTATTTTAACAACCTCCTTTCACTTTAGACATTTTAATTACAAAAATGCCATTAGTAACATCTTATAAGCTCTTTCATCTTATTTTATCCAAAAACCTCAACCACTTGTTTTTAAAATAAGATCTAACATCTTATAAGCTCTAAAAATATCTTATAAAATGTAGGAGCTTATATGATTTTTAAATAAGCTTAGCCAAGCACCCTCCTAGTCCTGAAGTGCTTCACTGGTGTCTCACGAATGAAATCCTTAAGGAGTCGTCCATTTGTCGTGTGATGAATGTTCATTTTCAGAACTGATTGCTTTAAGGGAATTGTATAAACTCTGATTACATTTCTTTTGGATGCTTTGTCACCTGAACAAACTTTGATCTGAAAATATTAATTTCTTTGACTGTCTTTTATGCATAAGTTTGTTTGGATTTTCTGTTGCTTGCTAAATGTGTTTGAACTCTAAAAATCAAAGAAATCAGGAAAAAAAAAGCCGAAATGGAAATTATGTGGCAGCTAGCATATGGACCAATTGTCATTTATGAATTTCATGTCATTGAAGTGGATAGATTATTCTGCCGACCAAGATTCAACTGCCACTTGCGATAGATTTACACTATCCCATTTTTTCTCTAAAAAGTAAAAAAAGAAAATCTTCCTGCTTCGAACTAGTTAACCACAGAATCTGTTCTGGATTGCAGCAAACACATTTAAGTTAATAATTTATAATTAAGGATCAATGCTAAATGCTTGATCTTTTCCTTTAGAATTCTCTCAAGTCTCAAAATTGTCATGGTTTCTTCTTTGGAAAAACAGATGTGTCATTTGCCAAATGCGATATAAAAGAGGGGACAGACAAATCAATTTGCCATGCAAGCATGCATACCATACTGATTGCGGCTCCAAGTGGCTTAGCATCAACAAGGTAATCCAACACCCGTATTCGAAAAAAAAGTACCTGAGTTCGCACTATTTCTTATATTTTTGATAGCTTATTCTACTTCTTTACAGACATGTCCAGTTTGCAACACTGAGGTATTTGGTGATGAATCAAGCCATTGATTACACGAATTTACTGAAAGACATGTGGTGAAGGGGTTCTTTCTTATACATTCTTTTTTGCTCTATCTTCTCTTCATACATAGAAGCAATGCAGACTGTGCTAGATTCCTCTTCCCTGTGGTGTAGAAGACTACTTATATTTATAAAAGTCCAATTTTTTGTTTACTAATGTGAAAATTGCAATACCATAGTTCATTGAAGCTACTATTACTATGCATTTTCACACTGTTTACTTATTTATATTTCAACCTTAAGCATTAGCCAAAATTGTTGTTTTCTGATATTACTCAAATGAATTTTTTTATCCATAATAGTAGAGGAATTCATGATGGATTTGACTATATGAAAAGAAAAGAATTGAAGGCAGACATTTAGAATGAACAAACACAATACTCATCAACTGTCCATTAAATGTTCAGAATGAAAATAATATTGAATCATTAAACATGAAACACGTGCAAGTAGATTATAAGGTTCACAAATACACAAATTATGGTTTACATTATCCGCAGTCTAATACTGCTGATATTTATAGAGGAAATGTGTTTATAATAGAGTTTAGTGGACTGTCTTCCCGTGGGCATTTCTCTTTTTGGTATGATTGTGGACATTTTAGATGACAAGAAGAAGAAACAGAGCTTTATTTCTTTGGAGTTTCTAACGAAGAACAAAACACATTACAGAACAAGGGCTTACAATCAAAGTAAAACTATTCTAGGTTTGATTCATTATTGATATTTGGTTTATAAGTAGTGAGATAGTGATGTGCGGTGTTGAAAGCTTTAATAGTAAAGTGGTGGTGGAGGTGGTGACTCGTACTTATAAGGTGGGGGTGGAGGAGACTTGTACTTATAAGGTGGGGGTGGAGGCGACTTATATTTGTAAGGGGGCGGTGGAGGCGACTCATACTTGTATGGAGGAGGTGGAGGTGACTCATACTTGTATGGAGGAGGTGGCGAAGACTTGTAAGTATATGGAGGAGGTGGTGGTGACTCATACTTGTATGGAGGAGGTGGAGGTGACTCATACTTGTAAGGAGGTGGTGGTGGTGACTCATACTTGTATGGAGGAGGTGGTGGAGACTTGTAAATATATGGAGGTGGTGGTGGTGACTCGTACTTGTATGGTGGAGGTGGAGGTGACTCATATTTGTAAGGTGGAGGTGGCGGTGATTTGTAGACGTAAGGTGGTGGTGGTGGTGATTCGTATTTGTAGGGTGGAGGTGGAGGTGATTCATATTTGTAAGGTGGGGGTGGAGGTGATTCATACTTGTAAGGTGGCGGAGGTGGTGATTTGTAAATATATGGAGGTGGTGGTGGTGACTCATATTTGTAGGGTGGGGGTGGGGGAGACTCGTACTTGTAAGGTGGAGGTGGTGGAGATTTGTAAACGTACGGAGGTGGTGGTGGTGACTCATACTTGTAGGGTGGGGGTGGAGGTGATTCGTACTTGTAAGGTGGAGGTGATTCGTACTTGGAAGGTGGAGGTGGTGGAGATTTATAGACGTATGGAGGTGGTGGTGGTGACTCGTACTTGTAGGGTGGAGGTGGTGGAGATTTATAGACATATGGAGGTGGTGGTGGTGACTCATACTTGTAAGGTGGAGGTGGTGGAGATTTATAGACGTATGGAGGTGGTGGTGGTGACTCGTGACTTGTAGGGTGGAGGTGGTGGTGACTCGTATTTGTAGGGTGGGGGTGGTGAGATTTATAGACATATGGAGGTGGTGGTGGTGACTCGTACTTGTAAGGTGGAGGTGACTCATACTTGTAGGGTGGGGGTGGAGGTGACTCGTATTTGTAAGGTGGAGGTGGTGGAGATTTATAGACATATGGAGGTGGTGGTGGTGACTCATACTTGTAGGGTGGGGGTGGAGGTGACTCATATTTGTAAGGTGGAGGTGGTGGAGATTTATAGACATATGGAGGTGGTGGAGGTGACTCGTACTTGTAGGGTGGCGGTGGAGGTGATTCATACTTGTATGGTGGCGGTGGTGGTGATTCGTACTTGTAGGGAGGGGGTGGAGGTGACTCGTATTTGTAAGGTGGAGGTGGTGGAGATTTATAGACATATGGAGGTGGTGGTGGTGACTCATACTTGTAGGGTGGGGGTGGAGGTGACTCGTATTTGTAAGGTGGAGGTGGTGGAGATTTATAGACATATGGAGGTGGTGGAGGTGACTCGTACTTGTAGGGTGGCGGTGGAGGTGATTCATACTTGTATGGTGGCGGTGGTGGTGATTCGTACTTGTAGGGAGGGGGTGGAGGTGACTCGTATTTGTAAGGTGGAGGTGGTGGAGATTTATAGACATATGGAGGTGGCGGTGGTGATTCGTACTTGTAGGGTGGGGGTGGTGGTGATTCATATTTGTATGGTGGAGGTGGCGGAGACTTATAGATGTAAGGAGGAGGAGGAGGTGATTCATACCTATAAGGCGGTGGTGGAGGCGGCGATTCGTATTTATATGGAGGCGGAGGGGGTGAGCTGTAAACGTAAGGCAGAGATGGCTGCGAAGAATACGAGTTGGGTTTCCAGAATCCCCATGATGGGAAGTTAGCATCAACACATGCTATGAGGGTGGAGAAGAGAGCTAGCAGAACCCAACGGGGTTCTGTGTAGCTCAACATAGCTATTAAGCAAAGATCAGATAATGTAAGTTTAAATCTCCAACAGTTTACTAAACCTTTAGTTTTTTCTCGTGGCTTGCCTTATGGGAACTAATCATTTGGTTTATATAGATTTCCTCCTAACTAATGTTGAACTAGTCTAGATATTATTCGGCTAGATTATATATTTTTTCTGGTTTTATGATTCATGTGGCCTGGTAATTGCTTATGTAGTCTAAATAAGAACTAGTCAGATTATTCAGAGTTGTTAATTTTATGTTAGAACATCGATATCAATGACTTATAATTGGTTTAATAATTGTTTTTCCTGTGGTTAATATCCAAGATGCATTGCTTAAATGACTGGTTCTTGCTATGACCGATCTTTGCTAATTGAAAGTAAACTAACTCGAAAACGAAATGAAGGCAGTAGATAGATTTTTAACATTATGCAGAAGATTGGCGAAAGAGCTTTATTCTGATATTAAAAGAAGACTATATATGTCTTTGGACTCGTACAAAGTCTATATCTACTAACCAACAACTTGAGATTTACAATGTAAAATTAAGTAGTTTTTAGTAATCAATTAGGGGAGTTAGCCTCAGTAAGGCTGTTTGATGCTTACACTTATATATTCTAATTAGTCATCCGAAACTAAGTAAACAATATAATCTAAATAAATTGTTAGGTTGCAGAATAAGTGTTATTTCATCTTTTGAGCAAGTTTGTATTGTCTAAGTCCAGCTCTGGAAAGTGTTGAAGTAGTCTTAATTCTTATTATTTGGAGCCAAATTGTAATATTAGATGTCATATTTGGTATCAGTAGCACTTCTTGTGAAGTTTGTTCATTCTGAAGAAGCTTTAAACTTTTTCCTTTCGCTTATGTTTGTAAGCACAAAAACAACTGTGCATATTGAAGGTGAAAAAAATCTGACTGTGGAAGATTTGATGCAGTTAGTTAACATTTGAAAGAAATGTTTATTTAGATGGTGTCCACGAGGTGTTTATTTTATTTAATTTTTTATTTGGCAAATTTCTAAGGGAAGCATTTCGTGTCGGTATATGTTGAATCAGTCTTGATAAGAATTCCGTGTTAGCATTGTTTTTATTAGTTTATCTTATTTTGTTTTTATTATAATTAAAAGGAGAGATGTTAATTGGCTCACAAGTCTCTTTAGGTGATTTAAGAGTGTTTGCAATCACTAAAGAAAAGTGTTTTTCAAATCAATTTTAGTATTTGGAAATGCCAACTTATGCTTCTGATTCGCCTTTATTTAATTATAATTTAAAAGTTGGAAGATGTATGTTTTGAATTTCTGGTTCTGCTTATGGTTTGGCTTTTACAAACAAATAAGCACATTTACAACTTTTTCACCAAACACTCTTAACTTCTGATTCTCAACTTTCGAGTCTATTTACAAACAATACCAATTTTTGATACAATAAATTACTTTTTTTAAAAGCAGAAGTTTTTGCAAATACTGCCTAAATGTATGACCAAAAAAATTGGGAAATGATTGGAAATAGCCTAATTTTAAACCACATATACACCAATGGCCTTACTTATTCAAAAGATTCAAAAATGGCCTTCTTATTTGATAAAACCCCAAAATACCCCTTATATTGAATTAAAGGTAAACTAATGGTTTTAAAGGTTTTAGGGGCATAAAAATGGTATCAAAGCCTAGGTTTATTAAGAACTTTTAGTTAAATTTATTATATTTATGTAATTAACAATTGGTGAGGAGAAATTACTCGAGATTATGGATCCCACCAATGTCCGAGATGTACCCTTTTACGGAGATATCGTCAAATTTTGACGATGTATGCACAAGAACACCTAGACCAGGTTTCATATTGGGAATACCAACATGAAGAAAAAGAACAGCCGGAGCCGATTGAAACCTTAAGCAATGCAAAATGCGAGCAAAATATTATAGCGATTCGGATGCTTAACTGGACTTATATGTTCACTTGATGAACCTCCAAGAAACGTTCATGAAAGTTCCCATCGAACAATGATTCCCGATGGAGTACCCGAGTGGAACGAGATACTTCAGATAAATCTAAGATCTCCAAGATCTTAGAGAAATCCGTAAAAGACGGTCGTGCGAAATTATGGCAATCGCCATATTCATCTACCGACAAGTTCATCGATCGAACCAGGATGGAGACGATGGTGAAATATCGAAGGAAACTCTTGAACTCCTTCATGATATTCAAACGAGTCAAGAACCTGGAGGACAGCCGAGTTCATCCGGAGGAAGAAAACGATATAGATTTTGGGGCGGTACCTATTTACACCAAAAAGAGAAACCAACCGAAGTTATACGAAAGATGACAGATGAGGAAAAGCTCATTGCTCTAATCAAAGGAAAATCCATCAAAAATTAAAAAGATGGATATGGAAAAGATGAATCTTAAAGATCTACACGACCGAATCCTTCATGGGATTAGGTATTGTAGATTTAAAGATGAACGCAGTGTGGAATCGGCTTTGGTTACCTATGACCCACAAGGTAGAGCAATTCCTCCACCACCGCCACCTAGGTTAATCCTAACGTCGAAGAAAATGCGGGTTCACATCATGGAGCTCGGGGCGAGAGGATGCCACATCTTTGGGGATTTCACGGCCCAGGAGTGATCCATTTTCGAGAGGACGGAGGTCGAAACCCTCTTGCGGGAACTGGACAACCTACCGAAGGCCAAATGTTTATCAAACGCCTTATGGAAGATCGCACCTCGACCCAATACATCCGTATGGGTTGATGTTAAATCTGGACATCCCGATTTTAAAAAAAATGAGTTCTCATTGATGAATGGGCTTGACTATGAGAATTTCAAAGGAACCCTCGATCTTACAAAGGATTCATTCATTTTACTCCTTGAAATGAGTCTTGAAGGATCGGTGAAGATTGCAGGGATATGACCGATGCGATCATGAAAAGTTCGGTCACATCGGGGAATCACTTAAAGGAATTGTCGATGGTATGGCAAAACTATTCAAAATCCAATTCATCGGCAGCGGGTTATTTCGAGGATTAGAGGATGAAAAAGAAAGAAATATAAACAAGCCCTCTATAGCCTTGAAGTTCTTGGATATTTGTCATATTGACGAATATATCAAGTTGTTCACGAATACGGTGGAAATCGAAGATTGAGGAAAAAGAAGCTCACATGGCTATTCTTTGCCAAAATTCCGAGTCCCGGAGAGAAATGCTTATCGGGGAATACAAGGGTGGAGTTTGTAGAAACGTGGCGAGAAAAATGTCTTTCCTAAAGGCCAAGTTATCCGAATGGTGCTATCAAGCGACTATGCACAGAATTACAAGAGATTAAGAGGAATTAACAAAGCGGTTCCTCTATGTTGCGTGGATAATGATATCCCAACATTGTGGGAGGTCAACCAAGGCGGCACAAGAAGAAGAAGAGCGAAGCCATCCATACCGCCGAGGAAGTAGCAACAAAAGAAGCGGGTCTTCATGGAGACCTAGAAGGTTTTGGTCAAAACAAAAAGCCCGGTTACAAAACGGGACAAAGACCAAAGACTGGCGGGAGTAGAGCCTCATCATCGGGTTCTAATCAAGCAAGTACCAGCAGAATCCAGGAAGACGAACTTTCGGGCGTGCTCACACTAGAGCAAATGAAAGTTTCAAAGACTGTAATTGCTTGGACATGCGAGCAAGAGGACATATCTCAACCGATTGTCCGGAAAACTTGAGGAGTTAGGGGTTCGAGGCTACACCGAAAATCGAAGAAGGCTTCTATTATCAAGATCTTATACAGTGTATCAATTTGAGGATATTCCCTCGGATGAAAGCATCTATGAAGAAGAGATCTATTCGATGATGGAAGTGAATCCGGTTCAAATCGAGTGAAGAAGAAATTCTTCAACAAACGGTAAGGGAGGATATGTCAGGATTTCTCTCTCACACTACGGTGTCTCATAAGACTCTTATGAGAATTATGAAGGAAGATCCAAAGCTTCAAATCTATGACGGATTTACAATTGGAGCGATGGAAAAGGCTTTGGATAAGATTGGTTTTCGTAATAGAAAACACCAAATTATCTGAGGTAACAACCGGAGAATCGGCCATTCCGATGGAGTTTACCTAGAACCTGATCGAGATGCGATTGGTCCCTATTAGAGAAATCCAGGAGATCAAAAGCAGAGTTAAAAGAGAAATTGCAAATACACTCTCATGGATTCATATCGGAGCCATAAGAGTCATTATTAAAGCAACATTCAAAGAAGGGATAGATTCGCCACTCAATCTGGCTATCTTTGATAAGCGAATCTCAAACCTCAAGGATTCATGCCTTGGAGCGGTTCTGAGAAATTTGTATCTTTGGGAAATTGGCATTTAATGTCTATCCTGCACATACAACTGGGAGATCGAGACTTGAGAGAGTCCTAACCCTTCATCAAGATTTCAAAAGAGATGATTTGATGAAAGAAGGAATCAACCCTATTCGATCACATACAAGATTTCCTATGCTCTCTCGAATACCCATCATTCAAGTATTCTTGAGAAAGGAATTTATTGAAGTCCCAAGAATCTTTGAGGACTTTGCCAGGGTGGTTTTTACTACGAGAAATTATTGAATCTCCAACTATAAAGGAGATTGATATGAAAATACAAGATCAACCATCTTCAACAAAAGTCGAAGTCTCGAGTTGAGCGAAGGATGTCTTTCCAACAGATGAGAATGACGCAGTAGCGATCGTTGGGAAGAAAAGAGACCAGAAATCGATTCGGCGTATCCCGAATGTTTTCAAAACAAACGGAGAGCCGAAATGTCCCGAAAGATGGCGAGAAGTTGAAGTAATATTTGACATCACTCAAAAGGATAACATTTTTCCTTGTGATGTTCTATATTATCTCCAACAACCAATCGTTGGAAGGTATCAAGGAGGCCGAAGATAGGAGAAATTGAGCTTACTATCACGGGAGTTGCAGGAAAAATCCCGAGCAATTAACACCGGGAATTGAATTTCTCGAGGATCATAAACCTTGGGAAAGATTACAAGACGGAATGGAGTTCACAATGGCTAATAAAAGATATAGAATCGAGATGACCACTAGTCCATTCTCCATATACATTTCTATTGGAATGTTATATCTTTGAATACAAGGCCGAGTATTTCGCCGCCTATATTGATTCAAATTTGCGGAATATGTCTTGCAAAGCGGATGTCTTTCCCAAAGACATTGGAGGATTTGCCACTATTGCGAGGAAGAGACTTCTCTAAAAGGATTCTTATCCTTAATCGAGGAATTAAACAAGCAGAAATCATGATCGGAGGCGCGGGCGGTACCCATGGTACAAAGTAAAGACGCCACCAATCTATTTCCATGATACAGTGCGAGATATTTTGCTAGAAACAATTTCCTACAAACATTCAAGCGATTCACACAAGAGAACGAGACAAGAAGACTTATTTTCACAACCTTATGTGATCATAAAATTATTGTCCGAGATCGCGGGAAGCATTTTGACGAAAAATGCCTATTAATTTCCAATGACAAGCGTGGTGATGAAGCCAAACTTCACAATCCAAAAATGGCGGATCGAAGAAAATTTGGTGAAGCATTATTATCCTATAGACAATTTGGTTCGATTCAAAAGGATCAAAAAATATGGGATAACAACTTGTATTCATTCAGAGTACAAGGTGAAGCAGGGACGGAACTATATATACTTGGAGGGGGGCCCTGGCCCCCCCAACATTTAAAAAAAAAATAAAATTTTGATGATATTTTTTTTAATAGAATATTAATGGGCTGGCCCCCCCACATTTAAAAACTCAGAATTGTTTTGAGGAATTTATTTTTAATGGAATATTAATGGGCTTGGGCCCTCCCATATCTTATGAATTCAATTTTCAAATAAACCTAATGACAATTGTAAGTTGTTATCTAATTATACAAATTGTCGCTGCCCGCTGGTGAATTCATAAGAAAACTTGGACGCCATATCTTATGAATTCGAGTATTTGACTGAACAAAAACTACTAAAGCAGAAAGACCCATCAACAAGTGAGGCTACTATTGCCGCGGAAACCCAATTCGAAGCCACCGCTGGAAAATACGATCAAGGCTAATATTGTCATCTTCATTCGCAATTTCAAGAAAAATCTATTCTGGGCGATCTCTCGGATTCTTTAACATGCGAATTAGGGTGGTAAGTTCACGTTGATTCATTGATTTTTGGCTTTTGATTTTGATATTTTGGTGCTATTTTTTGTGATATGTGAACAATTTTAGGTTAAAATTTCAAGCCCTCATTAGTTTTAATTAAATTTTAATTTTATTTGTAATAGGTTATTGATTAGATATTGAAATTAGTTATTAAGATTAGATATTAAGATTGAATTAATTTTGATTTTTGGGTGAAACTTTTGATTGGCCTATACGCCTCTGTAGATGAAGACACAAATAATCGACGTATTCTTCAAAAGAAAGAACATTGAAATTCCAACATCTCAACCACATCCATCTACAAATATTGATCCTGTGAATTTTGAGAGTCGCCCTACAAAATCTTTAAGAGTTGAAGTCAACGAAAGCTTTGATATTCAATCATTAGAACGTGATCCAGGATTGCGACGACCAATATGGGAGTATCCAATTGACAAACGTGATGAAGTTCGAAGAGCTTATATTACAGCCGGTCCATATCAATTTATACTTTCAAAGTATCCAAAATCTGGAGAAAACCATCCTCGTAGTTTTCAGGCATCATGGTTCAGGCTTTTCCCATCTTGGTTGGAATATTCTCCTAGTGTAGATGCAACATTTTGTCTTCCATGCTATGTATTTCACACTCAAGATGGACCTTGGTGGAAACATTTACTACTCTTTGGATTTCGATCTTGAAAGAAAGTAAGAGATGGAAAAAATTGTTCATTTTTGGCACATATTGGAAAAGATCTCACTTCACCTCATCGAAATGCTGAGAAAGCATGTGCCGATCTCATGAATCAACAATCACATATTGTACAAAGTATTGCGAAGTTCACATCTCAAGAAGTTGCTGAAAATAGACTTCGCTTGAAAGCTTCAATTGAGGCAACTAGATGGCTTGCATTTCAAGGATGCTCTTTTAGAGGTCGCGACGAGTCTATAACATCAATCAATCATGGAAATTTTTTGGAACTATTGAGTTTCATAGCCTCTTACAATGACAAAGTAGCAGAAATATTAGATAAAGCTCCAAAAAATGCATCGTACACATCACCAAAAATACAAAAACAAATTTTGCATGTCTTGGCAACTAAAGTCAAGAATGCCATTCGAGAAGATATTGGTGATGCCAAATTTTGTATTATTGTCGATGAAGCTCGAGATGAATCTAAAAAGGAGCAGATGTCAATTGTATTAAGGTTTGTTGACAAGGATGGCTATGTACAAGAACGTTTTTTTGGGCTTGTTCATGTTAAAGACACTACTGCATCAACATTAAAACAAGGTATTTGTTCTGTCTTATCACGCCATTCCCTTGATGTTCAGAATATTCGGGGACAAGGCTATGACGGTGCAAGTAACATGCGTGGAGAATGGAATGGATTGCAAGCATTAATTTTAGGTGAATGTCCTTATGCTTATTATGTTCATTGTTTTGCACATCGCTTGCAATTGGCCCTAGTTGCTGCATCAAAGGAAGTTATCCACGTCTATCAGTTTTTTACCAAGTTGAATTCTATTATTAATATCGTTGGTGCCTCATGTAAGCGTAATGACCAATTAAAAGCTGCTCATGCATCGAATATTGCTCATTTGCTTAGCATTAATGAACTAGAAAGTGGGAAAGGGCTTAATCAAATTGGTTCATTACAAAGGGCAGGTGATACTCGTTGGAGTTCTCATTTGAAATCTATATCCAGCTTGATAAAGATGTTTAGTGCAACATGTGAAGTTTTGTTGAATATTATTGAGGATGGAACTACGTATGCTCAACGTGGAGATGCCGATGCAGCTTATGAGGTGCTAACTTCATTTGAATTTGTTTTTATTTTGCATCTTATGAGAAAAATCTTGGAGATTTCTAATATGCTATGTCAAGCTTTGCAACTTCAATCTCAAGATATTTTGAATGCAATGCATCTTGTGTCATCTACGAAGTTGCTCATTCAGAATTTGAGAGATGATGGATGGGATGAATTAATTACAAATGTGACATCATTTTGTGAAGCAGTTAACATACATGTGCCAGATTTTGATGATCAATAACTTGCAAGAAGAGGAAGGGCACGCCATCAGCAAGATGTAATTACAATCGGGCATCATTATAGAGTTGATATTTTCAATGCAATGATAGATTATCAATTGCAAGAATTGAGTAGCAAATTCAGTGATAACACAGTGGAGTTGATTATACTTAGCTCGGCACTAGATCCCAGAGAGATGCTGATATCATTCAGGATTGATGACATTTGCAAGTTGGTAAAAAAGTTTTACCCAAAAGACTTTGCAGAACATGAGATGCTACAATTAAGAATGCAATTTGAGCATTTTGATCATGTGCGGCAACTTCCTGATTTTGAGACATTGAAAACTATTTCTGATTTATGCCAGTGGTTAGTCATAACTAGAAAATCAGAAATCTACCCTCTTGTGTTTAGAGTGATAACTCTTATTCTCACCCTTCCAGTGTCTACAGCTACTACAGAGCGATCTTTTTCTGCTATGAATATAGTCAAGACCACACTTCGAAACAAGATGGAAGATGAGTTTCTTACAGACTGTTTGCTAGTATATATTGAAAAGGAAATTGCACAAAAATTTAGTATAGACTCACTTATAGATGATTTTCGTGATATGCAAGAGAGACGCTCTAAATTTTAATAGTTGGTGAGTATTAACATTGTTTTGATGCTAATATAATATATTTTGAATTTTATTATTATATAAAAAATATTTGATCTTCCAATTATTGCCCCCATAGTCGAATCCTGGTTCCGCCCCGAGGTGAAGAACGAGTTACTCCAGAAGCCATTGCAGAATTATGGATGAGTCTAATGGAGAATCCACAGAGTGATGTAACCATAGAGGAACAAATATCACTCGAGGATATCAAGAAGAAGATCCAAATGAATTACAATGAAGATCCTTTGGCATGGTGGGACAAGAACGAGCTCAAAGCATCCTTGAAGGTTAAGCCAGGAAAGGAGTACGAGTTCGTAAGATTCAAACCAATCCTTATGAACCAGGTGGATCGTGAGGATATGCAGAAGATACTTAAGGAACATCTTGACCTTAAGTTAATTTCACCAGGAGTTTCTCCATACAGCAGTCCAGGGTTCTTAGTCAGAAACCATGGAGAAATCAAAAGAGGAAAGCCAAGACTTGTTATTAATTACAAGGGAATTAATAACATTTTGGAGTTCGACGGATACTATATCCCAAGCAGAGAACATCTGGTTAACTGTATCAAAGGTGCCAAGATATTCTCAAAGTTCGATTGCAAGTCTGGATTTTACCAGATTAAGATGGATGAAGAAAGCAAGAAGTTCACAGCTTTCTCTACACCACAAGGACACTATATTTGGAATGTGATGCCTATGGGATTGGCTAATGCACCCCAGATATATCAAAGGAAGATGGATAATCTCTTCAAAGATTATTTCAGTTTCATGTTCGTGTATATCGATGACATTCTAATCGCATCAAAGAACATGAAGGAGCATCTCAAACATTTGGAAATATTTTCAGATGTTTGTCACAAGGAAGGATTAGTGCTTTCAGAAAAGAAGGCAGTGATTGCAACAAGACAGATTGAATTCCTAGGAATTGAGATCGACGAATCTGGAATAATCCTACAAAGTCATATTGTAGAAAAGATACAGGGATTTCCAGATACATTGAAAGACAAAAGCGACGAGTTTTCTTGGAGTTGTCAATTTTGCTGGAATGTTCATAAACAATCTAGCACATTACAGGAAGGTGTTTAGCCCATTGCTTAAAAAGGATGCAGTATTCAAATGGGAGAATGAACATCAAGAAGGAATCAAGCAACTTAAGGAAGTTTGCAAAAATCTTCCAAAACTTGCAATTCCACAGGATGAAGATGAACTGGTTCTTTATACAGATGCCAGTGATTATTGGTGGGCAGCGGTACTTACAAAAGCTACACCAAATGGAGAAGTGCCATGCAGATACTGCAGTGGTTTATTCACACCCAGTGAATCGACTCGGTGGCATATCAACGAGAAAGAATTCTTTGCAGTCAGAAAGGCTTTCAAAAAATGGCCTTTATTTCTACTGGCTAAAAAGTTTATCTTAAAAATTGATAATTCAAGTGTCAAAGCTTTTCTGAAAAACAAAATTGAATCAAAACCAGAAAAAGCTAGGATACTTAGATGGCAAGCTGAATGTCAATATTATGATTATGATATTGTCATTATAAAATCTCATGAAAATATTCTTGCAGATTTTCTAACAAGAGATGGAGGGAATTGAAGCTGATTCCATCCTCACTGCATCAAGACATCTTGGAGACCAGCTGGAAATGCTACTCCGAGAATTTGATACCCTGGTCATCAATGCTGATTTGGCCGGGAAATTACAAAGGAATGATCGGGACAAAGTAACCGATCGTATACGAGCATGTGTCCGGTCTCACTCTCAGTTGAGAACGGCATTTCAAGGGCCACTCCTCCGGCCGCTAATAAGCAAACGGAGCGTTTAGAGCGCAGGGCTCCTCAACCTGCGCAGAGAGGATTCAAGTACCTCTAGCACAAGTCCTAAGTCGGCGAAATGTTGGCCCAAGGAAAACGATACTCCGGTCAAATCCCGAGTTATCACATCAACCCAAAGACGTCCGGGGTAAGGGCGAAGAGATCAATCTTAGCCTATGATGGGCACTTCTAAGGTTGATATTAACGAGATTAAAGTTTCTTCTTCTTGGCAGAATACCAGGCAAATTGGGAGAAACTAATTACTGTGCATGGAATATCTCCGAAAAACAAAGATTGATGTTTTAAAAAATATCCAAAGTTTGGATGCTACCAAATTCCACCCTCAAGAAGTAAAGAGGTGGTACGAGTTTGGGGCTTTGGCCTCGATCATACTACTTCACTTCACCGGAGGATTCCCGAGATCACAAAATTACCGAAGTGGATCCAAGAAGTCATTTCTGAGTCTTTGGTCCAACAATGACAACCTAAGACGAGGGGATACATTGGAGCTGTATTTCATAAGTGCAGCGACCGAGCCCGTCGGAAAAGGTGGACATGAAGCCTTCCATTACATTAGGCTTCGAAGACCAGATGAAAGAGCCTTCGGAAATATCAAGGAGGCAAGTTCAGAAGAAGTACAATTGGCCATGACCTTCACTGAAGATCAGATCACTACAAGAAGGGCATGGGGATTGTGGGTCTGTCTCACTGAGATGGACAAAGTCAAGTTTCCGTTCAAGTTCTATCAAAATTCAGTGAACGGATCATTCCTGTTGAATACTATGACAGGAAAAACTACAAGATTCGCAGAAGACCTATTCGAAAAGAAAAGAAATCTTCTGTGGGAAAACAAGCTGCCGGGGAGTAAAGAAACTCGTCGGAAATACTGCAATATGGCTCATATCGGCCATTGGGAACTTCGGGTCTGTCCCGAATGTCAAAACCAGAAGGAACCGGAATTTGGCAAAGGATTCCGGCCAAAAGTCGATCGGAGAAGACCCGGCGACGGAGAAGAAAAGTCACAGAAGTATCCAAAGTTTCGGGGACCACCAAAAAAGTAGATTCCCCAACAAAGCTAGTGGAGACATGTGACTCCAGACAGGTAACAACCCACTTAGAAAAAAGACGAAAAATGGGTCCATGAAAGATATCGTCCAACGTATTACAAGACAAAGGACGAGTCAGCAAGATTTGGAAGTTTGCATAAAGAACTTCGGATACCAGACAAGATGGGGCGATCCATGAAGAAAGGGAAAGGCCAACTAATTGCTGCAAGTGGAAGCAAGCAATAATTCAAGAATTTGATGTAAGCAGTGACGTCTTACATTCCAACAAGAGTTGAAGTCTGAAATTGAAATCCGGACTTACATCTATTTAAACCAGAGTTTAAAGGAGGCTGAGGACATCGAAAATTCTCCTAAGTCTTCTACAATAAAACTTCTGTAATATTTAGTGTTTAGAATTTGAGAGTGTTTTCAGTTTTTGAGTTTAGTTTTTTAATTTTATGTACAAGAGTGTGATAGCCTTTATGAGAGGCTAAACAAGTTTTCTCCTTCCAAAAGGAGATTACTGATGTAATAAATTTTTCTTTAAGTTCTTAATAAAATAAAGGCTATTTGTTCAACATGTGTTCATAATGTACTATTGATTCATCCCTTTGAAGAATTACTTTTACGCCTTGGGTAGGAAACGAACCAAGATCGTGGCTTTGAGCGATTTACGAAGGAGTCGGATAACTTGCGATCATCTTCCCCCGAGGTGAGTTGAGCAGTGAGGAGCCGTTTGTCAAACGATCCGGGGCGATAATTTTCCGATCAGTGGCGTTGCGAACCACTTAACCCTTTGTCTTTGTTTGGCAAAAGAGGTATGAATTTTAAGGGATTTATTAATTTTACGGAAGCATGTTGGGCACGATATGGTCGTAATGGACTATTTCCATTTTCACCGTAAACCTTGGTTTGGAACCGATAACATAGAATCGAACATCTTTTAAAATTCTATGACTGTTAAGTTTATCTACCGAAACCCGACATGATCTTTTTAAAACCTCCGTATGGAGACTGGATCTAAGTAGGTGTAACAATGCCACGAATGAAACAGAAATAGAAACTGAAAAGTGTTCGTGATACGTTCTGAAATCTGTACGAATTAATCATATTTCCTTATTCTCATTATAAAGGGTATAATGGGAACTTGAAAACATATTTGAATCCTTTTAATAAGGATGGCCATAGTTGTAAATCAAACTTGAAATAAGGCCGTTTTAAACATACCCCAAAAAATTGGAAGTACAAAAATCTTAGGAACAAACACTTGCTCATCTTTGTATTTTCATTTGTATTTGGAGAAAATTGCATCGTTAGTCCCACACGAATTGGCTGTTGCACTGTAGTCTCATACTTTGCATTCTTAGTTCCATAGTTTATTTTGTTAGCATTCAAAGTCCAACAAGAGTCAAAAGTTGCAAATGTAGTCCCTTGACCGTCAAAAATTAACGGAGTATTACACGTGCATCTCACGTGCACGTTAGTCGTTAATCAAATCCTGTGTTTCATTTTGAGAAAATTGCATCGTTGGTCCCACAGGATTTGACATGTTGCACCCGCAGTCCCATACTTTGCATTCTCAGTCCCATAGTTTATTTTGTTAGCATTCAAAGTCCCACAAGAGTTGAAATTTGAGAAATTACATGCAATGGCAAAAAATAAATAGTTGGGTGAATTGCTTTTATAATGAAAATAATTATTTATGTGCTTAAAAACGTCTAAAACAATATTTTACAAATACATAAATTAACAATTAAAATCAAAATAATTGAAAATGTATTTGATAATTATTTCAAGAATTTAAAATTAACAATAATAAATTTAAATATACAAAAATAAGTCTGGGAAACTAAAATATAAAATTGCAAATTTTATTTAATAAATCTAAAAATAACTAATTAAAATTATTGAATAGATTCTGAAAATTATTTGAGTAAATCCAAATATTACCAAAATAATATCTAAACCTTATTTAGTAATCTAAAATTTATTTTGAAAATTTTATATTTTAAATGATTTAAATTTACAAATAAAAATTTGAAAAATAGTTAAATAATCAAAAACTTATATATAACTAAATTTGAAAATTTATTTTAATTACATTGTTAAAATATTTTTTATTCTTTAATTATTATTCAAATTTTAATTTTTAATTCAAAATTACTTCAAATAATATTTTAATAAATGTTAGACTAGTCAAATAATGGTTAGATTTTGTTTTGATAGTTCTTGGATTTATTCAAATAGTTCTCAAAATTTATTCAATAACTTTTAGATATTGCAAAGTTTATTCAATATGAAATTGCAAAGTTTATTTTAATAAATCTAAAAATAACTAATTAAAATTATTGAATAGATTCTGAAAATTATTTGAGTAAATCCAAATATTACCAAAATAATATCTAAATCTTATTTAGTAATCTAAAATTTATTTTGAAATTTTTAAATTTTATTAAAATAATTTAAATTTACAAACAAAAAATTGAAAAATAGTTAAATAAAATTTATATATAACTAAATTTGAAAATTTATTCAATAATTTTTATATATATGAAATAATCTTTTAAATATTATTTCAAATTTTTAGAATTAATTCAGTATTTTTTAAATTTATTCAATAATATTTGTAATTTATTTTTGCATTTTATAGATTTATTTTCGTATATTTATATTTTAATTATTGATTTTTAAATTTTTAAAATATTTTTCAGATTTATGTCCATGTATCTAGATATTAATTTCTAATCTATAAATTTATAAAAAAAAACTTTTAGACTTATTTTTGCCTCATAGATAAATAGATGAGGAAGACCTAATTTTTCCCTCTAAATTGACCATTTAACGGAGATGGCACTTGTTGGTGTTAAAAAACTAACGGTGGGACTATATATGCAAGATTTTGCTTTAATTTGTATGGGACTATTAAGCAGACATGGGACTACGGGTGCAACAGGCCAATTCCTGTGGGACTAAAGATGCAATTTTCTCTTTGTATTTGAGATTATTTATATGGTGTTGGGGTCATGTATGCTTTGTAGCAGTGGCGGATCCAGAAATTAGTAGTAGGGTAAGCTAAGAAATTAAAATTTCACTAAGAAAATTTTGTGTGTATATATATATATATATAAACTACTTCATAAAAACACAGTGATATATTTATATTAGCAATCAAATGAATATATTATATTTTCCATATTATTTGTTTTCTTGCCACAAAACAACAAGAAGCCCATAACTAAATATAAAAAAGATAAAAAAACAGATAACTTTTTAATTTCAAACTTGATGATGGCTTTTAGGGGTGACAAATTGGTCGTAACAACTCGATAAATAACTACTCTACCCGATACTAAAGCCGAATACAACACAATAACCTTATTGTGCCTAAAATTTAATGTCAAACATGACACGCTAAAAACACGAAAAGCATGGCACGACACGATAGACACAATAAGCAAAACTATTAAATTTATTTAGTTAGGCCCCTTAGGCCATTAACTAATAAAACATATGTTTTTTTTTAATATATTTGATGCTTAGAAGACATATTCTAATAAATTATCAATCCAAATAGTTAAGTACAGTTTAAACGTAATGACATTGTAAGTGTACTAATAATAAATTAAGGATCACAAAAATAGTCTAAAGATAAAAAAATATATTAAATTATAGCATCAATGTTATGATAACACAAAAGTTTAAGTTCTTCATTCTTGTTTTTTTAAAATAAATTTAAATTTTGGAGTGGACTTGAGTTTTGCATTAAATATTGGGATGGGCTAATTATGGAATATAGAAATTATACTATTATAGTACTAAAAGTAGAATTCTTGAGAATTTGAGCTGGGCTTGAGCCCAGTGCTGACCCATATGCATCCGCCCCTGCTTTGTAGAGGTGGTGGTGGTGGAGAATAAGAGGGATAGCTTTTGCAAAGGTGGCAATGCTGACTGTGGTAGTGGAGGTGCACGCGGTGGCCATGGTGGAAATGGATAATTGTGGAAGAGCCCTTTTTCTTTTTTTGGCGATGTGCTGTGATCTCATGGAGCCCATCTGACTTTGAATATAATTTGACGTATTCTAAACAAGTCCTTGGTGCTATTAATTCATGGGCTAGTGGGCGAACATACACGAGTTATTCCAAAAATACCCAATATTTTGGGAGAAAAGACACTAAATACGCTCCACTTCTTTCTGGATATTTTTACGTTCTTACACTCTTTTGGACATTTTTACGCTTTTTTCGATTTTTTCCCCTAAATTGTTTCAATATTATTTCTATTGTTTCGTACTTGTTTTTATGTTTTCTTTTTGTTTCTTGGTTGTTTCTATGTTGTTTTTGTGTTGTTTCGATGTTTCAATGCAATTTTTACCTATTTTTTACGCTATTTTGTTGTTCATATGTTGTCTTATATATTGTTTCTGTTGTTTCTGGGTTGTTTTTATACTGTTTTTAATGTTGTTCTGATATTTCTTTATTGTTTCCATGTTGTATTCGATGTTTAAATGCAAATTTTTACCTATTTTTAGGCTCTCTTTGATCATCTGTTTTTTTATATTGTTTCGGGGTTAATTGTTTTTATATAGTTTTTAATGTTGTTATGTTGTTTCTTGGTTGTTTATATGTGTTTTCGACGTTTTCAATGCATTGGATCAAAAATTGAATTGTGTTTTTCTATTAATGTGTTGTTTCAATATGTTTTATTTTAATGTGTTGTTTTACTTTTATGTATATATTTCTTGATTGTTTATGTGAAGCCCCGATTTTTCCGAAGCTATTAGTTGAATCTTATTGTTGTTTAAGCTTTTGATCGACTATTTTACCGCGTCATTTTGACGGGTAATTAATAACAATATATACATTTTGTATTTTATTTCATTTTATTTAATTACTTGTAATCATGATCATCATTAATTCTATTCCTCATTTATGATCACTTGATTGATCATTATTACTATTTTTGTATTTATTAGTCACCTTAGAATTTTAAGAGACTATTTATTTTGGAGACTTTTTACCTTATAGAATTAAGACTTTAATTTAGTTTAAGTGATCATGAGACTTACAAGTGATCAAGGGAATCACTAATTATTTTGGAGATTGATATATTTCATCTATTATCATCAAAATTGGGACAAAAAAAAAAAATATATGGAATTACCATTTTACCCTCATAGTGATGACCATGATGGATATTTTGGGATAAAAATATCATCCAACTCTTGTACACATACACCATATATTAGTCATCATGTGTATAATTATATCATTAATTCAAACATTATACACATCATCTTATACACCAATTCTTTATTACTATTTTCCCCAACTTATTCCCACTTAACCAACATTCTTCTTATTCCTCTCAAATTCAAATTGACCCACACTTTGACTTGCATTTTTGTCTCCATGCAAGAGACAAATTACAAGACACAATTTGATCAAAATTTCCTCTCCCTCTCTCTCATACTACACGGCCATTATGGCATTTTTTCACCAAATTTTCATTTCATTTCTCATCAACACATTCTAATACTCAAAGCCTTCTCCTCCTTCTCTCTAAAAACTCCCAACATCTCTCTATTCTTTCTTTCACTTTCTTCTTCCATACTTAGAAAAAATTCAACATTTTCATCCTTATACGCCATAAAAATCGAACCACTATACTACAAGGTAAGAAATTTTAGTTTCAATCCATTTTTGGATATCACCTTGTTCATCTCTTCCACCTTCTTAACTTAAGTTTAAATTTGGTTTTGGAGGTACATTTAGAAGACTTTGAAGGTTAGAGCTTGACAATATTTTGAAGAAGGACCTCAAGCTTGAAGAAGAAAATAGTAGAGAAAATTTGACTACAAGGTAAGAATTGTGTACTAGACCCATTCTTTCCTACTCTTCCTATTTTTTTCAAATTTTAACACCCTTTTTCATTTTTGAGAAATAGGGGCTGACCTTAGGAGATTTTTGGAGTTGAGCCAAATTTCCAATTTTGAGCTTCAACTAGTCTCAAACATCTACTACACAAGGTAAAGTGTAGTCCTTTTCATTTCCTTATTTCCTTCTTTTCTCCTTAATTTTTCTCTCATTTTTCTAACTCCAAATTTTGATATTTTCTTGACTTAGGGGCTGACCTAAGAAGCCTCATCAAAAAAATTGTGAAATTATCCTTTTATTTCACAATTTCCAAAATTAAGGTGGGTGGAAAATTATTTTTCCAACTTTTAGGTGTTTTATTAAAATGCATGTAGAAAATTTGATCATGAGCCTTGAGATATATATAATCTATGTATTGCATGTCAATTTTATATATCAAATCATAAAAATTCTCAAGAGTTGCTTAAAATTTCTATTTATTGAATTTTAGGTGCATGCATGTACACTTTAATGCTTTAATTGATGAATTCTTGTATGTATTGGACATGCATGTGTATGATCTTTAAAATCTATGTTTTGGATGACTTATAACCTGGAAAAGTCGAGCATAATTGATTAAATTTCAATTTTGGACTTAAAAATGCAAAAATGGAAAGTTGGTGGACTAAATTGCAAGAAAATAAAAGTTAAAGGACCCCTCTGCAAATTTCAAAATTTGGGACTGTACTCAGGTTCAAAAATGACTTTTGGACATTTTAATAATGTTTTAAGAGTTTTAAGATAAATAAAATCAACCTTTAAAAGCCCAAGGACTAGATTGTAAAATTTTGAAAGTTTAAGGGCTACTTTGCAATTTTTAAAAACTGTACCAGACCTAAACTTTATAAATTGAAATTTTTACTTTTAAGTTACTGGGAATCACATATTTTAAAAGTATTCCAAAAATCCAAGTGGTTAGGGCTTGGAAAACAATTTTATTAAAAATGAGGGACTAATGTGAAAATATTAAACTTGAAGACCCAAATGAAATTTCCAGGACTTATGCAGCCCATGCACCTGGAAATACTAACTTAACTATAACTTAATTATATTTTAGACCCAAGGTTCAAATTTCATAACAATTGGACCCCTAAAAGCCTTAAAGGCAATTATTTTAAAATGGGACAAAAATGATATTTTCAAAAGTTGAAGGACCTACACATATTGCTTTTAAAAACTGCTTTTGTCCCAATATCCTACCAACCTTAGTGACATTTTCCAACTGGAATCACATTAAAAGCCCTTCCGGTTTGTGAGTTCCGAATTTTTAAAACTTAAGGTCCGAATTGACAATTTTTACAAATTTGGGGCCAATGTGAGATTTTATAAAAACTCGACCATAAAACTTTAAAAACCTGAATCTCTGGACAATTTGGAGAATTTAGGAACTGACCTCATAATTTTTCAAGGTTGGGATATTTATTTATTCAATTTTTAACCCCAAAAGTGTTGGTTTTTACAAAACGGGGCTAAATTACAATTTTTCTTTTATAAAGGACCTAACTCAAATTATTTTCTCTTTTACTAAAATTGCCCTGGACCCTCTGACTTGGAGATTTAATTAAAGTATTTTATTTTTCCCAAAAACCCTTGACTTATCGGATCAATTTGACCGATTAATACCCGATCGCGGGCGACTCCTCGCCTTGCGATTTTGAATCTATAACGGGACTTATGTTCCACCCAATTCTTATTCAAAATATCGAAGGTTGCTTATCCTTCCGATAATCATCTTCATCCATAAACTTCACCAACGCCATAATTGCCACTCGCGTTTTTTTCGAAAATTCTCCTAAACTCGCTTCCCCTGAATCAATAATACTCATTGCTGGTTGTCGCTTTGTAATTGTAATTACTTTCTGCTGAGTCAACTTGGTGTGTCGAGCTCACGTCGGAATGAATACGTCGGGGATGGAACCGGCAGGCATCGCTATTCCACTCTTCCTACCCCATTGTCCTAATCCATGGCGAGGGGACGGAGTTGTCGAGGAAGCGGGTCGTAGATCGAGGTATAATCATGATTATGACAGATCCGAGCCTCGCCACTCTCTTGGGATTTTGTCTTTGCCTACGGGCGATAAGGTGCGGTCTTGGACCATCTTGACCGGGAGTTACAAGGAAGAACGAAGGAATCGCCCCATCGATCCACATGATTAGGAGTTATCGTCCCGTTTTGGTTGGCGTTACATTCCCGTGCACGCAACCGCTACATTTTGCATTGGTTGGCGCTACAAGTCCGTCGCAACCATTAATTGCCTTGCATAGGATTGGCGTTACACTTCCGTGCGCAATCCTACTGTCTTATCTTGTATCACATAGTGCTGTGTGACCATGAACTCGCTTTTCTTAAATCGTATAATTATATTAATTAATTAATTTATCACGACGCTTGAATCAAAGGTGTGTGAAACCATGCATCATACTCACGCGTTTTTATAATCGCTTTCTCACATTAACTATATTACGCCACACTACTTTGATCACCCCATCCACGAGATTTTTGTCTCATCCCCGCCTATTTTCTAACCTTAGATGAGGATTTATTTGGGGATCTTGAACTCTCGGATTGAGACCTTGTACTTCGCTTTGTTGGATTTATCGCATCTTGTTGTTGATCGGACTCTTTTCTTATTATGTTGTTGTTGGACTTTTATATCCTAATCAATTCGGGTTTGTAATTGAGGGCGTATGACCCTTTGACGTTAAGTTACTACCTTGTTGAATTTCGGATTGTAATTTGATGATGGAATGTAGACTTTAAGTGATAACTTGTATCATTATTTATTTCCACCGCTATTTAGACTCTGTTTTATTGGGTTCTCATTGGTATTGTGCGATTTGTTAGTCCATTTGTATTTAAGTTGTGAATCGTTCGTCGCGTCCCGTTTGGGGCGTGACGGGAAAAAGTATATCGAGCTCGGCTAGTAAGATGGAAACTTACACCGAGGCGACCCGGATAGGACCACCGATGCGTGTTTTGGGTAGTACTGCGACTTGACCAATTAAGTGTGAAATCGATTTCAAATTGGCATAGAACCGTCTTATTGATATTTGAACTAAGTTAGAATGCATACTTTGAAATTCATAATCATACTTGTCTTGACTTAGTTGATTTTGGTGATTTCCCTTACTCGTTCTTCCTTATTCTTTCTTATCTCTCCTCTACCTTTGGTGATCCGCCTTAGTTTGTTTTATCGGGGATGGAGCCGACGCCGCCTACGTGGTGGGATGTATTCCATGCCCGTCTTTGAGCGGGAATATTACGGCACGATGATTCATTGGCACCGGAAAGCGAACGCATACGACCCGTAAACTAGCCCGGAGCGCCAACGCAACAGAGACTGACTCGGCGCTTGGCGATAAGCGAATGAGAAGAACGAATCGACCATCTGTCATCAAGGACCGCGATAACACCATAAGAGCGGGAGGACCAAATCTGAGTATCCGGGAGCGCGCTGGATAACATGAGGGAGAAAATGAAGAGGACGAGCGGCGGTCGCTAGAAATGGGAGATTGATGCCCGTCTATCCCGTAGTCTTTGCCGATCGCTTGGAGAGACCCTCATCAAGCGATGACGATCGGCGAGGACCTTACACAGCCCTAGTTCGAGGGACACCGCACTAGAGGCTGATTTAGCGGCTAATACTCACCATTGCCACCGCCCGAGGCGAACTCGCACTGATCCCGAGGAGGATCCGAGGAGGATCCCGAGGAGGATTCCGAGGAAGATCCGATCGACATTGGAGAGCGGGAGGCTGCTCCACTCGATGAGGCTCGGGGATTTGAGCGGTGGTTGGACTTTGTGCATTGGCGAGGTTGAGGCGCCGCCTCAACCCGACCCGACCCCGATCATGACATAGCCGCGGCGATGATGATGGCGATCTCACCGATTAGCTAGCGATTTTCCGTTGTACTTTTGTTGTTGTAGCTGTGTAATCCGATGTTGTACCTTTCATTATTGTACTAGATTCGGATGTATTTTGATTCCATGTATCGACTTAGTATTCTCAACGATGTATTTTGGGTGTATTCAATTTTATATTAATGGATATGCCTTTTGCCATTTATTCATTGTCTTGTGTTGATGTTACTTTCCCCTGCGATATCTTTTACTTTACGTGAATAATTATTGTATTCATTTACTCGCAAATCGCAACTAACGCTCCAAGATCGAGAATGGCGTAACATCGAGGACGTGGGAGACCTCGTCGCGTTCCACGAGGAGACGACGATGTACCCGTGGGACCGGGTACCCTCTCCGGAATTACCACCACCTCCTCCACTGCTGCAGAGACAATGATCGCACAAGCATTACGAAAATCGGTGTTTATGAGGCAACAGCGAGCCTCAACCCCGTGCTCCCCGCCCGAGAGGCGAACGATCGCACATTGGAGCGATTCTGCGGTTCGACCCACCAACCTTCTTGGGAGAGCCGGACGATGTGAAAGCGGAAGAATGGATAGAGAAGTTGGAAAATATCTTCAATGCTCTTCAATACTCCGACGAGCGAGAGTCACACTCGTATTTAAATGCAGAATCGGTTCTTAGAGATCGGTGGAGGGCGATTGAAAGGAGATGGGAACAGGACCGGGTAATCGATCATGGGGAAATTTCTTGGCCGAGTTCAATGAATGTATATTCCCAGGTCGTGAAGGAAGCACGCCGGGATGAATTTCATAGATTGAGGCAAGGAACTGACCGTGGCTCGATATGAGTCTGAATTTCACCGATTGTCCAAGTATGCTCGGGGACAATCATCTTGAAGAGGATAAGCTTTACAAGTTCACTCGAGGATTGAAACGGAACTTGAAAAGCTTGATTGTTGATTGAAGGCGCAACCTACTCACCCAGCAGATAAGCACTCTCCACATTGAGTCGGGATCGAACCGTATTGGGCGATTCAGCAGAGTAGGCCCTCGAGCAGTTTTAAGAGGCCAGCTGTGGGACAACCGTCTAAACCACCTGCTAAGTTTGAAGGGACCTTTAACAGGACAAACAAAGGAAAGAGACGATCAAGAAAAGCGGGTTGGGAATGTACGCATTGCGAAACCGGGACATCTTTGAAACAAGCTGGCGTAAACAAGGAAGGTGTTTGCGTTGTGGTAATGTCGGCACCGCAAGATTGCCAAGTACAATGATCGATCCAAACCAACGCAACCACAAAAGCGGAAACGGCCAGGTAATCGGGCGAGATGCCCGCTCGAGCATTTGCACTAGCCGGACAAGAGGCTCGGGAGGCAACAAACGTGGTGGAAGGTGCGCTTCTAGTATCTAACCACTACGCTAAAATATTGTTCGACCCTGGATCAACGCATTCATTTGTTGCACCGCATTTTGTACACAAACCGCATGCATGCATGGAAAATATGCCTATATGCTTTAGAAGTGTCAACTCACTATGGGTGCGAGTCGGATAACGGATATCATCTATAATGCATGTGAAGTTAAGATTCTTTGAGATAAACTTTCCTACCGATTTGATCTTATTACCTATATCCGAATACGACGTAATATTGGGAATGAATGGTTATCTCACACCATGCACAAATGGACTGCCATAACAAGTCCATTAAGCTATGTGAACCCGAAAACCCGAAGTGGAGATTTCGGGAAGGGCACGAGTTAAGATTGCCCCAATCATTTCAAAGAATGAAAGCGAGAAGAGCGATCACTAGAGGGGCTCGGGGTATTTGGCGTTTGTAATTAACAAACCCAGGTTGAGATACAAATCAACCAAGTACCTATAGTATCGGCATATACGGACGTATTTCCACAAGAACTCACCACTTGTCCCCTCCGGATAGGGAAGTCGAGTTCACCATCGAGTGTTGCCGGGGGCGCCCGATTGCGAGAACACCATATAGAATGGCTCCTCTTGAGTTACAAGAGTTGAAAACGCAATTACAAAAATCGATGGATGTGGGATTTATCCGACCGAGTGCGTCTCCGTGGGGAGCACTGTGACTTGTTCGTCAAAAAGAAGGATGGCACATTAAGACTATGTATAGATTATCGTGGACTTAATAATGTGACCATCAAGAACAAATATCCCCTCCCGAGGATAGGCGAACTATTTGATCAACTTCAAGGAGCAACGGTGTACTCGAAGTTTGATTTACAACAAGGATATTACCAACGAAAATCCATGAAGGAGACATTTCCAAAACGCATTTCAAACCCGATATGGACACTACGAGTTTGTAGTAATGCCTTTCGATCGGCGAATGCACCAGAAAGATTTATGGACCGATGCATCGAGTCTTCCAACCTTATTTGGATCAATTCGTAGTGATATTCATTGATGACATACTTGTATACTCTAAGTCTAGAGAAGAGCACGAACGTCACCAAAATCGTTTTAGAGACACTACGAGAGCATAAGCTGTATGCTAAATTCGGCAAGTGCGAATTTTGGCTTAGTGAAGTCGCATTCTTGGGACATATAGTATCGCAAACCTTTGGGATTGCGGTAGATCCTTCTAAGGTGCAGGCGGTGTGGTTGAATGGAAACAACCTTTAGTGCAGAATTAAATCGAAGTTTCTAGGACTAGCTGGATATTATCGAAGATTTATCCGAGGACTTCTCTAAGATAGCCGGACCACTCACTCGACTAACCCGAAGCAAGTCAAGTTTGAGTGGAGCGACAAGTGCGAGACTAGTTTCCAAGAGGCAAGAAACGACTTACTACGGCTCGATCTTAGCCCTTCCAAAGGAAATGAAAAACTTTGTCGTGTACAAAGGTGATGCATCAAAAGAAGGACTAGGAGCGATGCTCATGCGGGAAGGAAAGGTTATCACTTATGCATCACGAAAGCTCAAGCCGTATGAGGCCAATTACCCAACGCATGACCTGGAATTGGCGATAGTTTTCGCGTTGAAGAAATGGAGACACTATCTCTACGGAGCAACATTCACGGTTTTCACGGATCATAAGAGCTTGAAGTATCTATTCTCCCGAAAGATCTCAACCTTGAGGCAACGGAGATGGATGGAATTGATTGAGGACTATCACTTTGATATTTAATACCATCCCTAAAAGCTAACGTCGTAGCGAGGCGCTCTAAGCGGCGAGCTTAGCGGACTTATGATTCGAGAGTGGGAATCATTAAAAGAGCTGAGCAATTGGAATATGACAAGAACCAATACTCAGATTTCATGTGCTAACATTTCAGTTACACTCAATCTACTGAATGAGATCAAAGAAGCACAAGAGAAAGATACACATCTTCAAAAACGAAGGAGAAGATACTTAAAGGAGAAAGATCGAAATTCTCGCACGAAGATGGAGTTATCGGGTTCAGGAATCGAGTGTGTGTACCGAATGACGAGCGATTAGGAATAGAATCTGGCAGAGGCACACCGCTCGAAATACACTATACATCCTGGGGAAACAAGATGTATAAGGATTTGAAACGGAGTTATTGGTGGGTAAACATGAAGAACCAGGTAGCGAGTTCGTTGCGAGATGTTTGACTTGTCAACGAGTAAAAGCGAGAACACCAACGACCATCGGTTTACTACAACCGTTGAGAATTCCCAGTGGAAATGGGAACATATAACAATGGACTTCGTGACGGATCTACCAAGGACCGAGAAGAGGCCAGGGGCGCTATCCGGGTAGTTGTAGACCGACTCACGAAAATCGCACACTTTTTACCCATCAAGAAAACGATAGCTTGCGAAAACTTGCATGACTTATATCCGAGAAATCATTCGATTGCATGGAGTACCAATCGATATAGTATCCGACGAGACCCGAGGTTTGTCTCCGGTTTTTGGAAGTGCTTACACGAGGAATTAGGTACCTCACTAAGTTTGAAAGACAAAGACACATCCACAAACCGATGGACGGTCAGAGAACAATTCAAACCCTTGAAGATATGTTGCGAGCCTGCACTGGATTTTCAAGGAAGTTGGGATTCGCACTTACCATTAGCCGAATTCGCCTACAATAACGATTATCGGCCACGATTGGGATGGCACCTTACGAGGCATTGTATGGGCGAAAATGTAGATCCCACTACACTCGGAGATTGATGACCAATGGACTCGAAAGAGAAGCGAAAGTCGCCTTCGATTCCAAAGGTCGACTTAGTTCGGGAGGTCATGGAGAAGGTCAAGGGCGATCAAGGAGCGGATTCGCACGGCTCGTCAGTCGCTCGCGACAAGAGAAAAAGGATTTGGAATTTGAAGTCGGTGATGAAGTATTTCTTAGACTCTCACCACGGAAAGGATTGATCAATCCGAAGAAAGGGAGACAAGTTGAGTCCGAGATATGTTGGACCTTACAAGATTTTACGAGAGGATCGGGAAGTTAGCCTCTGGACTCGAGTTACCGGCACCATATGTAGGAATGCACGATGTATTCCACGTGTCGAGATCGAAGAAGTATCAACCGGATCCCGAGCATATCATCACTCGAGATACTCCTCCTCTAATGGAAAATCTATCCTACACCGAGAGGCCAATCGGGATCATCGACCAACGATCACAATTGCGTAAGAGAGAAATTCCGATGGTTAAAGTGGTGTGGCGAACCACAACCGAGACGAAGACGGCAAACGTGGGAAATGGAAGATGACATAAGGAATCAATATCCCGAACTATTCTGAAGAGAATTTGGGGACCAAATTCTTTTAAGGAGGGGAGGATGTGAAGCCCCGATTTTTCCGAAGCTATTAGTTGAATCTTATTGTTGTTTAAGCTTTTGATCGACTATTTTACCGCGTCATTTTGACGGGTAATTAATAACAATATATACATTTTGTATTTTATTTCATTTTATTTAATTACTTGTAATCATGATCATCATTAATTCTATTCCTCATTTATGATCACTTGATTGATCATTATTACTATTTTTGTATTTATTAGTCACCTTAGAATTTTAAGAGACTATTTATTTTGGAGACTTTTTACCTTATAGAATTAAGACTTTAATTTAGTTTAAGTGATCATGAGACTTACAAGTGATCAAGGGAATCACTAATTATTTTGGAGATTGATATATTTCATCTATTATCATCAAAATTGGGACAAAAAAAAATATATGGAATTACCATTTTACCCTCATAGTAGACGGCCATGATGGATATTTTGGGATAAAAATATCATCCAACTCTTGTACACATACACCATATATTAGTCATCATGTGTATAATTATATCATTAATTCAAACATTATACACATCATCTTATACACCAATTCTTTATTACTATTTTCCCCAACTTATTCCCACTTAACCAACATTCTTCTTATTCCTCTCAAATTCAAATTGACCCACACTTTGACTTGCATTTTTGTCTCCATGCAAGAGACAAATTACAAGACACAATTTGATCAAAATTTCCTCTCCCTCTCTCTCATACTACACGGGCATTATGGCATTTTTTCACCAAATTTTCATTTCATTTCTCATCAACACATTCTAATACTCAAAGCCTTCTCCTCCTTCTCTCTAAAAACTCCCAACATCTCTCTATTCTTTCTTTCACTTTCTTCTTCCATACTTAGAAAAAATTCAACATTTTCATCCTTATACACCATAAAAATCGAACCACTATACTACAAGGTAAGAAATTTTAGTTTCAATCCATTTTTGGATATCACCTTGTTCATCTCTTCCACCTTCTTAACTTAAGTTTAAATTTGGTTTTGGAGGTACATTTAGAAGACTTTGAAGGTTAGAGCTTGACAATATTTTGAAGAAGGACCTCAAGCTTGAAGAAAAAAATAGTAGAGAAAATTTGACTACAAGGTAAGAATTGTGTACTAGACCCATTCTTTCTTTCCTACTCTTCCTATTTTTTTAAATTTTAACACCCTTTTTCATTTTTGAGAAATAGGGGCTGACCTTAGGAGATTTTTGGAGTTGAGCCAAATTTCCAATTTTTGAGCTTCAACTAGTCTCCAAACATCTACTACACAAGGTAAAGTGTAGTCCTTTTCATTTCCTTATTTCCTTCTTTTCTCCTTAATTTTTCTCTCATTTTTCTAACTCCAAATTTTGATATTTTCTTGACTTAGGGGCTGACCTAAGAAGCCTCATCCAAAAAAATTGTGAAATTATCCTTTTATTTCACAATTTCCAAAATTAAGGTGGGTGGAAAATTATTTTTCCAACTTTTAGGTGTTTTATTAAAATGCATGTAGAAAATTTGATCATGAGCCTTGAGATATATATAATCTATGTATTGCATGTCAATTTTATATATCAAATCATAAAAATTCTCAAGAGTTGCTTAAAATTTCTATTTATTGAATTTTAGGTGCATGCATGTACACTTTAATGCTTTAATTGATGAATTCTTGTATGTATTGGACATGCATGTGTATGATCTTTAAAATCTATGTTTTGGATGACTTATAACCTGGAAAAGTCGAGCATAATTGATTAAATTTCAATTTTGGACTTAAAAATGCAAAAATGGAAAGTTGGTGGACTAAATTGCAAGAAAATAAAAGTTAAAGGACCCCTCTGCAAATTTCGAAATTTGGGACTGTACTCAGGTTCAAAAATGACTTTTGGACATTTTAATAATGTTTTAAGAGTTTTAAGATAAATAAAATCAACCTTTAAAAGCCCAAGGACTAGATTGTAAAATTTTGAAAGTTTAAGGGCTACTTTGCAATTTTTAAAACTGTACCAGACCTAAACTTTATAAATTGAAATTTTTACTTTTAAGTTACTGGGAATCACATATTTTAAAAGTATTCCAAAAATCCAAGTGGTTAGGGCTTGGAAAACAATTTTATTAAAAATGAGGGACTAATGTGAAAATATTAAACTTGAAGACCCAAATGAAATTTCCAGGACTTATGCAGCCCATGCACCTGGAAATACTAACTTAACTATAACTTAATTATATTTTAGACCCAAGGTTCAAATTTCATAACAATTGGACCCCTAAAAGCCTTAAAGGCAATTATTTTAAAATGGGACAAAAATGATATTTTCAAAAGTTGAAGGACCTACACATATTGCTTTTAAAAACTGCTTTTGTCCCAATATCCTACCAACCTTAGTGACATTTTCCAACTGGAATCACATTAAAAGCCCTTCCGGTTTGTGAGTTCGAATTTTTAAAACTTAAGGTCCGAATTGACAATTTTTACAAATTTGGGGCCAATGTGAGATTTTATAAAAACTCGACCATAAAACTTTAAAAATCTGAATCTCTGGACAATTTGGAGAATTTAGGAACTGACCTCATAATTTTTCAAGGTTGGGATATTTATTTATTCAATTTTTAACCCCAAAAGTGTTGGTTTTTACAAAACGGGGCTAAATTACAATTTTTCTTTTATAAAGGACCTAACTCAAATTATTTTCTCTTTTACTAAAATTGCCCTGGACCCTCTGACTTGGAGATTTAATTAAAGTATTTTATTTTTCCCTAAAACCCTTGACTTATCGGATCAATTTGACCGAATACCCGATCGCGGAGCGACTCCCGCCTTTGCGATTTTGAATCTATAACGGGACTTATGTTCCACCCAATTCTTATTCAAAATATCGAAGGTTGCTTATCCTTCCGATAATCATCTTCATCCATAAACTTCACCAACGCCATAATTGCCACTCGCGTTTTTTTTTTCGAAAATTCTCCTAAACTCGCTTCCCGAATCAATCAATAATACTCATTGCCTGGTTGTTTTGTAATTGTAATTACTTTCTGCCTGAGTCAACTTGGTGTGTCGAGCTCACGTCGAATGAATACGTCGGGGGATGGGCAAGGCAGTGCAGTGCTGCTATTCCACTCTTCCGCCCCATCGTCCTAATCCCGCAACCGAGGGACGGAGTTGTCCAAGGGAAGCGGGTCGTAGATCTTGAGGTATAATCATGATTATGACAGATCCGAGCCTCGCCAGCTCTCTTTGGGATTTTGTCTTTGCCTACGGAGCGATAAGGTGCGGTCTTGGACCATACTTGACCGGGAGTTACAAGGAAGAACGAAGGAATCGCTTGTCGATCCACACGATTCCGGAGTTATCGTCCCGTTTTGGTTGGCGTTACATTCCCGTGCACGCAACCGCTACTGTTTTGCATTGGTTGGCGCTACAAGTCCGTACGCAACCATTAATTGCCTTGCATAGGATTGGCGTTACACTTCCGCAAATGCAATCCTACCTCTTGATCGTATCACATAGTGCTGTGTGACCATGAACTGTTTTCTTAAATCGTATAATTATATTAATTAATTAATTTATCACGACGCTTGTGAATCGTGTGTGTGAAACCATGCATCATACTCACGCGTTTTTCGTATAACCGCTTTCTCACATTAACTATATTACGCCACACTCGCATTACGATCACCCCATCCATCGAGATTTTTGTCTCATCCCCTTTGTTTTCTAACCTTAGATGAGGATTTCGGGGATCTTTGAACCTACTCTGGATTGAGACCTTGTACTACGCTTGTTGGATTTATCGCATCTTGTTGTTGATCGGACTCTTTTCTTATTATGTTGTTGTTGGACTTTTATATCCTAATCAATTCGGGTTTGTAATTGAGGGGCGTATGACCCTTTGACGTTAAGTTACTATCTTGTTGAATTTCGGATTGTAATTTGATGATGGAATGTAGACTTTAAGTGATAACTTGTATCTGTTATTTATTTCCGCTGCTATTTAGACTCTGTTTTATTGGGTTCTCATTGGTATTGTCTGGACTGTTAGTCCATTTGTATTTAAGTTGTGAATCGTTCGTCGCGTCCCGTTTGGGGCGTGACAGTTTATAAGATTTCGAACTTAAAATTGATTATTTAATGGGGCAAAAATTATTTTTTCACTGAAATTTTATTGGATGAAACATGTTCGAAACAACCTTGAAACAACGTCAAAAATCTGACAAAATTGGCGGGTGCGTAAAAATATCCCGAAAAAAAGACGGGAACATACAAATGTCCAGAACCAGGAGAGTAAATATGTCATTTTTTAGGAATGTTGGGTACTTTTGTACTTTATCCCATCTTATATACTAAGATATTCATATTTTTAAGTATCCGATTTTGAAAAAATGAATGCATCTAAAATTAGTTTATATGAGGGATCGGATGATCATTCAGTTCGACAATGATTACTTGTTCATTTCACAAAACTTTCACATAAAACTGTATATCTATGTTTTTCTGACAGTTTTTTGCATTAATAATCTTGTAACAAGCAGAGTTTTAATAGCCTTGCACAGCTCAACGAAGATCATTTTGCAATTTAAGAGTTATTCAATTTACATGTTACTCGATTTGTTCTTGGTTTCATTGTATTTGTCACTAATACTTTCTTACTCAATTCTTTCCACAATATAGTGATGTTCATGCAAAAAATAAAAAATCATTATTTTCAAGTAGCATTGTTCAAATAGTTTATATACCGAAACTTACGGTGTGATTGGACCATCCATGATTTATAGAGGAAAAATACTAGGAAAATTTATTTCTAAGATCTTAAAGCTAATTATAACTTTATTCTTCATTATCTGATCATCTTCATTTTCCAAAAAATAGCGTTATTCTCCTTGATGCAGTTTTTTAGGGCAGATCACTCAAAATCAAGATTTCTGATAAAGGTCAAGTCTTCCTTCCAAGCGGGAAGTTTTCCATATCTTCTTCTCCGGAGGCTGGAAATCTTCAACTGGGAACTTTCCTGCACGCAGGCAAATATTAGACGAGCCCCGGGGTTATCCCAATAAGGCCCCTTCGACGCTCAAGTCAGCACATTGATCGAGAGAGAATGTAAGACAATAATTGAATACTGAATGAGAATGAAGAGTGATTATGAGAGAATTAACTTATAAATGAAGAGGACGGACCTTTTTATTCTTGTGTAGTGGGCCTTGTGGGCCGCGTAGGAGAAAATGGCTTGTGGGTCGGTCTCGGACCTTTTGGGCCGGGTTATTCAATTTGGAGCCCATTAATTATTGGAAAATTAATAATATTTATTCCAATATATAAAATGAATTATATATTAAATAACAAAGGACAATATATTGCCCTCAACATAAGTCCCCCAGCTCCGGTGCTGCGGATGATTGGAGCAGTGCATGAGCTTAACTGATACTGTATTTGATTTGTCTTGAGATTCCTCAGAAATTTACAAGGACCCCCATGTAAGGGAGCCCCTCCGGTTTAGTTTATGAGGACCCCCTTTGAGGGAGCCCATCTTTGAACATGTCTCCGAATCCACTTGCTTGGTAGAACACTTAATGAATTTTTTTTGAAAATTGAGGAGAATACGCATGGAGAGTTGTAGAGAGAAGTGGAGTACATCGAGTGAGGTGAGTCGAGATGAGAGCCCGACAATTGAGAGAGGTTGCTCCGAAGTGCCTCGCGGAGCGGGCAAGGGCGCCCCCAGTCCGTCATTTCTTGCATTTTTTCTCCGACTTTCCTGGAGGTTTCTCGTCTTTTAGGCCGGATTTCGGATTCAGGTCCTTCTTCATTCCCTCCCGGGGGCCAGGACGTCACCAACCATTCAATTTTTAGTTCTGTTGTTCCATTTTTGCATTTTCCCATGGGCTTCGATATTCCCTCCTGACTCCGGAATTATGTTATGATGGTGAGGGAAAGTAGAGCTTGAGTTGGATTCATGCCCGAGTGATGAGGTTTTCGAGGAGGAGTCTAAGGGAGATAGTTCAGATGAGGCCCATCGGCCCAAGTATCGGACCAGGCCTCCGCCTGGGTGTCGAGTAGTGTCTCAGGAGAGTTAGTCGGCAAAATTTTCTCCCATTGTCTTTGAGATTGACGGAGCGATTGGGGCTCCCTTCAACATTCCGTATGTTGGCTCTGGAGCTATATTTTGATCTAGCTTCCGAGTCATGAGGTGGGAGAAGTTGGGTGTCCTGAGAATATGTAATTTGTGTAGGGGTTAATCTCTTGAATAAGGTGATGTATCCTTAAGAGGAGAGGTTCCTCCAAAGGGGAGAGGATCCCGGAGTACGGGAGCCCAATATTGGAGTTTCTTGCATTTGACGAGTCCCCAAGGGACTTAGCGTTTTTGGGAAGGCAACATATTTCTTGTGAGTGAGTTTTCGTGGGACTTGAGAGTTAAAGCATTGCAGGATCATCCCAATGGATCCGACAATATGGGTGGTGACGACGGAGAGGAGCCCGTCGATGCCGATGCTGCGGAGGAGGGCGGAGTCCCCCGTGTTTGAGTAGTGACTGTTTATTTCGGCTTTAATGTTACACTTATACTTATGCTTTTCCTTATGCGTATTTGCTTCTTCATATTTGACCTATAGGATTTGCATATGATTTCTTGTTGGTGGAGACTTGTTCATACTTTGTGTGGAGATGGATCATTCCCTTTGGGAGAAGTCTTAATTCTTCCGGAATGACCGGAGGTGTTTGTCCGGAGTAGGGATAGCAATAGGAAGGGTTAAAACCCAATCTCGTAATAAACCCGCCCCGATGGGGTGGGTCTAAACCCGACCAAACGAGTTACGAGGTTTTGTTTTTTCTAAAATCCGGCCAGGTCCGGGGCGGGTAGCGGGTTCGGCTAGACCCGCCCCATATGTATATAATTAATAATTTATTAAATATCAATTATGAATATTGTTTAGTAACGAGTTTGTTAGGCTAGACTTTTGATTATATACTGACTTTACAAAAACCTAGTTATCTATCATCTAATTGTTATGTTAATTGATTTTGGTGTGCTTAAGCTGTAACAGTTTAATGATTTACACCTAAATACATTCTAAGATCATTATTTATTTAACATTTTATCTTTCATTCATTGTTACATTTGTTGATAACAACCATACTAAATACAAACCTAATCCAAAATGAAACCAAACCCAAAAACCTTCAATTTGATGGCTAAGTCACAGACTGTGGATAACCAAAGTTAAGGTGGCAGGTCCAATGGGTTAAACCCGCCAGGTCAAGGGTTTGAGGCGGGATGGGGCAGGTCTTGAACTGGGGTAGGGAGGGTCTTGGGTCTTGTTTTTTCTTGGTAGGACAGGTCCTGGGTTTGGCCAAACCCATCCCAGACCCGTCCCGTTGCTATCCCTAGTCCGGAGGTTCGGGGTCCTTCAGGAGCTCAGGGGGTGCCCTTCCGTGGCCCGGAAGGGGCGCCTTCCCGTGGTCCGAGGAGGCACCCTTCAGGAGCCCTGGGATTCCTTTATGGAGCCCTTATCTTCATTATTTTTCTGATCTCGTAGTATACATTTCTTCAGCGCAGATGTTAGCATTTTTCGCTCTCTTTTCATTGCATATTTTTGTGACTTATGTTTACGAGGACTCCCTCTTGAGGGATCCCTTCCTCTTCGGGAGCACCAGAAGAGGAAAAATTTACGAGAATTCCCCCGTGAGGGAGCCTCTTCCTTTTGGGAACACCGAAAGGGGTTTCATTTATGAGGACTCCCCCATGAGGAAATCCCTTCCCTCCGGGATCACCGGAGGAGGAAATATTTATGAGGACTCCCCCGTGAGGGAGCCCCTCCCCTCTAGAAGCACCGGAAGAGGAAACATTTACAAGGACTCCCCCGTGTAGGAGCATCTCCACCCCGGGAGCACTGAGGAGGATTTAATTTACGAGGACTTCCCCGTGAGGGAGCCCCTCCCCTCTGGAGCACCAGAGGAGGAAATATTTACGAAGATTTCCTGTGAGGGAGTCCCTCCCCTCCGGGAGCACCGAAGGGGTTTAATTTACAAGGATTCCCCCAGGAGGGAGCCCCCCCTCTTTGGGAATATCGGAGGAGGAAAATTTTATGAGGACTTCCCCGTGAGGGAGCCCCTTCGGGAGCACCTAAGGGAGTTTAATTTACAAGGACTTCCCTGTGAGGGAGCCCCTCTCCTCCGAGAGCACTGAATGAGGAAACATTTATGAAGATGTTCGCCTATATTTTTAGCTTCACCACAAGTGTACGGTGTACGTTATCGAATAGGGTAGCAAGGTCGTATTCACGGAGACTAATAAATTAATATGCTAAGTATTGATCCAAGATAGTCTTATTTTTATTTAGACGATCGAAATTTGATAATTGTTGTATTGAGATTAAGACAATTTAAATCACTAAAATACAAGATTAAGATAACACAAATGAAAGAAGTATCAAGATAATGAAATGGATTTCCGAGTTAAGGTTTCGATTAATAATCCTGTTGTTGTCCGGTTTAATCAAGCCACGTTATTATCAATATTCCTATAAGACGATCACAAAACTATTTTATCCTCCCTCTCGAGATGCATATAAAACGTAGATCGAAATACTTATGCTATCATCTCTACTCAACATGAAGCATTCAACTCCCAAAAGCCCCAAAGATCAAATATCCTCACAAATATTTACAAACCTCTCGATTCATGCAAATATTTGTGTCGAGTATTCAAGATCTAATATTGAAACTCATCTCTCGAATTATGAATCAATATATCAAACAAGTTAAATCATTGATCAAGTGATAAAACAAGAATAAGCTCAAAATACTCAAATAGGCTTCAAGATAATAACTTCAACTAAAATTAAAACATCCAACAAGAGTTCATTAATCTACTTCCAAAACTCGTAAATCACAAGATGTTTAGCTACACATGATTAAACAACTTATAAACAAAGTGTTCAAAGTTATTACAAATGAAAATGAAAGATTGAAACTAAAAGAGAAGCAAGAAAAACTTAGGAACGTCGACAATCTCTCGATATATCTCCGTTCTTCAAGCTCCGATGCAACCCGATTATCTCCTTGATGTCTCCTTCCAAGAGTTGACCCTTGTCTTGTGTTGTAGGGCATAATGCTGCAGATTATGGGATTCAGCGCAGACGCACGGGTGGTGGTGCGGAGCACGGGTTACCCGTGCGCCACCCTCTTTGGAATAACCCAACTCTCTGTAGGGCGCACGGGTGGTGCGTCGAGCACGGCCTACCCGTGCGCCACTCCGGTGAATCGGCCATCCTCTCTGTAGGGGCGCTTACGGGTCATGCGTTGATGCATGGGCTACCCGTGCGCCATCTTTGCGGCAGATTATCTTCATACGAGGGGTGCACGGGTGGTGTCCGAGGCACGCCCAACCCGTGTGCCCTTGTCTTTTCCGTAGACGCTCAATTTTCGCTCTTTTAGGCTTAACTTTTCGTATATCCACTCAATTCTCCGTGTTTCCACTTTACTTTCCTCGTATTCGTATTCAATTAGCTTCAAATATCATGAAATTCCTACAAAATAAGCAAAGTGTAATATCTTTTCCACAATGAGTGAATATGTAACATTTAACGCAGTATGTGCATGTTTACCCATCATTTTAGCTCGAAATACGCCTCAAAATACATGCAAAACTCACACCTATCAAAATCTCCCAAACTTACACCGTTGGCCGTCCCGATCAACAATTTTTTCAAAAAACGATCAAGCACAACAGGAGATAAGAATAAAAGCGTACACAACGGATCGAAAAAAGATTCATATTGTTCATCATGAATGTCAAGCAACAAACCAATCAAGCCTCAAATATCTGATCAAAGAACACGCCTCAAGTAAACAAAGTGAAATGCTCTGAATTCCAACTCTCAAAGTTAAGTGTATACTCTCATCTCACAAGGATATAGGGCGTGTTTACGCTCAAATCAATTCGATGTCGCAAAATTGCCATAGGCTTGCAATTCGTCTCATATCTCCGCCCATTTGTTCTTGTTGGACATCGCTTCCCCTAAAAACTTCGCATAATTTGGCATATGTTTCATTGCTTCTGCAAAAGGAACGTTAATGTGCAATTTTTTAAACATGCCCACAAATTTAGCAAATTGATTATTCAGATTAGTCTTGTGAAACAATCGGGAAAGGGAAGAGGAATATTATATTTCAACAAATTAGAGTTAGGATACGATTCACGTTTCTTGGCTCTTTTTTGTTTATCTATTTGTTGCTCGGTTCCTCCTTTAACTTTCATATTGCCTTGGGCGTCGTTTCTGTCATTTCCCTGAATTTGAATGGTAGGTTCGGCAACACATACGACCTGGTCGTGCGTGATTCTAACGTCACACCAATATCAGCATTTTCAGACTCTTCATTCTCTTTTCCACCCCACACATGGATAGCATTGCAATGTTCCCTCGGGTTGACCTCCGTGTTTCTTGGAAATTGACCCTTTTGATGTTGACTCCCCACAATTGCAGCCAATTGACCCATTTGAGTTTCAGTTCTTTATCGAGCTTGTCACTTGTTGTTCTAACTTATCCATCCGAAGGTCTTGCTTAGCGAGCGGCTCCTCGTGTCATTCATGAAAGCATTAGATTGATTTATGAAGGAGGTGAGTGCATCTTCCAACGACGATTTGCCTTCCCATTACCGCCTCCACTTGAAGCATTAAATCCCGCGGAGGTTGTAACACATTCTTTGTATTTGCATAAGAAAAATTTTCATGATTTCTCAACCCTGGATGGTAGTGCGTTGGGTTTGAATTATTCGGAAATTGTTGAAATTCCGGTTATTCACAAAATTTACCTCTTCCATCGGATATAGAAGAGCTTCACTACCCGTGCTCGTGCTGCTCGCCCTTCGTAAATACACTCAATTGTGTTGTCAAAGCTGCTACTTGTGCCGTCAATGTTTTAATTGGTGCGAATCCGAGATTTCGGCTACTCGTTGTACATTGGATCTTTCGGATGGCCACCGTAATGTTCATGGCCATTTCTTCAAGAAGGTTCAAGGCATCTTGTGGAAACATTGCCAACAATGCTCCTCCCGCTGCGGCATCTACAAAGGCCCTCGTTTGTCCCATTAAACCATTGTAGAAGAAGCATAACTGTTGATCCTCTGGAAACCCATGTTGTGGACATCTACGTAACAAATCCAGAAACCTTTCCCAAGCCTCATACAAAGGCTCTGAGTCGAACTGTCGGAATTGAGTAATCTCGCTTTTGAGCTGCAAAGTTTTGCTTGGTGGAAAGAATTTAAACAAGAACTTTTGGCTCAGTTCGTCCCATGTGCTTACACTGCATTGCGTCAAAGTACCCAACCAATTTCTCGCCTTATCCCTTAAAGAGAATGGAACAGTAAATCTTATGGCGTCATCCGAGACTCCGTTCATTTTGATCGTATTGCATATTTGGATAAAATGCGCAAGGTGAGAGTTAGGATCTTCAGTTGCAAACCCCCCAAACTGATTCTGTTGCACCATATTGATTAGTGCCGGTTTGAGCTCAAAATTGTTGGCATTGATAGGAATATGGGCAATACCACCGTAATTACGATTCGTTTGTGGTCGAAAGTAATCACGAATGGCTTGCTGTTGAACTGGTATTGGTAACTCGTTCCCACCATTGTTTGCCGGTATTGGTAACTCATTCAAATCCCCCATTATCGGATTGTGTTGTCTTTCAGCCCGTCTAGTGGTAGCACTGATTCTCCTCGCGAAAGCCTCAACTTTCGGTATGAGCGGTATTAAGTCCCCCCGCCTAGAGCGCGTGTTCATGCACTACCTGGACCAAACTAAAAGAAACAAGTCAAATAATGTGGAATTAAAGTCACACTAAAACAAAGTAAATAATAAAAAAAATGTCTAAATTAAGAATAATTCTATCTATCGCAATATTAGCACCATAAATTGTATTAGTCCCCGACAACAGCGCCAAAAACTTGTTCGCCTATATTTTTAGCTTCACCGCAAGTGTACGGTTGTACGTTATCGAATAGGGTAGCAAGGTCGTATCCACGGAGACTAATAAATTAATATGCTAAGTATTGATCCAAGATAATCTTATTTTTATTTAGGCGATCGAAATTTGATGATTGTTGTATTGAGATTAAGACAATTTAAATCACTAAAGCACAAGATTAAGATAACACAAATGAAAGAAGTATCAAGATAATGAAATGGATTTCCGAGTTGAGGTTTCGATTAATAATCCTCTTGTTGTCCGGTTTAATCAAGCCACGTTATTATCAATATTCCTATAAGATGATCACAAAACTATTTTATCCTCCCTCTCGAGATACATATAAAACGTAGATCGAAATACTTATGCTATCATCTCTACTCAACATGAAGCATTCAACTCCCAAAAGCCCCAAAGATCAAATATCCTCACAAATATTTACAAACCTCTCGATTCATGCAAATATTTGTGTCGAGTATTCAAGATCTAATATTGAAACTCATCTCTCGAATTATAAATCAATATATCAAACAAGTTAAATCATTGATCAAGTGATAAAACAAGAATAAGCTCAAAATACTCAAATAGGCTTCAAGATAATAACTTCAACTAAGATTAAAACATCCAACAAGAGTTCATTAATCTACTTCCAAAACCCGGAAATCACAAGATGTTTAGCTACACATGATTAAACAAATTATAAACAAAGTGTTCAAAGTCATAACAAATGAAAATGAAAGATTGAAACTAAAAGAGAAGCAAGAAAAACTTAGGAACGTCGACAATCTCTCGATATATCTCCGTTCTTCAAGCTCCGATGCAACCCGATTATCTCCTTGATGTCTCCTTCCAAGAGTTGACCCTTGTCTTGTGTTGTAGATCCCAAAAATGCCAGAATATCCACTGTGTGCGCCCCCCAAAAAGCCTTTTTATACCCACCATTAAGTTTAGGGCATAATCTTTGCAGTTATGGGATTCAGTAGAGACGCACGAGTGGTGCGCCGGAGCACATGTTACCCGTGCGCCACCCCGGTGAATTCAGCCATCCTCTGTGGGATGCACGGGTCATGCGTTGATGCATGGGCTACCCGTGCGCCATCTTGCTGCCGGCTGCGATTATCTTCATACGGGGTGCACGGGTGGTGTCGAGGCATGCCCAACCCGTGTGCCCTTATCTTTTCCGTAGACGCTCAATTTTCGCTCTTTTAGGCTTAACGTTTCGTATATCCACTCAATTCTCCGTGTTTCCACTTTGCTTTCCTCGTATTCGTATTCAATTAGCTTCAAATATCATGAAATTCCTACAAAATAAGCAAAGTGTAATATCTTTTCCACAATGAGTGAATATGTAACATTTAACGCGAGTATGTGCATGTTTACCCATCATTTTAGCACGAAATACACCTCAAAATACATGCAAAACTCACACCTATCAGAAGACTCCCCCGTGAGGGAGCCTCTCCCATCCGGGAGCTCCGAATGGGGTTTAATCTACAAGGACTCCCTCGTAAGAGAACCCCTCCCCTACAGGAGCACTGGAAGAGAAAAAATTTACGAGGACTCTAAAACTTAAAGCAATAATAATTTTTTATGCCTCGTGGGCGAAAATAAACTGCAAACAACTAAAAATGTGATGTCCCCTGGAGTAGGGGGTGAAAACCAGTGTTCAGGGAGCTAGAGAAGTTCGCAGCTCCTAAGATTGCTAGGCGCGGTTAGTCTCTTCTTGCCTAGGCTCTTTTTGCAACTTGTGTCAGTCCACATAATCCCTCAGATAACCTTCCTGAATTAGCCTTTTGATTTCTCTCTGCAACTGGAAGCAAGTTTCGGTGATTTGGTCATAGTGGTAGCGATAGTATTTGTCAGAATTGCTCTGTTCGGATTATCTATCATTCGAGGGAGAGGCTGTAAGATCCCCTTCTTCTGTGCGGCGATTAATACTTCGGTTAAGGGAGTGTTTAAGGAAAAGAGTTGTGACTCGTGGTTTCTTCTCCCACCTCCTCTTCTACAACTTTTTTCTGGCCGATCACTGTCATTTTCTCTGGTCTTTTGCTTGTGGCTGGGCTCCGGCTTCATGGATTCCTCTACTCGAATGTGTTTCTCTGCTCGGCCTAGTAATTTCTCCAGGGTTGAGGGAGGTTTCGCGGCTAATGACTTCTTTAAATATCCCCGGTGAAGATTCTGTTGCAATATTCCGGCTAAAGCCTCATGCTGGACGTTGGCAACTTCATTGACGGTTTCTACGAATCGCTTCATAAACTCCCGCAATGTCTCTCCTTCTTTCTGTCTCACCTGGAAGAGGTGAGTAATGGTCTTGGGGCATTTTCTGTTGATGGAGAACTGTTGCATAAAGGCTTTAGTAAGTTTGTCCATTCCGGAGATTGATCTTACCGGAAGCTGGTTGAACTAAGTCAGTGCTCGCTTGGTCAAGGTGGTGCGCAACACCTTGCAGTAGGAGACGACCGTCATGTCGTAAAAATCTACATTTGCATAGAATTTATACAAGTATTTCTGGAGATCTCTAGTTCCATCGTACTCTGGGAGATTAGAGCTCTTGATTCCCGAAGGTAGTTGCTCAGTCAGAATGGCAGGGGCTAATGGACTCCTCTTCATCAAGGTGGTAGCCTTCGAGTTGGTTTGGGTAGGTTATACTGCTCGAGACTCTTCAGCTAGTGGTGGATCTTCACAATTCTCGCCGCGTACTTCATCTCTTCCTCCCTGACCTCCTAAGTCAGGGTTTTCAGCGGCGGGCGGAGCTCGGGGCAGTCTCCCAATGGCTCCGGCCGAGGCCTGGTGTCTCTAACCATTCTGGGTGATTTCGTCAAGTAAGGCCTGGAGGGGGTTAGACAATTTTCCTCAACAGGGGGGCTCCCAGGAGGAGGGGGCAGTGGCCTTCTTCCTTGCGGGGGAGGCAACGCCCTTCCAGCGGAAATTGGGCTGGTCTTCCGTCTTCTTGGTGGTTGTTCCTCCAGCTGGTCTCTGACTCTATGTCCAACAACTTGGGATCTGACTTCAAGTTCTTCGTGTGCTTTGGCTATTTCCCCCAGACGATGCCAAAATGATCTTTTTTTAGAGGCGAGATCACTCCAAGTCAAGGTTTCTGATAAAAGTCAAGTCTTCCTGTTCCCAAGCAGAAAGTCTTCCAAATATTCTTCTCAGGGAGCTGAAAATCTTCAACTGGGAACTTGCCTGCACATATGCAAATGTTAGATGGGCTCCGAAGTTGTCCCATGGAGGCCCATTCGAGCTCAATTCAGCACAATGATCAAGAGAGAATGTAAGACAGTAATTGAATACTGAATGAGAATTAAAAGTGATTATGAGAGAATTAACTTACAAATAAAGAGGAGGGACCTTTTTATACCTCGATAGTGGGCCTTGTGGACCGCATAGGAGAAAGTGGCCTGTGGGCCGGTCCCAGACTCTTTAAGCCGGGTTATTCCATCTGGAGCCCATTAAATATTGGGCAGTTAATAATATATATTCCAATATATAAAATAAATTAAATATTAAATATCAAAGGACATTTTTGCCCCCAACACTCCTTAAATTTTATAAAAAAAAAATCTGATACAACAAAATATAAAATTAGAGAATAATGTTTAAATTTGAGGGCTTATATACACATAAGTACAAGATTTTTAAATACCGTACCGGTGATCAAATCGGCCAAGTCATGGGTAAGAGGTTCAACCGTCCGAATTCTTCAACCGTCGATTTTAATAAAATATATTATATAAAATATTAATGTGATATATTGATATAAAAGAGAAGTTATATATTTTTTATTTTGTATTTTTATTATGTATATATTTTATTGATTCTCTATGCCTATATTGTAAAGGTTTGTCCAAATTTAGAATATTTTGATTGATTAGAATTCTTGTTTGAATTAGTTAAAATATAAATAATTGATTTGAATCTTAACATATATAAATATTGAATAATTGATTCAAATATAGTTTGATTTGAATCATGGCATAACTAAGTTAAATATTAAGTTTATAATTTTAGTTTTTATAAAAAAAGGTTGAAAAAATAGAAAATATAAAAATTCGATTTAACTTGTTTTGCATTTGGTATGGCCAATTTTGGCCCGTATAACCGTAAAAATAGTATTTAATGCCTTATCGTATCCGTCGACCCCACGGGTATCAAGTATAATCGGTTCAACCACCAATACAAATCCGATATTTAAAAGCGATTGATACGTATATGTTTTTTTTTTCATTTCGCTATTACCAAACCTGGAAACCTTGCGAGTGAGCAAGTCGGTGTGTTTGTATCAAAATCACGAGTGCTTTACGAGCACAATTAATAAATTCATTGTTATGAATTTAAAGTTCCTAATATCAAATCCATGAGTCCAATTTAGCAGCTTTTGCTCCTTCATTTTCTTCATCTTTCCTTCTCTCATCTTTCTATGGAGGATGAGAGAAATAATTTTCATGGCTTTTAATCTAAATAAAATTGTCCCCAATAGATGACTTTTATTTATCCTCAATAGGTATTTTTTTCATTTAATAACCTTGTCCTATATGTGTGATTTTGTTTAGAAGATCAGATGAGCCGTTATCCGACGATACGTGACAGAATCGAGTACGTGTTTTGTCTAGCGCTTCTATTGCGAAGTTATGATTCTTTAGATCTATTTAGGTTTAAATTTTTTGTTTTATATCTGTATAGATTTATGATCATGTAGACTTGCAATTGTTTTCCACTCGTTGTTGTAATTAGTTGTAAGTTTCTTCTGATGAATGGGTGAAATTCATTTTGATTCTAAAAATAAAATAAAAATACGAGTACAATTCATAATTTGGCATGGAGATTTATATAGATTTATTACTTCATATACTATTTAAATAGGTATTTGAATTAGTTATTGTGTATATAATATATAGTGCAATAAAGTGAAATATTGATATCTAATTTAACAATCTATAAGCTCATTTTAGTATTTACTTAAGTAGGTGGTACGGCCATTACTTCTTTGCCTCCGCCTTCCGGCTCCCACCCAACCCCTCAACACCCCCACGAAAAAGTAAAAAAAAAATGGATAAACATATATATTAGAAAAAACAAATAAATTGTAATGAGAAAAATATCGAGACCTCATAAGTCATATCTAGTAGTGAATGTAAGGACTAGTAGCAGCTGGTTGTGTAAAAATTTGAATGGTCAGAAAAATCAAATGTTTTATTGTTAAGAAGACCTAGTTTAAGTGGTAATGCTAAAGTCGTCATACCTTTCAATTAAGATGTCTTGAATTCTAATAAGAAAAATTGAACGCAGATATAGATGAATAACTTTGTAGAAGTTCTTGTAATTTGGTTTAAGTTTGTTAGGTGCTTTGGATTAAAAAAAAATGTTTTTAAAAAATATGATTATTTTTTATGTTCACAAATAAGTGACCAATTTGGTCTATTACCACTACTAAATACATTTATATAAAAAATAAATCTTGAACCAACTAACTACGTGATGAGACGCAATCTATTTTAGCACCATGTTGTAAAAATTGGCCTAGACAACCATCTAGGCGCTAAACGCCACTAGGCCGAGGCGATTTTATCCAAATTATAAAATATTTCGACAAAAATCGGGCCTACGTGTCCTCCTAGGCAGGCTAAGCGGCCAAAAATCGGCCAGAAATAAATATATATATATATATAGTTGTTTTTCTAAGTGCTGGATAGTTGCCCGATTAGCGCCTAGTAGAACTAGCAATGGGTCGGACCGGGGTCCCTCGGGCTTTTGCAAAAATTTGGGTCGGACCGATTTTGGTCGTGCCACAAAAATGGTTGACACAACCTCCATACATACACTCCATGTACAAAAAATCGGCCTGCTCCGAAAAAGTTAGGCTAGCCTGGCCCGGCCTAGGACCGACTTTTTTTGGGCCTAAAAATCACGGCCCAGTCCAACCCAAACCTCGGGCTGGCAGGGACCGATCCACGGGCCGGGCTTGATTTTGCCACCTCTAGCACCTAGCGATTTCTGCAACATTGTTTAATACTTTCACGTATATTTTTTTTTGTCTTGTACTTTCACGTATAATTAAACAACTTTGAATCATAATATTTACTATTTGCTATTGCGTAACCACAGTGGTACCGGAATTTAAAAAAGAAAAAAATTGCGTTTTATTTATATTGTTTGACTTTGCATTTTCTTTAACTTGTTCTCATTTTCGTTAATTTTGCTCTAACTATCTTACTAATCTTTTCTCCATTCAGGAAGCGTTCATGCCAAAGAAATATCTTCACGCGGCCCTTTTTTTTTTCCTTCAAATTAAATTCATATGCAGAAACTCACTAATTTCTCAAGTCATTTCTATTTGATTTTCGACAGACCGTCTAATTTTTATTATTTTTGCTTTCTGAAAAGAAGACGTGAATGAGAAAAGAAAAATTGGATTTTATTAATGAAAAAATCTGTGTATGCCAAATACACAGGGCTCGTTGGTTTAGTTTCGATGATAGTTCTAATTATCATTCTAAATGAGTTTTGAGAATTGTGTAAAAATAAAAAATAAATATATTTGGATGGATAGTTTAAAATTAAAAATTTATGGGTCTGAAAATTTGGAATAGGTTGAATGTAATTTTTTTTGTAGATTTCTACACTTAAGGATGTGCAGAATAATGAGATTGTGTTTAATTTATATTAGAATTGCATTACTTTAAAATTTCGATTATTATATTATTTATGTTTGTTATTAATGGGCCTTTATGTTGAAATAATTTAAATGTAAGAAGATAGTATATAAGTACGGACTACGTGTGAGGATAATAATTGTGTGAGATCATGTATTTTTGAATTACGTGTAAAGGATGTGTATTGATTTTCTAAAAATGAAAAGAGAAAAACGGAATATTTCAAGTAATGTCAGGTAAAAACAATTACAATTTCAATGTTTATCTCTTTTTGACATATAAGGAAAAAGATTATAATTATAAATATTATTTTTGATCGTATCTTGAAAGTATTTTAATTAAAATAATTAATTTTAAAGATTTTGACGTTTTCTGTGGATGAAAAGAATTTTGAAATAATTCAAAAGAAATATAAGAAATCACTTATATATATTATATCTAATTTAAATAATTACATGAACAAATTTGTTATTTTAGGTAGAAAAATGAGTCAAAGTGAGCCAAAACAATCCAGTTTGGAGTTCCCTCAGTTGTTCTAAAATTGCGATTAACGAGTTTGACCTCAGTGAAGAAGGATACCAAAAAGGAAAAAAAAGAACCTCAATGGGACATGAAAAAACTTTCTTGAAGGATGAAATAATTGCGAATCCTAGTTAGTCAACTTTGTTAATTATGGTTAAATTTGACATTATCACAGTGTGAGATTAAAACTAGACCACGTACAATTTATTTAAAGTTTGGTTGATGATATGGGTTAAAGCTGTTAAAAAACCCGATTTAGCGTTTGGACTATATTATTAAATTTCATGTTTTTTCAAATTTTTCTTCTGCATTATCTTAGAATCTATCGAAATTTTAAAGGATATTTTTTCGTAATCCCAAATTTTTTTTTTCTAATTTTTAAATAGTACAAACAACATGGTTGATTTAAATTTTTGCTTTGATTTAATACGAAATCAAACATCATTTTTTTTAATGAATCTTATAACATTTTCACATCCCTATTTTAACTATTCGTGTCAAAAACAGCATGGTCGGCCCGAAAGGAACCAGATCGATCTATTTGGCTCGCAAAGGAAATTTGGGTTGTCACGTCCTGATTTTTCTTTTGACCCACCGGGTCAGCCCGACCCGACCTACTTGACATCTCTAACTTTGACGATACAATATTTATGGGGAGGTCGAATATATATAAATTTCATTTTGAGATTTAATGTTATAAAATTAATTAATCCCACTAAAATATTATTTTTGGCTATATCACTGAATTACACCATTTTCTAAATTGTTGATCTTGTGTCCTAATGTTCAGATTTATATGATAAATTTATAGTAAGGCTGCAAATTTCTTTAAGTTTGGCTTACGCAAAACAAAAAGAGTAAACTCTTAATACATTATACACCAACCTAACTTTGATTAATGAATTTTTTTTTAGAAAAACAAATTACTGAGCTATGACCAACCTACGCGCTAGAAATTAACCACTTGATATTTCAAGAATTGGGACATGGACTAATGCCTATATATTTGAAAACCATTCCATCCGTTTTTTTTTGCAACGGATTAAGTGTGAATCTTTTGTTCTATCAAAAATGGAACTCAAATTGTGGGTTCTAGCGTTGCTTTTTCCACATTGGTTGCAAGTATTAATGCTCGCATAATTATAAGGCCACTATGCATAGTATATCCTCCAACTTTACCTCCGTTGCCAATACCTTTACCCATATTTTGTCCATCTCCGCCACCGCCTCCCCTTAGGTCTCTACCACCCCACCACCTGGTCTCCACCACTTCCACCCCCGTCTCCACCACCTAGAACTCCACCGCCTCCACCTCCATCACCACCACCACCAATTAGATTCCCGCCACGCCTATGTATAGTATACCCTCCAAATTTACCTCCATTACCTATATCTCTCCCAATATTCGCCTTCTCCACCACCACCTCCACTTCAATCTCCACCTCCACCTCCACCCGAGATCTCCTCCACCACCACCTCCACTTGATCTCACCCCCCACCGCCTCCACCCACATCTCCACCACCGCCACCTCCAATTCAATCCCCACCACCTCCACTTCCGCCTCCACCCCCACCGCCTCCACCCACAACTCCACCGCCGCCACCTCCGATTCAATCCCCACCGCCTCCCCCACCGATCTCTTCACCACCGCCACCTCCACTTCAATCCCCACTCCCACCTCCAACCGCATTTCCTCCACCACCGCCTCCAATTCAATCCCCAACCTCTCCCCCACCCACGTCTTCACCACCGTCACCTCCACTTCAATCCCCATCCCTACCTCCAACAACATTTCCTCCACCACCGCCTCCAATTCATTCTCCACCACCGCCCCCACCCACATCTCTACTACCGCCACCTCCAATTCAATCCCCACCCCTCCCCACCCACGTCTTCACCACCGCCACCTCCACCATTGCCATCTCCACCCACGTTTCCTCCAACCCCACCTCCACTTCAATCTCCACCCCCACCACCACCCACATCTCCTCCACCGCCACCCCAACTTCAATCTCCACCCCCATCCACATCTCCTCCACTTCAATCTCCACTCACACCCCCACCTACATCTGCTCCGTCACCCATTGCCAGATAAAATCGGCATGATCAATATTAACATCTACTAGAAAATGTCAATGCAATTCCTACCCCTTCAATGCATACATCATTTTTCCAACTCTATCTTTTTCTATAGCCTTCCATTACCATAATATCTCATCAATAAGCAAGTACTTGCATGTACTACCAATTTTAGAGTCTTTAAAATAAACTTTTTTTTTAAAAAAAAAAGACGATTATATACAACAGTTTTCCCTTTACATTTTGAATAATAAGACCTTTTTCTAGTAAGCCTGTCTATGAAAAAAATTGCATGTAGCTAATAAGTGTTTGACCTCCCTTGATCCACATGCCTGTTTACCTTCTTGAAGAAACTCGCTTTCGACACATGGAAATCAACTCTAACCCCAGAGGATGTCGGAATTTTTTGCTCTTGAAATTCTTTTTCCATGGGATATAAGCTAGTGAATTTTAGAGGAAATTTGGCATACGATTGATGTACTTTTACTTTTACATATAATAAATAAATGCATTGTTGCGGGTATGAAAGCTAGCTAGTCATGTTACTCTTTATGCTAATATTTTTGTGCAGTGAAATGGAAAGTAGAAACTAATCCCATATATAGGTCCACTATAATAAACAATAGAGGATAAAACACTAAACCCCCCAAACTATGCGATTTTTTGCATTTTACTATATGAACTAATTTTTTTTTCCACTTACCATACAAACTACTGAAGTTTTGCATTTTGCCCTATAGTGGCCATCGCCGGTGGAATATTCGCTGAATATTCCGGCACGTACTGTCCACATGAGGGCAAAATTGTCTTTGCAAAAATTCAAACATAAGTCGTTACACTTTACCTTCTGAACTTTGTTAAGAATTTCATTTTGCCATCTGAACTTTGCGTAATATTCACTTTGCCATATCAATATAAAAAAATTTAAAAAATATGTATACACATTAATTTGTCTTAATTAAGACATAAAAATCACAAAAATAAGTTTAACTATATAGTAGGCCGAACCGAAACAAAAAACTCAGCACATACCAAATTTATAATTATGTTATGTATATATATATTACTTACTTTTGTATTCTTATGTAGTATTTACATACTAAAATTTAATGATATAATAAATAAATATTATACTTATGAACACAATATTTATTTTATTATTATTATCTTTGCAAATTTTTGATTTATCGAAATACGGATCAGAATACCGAAAAATATTACGGTAAAGTTTGAGCCGGCCGATTATTTTGGTGCAATCTTTGGTACACCGATGCATGCCGAATTTTCAAAGTGAAGTTATAGTTTTTGTTCGGTCACCAAACACCTAATGAATTTAACCGCTACTTGTAAGAGTACGAGATATAATTGTAGTGTGGCAAATCGACCAAAATTGTCTTAAAAGGAAAGTTTTTCGAGCGTGTAATTATATAAATTTATGAAAAAGAAAAATAATTCCTAAACACTGTAATCAACTTTTGAATATGTAATTAAAAATTGAATTAAGAATTAAAATTAGATTATCTAAAACAACATCAAGTAGAAAAGTCGGATGAAATCAATATAAAAAATATTTAAACCCTAAAATAATTCAAAGATGTCTAAACCATCTAAAATTAAATCAATATCAATGATGTGCCTAAATCCTAACCTAAAACCTGAAATAATATCATTGATAAATGATAATATAGTTTATTGAGGTAAATACTAATTATATTTATTTTTTATGAATAAAAATTTGAAAAAGATAAATACTTGTATATACACATTTTTTTAATTTTTTTTAAATTGATACGACAAAGTGAAAATTATGCAAAGTTGAGATGGTAAAATGAAATTTTAACATTTTCAGATGGTAGAGTGTAATAACTTATATTTGCATTTTAGGCAAAGACGATTTTGTCCTCATGTGGAGGGCACGTGCCAGAATGTTCAAAGAATATTCCATCGACGATGGCCGCTATAGGGTCATTAGCAAATATGGGTCGAAAATATAAATCACATATTTGCACATAAAGTGTGGATCGAATATACCTATTTGCAGCGGAACCGTCGATCCACATAGCCAGGATTAAGCCCGTCTACAAGCCTCCGTTTAATTGAATCGCGAGCAACAAACAAACCCCATGAATTGGTTGAACCATGAACAAGATCACGAACCGCCTTTTTCGTTGGTGTAAATAATTACTAGAATTATTTACTTGGATATGCACACCTTAAACCCTTGGAGACTTTGGTGATACTCCAAGAAGAAAACAATAGAGAGAAATTTTAGGAGAGAGATTATTCAGATATTACGTAGGAGACATTCTATTGACCTAGTCTGATTGTAGGGAGAGATATCAATATATATCTCAATCCCCTGTATCAGTTAGAGTCCTGATGAGAGAGGTTTCTAGATAAACCTCATCTAAATAGGACTCCCTATTATCTCAAATATGGATGCAACCTAATTGCACCCAATATCTCCCACTCATACATATTTGACTCGGCTCATTCGAATCATATCATCATAGTTCTCATCTCACGTCTCTTCTTTCATACAGGGAATAAGGCGTGCGACCAAGCGAGAAAGCAAAGGTGAGGAGAGTTATATTCATCACCAAACTTACATAACTCTATAACTCAATAACTCGCTATGTACCCCAAACCAAGTGGTCGCACCTAGTCAAGCATCTCTAGATCCCTCAATGAAATAAATAGAGCATGCTCGACTCACTTAAATATGTTTCTATATTCATGACTAGTCAAACATATTTCGACATAGTCGTCCAGGCTATGAATCATAAAACATAAGTGCGTTACCAACTTAATTCTTCTTTTGGCCCCACATGCCAATTAGCTTGGTCTTGACAAATGACTTTCCTAGACATGCTCCGGCTGCATCAATCACACATGGCCATTAGATACATGCTAAAGTAGCGTCATCAAGCTTACACCTCATGACACGGTCCAAAGTCCCAAAGGGTACAAGAAAATAATATGGGCTCACACAAAGGACGGCGGGGACCCATTCAGTCACTTTCCCATAGACGGTCAACTCAAAGCACATGTAGTATGAATACATGCTATGATGGAGCTCCCACTCAATTTAGGCATGTCACGCTCAAGACATCATACAAATCTTAGTCCAGTCGCTATTCAAGCGCCCGACCTGCGCACTACTCGTAGTCACTCCCAAAGTGTCATACGATAGTTCGCACATTCGGCTACAAATAGGCTTTTATGAAGTTTGGACATACTTCATAATCGATCAACTCGGATCTCATCTTAACCTCTAGTTAAGGCGACTGTTATTTATACTTAATAACCTTCCTCACTGCTCTAGCGCGAAGGCGATCATTCGCAAACCTCCTTATGCAACACAATCTTTTAAGTCTCATCTTGCTCGCTCTATTAGCGCTAGGGCGATTGCCCGTGTGAGAGGGCCAATCAAAGCCTAGTGACAACTCACAAATTCAGTACCAAACACATAATGAGAATCCAACATATCTCATTAATCACAATATGTTATCAAAGGCTACATAATCAATTCTTACTTAATCCCTAATGACTCACATGCCTTTGGAGCATATCTCCAAACAAAGGCTCGTAAAAGGGATGAGCGCCCACACCGCTCGTAGAAGTATGCCTGAGAACAATATTAACTATGCGCAAAAACTCTTAAGTGAAGTAAAGCCTCGAATAAATATGTTTGGTTTACCATCCATGTTTGGCGCCCAAACCATACACCAAAATGGTTTTACTATCACAAAGACAACAAAATACATCATGGATGTGCGCGCAATGCGCATCATTTCAAGATGCTAAATTTGCCTTTAGCAAATCATAGACCAATCTATTAAGATATCTAAGTATCCACATGTCGGCATCACAATAGCGCATGGATCACTTCGATATCTACTCACCAATCACACTGATAAGTACAAGACTTACTGAGTACGCACATAGCGCACATCAAACATTCAACAATGTTTACATAAACTAGCTAGCATTTCTTTTCATCTTCCGAAGATATCGTTTCTTGACTAAGAATATGAATTTTAACCATGGAGTGTAAAGACAACCAACACTGAGTGGCGATAACTCCATGTTCTTTCCAATCAATACATTTTTGCCATATACAGTGAGATACAACTCTTGACATATGTTCAGTGAATTAATTGACCATCGTAGGCCTATCAAAATGATAGCTCGATGAAATCAATGATGACTCAAGTCACAAATGGAGCTTCTTGATCAGCAATCAATGCGCTCTTACTCCATTTCTTGAATTCATCTGGTGATCCACATAGATCTCCTGATTCAACTTTCACTGAACTATGTCAACATCAATCATCCAGGACAAACCCAGACGAAAGTGGCAATAATAGATAACTTATCAGGCGAATTTAGGCAATCTCACCACTTAGGGAGAACATCTCAAAATATTTACGCTCTTCTAACAGGCGTAAACATTTCGCCCTTAGTCGAGCTACACACATGTTAATCAACTCATCCATATTGCACTTGACCTACTGAAACCACATGTTTCAAATGGACTTGCATCTAGATAGAAGATTAACAAGCTCTTAGACATTATTCTCAGTCGTTCGGCTCATCTTTTCCTTCGCAACAACTATCCACTTAGGGCATCAAGTGAAGTCACATATTCTATCGACTCATCAACATCCACAAAAGTAATTGTGAAGGATACCCACTCAATCTCATATAGATGATGTGGAATATTTCATATTCACTCCTTTTACTCGTGGAATTTGAGAATCCTTTGCGTGTGAGACACTAGCTCCCACTGACTTAGTGTCGCTCCCACTATCCCAGCGATTACTAAATGAGTACAAAATACAACATCCTCGCTAGAAAAACGAGCGCCTCATAAGGATCTTGCAACTCGCATAGTTTCAAGATTTCTTATGACTTTACATGTGCTCAAGAAATCCCTTTGAAGGGAAACCTAAATCGTGCGACTTGATTCTCCACTTGAGAACACATATTCTCGAACTTACATAGGCACAAACCCACTAATTTGGGTTTGTTATCAAACTAAAGCTCATACAGGGTTGAAGAATCATTTGGAGACACATATTTTATGATGTAGGAAGCAACAAAACACACAAATCAATTTGCGCCATCATAAATCTAACCATTTTGAAGTGATTGTCCCTTCTTCGCGAGCTTATATAGCTACAAAATATTTAGAACCATCATTCAACTTGCAACTTTATGTCCTTCAACTGTGTTCAAACTAATTAGACACACTACTTTCGCTCCCTATTAGCACATCTCCATCTGTTAAGAATCGCTCAACGCAATTTGGCGCTTCTAACTGATAAGAGTGAGAATGTACTAACTTATAGCGTAAATAGCAATGAAAGAAAATATAATGAGTTAATTTGTGCCTCCCACTCATAAGTCTGCACTCAATTTAGTGGACTTAGCTTTATAGGAAAAGTAGTCATCTTACATTCTTCCAGCAAGCTTATCCCGCTGGAAAATATTTATGTAGAGGGAGATTGACCTTAGCGAGTTAGACAATGAAGCCTCCTCGAGCTAATACAGTCGTCCTCCTAACCTCACGTACCACGATATCATTAGAAGATCTAAAAGAAATATTATCTAAAGCCAAGCATCACAAAAAGATAGACAAGTCTTCTCACTCAACAAATATCTTACAAGTGCATTTATCCGAGTAAGACTACATCGACACATCAAGTTGCTCACACCAACTGTTGAATTTGAGGTGACTCTTTTTAGCCTCCTCTTGTGCGCTCTATAGCTGCACAACCCGATAATAGTCATGCACATTTGCTCCATCTCAAAACCACTTGCTAAGTCAACCAATATCTACTATCCACCCATGGAGAGATTTGGAAATATTAGCGAAAAAATAAGAGAGCAAATAATTAGTCAAACTTCATCTCAGTACAATTACGAGCGAAGTTACCAATCTCATAAGTGCACTTAATATTTGTTGATACTTATTGCCTCATTTAATAAGGTGACACGACTTATTGTCACTTTATGGATCAATCTATAATTCTAGTTTTAGCTTTTTCTCTTGTCAAGCTATATTATGCTTGTTCCAATATTCACCCGAGTTGGTTTATATCGGTCAGCACAAGCGACAAGCGCACTCACTTGTGTATTTCTCAACTTTTTATAATCAACCTCTAGATATGCGATTTTCATTAATAATAACACAAGTAACTAATATCCTTAATTCAACTCAAGTAGCGAATTTGGATAACTAGAGTATTTACTTGGGAGTAAGCTCATATTCCAAAAATAGAGCTGAAACTCTTTTATTAAATTTGCAGCTTAAACAAATTAAAGCGCATAGCTAATTCTTGATCCATAAGTATATCATCGGCATCTCAACTGCGATTATTTCAGGCAATTAAGTTCTTACATTTGTGGCTTAAACAAATAAAGCGCAAATACTTTATTTAATCCATAAAAATATTGTCCGCGTCTAAGTCGCGACAATACTGGATACTTTGTCTATTTTCATGCTAAATTGGCTAAACTAAAGTTGGTGAGTTTGGTCTAAACACATCTCTATAAATTGCGCAAATAATTAGGTACTGATCTAAAAAATTTATTCTAGATCAAAGTAATATTTATTATTTTCTTCAATTCAATGAAATCGAAAATTTGCCTCAAGGCTAGTAATCATCTCCCACCGAATTGAAGATCACAATAAAAATTACTGATCCATCAATAAAATTATCAAAGTCTATAAATACATCACGCATGCAACCATGCGATATAACTAATTACGAAAAAATATATCCCCCATGGGCGACATTGACATATGGTGCATCATGTGGAGATAATTTAGACCAATTGTGGTAAAACAAAAAATATCCTCATAAAATTGATGTTACATAGCCTCCAAAATCGGCTCAATGAATATATGCCTCGAAAAAACAAAAAAATACATATTTTCAAGGCCTACTACATCAATCTAGAAAAAGTAAAAAAAAAACATAAATGAGGATATCGAATTACCACCATTGTCAAAAATTAACTCCCACAAAAAAATATTAATATAGAACAGTAAACACTCAAATACATGAGCACCCGTATGTCAATGTCCATTCATTCCCAACACATGATAATTCATATCACATCAACAAAATAATTGCAGCACAAAAAAAATTGCATACACATAAGCAATTAATAAAGCATGCAACTCAAAAATTAAAAATCACATAGAATATTTTTGCTTGCACCTCAATGCGCAAAAAATATAAAATTTTTTACGCACCTTATGCGAAAAAATTTTCATGCACCAATGTGCAAAAAATAATTTTTCTATGTATCACAATGCACAAAAATATTAATTTGTTGCAAACAATGCGCAAAAATATTTTTTCTTTCATTCAACTAATGCAAAAGGAAAAAAATGTCATTGCTACATATGTGCAATAAATAATTATTCATGCATCATATTGCACAATAATAATTTTGCAAGCATTCTCATGTGCAAAAATATATATATTTTTTTTGCAAGCACTAAATTGCGCAAAATATTTTTACATGCATTAATACTATAACAAAATGAAATGCACAAAAAAATAATTTTGCAAGTGTCCCTACGCGCAAAAAAAAAAAACTTTCATATATATCATCATGCAAGAAAAAAACTGTTGTCCATGTTCTATAAAAACATGTATGTGCCATCAACAATATCAGAAAAAAGATACGTGGCCTAATGGCTAAAAACAACATAACAACTAAAAAAAGGTTAAAGGTTCAAACCCATTTTAAACCAACAACCCCTCAATTTTTATTAAATGAACTAGTCTTTTACCCGTGCGATGCACGGGGTATATATTTTTGGTTTGTAATATTACATGTACATTTTGTTAATAAAACAGGTATGACAATATTCCCGCGGGAACCATCCCCAATAGTAATCAAACAGAACTTGATGGGGAATCTCTAGTTAATCCGGGGATGAGAGCAGGGTTGGGGATTCCCCGCATCTCTAGAATCAAGGATGGGACATAAACGGTATTTATATCCACGTTTCCCTTCCTATTCCAATTAAATAAAATGGGGATTCTACATTCTCATCCACATTCACCGAATATGTATATTGTATTTATCTATTATTAATATTAGTTTTATTTTTTATTTTTTTTTTTTTGATTAATTCTAAAAATTAACCCAAGAATCTTTACATTTTCACTTGTTCTTATTCTTTATTTTACAGATTATGGATTTATGTTATTTATATTTTTTGTAAAAAATTAGTGATTGGAAAAAAATTAAAATTTCAAAAAATAATTAAATGTGAGAATTAATTTGATTATATATTATACGAAAGAACAATAAAAGAATAAATTATTATAAATTATAAAAAATCTCTTTAAATACGAACTATTTGGTTGTGTGAATATGAATTGCACCTATTTATAGAACATATTTATCTTTAAGAAAGTAAAAGTTTGAAAAATATTTTAATTGCCGAATGTTGAATTTTTTACTACTCCAATGCTGAATAGTGAATAAATTGCATTTTCAATACAATCTACAATAAAGCCATTTTAAATTTTAATATTTTTTTGGGGTTTAGGAAAGTGACTATTTATCAAAATTATTAAAGGAATTAAATAAAAATCATGTTTTATATTTAGCAACACAATTTCAGAGAACATGAAACATTTCAAAATTACAAAAATAATTTTTTTCTATATAAACATATATCAAAAATTATCAACAGACAAATTCATATCTAATTTCAAATGTTCACCCTTGAAACTTGAATATCAAAATACATTGATAAATATAAAAAATAACTTCTATTAACATGGAAATTATATTAATATTTAAAAAATAATTTTCTATATATAAAATAATATTATGAGTATAATTTCATATTAAAACAAATCTTAATTTTATTCTTACGTAAATATATATAATGCTATCATGTTATTTATGATTATATGTGACATAAAATTTGGATACATATTTTGAAATACTTTTTTCTTCAATTAAAATAAGTATTTTTAATTAAAATTTAATAAATTCAAATATAATTATATATAATTATAAAAAATGGCTAAGGCCAAATAACAACTATACATACATCACAATTAACTAAAATACATGAATATACAAATTGATGTCCAATAGCCCGACTACATAGTGTTTAAAGCCCATTACAAATTATAAAATAATGAGTAAATATTTCTCATATTTTTTATTTATTATATTTTTGTTATTTATATATGCAATTTGGGTATCAAACTGAAGTTCGTAAAAAATGATTAATTTTATATATTAGACGTCAAAAAACGGATCAAAAACGAAAAAGTTATTAATGTTTTTTTGAATAAAGAAAAATATAAATATAATAATTAATGCAATACACGGACATATTTGGAAAGCTACTTTTACATAATTCTATTTTTATACCATTTTGAAAGGCGATTATTTAAAGACAGTTGACTTCCAAAAATAATAAAATACCAAATATATATCAATTATTATTCTTACACCTTTTTTATTACTTATTATAGAAACGCAAAAGGGCGGGAAAATTTCGACTTACTATTTCCAAATGACTTCTCTTTTATATATATATAGATGGCACCCATATGCGCCATCATCCGCCACGTGGCAGCCAATATGCCCGTGTGGCATCTAGATGACACCACATCTGAAGAAAAAAAGTGAGAAGAATGAGATGATTTGTATTGATGTATAAGATGCCTGCTTATATAATGTACAATTTGTGCTTAAACTATGCTAATTAGTGATTACAATAAATCAATTACTACAGATTTGGTGCAGTCTATTTACACAATTATGACCAGTGATTGATTGTACAAATCATGCAAGATTTTATGCCCATTGATTAGGCATGGATTATCTCCAATACTCCCCCTCAAGTTGGCGCATGAAGATTCGAAATGCCCAACTTGCCGAGCAACCTATGAAAAGTATCAGCACCAAACGCTTTAGTAAATATATCCGCGAGTTGATGACTTGTGGAAACTGGTTGTGGTGAGATAAGCTTTGATTGAACATGGTCTCGAACAAAGTGACAATCAATTTCAATATGTTTTGTCCATTCATGAAAAACAGGATTAGCGGCAATGTGGAGGGCAGCTTGATTGTCACAAAAGAGTGAGATAGGTGCGATATTAAAAACAAGCAGATCTTCAAGCAGGCGGCGTAGCCATATGACCTCACTGGTAGTAGCTGCCATGCTGCGATATTCAGCCTCGGCAGAAGAACGAGAAACAACTGTTTGTTTCTTCGAACGCCATGAAATGGGAGAAGAACCAAGAAAAATAATGTAGCCAGTGGTGGAGCGACGAGTGGTAGGGCAACCTGCCCAATCAGCATCACAATAAGCACGTAAGACAAGACTACTATCAGAAGGTAGCAATAATCCTTGTCCTGGGTTTCCCTTTAGGTAGCGAAGCACACGATAGGCTGCATCAAGATGGGGCTGTCGCGGATCTTGCATAAACTGACTTAAAATATGAACAGCATAACAAATATCAGGGCGTGTAATGGTGAGGTAAAAAAAACGCCCAACTAATCGTCGATATTGCCCAGGATCAGGACATGGAAGTCCGATATCAGCTGCAAGTTTGTGTTGAGATTCCATTGGAAACTTACTAGGTCGAGAACCAAGAAGTCCACATTCAGTTAAGATGTCCAGCGTATATTTGCGTTGGCTCAAAGAAATGCCAAGTGATGAGCGCGCAACCTCAATCCCCAAGAAATATTTTAAGCGTCCAATGTCCTTAATCCGAAACTGATGATCAAGATGTTGCTTCAAGTGAACAATGCGAGCATTGTCATTTCCAGCAATAATCACGTCATCAACATAAATCAGGACAACAAGAAATGAATTACCGTTGCGGTATGTGAATAAAGAATAATCATTTTGAGATTGGTGGAAGCCAAGATTAACTAGAGATTTGGTGAATTTATGATACCAATTGCGTGATGCTTGTCGAAGCCCATATAAAGATTTCCGGAGTCTACAAACACGATTCTCCCCCTTTCGAGCAAATCCTTGAGGGATTTTCATGTAAACTTCCTCTTCAAGATCCCCATGTAAGAAAACATTGTTGACATCAAGTTGATGAAGTTCCCATTTTCGAATGGAGGCGACTGCTAAAAGACATCGAACAGTGACCAACTTAGCCACAGGCGCAAAAGTTTCATGGAAATCAATACCTTCCACTTGTGTGTAACCTTTGGCAACCAAACGAGCTTTGTAACGCTCGATGCTCCCGTCTGGGTTGTACTTAATTTTGTAAACCCATTTAGAGTCAATTGCTCGTTTACCAGTAGGAAGTGTTTCAAGAGTCCATGTGTTATTAGCTTCAAGTGCCTGAATTTCTTTAGTCATGGCGTCACGCCAATGACTATGTTGGACTGCTTGAGAAAATGTTTTTGGCTCATCATTCGAAGTGATAGCTGCTAAGAAGGCACGATGAGCAGAATAAAATTTATTATAAGAGATATATGTGTTGAGAGGATATACCGTCGAGTTTGCCGATGGAGGAGGTGAAGCGGGTGGTTGGAGAGAGGGTGGTAAAGTGAATTCATAATCTGCCAGTCGTCGTGATAATTGCCTATTCCTCTTGCATTGCTCTATTGTACAAGGCGACCTGCATGATGATGTCAAGGATGGTCCAATGGAAGGCTCATGTGAGTCATGAACATAATTAGATGGAGGTGACTCACTGCTCGGTGATGATGGTGATAACCCATTGTCTTGCAATGACTGCAATATGGGAGAAATGCTAGTAGACCCAAGATGTTCATTTGTGTTCTGTACAAGTTGCCCAACATTAGAACCAGATGGAGACACTGCACTATGATGAATAGGGGCTGAATTTAAATGTTCTGTTGGAATATCTTGTGAAATTGGAAGATAAGAATGCCCCAATTCTCTGGTTGTCAAAGGGGTTTGATCAAAGGGAAACTGGTCTTCATAGAAAATAATATTCCGCGAAGTGTATATTACTTTAGATTCTATGTCAAACACTCGATATCCCTTTTGATTTGATGGATACCCCACAAAAATTCCAGGTTTAGATCTGGCAGCAAACTTATCGCGTGGTTTAGGAGCCACAGAAGCATAACACAAACAACCAAAGGTGCGTAAATGGTCATATGTGGGAGTAGACCCAAATAACACTTCATATGGTGTTTTATGTTGCAAAAGTGGAGTCGGCATTCGATTTATTAAGTATGCTGCTGTAAGTATGCATTCCCCCCAAAAAGAAATTGGTAAATGAGCTTGAAATCTTAAAGCCCTTGCGACTTCAAGAATGTGACGATGCTTTCTTTCGACAACACCGTTTTGTTGTGGCGTGTAAGCACAAGAAGTTTGATGCTCAATCCCATTTTGATAAAAAAAAATGTAACCAAATCATGATGAGTGAACTCTAATCCATTATCTGTTCTCAATGTACGAATCCCCACATTAAATTTGGTTTTAACCCAATTGAAGAAATGTATCAAATAATAGCGAGTATCAGACTTATTTTTCAGAAGATATACCCAAGTGCTTCTACTGTGATCATCTACTAGTGTCAAAAAATAATGGGCACGAGAATTTGAAGGTGTTTTGTATGGTCCCCATATATCGCAATGAACCAAGTCAAAATTGCTAGCAGTTTTATTATTGCTCAAGTGAAAAGGAAGTCGAGTTTGTTTTGCTCGGTGACAAGCATCGCAATGAAAAGCTTCTTTTGAATGAAAAATAAAGGAATTTGATATATGTGACAAACGATCCATAGATATGTGCCCCAACCGTTTATGCCAAAGGACTGCACTTTGTTGCTTGCTAGCCATCAACGCTACACCCTCTCTTGTTGGATCCAAATAATATAGACCACCCCGCATTTTACCCACTCCAATCAGCTTCCTCGAGGCTAAGTCCTGCACAACACAAAAATTAGGGAAGAATGTTAATGAGCATTTCCAGTCTGTTGTCAACTTGCTTACTGACAACAGGTTACAATTAAATTCTGGTACTCCTAAGACACGATCCAAATTAAGAGTAGTTCCAAGGTTCATTTTGCCAATTGCATGTACACCAATTGTGCGACCATCAGGAATGCCTACGGGAGGCAAATTAGGATTTGTGACTCTATCTCTAAGTAATTTTGGTGAGCAAGTGAAGTGATCAGTTGCTCCAGAGTCTATGATCCAAGAGATAGGTGTATTAATCATACCAGATGTATGGGCAAAATTTGCCGTCGAACCTGTTGCACTCGCATTATTTAGGAGACCCATTAATTGATTGTATTGAGTTTCTGTGAACCTTGGCACGAAAGAGCGTGAATTGTGCATTCCGTTCGCTGCTTGTTCTTCAATATGAACACTATTTGCCATCCTCAAATTTCTTGTATCAGATCCATGATTTGTTCGACCATCTTTGACATCTCATTTATATTGCTTCTTGCGCCAATTTGGTGGGTAGCCAATAATCTCAAAACAATGGTCTTTAGAGTGTCCAGATTTATTGCAATGGGTACAAACAGGCTTCTCCCGATGTCCACCTCATTTTCCTTGCGTTGTTTTTGATGATCCAATAGCTTTGTTGGCCATAAATGCTGCTGCTTCTACATTTGGTGTTCTTGCTGCTACAACATGTTGTTGTTTCTCTTCTTGAGCAATAATGGCATAAGCTTTGCCTAAGCTGGGTAATGGTTCAGAACTTAATATGTGAGATCGCATTGCGTTGAATCCATCATCAAGACCCATGAGAAAGTCATAAACTTTCTCATCTTCACGCATAGTCTGAATCTTTTAGACGCACCACACCTACATCCGCATGTGCAAACAGGAATTGGATTCACCGCCTGCAATTCATCCCACATGCTTCGTAGTTTTCCATAATAATTTGATATAGTTACCTTTTCCTGTTGCAGCAGAGCAATTTCACGCCTTAACTCATAAACTCTTGTTGCGTTTCCTTGCGAAAAACGCTCTTCTAAATCCTTCCATATTTCTCTTGCAGTTTCTGCATATGCAAGGCTGCTTTGAAGTCCTTTTGACACAGAATTCACCAACCATGATCTCACCATTGCATTGCATTTGATCCATGGTGTTAAGTCTCGGGAACTTACGTCCGTCTTTTCAATGGTTCCATTTACAAACCCGGTTTTGATTTTGGAATCTAAAGCATTCAACATGTTTCTTTTCCAAGTAGGGTAATTTTCTCCATCTTCTTCTAGAGGAACAACAACAAAAATTAACCCTGGATGATCTGAAGGTTGTAAGAAATAGGGGGAATTAACGTCCCCTATAGAGGAAAGATGGTTATCATCCTTTATCACAATATTGGTGTTGTTTGGTTCATTTTCTTTCTGGGGAGTGGCCATAGCAAGGTTGGTTTTGTTCTCTCACGTTTTTTTTTTCTTTTTGACTATTGATTATAAAATTTTAACAGATTATCAATAGACAACCTGCTCTGTACCATGAAGAAAAAGTGAGAAGAATGAGATGATTTGTATTGATGTATAAGATGCCTGCTTATATAATGTACAATTTGTGCTTAAACTATGCTAATTAGTGATTACAATAAATCAATTACTACAGATTTGGTGCAGTCTATTTACACAATTATGACCAGTGATTGATTGTACAAATCATGCAAGATTTTATGCCCATTGATTAGGCATGGATTATCTCCAATAACATCGGCCCTCGCCCATGTGGCGAATTTTTTTATATTTCAAATAGGATACACCACTTGGCAGCTACTCAGCGCCACATCAACGTCCGTGTGGCGTGAGTCGGTGCCATGTCATCAATCGCACCCTTGCCACCTCATCACCACGTGGCAGTCGCAGGCCACGTCAGCAATACATGGCAGCCACATGGCGCCAAGTATCCAAATTAGCATACACAACCAATAAGCACTTGCCACATGACATTTTTTTTTTCTCTTTAAACATCAGCCTCCAAATTGGCTACACGCAGCTGCGCGCGTACATGATAAAAGAAGCGTCCCCATGCGAAAAAGGTTTTTGGAACAGAAAATAAATCGGCATCGGCGCTATTTCGAGAGAAGAGTTGCGTCCAACAACATGCCCACAAAAAATTGACATCAACACTAAACATATGCACTGATTCCAATGACTGCTTTTTGTGTTTTTCTCTAAAAACTTTGAATCATCATAACTTATTCATTTCAAATTCGTTTTACATGCATAATATATCAAATTAATCATCTTTCCGAAATCTACAATTTGACACCAGTATTGCATATATAAAAACAAAAAAAACAGATTCGAATTTTTTAAATAAAAAATCAAATCACATATACAATAAAACTCAATCACATCAAATAGGCGAGAACGAGCCCTAATGGCTCTGATACCACTATTAGCAAATATGGGTCGAAACTATAAATCACATATTTGCACATAAAGTGTGGATCGAATATACCTATTTGCAGCGGAACCGTCGATGCACATAGCCAGGATTAAGCCCGTCTACAAGCCTCCGTTTAATTGAATCGCGAGCAACGAACATACCCCATGGATTGGTTGAACCACGAACAAGATCACGAACCGCCTTTTTCGTTGGTGTAAATAATTACTAGAATTATTTACTTGGATATGCACACCTTAAACCCTTGGAGACTTTGGTGATACTTTCGAAAGAAAAACAAGAGAGAGAAATTTTAGGAGAGAGATTATTCGGATATTACGTAGGAGACATTCTATTGACCTAGTCTGATTGTAGGGAGATATATCAATATATATCTCAATCCCTTGTATCAATTAGAGTCCTAATGGGAGAGGTTTCTAGATAAACCTCATCTAAATAGGACTCCCTATTATCTCAAATATGGATGCAACCTAATTGCACAACTTCATAGTTTGTATTGTAAAATGTAAAAAAATTTAATTCATATGGTAAATGACAAAAACCGCATAATTTGGGGGGTTTAGTATTTTTTCCTCTAAACAATAATACAACTATTCAAATAAATTTGCAGAGATTATAATAAAATAAAGCATGATACAATGAATCGACTTTATAGATTAATTATTCAAGATATACTATTAACAAAAAACAAGCTTCATACGAAAAACACCAACTGTGTTTGCTTGATTTGGCCTATTTAATAATTGAGCGGACTAAGGTCTTTTACAAGGCCTATTTAGATAATCGAAAGACTGAGCTTTTGAAAAATCTTAAGCTAAACAGAACGACTTATTTACAAGCCTACATATATAATATTGATATATAATTCATATACTTATAAGATATTTTTAGAGCTTATAAGATGTTAGTAATGACAATTTTGTAATTACAATAGTCAAAATTAAAAGAGGTTGTTAAAATAAGTTCTATTTTTTTAAAAAAAAAAGTTGGAATTCCCCAACTTTTTTTAAAAACAACTTAAAGCTCCTACGATCTTATTTTGGGAGCTTATAGGATCTTTTTTAAAAAAATACTAAACAAATTTAAATAACCTATAGCTCAAACATCTTATAAGATGTTTTGAAGAGATATAAGTTATAAGTTAAACCAAACACCCTCTTAGTCAATATCTTCATTATATAGATAGTTGACTAGCACTCTTAGATAGTTAAGCAATTTTAGTCTAGCAACTATAGCATATTACTAAAGGTGCTAATGAGAATTGTAAACATAGTTATAGTTTTATCATTAAAAATTGATGTTTTGAAAAAAAAAAAAAGAGAAAAAAAAAATCAAAATCAACTGAACACTCGTGTTCAATCCTCCGTCGCCCGCCCAGTTCCAGTTCTCGCCGCAGCCCACCGTGAGCAACCGTCACACTCGACACTCAATTTTAGTTCTCGTCGTCGCTGGTCTTCTTCAGTCCGCTCCAATCTCATAGGCTGACTTATGGATGAAGCCCTCCCGTTCGTCTCAAATAGCCACCATCCATCGGCTCTAGCCTAAAATAGGCTTGTTACTTGGAAATTCTCACTCAATGGCAAAAAAACCTCAAATTTCTAAACCCTAGGTAATTGGTAATTCTGATTTACAATTTTTCTGATTTTCTCTTAACATTTTAGTTTATGAGTTAGTAGGATGTCCCTGTGTTGTTGATTTTGATTGAGTGAAATATGACTTGTATTCCTTAGTTCATTGACAATGGAATAAGATGGTAATGAATATTGTAATCACTACTAACCATGGATTTTTTTCTTTTTGTTTTTTGGCAATAGTGTCAGAGCTAACAGGAAAAGAGATCGGGCTTAGAAAAAGTTGAAGAAAGCTATATAATACTTGTATATTCTTCCAACTCAGACTTGAATATGTCTTAGGTATATTACATATGAGCTATTTATTGGGCAAGAATATGGAGTGTAAATGTGTTGGACTAATTAGAATGAGTTATGACCCTCCTACACCAGGTTGAGACAGATCATTGCTTGGTAGGAATTAGGCTTATCTCATTATGGATGGAAGGTTCTACTTTCTAGGAGCAGTACTACTACTCATTATGCATGTTTTTCTGTTTTTTCTCTCAACAGATATATATTCACAAATTAAAATGAGAAATTAAAAATGGAAAAAGGTGATGTTGATTTGTTGAAGTGGGAAAGTAAAGGATAGAAAAATGGAATGTGGAACATGGAATGCCAATAGGAGCTTGTTTCACTTTCACTCTCTCTGTAACATTAATGTATGGTATGCATGAATAGGCTGCTACATTATTGTTTGGAAAAAATAATACATGAGCGATATCATATCTACCTAGATAGTTATGAGAGTTAGAGTTAGACAAAGGGGCACCAAATTGGTGGTAAGCAACAACTTGGTTTTGGTTTTAGTAGGAGTTTGGAGTTGACTTTTTCTTGCTTTGATATCTGTAGGCCATTTATTTTGTTATTACTTATTGATGTTCAGAGTTGTTGGAAAAAGGGTTACATATATAGAGTCGTAGTTCCCCAATTTTTTTTTACCTCATTAGGCTGGTGTAATATGCTAAAGGGGGTTGGTGTCTTCATTTATTCTTAAGGTTTGGTGGTCTGGAAGTAGATAATTCATGCATGATGTTGAGTCTCTTTCAATTTAGTGCATTAAGTTGCAGATCACGATGAGATAATGTAGTTTTGCAGTTTTTATATGCTTGCATGCATTATAGATATAACATGTCTTCTTTAGATTGAAATTCTTTGTATAATTGGCCTGTGTGTGTACGGTGTAGTGGCCTGAATGTGACACTACTAGTAACTTTTGGGATCATCTTTTTGGATAAAAAACACACTGGTTCATTGATGTACTTCAGTTTGTTTTTTAAGTTTTTATAAATTTCAATTTACATGTGCTACATTGGAGGTAAATCTCATATTAGAATTATTTAAAATCTTTTGGTTTTAAAGTTTCTTTAAAACTCAAATTCTTTGAATACAAATACTAGGAAATTTCTCAATTTGATCTTGTTTGGAATGATCACATTTTCTCTTCATTATATGTCATTATGCTCTATACTCCACTGATTCGTACACAAATGACTGTTATGCATGCTATGACTAAATGAAAGAATGTGCATATTTACTTAATTAATCTGCAGGACAGATCTCCTTTTTGGCCACATTATATGATCTGTAACTTCTCCATTATTCTATGTAGGTATGGAAAATTGCAGGGCCTAAAAGCACGAAACGACTGATAGATACGGAAAAGAATGATAACTTTATCCTCACATCTATCATTATGCTCAATGAAGGTACTTGTGAATGTGCATCTAAAACTATAATTTTATAATCTAAATTTTGGATCAAAGTTCTTTGGTGAAAAGTCATGTTCCCCCGACATGCTTTCTGCAATTCTGTTGATTTTTTATTGTTAGCTTTTAGTTGATTTTTTGATTGTTAACTTATTTATTCCATTTGACATGCTTTCTGCAATTTATCCTGGAATATGGTATTTGATGTAATTGTTTTAATTTGTTACTAAACATTAAACATGTTACAAATCTAATAATTGAAGGTTGTGGAGAGAGGAGGAAAGAACATTGAAGTTGTTGTGATGACCAAAGACCATAATCTGTGGCAGCTTGAAGAAGCCAAAATCGATGCCTTGTTGCTGAGATAGAAGCAGATAAAGTTGCTGTTGAGGCTAGCTACCAAAAAGGCTGGTAGAATTTAGGTCATGTTTGCTTTAGAAGTTATGATGAGTATATTGTATTCTGATGTGAATATACGATTCATCATCCTAATAATTTCTTCTCTTCTTGTAATGATCCGTGCTTGGATTAACTTGTATTCAGGAATATTTATCATTTGCAATGAATTCGGATTTGGATTTGTTAATGGTGTTATATTAAATGATTGGGTTGTCATGAATATTTAGAGTTTTTAATTTATTTCTGCAAAAGAATTACAGGAAAAAGAATTGGACAACAGAAAAATCCATTGCGAAACTGTTGTCTATTACCAGTAAGACAACTATATATAATCGTTGTCAGTCCGTTGTCTAATACACAAAACACAACAGTGATTCACCGTTGTCTTTGATGAAAAAAGATCTGTTGTAGATATCGGTGTTTTAAAAGAGAGCGTCAATAGCAGTGTTTCACCATTGTATTTGACAGTAATAGACAACGTCGTTTGACCGTTGCAAAAATGTTGTGCATTGGGTTATAGACAACATTTCTGCAACGGTGTTTCACCGTCGTCGTTATGTAAAAAGACAACAGTGGAAAGTCATCGTGTATTAGCTCCCTCTTTTACAACACAGATATCTACAACAGATTTGTTTCCTAAAAGACAACGGTGAATCACTGTTGTCTATTAGCATTTTTCTTGACAACACTAATATATATTATTTTATGTTGAACATGCATATACGATTAGGCTGTGTTTGATTGCCTTCATGCATGACATGAAGCTTGATTATATCTCATTGGATATGTAATACTAATCCTATGCAACCAGCCAATCCCATTCGATTGTTTGGTTGGCCTATTGGGTTTTTGACTATCAACCTTATTGTATCCAGCACTTGTTTGGTTGGGTAAGTATACAAGCCCGTTGATTAGTTATTTTTACATTTCTATCTTTAATGATATATATCTCAGTTTGCCTAATTAATATGCCCACAACCCTATTTGAGAATATAAAACGGACCTGCAGATTTCATATTCCACATTTCTATTCCACTTCTTATTCTACTACATACATTAGATGGATGACACATGTATAAGTATGACATCATTGTACACCTGATATTAATCGAATACAATAGAATATAAAATAAAATAGGACTGTGGAACATAAAATCCCAATCCATGAAGAAATTGGGGAATTGAATTTCATTGAAGTTGTCCTGTTGATCTCACAAATTGCTCAAATCCTACTCTTCACCACACTTTGTCCGCCGATTTTTGTCCACTGTGTAGTATTTTCATATCAGGGTAATTATTTTCAACTGGGAAACTTATTTTCAAGAAGGGAAAAAAAAATCAGAACTCATTGAAAGGCAACCAACATTTTGGTGCACATGAAAAAGACAATGGGAAAAATCTTACATTATGTGCAAAGTAGATATGAAACTCGAAGTTGTAGATCAAGTGAAAAAAACCGCTTTCTCATTTCTCAGGGCCTCACAAGTTTGAACCAAACACCACAAAGTCAGTGATATGCAATATATAAAAGCACCTAATATCCGGCCCATTAAGGGCAACCAAACACTCCCCTTATGGTATGATATACGAAAATGCTGGCATGATAACTGATAAGTATAAAAAATATTAAACAAGACAAATTTGCAATGCAAACTAATGAGTAATCTTCTTTAGGTTAATAAAAAAACAACACTAATGTATTTAGAATAGAATCTCATCAATTTTCTGATATAAAGAACGTACTGTGTAATACATGTTTAATATTGGACATGAGTGTTTATTAAACATGTATTACACATTATGTTTTGATATAAAGTGACAGTCTGTGTGCTTTAATTTAGTAGCTAGGGTAATACATGTTTAATATTTCTGTCAAAATTATTGGACATGAGTGTTTATTGAAGCACTTATTTGTTCATATTTTGGACACAAGGAGTATCCAACATAAGCACATCGTATTTTAGTAGTATTCATGCACAATATTAAAACAACCAACTTTAAACGAGCATTTTCATGCTACTGATTGACCATAGCATCCAATCTTTCTCGTTTCAATATAATTAAAATATTTTTCAAGTGATTATAAAAAATGAATCAAGAAAATAATAATATATTAGCAATTATATATATATATATATATTCGTACTTATTATTTCACACCGCTATTAGCCTATTCGTACTTTGTCCATATTTGTGCCTTTTAAATTTTCTAACCTTATTGTGAGATTTTGGAGTACAATGTGAGATAGTAGGGGAGAGAACATACACTCACAAAGACGAATCCAGATTTTTTTTACATGGGGAGCACAAAACAAATACATTTATAAACCACATCAAAAATAAAATATGTACAACCATAAAATACATCAAAAAAAAGTTAATGGGGGCACCCTTTGTATTTTTAACCTAATTAATAGCTTTTAAAAGTAAAAAAATAAAACAAAACTTTAAAAAAAAAGAAAAAAAATGACATCCACAATGGGGGTTGTGCCTCCGTCACTGCACACTCATATGAGATTGAACTCGTGTCAATCACACACACTGACAGGACAAGCCTCTACCAGTTAAGCCCATGGTTGATTCCGAGTTTTATTTCCACTATCACTTTAAAAGATAATTAATTTTTAGAAAAGTTTTTCAATATCCAAAAATGCATGTGTACTTAAAGTTCTTTTTCAAATTTACATGATTTCCTTGTTGCCAATTTGGAGAAATTCAAGAACCTAGAAATTAAGTAAATCTCCTAGAAAATAGGCACGTAGCAGTTAGTTTATCAAATTCAACAGTTGGATATATAGAATAACTTCATATTCCATAAATTAAGGGTAACATAATTTATTGATCATATTTGTCCAACCAGCAGGAAAGTCTATAGAATTTGGTAATAACCACATTTGCTAAAACAACTTGACATTCCGTCAATAAAGGGTTACAAAAAAAAATAAAAAAAAAAAGGGTTACAATATTGAAATTTAGGCTGTGTACTAGAATGAAATTTTCCACTTGGAGACTAGCCAATGGAAAGTCTTCTCTATGAAGAATTACGCGCATAATTCATGAATATACGAATATTTCTATAATTGAGTTTACGTTTTCCTTCCCTCCCATCCCGTGCTAGAGTTTAGAGTCACAAAACAATCCCCACTCGATCGGCTCAAGAAAAAAGACGGCCCAATGCAAATTTACATATATTTTCAAAGGACGACTCCATAAAATGGGCGGATCGCTGGAATTTTAGATCGGTCCGACCCACCTCGATTTTTCTCTTTGGCCTGGTGGGCCAACACCGCTGGCCAGCAAACTCGCCAAACCCAATTGACACCTCTATCGCCCACCAACAGACTTAGAAAAAAATGAAGAGATGAAAAAAATGAGATTGAGACAATCGAAGTTTATTATAATGAAATAAGGCCTCAAATTAGTGGTATTCAATACATGAAATAATCGCTCATCACTACGACATTTCAAATGGATGTGGAGTACTCAGCTCACTACAACTATTTTAAAATTGGATTTAAACACATGAACATTTTCATAATTTTGAATTATCAAGGAGAATCATCATGCCATATCATTCAATAAAGAATTGAAAACCAAATGCAAAGCATACATAAATCTGGTTGGTATAGATGGGAAAATAACATATATATACATAGCGGGGAAGATCCAATGAGACCACATTTTATGGTAAGACAGTATGGACTAATCTCAACACTCCCTCATTTACATCAAAGCTAGGAATAATTTGAGATATACATTAATCATTTAATTAAATCCCAAAAAAGGTCAAATTGTCAAAACAAACATGTGGGGGACTATCCAAATATGAAATCAATTACTAGGAGAGAGAAAATCACGTGGGGAGAGAGAAAATAACGCATGTGCTCTACTATGTAGTATGTTGTACATTTATCATATATTTGCTTTGATACTTAACACTATTTTATGTATGTTTAACATAATTTTTTTGCATATTAGAATGGTCAAACAAAAATATGTGGGGTTGTGAATTAAGGAATCTAGAGATGGCGGTGGGGTGGGGAATCCCGTTCCCATGAGGATCCACCCCGAATGGGGCGGGGATTCCCCGAAATTTCCCCCCGTGGGGATGGGGACGGGGAATTTTTTCTCCCCGTTGGCGGGGACGGGGATCATACTCCCCGCCCCGCGGGGATCCCCGCCCCGTTCCCCGCGGGGAACCACATATTATATATATAATATATTATTTATAATATATTGTAAATATATCTACATCCATGTACAAAGATCATCATTCATCAAAGAAGATAGCGCAAATTTGTAGCCAATTAAATTGTCATACAGAATCATAAGTGTATTTAATGAAGACAGTAAATGGGATCAGTGGGTGTGTAAATGGTTGTATATTGATAAACATTTTTTTGGTGGTTCTGTCTGTTTCGTTCTTGAAGCAGTTGGCAGACTTGGAAGGTTCCGTTAGGCTTCTGTTTTTGGAAACAAGGCCGTTATATGGTGAGGACGTACGAGGAAATTGGGCTGAATAAATATAAAAAATAACAAAATATTTAATTTATTTTATTAATGAGTGGTTTATTAGATTTTTATATAATTTATTAATATTAAAAATGATTATTTTTATAAAAAATTAAATTTTTGCAAAAAAGAAAAATTAAAAAAGCGGGAGCGGGAATCCCGTGGGGGGGATCCCAGGGGGGGCGGGATGGGGGAAAATTTCCCGTTTGTCTCATGGGACGGGGGACGGGGATTCCCGCGATCGCGGGGACGGGGATGGGGATCGCTCCCCGCCCCCACCCCGCCCGTTGACATCCCTAAAGGAATCGATTATAGAGAGAGAGAGAATCACACTCATTAACATGTGGGGATCGTGGATTAAGTAAATCGAGTTATAGAGAGAGAAAAATCACGCTCATTATTGTACTATATATTTAACATATATTTACTTTGTATATTTAACACTATTATGCTGTATATTTAACATATTTGTACTGCATATTACAATTGTCAAACAAAAGTATAAGTATACAACAAAACACATTTAAGTATACAACAAAAAACATAAGTATACAACAACATAAATACATACATAAAAAAATAACTACTTATACATCAAAACACATATAAGTATACATCGAAAAACATATAAGTATACAGTAATCCTCACTGCCTCCTCGTAGGCCCTCGTTTTCTGCACGTCAACATCGTCTTCTTCATCAATCCTCCAATCTTGTGCTTTATTCTGAAACCCCAAAAAATATCTCTCGAACTCCGGCACTCCGATCGCCTTCTTCAATAAAATACTCGGCTAATCCTATATAATTAGAGTCTCTATATAAAGTGACTCGCAATCTAATGGCTTGAGTAATTTGTTTTACTCGACTAATCATATCTCAACAAAAGCCTTCTTCAACAAATTAGAGTCTGGTTTCTACCTTTTCATTGACTTGCAATCTTATAGCTCATCGTCTCCATCAAACTAATTTCGCGAACGCCGCGTCTCGTGTTCGGAGGGGTCCACGTCTTCAGCCGCCGCGACAAAGTGACTTGCCGTCCCGAGTGTTCGGAGAAGGGGCCATCGCGTTATACCATTTATCCCATCACGTCCCAATGGCATCAATGGCGGTTTCACAAACTACACGATGGATTATGACGTTGTTAAATGAAATTGTGTAATTATACAATTACAATATTACCCTTTACAGATTTAAAATAAATTAAAAAAGACTATTAAATTCGGTAAATCTCAACCATCTAAAATTACAGATTTGAGGACAGGATTAGTCCACACTGTCTCACTCTAATGATGTGGTCTCATTTGATCCTATTCCTATACATATATATGTTTATAAACTGTACGTGGATCCCGACCTGAATACTATATCATATATATATAGGGATGGGATCTCATGTGGCAGCCTCTTACCATGTGATAGTGTGGACTGATCCCATCCCTTCATCCTAAACAATCAATGGCTCAGATTAGCACTAAAAACCACTATTTTATATTTATTTTTAATACCAAAAGGGCAATTCCGTAATCTACAAAAAATGGATAAATAAATACCGTAATTAATCACCTAAGATCAAGGGATATATTAATTGCAATCTTACCATAACAGAAAAAACGTTAATTTAGGAACAAAACAAACGTATTCTGTCATCTTCTTCATTCTGCATTCATCCGAAAATCCAGCAAAGAACGAGTTTCTCTCCCAAATAACACAGAAAACATCCCCCCTATAGTCGAAAATTAAACAGCACAAAAATACCGTGCGCAATGGGCGTTGAGTGCAATGAATCACAACATGATGAAATGTTGGTGGACAAGCCTAATGAAAGTTGGGTTTTGGGGGCATTTTTTCTGGGTATGTGTGTTTATGTTTCGAAAAATCATACATTATCCTTATTCATCCTGTCCATGTTTTTATTAGAAAATGTGGAATCATAATTGAGGTTTATCTTAGTATAAAGAATGTACAGAATTGTACAAATTATATGGGTGATTCGTGTACACATATCTTTACTATTGTGCCCATATAATCATGAAATATATGGTGTGGGGTGGCATGGGTGATGAAAAATCTTTTATGGGTAAAATTTGTGTACACATATTGCAATATAGTTGCCTATAAAGCAGGTTTTTGTGTGTAGATATGCATATTGTTGTGTTAATTTAAAATGTGATATTGCATGTTTGGATGTTTATTTGAGACTATACATTAACACTTAGAGTGGTATACAAAATTCGACAAACTTGTATATTTGGAACATATTGTGGTGTATAAATATGAATATTTTGGTGATTTGGAATGTGGACAAACAAATGGTATTCAAACAATGCCATAACAATATAAAAACATCTTATTTTAGTATACATTGGCTTCAATATTGGGTGATAAGTATAAACATTCAGTGGGTATTGTTAGATTTTTTATTTAGAGTATTGTACACTAATATTGAAGCTATTGTATAATTTGAAAAGGGTTTTGTGTATATTATTCACTAATTTGGTGTGCATATACTTTGCAGAAACTAGTGATGAAACAATTCAGCGACGTTGAAATACGAGAGCGCCAGTATTGCCACCACAACAAGCTCGTAATAAGGGCAGTGGGAGCCGGGTTAAAAGCATACTACAAAGTCAAAGGGAAAAGGCAATCCGTGCAAACACGAAACTAAAGAGAAAGTGTGGCATGTGTGGCAAAATTGCATCACACAACAGCCGAACATGTCCCCAGCAACCTACATAATGACAGAAACTTTTCCTGCATTTTCAAATTTCGTACACTCTGAAAACTATTATCAGATTTTTGACTTATATTAAATGAATGTCATTTATATTATAATTGAATGTCATTTATATTATAATTAAATGCTATTTATATTCTAATTGTGCATCATTTTTGAGTCCCATTGACATGTTTAATAAAAAAATACCCTGTAATTAAACACTTTTATATTATAATTCCTATTTGCGTGCATGCTATTTGTTGATAATACACAACGTTTTGAAGGATTACAATGACTTCCAAACAGTAATAATAATTATAGTACTTCACCACAATATCGAACATATGTATATTTTGAGCATATTTGGTGTGTGTATATGAATACTTTGATGGTTTATAATCAGGAAAATCTGGTGTGCAAATAATTACATTATAGTATCATTAACTCTTATTTTGGTATACATTGGCTTGACCATTTGGTGATAAGTATAACATTAGTAGTACATTGTTACACTGACTTCCAAAAGTAATAATAATTATAGTACTCAACACAAATCGCTTAAGAATTATGCATACACACGATTCGTTAAAACATCTTCAATGAATAACAAAAAGTACTAGAATATGAAAATATATAAACCAGAAACAGTAATAAACATATACCAAATGCTGTCAAAATGTGCACTGTTTACACACTAACAAAATGCATAAACAGGAAAAACATGTTTGCTTAAGATCGTTCAGAAATAAGTAACCCATAATGTTGACAGAAATGCACGGGTATAAAAAATTCTAGTCTAATGTAATAATTAAATTGTACTTAGACGCTCCGTCAAACAAAACGAACTCCTCAAACGATAACCAACTACTTTCCACTAACAAATATTTTTGCCAAATCAAGTACCCTGTCTTTCTCTTGGTTCAAATCGTGCATCAGAATTGCATGAAAATATAGAGTCCTCAAACGTGCGAACCCCGCAGCATCGGCCTTGTCAAATCCATAGTCCCATTTCTTCAATGGTCCCCACATGTAGGTCTCCATATGACGCATGGCATAGACCCCACAGTCGACTGTGCTTTCCTCCATCCTTCACGACATGGAGAGTCTTATTGGGCGACATTTTTCAACATTACGCGCTGACTGGTAGAATCCACGTGCTTGGAGATATCGAGAAAACATATCCAACTACAAAAGGAAAAATGAAAAAATAAAAAATGAAATAAAAAAAAAATAAATGTTACCTGCCTAGTAAACAAAAAAAAAAAAAGGAAAAAGACTTCATCATGTGCATCTGTATGGTAGATAAAAACTAATTGTATACCAAACGAAACCTAAATATACACCAATCCATAACTATGTTTTCATCAAATTAACATACACAATTAAAAAATACAAAACTGAACTAACTATAAACCAAGTAATTTCTAGTTATATACAAACTTACAGTTAATTTATCATCAGTTTATTCTCCACGTTCTAATACCACAAAAAAATACAGAAAAAAATGTGAGGTATTTTACCAGTTTCATTAACATAAGCATTAGACAACTCATTATCTAAGTGTACATCGTTTTTCCGTAAATTTATACTATATAAATCGTAACCCATTCCACATAACCAACAACAAAGGGCGACTGTACAAATCGAATATCAAAATCCTAGAAAATTCAAAATAATAAAAAAAATATGACCTACAACTAGGGCAACAAGAACTAAAAAAAAATCCATAAATAATCAACTTCAATTGCATATAAAACCAACTTGAGACTGGGTAAAAACCCTTTGCACAGAGGAACTAAAAACGAAAGAATTGAAATTTGAAACATGGGTTTACCTTAAAACAAAGTTACAGATGCTTTCTTGAAGATTTGATGTCCACAAAGTTCCGCCCGTGCAAAAGAAGTATCTCGTTTGCTCGATTTTTGCAGAGAAAGATGGAGTTGCGGCCGTGTGTGAGAGGGATTTTTAGGGAGAATGAAATAATCTGCCGGTCATGTGAGAGTGGGGGATTGTGGGAGGATGAAATCTTTTTGATTTTTTGGTGAAAATACACGACCAAAAATGCTTGAGAAAGGGGATGATTGAATCCCAAAAAAAGTAGAATTGTGGGGAGTTACCAAATCGGACGATACCTAATATCTATAATTTGTCTATTTTACCCTTAAATGGGCCGATTTCAATGTTTTTTAAAAAAAAAATCGGAAAAAATCAGGCCTTTGGATTAAATATGTTAATGGTTTAGATCTGTCCACACTGCCACATGGTAAGTGTCTTGCCACATATGATCCTATACCTATATATATATATATATATATATGATAATAAATTTACAATAAAGTTGTAAACTGTAAAATAGGAAATAAAATAAGTAATTCTTAATAAACTGACCTAACTTTGATTAATAACCTATAAGCGTTTACCTATTTGATGGAAAGTATGCACAAGAACTTAATATTTCTAGAATTGGCCCTTTTTGATGCCTTATAAGTATGGAAGAAATTCATCCTTTTTCTTCATCGAATTAAGGGTAAGTCTTTTGCTTGCTTAGTAGAAGCAAGCAATATGGAACTCAACTTATGGGTTCTAGCTGTGCTACTTTCCACGTTCTTTGCAACTACTAATGCTCAAATAATTATAAGGCCACCATGCATAGTATATCCTCCAACTTTACCTCCGTTACCTATACCTCTCTCAATATTTTGTCCATCTCCACCACCACCTCCACCTAGGTCTCCACCGCCCCCTCCATCACCACCACCACCTCCTTCACCTCCTCCACCATCACCACCACCTCCGTCCCCTCCTCCACCACCATCACCACCTCCACCTCCGTCTCCCCCACCATCACCACCTCCACCTCCGTCACCTCCTCCACCACCATCACCACCTCCACCTCCGTCTCCTCCTCCACCTCCACCTCCTTCTCCCCCACCACCACCACGTCCACGTCTATGCATTGTGTACCCTCCTACTTTACCTCCATTACCTATACCTCTCCCAATATTCTGCCCATCTCCACCACCACCTCCACGTTAGTCACCACTACCTCCTCCAGCCAATGTTGGATAGATCTACATGATCACCGTTATCTCTACTCCATTTCCAATATCTTACCAATAAGCAACCTAATTGTATTATCATCTTTACTAGCCTCAAAATAAAAATTCTCTCAAATATAATACTATAGTTTTTTCCCTTTCTTTTACATTTTCAATAATAAGACCCTTTCCTAGTAGCCATGCATGTAAACTAGCTACTAGCTATATAATAAGGTGTTGACGTCCCAAGATCCATATGCCTCTGCAACCTTCTCGAGGAAACTGGCTTTGACACATGGAAATCCACTCTTAACTCCTGAAGATATCAAGAGATCTTTAGAGAAGTATTTTCATGGGATGAACTGGTGAATTTCGGAGGATGTTTGGCATATGGTTTATGTACTTTTACTGTTACACTTAATAAATAAATGTGTGCATTATCATTGGAATTAAAATTGGTCACATTTTCTCTGTATGCTAAATTAACATTCTCCGTTGATATCACCATGTAATGAAATGGAAAATACAAATCCCCAGCTATATGATCTGCACACAATTAATTATATGTTTATTTTCGCATGTAAAATATATCGTAGGAGAGAAGTTGAAGATTTTAGTAGGAAGGGGCAATTAAGAATAATAAAAGTATAACATATTATACCATGCACAATAGTGAACATTAATTAAATTATTTATTTCTAGTAGAGCTTATAATATTACGAAGATTATAAATATATATACTAATGGAAGATCAACCTTCTTAAAAAACATAAATGTCCGTATTAATAAGCGGAAGGGCAACTAATACATCCGCCAAACTATGCACGATTTTATACATTACCCCATAAACTATTTTTTATTCTACTTTACACACTTTGAACTACATGAAAATTTTTTACACTCCATCTTATCTTCCCCACCGATGAGAATATTCCCATTTGATCTACCGAGAAGGAGGAGTATATGAGACTGTAGAAATTTTCATGTAGTTCAGGGGTTAAGTAGAAAAAAATAAGTTAGGGGATAATGTAGAAAATCTCACATAGTTTAGGGGTATATTGAAATTTTCTCTAGCATTAAATCAACTTCAAATTTTCATTTAACTTTTCCTCAATTATATTTTTAGATTTATTAGCTTACCAGGTTTTATTTTTATCTCATTAGTGCTTGTAAATGCTCGAATTATGTGTGTCCATAAGCATATATTTATGCTTGTATAATATGCTATAGTTTCATTGATTTTGTCAAAACAAAGATTTTGATTTGTTGGGTTCTTGACCCTTCTATTGCTTGTGCATCGAATAAACAAAGTCATCCGGTAAAGATGAATGCCATTTCTATATTTGCACCGAATTTCAAAGCTTATGTTTTTATTTTGCTTGAAAGAAATGACCGCTTTTAGTGTCTAGATATTTTTTCGAGTTCACAGAATTCGTTTGAAATCATGCATAATAACTTGTGAAAATTATAAAACTATGATATAATTTAATACTTTATTTTTATACATATGCATAAGAAGTATAAATATAAATACATATGAAAATTTTAATGTACCCACCAAATTATATACATAAATTTTGGAATCATCCCATAAACTATTTTTTTGCTATTTAACCACCCTAACTATACAAAATTTTCTACGGTCTCATGATCTCCTCCTTCCATACCGGCGAATGATGAGGAATTCCGCGGTGGGGGAAGAGTAGACCATAGAAATTTTCAGTAGTTCGTAGGGGGTTAAGTAGGCAAAAAATAGTTTAAGAGGTACTATAGAAAATCGAGTATAGTTTGGGGATTTATTAAAATTTCCTCTAAATTTTAAGAACAACTAAACTACGGTATTAGTTCCCAATTTAGCACAATCAAGAATGTAAATTAGTTCATGGTATTTTTAAGTGTTTGACCTTTATTAGAGATAATTCCAGTTGCTTTAAACTATAAGCTAGATGGAAGAAATATTAACAATATATATTGCACATATATATATATATATACCGTTAAAATATAATACAAAGATGGTTCCACGATACGTATATTTGGATATAGTACGGTTTGAATAAACCATCTAAAAAGTAAATTTAAAAATGATTAAGACTAACAAATTTTAAATAATTAGTATAAAATCATATATATTAATATTGTAATGTACAAAGAAAACAAGTTATAACTATATTTAAACAAAATGCTCCAGTTAAACGCAGCACAAAATAAGCAGACTGAATTAAATTGGAAAATTTATAAAGAATATATAATGATACAAATTATTTTTCCTACATTATTTTATGGTATTTTTGTTAAGTAGAGTATTTAGATAAATCTCTTCTTCTTTTGTTTGGCAATTTTGACACTACAAAAAAACAATCAAATTCAACAAAAAATTCCAACGAAGTAGAAAATAGTTGGAATTTTTACAATTCCAACGGAAGTGCTATATTATATCGTTTGAAAATTCCAATGAAAATTCCAACGATAAAGAAAACCGTTGGTATAAGTTGTTGGAATTTCCGCTGGAATTTAAAATTCCAACGGAAATTCTAACACCACAACAAACCGTTGGAAAATTCCAACAATAATTCCAACGGTAATAAAATCGTTGGAATAAACAACTGGAAATACTGTTGGAATTTTAAAAATTCCAACATAAATTTCATCGCTAAATCCAACAAAAATTCCAACGGTAATCACAATGTTGGAATTAATCGTTGGAATTTCCGTTGGAGTTTTTAAAATTCCAACGGAAATTCCAATGGTACAACAAGTTGTTGAAAAATTCCGTTGGAAACTCCAATACCATTGGAAAATTTCAATAGGGGTTAAAAGATTTGATAGTATTATCCATATCAATAAAATATATCTTCTCTTTTGGAGTCAATCATATTAAAACTACATAGTTAAACGTGCTTGACTTGGGACAAATTGATGATGGATGGCCTACTGGGATGTTAAAGATATTAGACAATAAGATAAAATGATTGAATATTTCAGTGGATATATACCATTAGAATTACCATTGGATTAAATTTCAATGGTATAACTCTGTTGGAATAACCGTTGGAGTTTTTTCCAACAATTATATATATATATATATATATATATTCCAATGGATATACCATTGGACTAAATTACAATAGTTTAACTATGTTGGAATTAGTGTTGGAAAGTATATTGGAGTTTTTTCCAATAGTTGTATATTCCAATGGATAAACACCGTTGGAAGTACCGTTGGAATATTTTTCCATTGGAATTTCCATTGGAATTTTGCCATTCCAACAGCCATTTTACCAACGATGCATTTATTGTTGGAATTTCCGTTGAAATCAATAATTCTAATGGTAATTGGCCATATTCCAACATATTTTTTCCGTTGGAATTACATTGTTTTCTTGTAGTGTTAAAATATAATTGATTATGTATTCAAATAGTACTCGGTAGTAGTGAATATATATATATATATATATATATATGAGTATACAACACAAGTGATGTTGGACCACGAGCTTGTAGCTCAAGTGGTATCACTTACCCTTTTAAGAGTGTTAACCAGGTTCGAACCCTGTATCTTTCACTTTCTTTGAGATTTATCTCTTCCTCTCCAATATTCTCAACTTATTAAAAAAATACAAGTGATGTTGGAATAGTTTAATTTGTAGTGTAGTGTTTTGTCCCACATATAAAGCTTGTGAGCGTGTACACTTGTTTTTAAGAGAAAAGCAAGTAGGCTTATAAATTGGAATTAGAGGTGTCAATCGTTTCGTGTTTCATTTTTGCGGGTCGTGTTCCGATATGAGTATTATAGGTTTGACCCAAACATGGCCCATTAATTATTCGTGTCAAGATACACGATCCGTTTATGACACGGGTAATCTGACACGACACGAAATACCTATATAATTTAAAGCCAACACGAAAAAAAAATGGAGAAAAACTAAAATTACAAATAAAAAATACATTAAATTTATTAGGAAATGCATTAAATAATTTTTCCATCATCATATAACCAACTAAAATATCACAAATATGAAAATAATGTCACTATAAAATTAAATGGGTTAAATAGGCCAATCGTGTCGACAAGCGGGTCGATGTGACATGACTTATTTATTTCACATGTTAACCGTGTCGGACCCGATTTTGACTTGAACCTGCTAAGGGTTGTACCTGTACCTGCTAAATTCGTGTTAGGTTCGTGTCAAATTATCGTGTCATGTAACAAATTGACGCCCCTAACTGGAATATTAGCCTTGTCCAAGTAGGCCTTTCGTTGCACTTATATGCAAACATATATATATATATATATATATATATAATATTATTTATGACTTGGACTTGTGCTTGGCTTGAATAAATTAAAAATTTATAAATATTATGAAATTTTATTTTCAGATTTGAAAGAAATATATTTTTAATTTTTGAAATTACAACATTAATAGTTGTATCTTTTCGATTATTCATTTTATTCAAATGTGACAATAATTTTGAAAAGGAAATATTGTGTCTTTTTATTCCAAACCTTTTATTTTCTATAAAATATAAGTTATCTACGATCAAAATCACTGTCTTCTATCTTTTATTTTCAAAAGAATATAAGGGAATTGTTGTCTTAAACCAAATTACATCGATTGTTATAATCACCACGGTAGAGGCAATATTGCATTTTGGAGAATTGTTCTCGCATCTCAACGTCATTGATAATTTCGTTTTTCTATAAAAATAATCTAAAAGCTATATCATGGATTCCACCATGACTTCTATCGTGAAGAATTCTTTCAAAATTCTGAAAGAATGAAATTATCCACTTGGCACTACGAGAAAAAAGTAAAACGACATCGATGTTTAACCCATGTCTATTAAGGTAAATAACCGATTTAATGGCCCTGTTGTTAAAGGGGGGTTATTCAACATTGTTTTCTAACCAATGTTTTTTCATCTAGCAACAAAGATTATCACCCGATGCCGATTAGAGACAAAATTGATGTTAATGCCCATGTGGTTAAAGTGGGGGGTTCTTCAACATCGTTTAGAATCCGATGTCTTTTCCTACAAAGACTACAGTGATATATTAATGTCGAAGAATAACCAATGTCTTTGCCACAAATAACAATGGTTTACCTTCGTTGTTTGGGCTTGATTTTTGAACTGTGTCTTTATGCAAAAAAACATTGTCTTACATAGCCGATGTGTTGTGCTATTTCAAAATTATCTAAAAATCCTGTGTCGAACAATAGTAATACCAATTTAATGTATCTAAATCTACCATCTTTACCATCGATTACAATTTAAATGCAAATATACCAATACAATCTTTGGAACATAACTTACATATATAAGTTGTCATCAACTACAAAATGTTTCATGCGTTTTGTTCTTTGCAACATTAATAAGCTATTACACAAAGAATACTATACAATTGACATAAGTTTCAGACATGTCTTCCATAGATTTGATTTCAGTTGCAGCTTTTTGAATCAACCAATCAAGTCATGCATCATCTGAAATAGAAAATCAAAATGGCATAGAAGAGCATGTTATTGAACTGAACAAGATGGGAAATATAAGTAATTAAGATAATCTCCTAGCACGCTCTGCTCTTGAACTTCTCTATCTGCTTCGAGATACGGTTTCTCTTTAAAACATAGCTGCTAGAGATCATAGAGACAATTATTAAATCTCTAATCAAAGTTCTTATACTGATTAAATCACAAGATTCACAACCTGATGAGCATATCAGGATATTTTTTACATGAAATTAACTATCACTAAACATACTTATGCCAATAGCTTCTTGAAAAGTTTTAAGTTCCGGATTAGTTTATAAGAATCAACTAAAGACTAATGTTCTTATTTTACTTGTGAACAGATGCATTGATGTTTTAAGTTTATGTTTCTGTAGTTTTGTCTCTCTAGTCAAAATATACTAGCCACTTTACACTATCTAACATTTATTACAACTTTCCAACTAATATAAGAGAAATCATTCCAACCGTGCATGCAAAGAGAACAAAACAATGCTGGAAAAGAAAACTTGCAACATATATAATAGCACAAGAAAAAATCACCTAATCATCAGGTGATAGGAAAAAATGTACTATTAACATTAATTGTATGCACACGTATGACAATATTCGGCATCGTGATGCACTTGCTGCTTACAAATAATGTAGTTGGTTTGTCCATAAGGTGTCCATCTAAAACCTAGATTACAAAAGCACTACCAAATTATTTTAAGAACAATATTTTTTTTCAAATAAATTTTCTCAAATAAAGAACACTTTTTTCAGAACAAAGTGCTTCCAAATTGAATTGATTGTGATGCAATATAAATAACGGAATTCCAACAAAGTTCACCATGAATAACATGTTTCTTATCTCAAGCGCCGACTATACAATTTCAGTAACAACTCTTCACACTAGCCAATGGAAAGTCTTTGCTATGAAGAACTACGAGCATATATAATTCATTAATGTATGGATATTTCTATAATTAAGTTTATGTGGTCCATTCCCTCCCACCAACAGATATAGGAAAAAAGAAGACATGAAAAAAATGAGAATTGAGACAATAAGAAGTTTATTAATGGAAAACAAAGAAGTTCATTAATGAAACATGGCCTAAAATGAGTGTATCCAATGCATGCAATTAATATTCACTCACTATATATGACATTTTAAACACATGGAGTTCTCGCTCACACTAGTACAAAAAAGGCCATAAAATCACCAAATATGTTGAAATTGAGAATCAAGATTGCAGAAGAATTAAAGAGATTGCAGAAAGATTAAAGAACAGAGCTAGAGAATTCTTGAGAGGATGAAAAGTATAATATTGAACTTAATGATAATAATGTGTACAAGAGTGTATTTATACAATCAGGGAAATGAAAGATAAATCATCACAACCGTTCATCAAACTTGTAACAAATAAACTGATTTTTGACTAATAACTGAATAAACTAACTATTGAGCTGTTTTGTTGATTTTTTTGGTTTTGATTCTTGACACTCCCCACAAGCGGAGCATGTATATCTATCATGCCAAGCTTAAGAATAATCTGCTGAAAGAGGTTGGGAGGTAATAATGGCCTGGTCATGAGGTCTACAAGTTGTTGACGGAGGGTATATGTATCAATTTGATGAGACCTTGTTGAATTTTCTCTCACAAAAATGGCAATCTAGTTGGATATGCTTTGTCCTCTCATGGTGACAAGCATTTTGAGAAATGCAATAAGTGACCTCTTTGTCAAGATAAAACAATAGATGGTTGTACTTGTGGACTCGTAGGTCTTGAAGAAGATAATTAATCCATTGTAATTCACAACTAATTAGAGCAATAGTTCTATATTCCTGTCGATGAGCGGCTTATAGTGGTTGTTTCTTAGCCTTGCAAGATATAAGAGAATCTCCCAAATAAACGCATATCCACTCATACTTCTTCTAGTTTGAGACATTTAGCCCATTTTGCATCGTAGAACCCCTTTAGAATTGGTTGTGAAGTAGCGAGTAGAAGAGGCCTTTTCCTCGGAGATGATTTGATGTATCTTAATATCTTGTGTGCAATCGAGAGGTGTGTAGTAGTGGGATGTACCATAAACTGACTCAAATATAGAAGCCTGCCAATTAATCTCCTACAGACTGAAGGATCCGGCAGAGAGTATCATCCTTGTTATTTAAATCAACTTTGGAATCCATGGGTGTTGAGTGACTTGAAACCAAGATAGCCGATTTGATTAGTATGTTAAGAGCATACTTCCTTTGGCATATACTAATCCCTTTGGATGACCTTGCTACTTCTATTCCCAAAATATTCATGAGAGTACCAAGATCTTTAATGGTGAACATTGAATGTAAATGAGATTTAATATCATGTATCTCTTTCAAGTTGTTTCCAGCTCATATCACATCATCTACATAAACACATAAAACTGTAATAGAGTCAGAATTGGATTTCACAAATAAAGAATGGTCTGACCTTGACTGAGCAAAGCCGTAAGAAATGAGACAAGAGTGAAGTTTAAACCACTTTCAAAGCTTGTTTTAATCCATAGAGGATCTTGTTTAATTTGCAAACTCTCGTATCCTTTGGATCACAATAACCAAGGGAGGTTTCATATAGACCTCTTCATGTAAATCACCATGTAAGAAAGGCATTGTTCACATCTAGTTGATGATAAAACCACCCTTTGATAGATGCTATTGCTAAAATCAACCCAACAGTACTAATTTTAGTGTCAGGAGAAAAGGTTTCAAAATAATTTAAACCTTCTTCTTGAGTGTAACTTTTGGCTTCAAGTCTTGCCTTGTACCCTTCCAAAGAACCATCGACAATTTGTATACCCATTTACATCCTATACAAAGTGTTTAGAAGGAGGTAACTCGGTCGGTGTCAAGTATTGTTCTTTTCAAGGGCTTGAGTTTCTACTGATATATCATCTCTCCATTCTTGAATTTTATTGGCTTGATCAAAAGTTTTTGGTTCACTAATTTGAGTGATGCTAGCAGTATATGCCCTATAATTGTCTGAGAGATTAGAAGTAGACAAGTATTGTGAAATAGGATAAAGATTTGTAACAGACAAGGCTTAGCATAAGAGTTTTGTGTGATGGATTGAGGCGGAACACAATCATAAATTTGTAAATAATGAGGGACAACTCTATTCCTAGCAGATTTCCTAGGATGACTAGAATGTCCAGTTTGTGAAACATCTGTATGAATGATTTCTTATTGATCTTGCTCTAAATGAGCAGTCATAATTTGTTCAGGATTATGAACAGGTCTTTCAGAACCAGCAGCATGAACTGGATTACGAAAATAAGAAAATGAAAAATCTGAAATATTATTTGTGAATAAAGGGATGAAATTTGAAAGATCATCCTTTTGTGAAGAACTAGTAAGGTGAATGTGCGTTGCACATGAATCAAATAATTTTATTAATTTAATTCAAATAAAACCTATAAATTGGAAATGATTTGTATTATATTATTTGTATTTATAATAAATGTCATTCATATATTTTGATCCTAAAAGAAAGTTTGCAAAAGACAAAATTTAAACTTATTTGTTGTTGAAATATGGTTAAGACATTTTGAACTAAAAAAACACGATACTTAAATAATGTTATCGCTCAACAAAGTACAATAGATATTAAAAAATTGATGAGTAATCTATATATAAATTAAATATATGTATATACATATATATTCAAAAACTCGTTTTAAATTAATGCATCTCTTGTTTATTTTTTTGAATGTCTACTTCTTCATACTTAGCTTTGAGATTTTTTTGTAATTTCTTTTAATGCACTTTTAGTCCGAGCACAATTGGTGACGTATGGATATATTTCTCTTTTACACCATTTCCATTTCCTAATGAGTGTTATCTTTTAAATCGGTTTGACTACAAGATTCAGTTTTTCATTCACATGTGAAAAGAACAATGAGAAAGTAAAATTTTATTTTATGTTTAGAAGCTTAACTCCGTAATATTTTGATTCATGTTCTCCTATTTTGATTATTAATTACATATCTTCGGAGGGGAGAGATGATGAAAATCAAATCTCACACCTTTAGCTGGAATGAGAGTCTTTACCACTCGACCAATATCCATTTTTTCTCATATTCTCATGATTACATTAATTATTTGTATAATAGAAATAAAGATAAAATAGACTAATCAACTATAATTAAAAACGACGGTTAATAAATTGATTCAGTTTGAAAAAATAGTCACATTTATATATCAAATAAAAAGACTTAACCACAACATAGAGAATCGAATTATTGAGTGCCTAACAATATCTATGTTTCATTCTATTATCATTAAGATCATGCATGACATCATAAACTTATTATTTTCAAATAAATCTTTATTATTGAGTGTGCTGATGTGACTAATAATTATTCTAATTAATTTTTGGCATAAAAAATTAGTTATGTAATATAGTAATGAAAATTTAATAACAGTAAAAATTATTAATTAATACATTGAAATAAATAATACGAAGGACCTCAGTTGCGTCTTTCATGTTGTTTTCTTTCAGAAAAATCACTTTACATTCTAAAAATCCATCCAATGGAGCATATCAAAGAATAATCCATCATTTAGAGCTCTACAATAAAATTCTAGAATATAGAATATAATAGTCCAGAAGTGTGTCCAAGAACCGTAAAATATAGGTTAAGCTCAGTAAAATATTTTTATAAGAATGACATAACAAAAAAGCCTCCTCACTTTTTAGTTGTCGTGTTCTATGAATGTGACATTTTCAAACAAAATATAGGTCTTATGTTTTTTTTTGTAAAATAAGAAAAACATCATATATAAATTGATAGGCCTATCTTTTTATTGTCTTAAGTATAAACAAAGTCATTTTATTCATTTTATCTTTGTCGGTGATCATCTTTCAATGTAGCATAAATTTTACAACACAATTCACAAAAGTATAATGCATGTATTTGAATGCTTAAAATGTTAAAAATAAATATCTTCATAAATTTAAATTCTTCGACCTAATATTAAAATGATAAATTTGATGTTGAAGAATATCACTATATACATTTGAGCATTTGATTAAAGGATTAATTATTATCCACATATAGAATATCACATAAAATTTTAAACTCTAAAGAAGGAAATAATATAACTTTTCAAATTTTACTCAAATTATTGTTCTTTTTTGTCTCTTGATATTCCATCACAACTTGTTTATTTATTAATTGTATGAATGTATATTGTTATTCATATATAGAATAGATTTTTATTTAACAAATAAAATATAATATGAAATATTATAAGAAAAAATGTTAAAAGTAAAGAGGGTCAAACAATGGTATGCCTGTCATTGTAAAATTTAGAAGAAAAACTTGAAAAATGTTATTTAGATCTTTGTTAATTTAATATTTACGATAAAATCTGGTTGCACTTGAAAAATACACATTTTAAAAATTAACGTTTTAAGAGTGGGACATGATTTAAAATGCATAACTATGAAAACAATGTCTGACCAAAATTTAAATTATTACTTTGACAAATACATATGTATGTACACTACAAAATGTTAGATCAAAATCATAATTATTTGAAATAAGAAGGAATATATTACTTTGATCCATAAATAAACTTTTGATAAAAAAACATTCACTCAAATGTGATGTTGTGGTCGCTTAAATTCAAATATCAAATAAGTTTTATACTTACTGTGCATAACTTAATACAATATTTTTTAAGTGAAAGATTAACATATCAACATGTAGATTAGGAAATATGTACTTATGATATAAATGTCTGATTAATTGTTTTTTTAGTTTTTCTTATATATATATATATACCATTTTAACTATATTTTATTTAAATCAATTTTAATTTATTATATTAGTTTTTATTTTTTTAAATCAAAGTATATTTATTGATGTAGCTTTTTTTAATCAATACACTTCTATAAAAGTAATAAATAAAAAAACTACCATAAAATAGAAAAGAATAAATAGGACAATAATTTCAATCTAAATTAAAATTCCTGATATATAAAATAGAATAAGATTATTAAAAGTCATATTGACTTCTTATTTACAATTTAAAAATAAAATATTTTGTACAATATTTAAATAACTTAGTTTCTTTTTTATCCAAACTTGTTAGACCTTTCATCCTATTAATAAAAAATTTATTATGCCAAGAAAAATATAATCAAAATCAAAAAAAGTATTTTCCTACTATCTATGCCTCCATATTAAAACATAATTAATAATTATATTTCGTTAAGTTTGAGAACAAATATTTATCCTTTTCAATATCTTTTATAGTAATTTCATGTTTTTATTATCACATGTCTGAGCCTATTTAACTAAAAGAATATATAATTATATATTATTAAAGTTGATAAACGAATCTAAATTAAATTTGAAAGGTCAATTAATGGTGCATCCATAAAAAAAAAGTGCATAAATAAATGTTAAAGAATAATTAGTTATCTTACATTGTTTCTTCTTGGAACCAATTTTTTCATTTAACCTCAAAACTCTTAGTATTAACTGTTTAATATTGTTATTACAGTTTTTGCTGTAAAATCATTTTTGTTTTATTTTTTTATTTCTTTTGTTTTACAATATAAATATGCCAACCCTTAAAAAAGTAAAAAATTATAAAGATACAATTGTAAATAATCAAAATTAAACAAATCTTTCTCATCTCATCCACTTCACCTTGAATTTCAAATCCAATTTCATTAATTTCAAACACATATAACTCTTAGCCAAATTTATTTTATTTTTAAACTTTAGAATATATACTTATAATATATTTGTTTTTTCAAATTTAACTTTACATTGTCACAATGATCGAGGTTTTTTTATCAAAAGAACACAGGAATAATATAAACTGATAATTGAATCTAAATCATATTAAACCGTGTATCCATTATACGGGAAAAAACATACATAATGTTGATGAATAGATCTTAGAAACAAAATAATATTTATTCAAAATTTTAGTAAAAAAATTAATTTATATTATCTTAAAAACTAATTATTTTTTATGGGAAAAGCATAAAATTTCTTGAAATCCCATCTTCATATAAGGAAAAAGATTATGATTATAAATATTATATTTGATCGTATCTTGAAAGTATTTTAATTAAAATAATTAATTTTAAAGATTTTGACGTTTCCTGTGGATGAAAAGAATTTTGAAATAATTCAAAAGAAATATAAGAAATCACTTATATATATTATATCTAATTTAAATAATTACATGAACAAATTTGTTATTTTAGGTAGAAAAATGAGTCAAAGTGAGCCAAAACAATCCAGTTTGGAGTTCCCTCAGTTGTTCTAAAATTGTGATTAACGAGTTTGACCTCAGTGAAGAAGGAAACCAAAAAGAAAAAAAAAGAACCTCAATGGGACATGAAAAAACTTTCTTGAAGGATGAAATAATTGCGAATCCTAGTTAGTCAACTTTGTTAATTATGGTTAAATTTGACATTATCACAGTGTGAGATTAAAACTAAACCACGTACAATTTATTTAAAGTTTGGTTGATGATATGGGTTAAAGCTGTTTTTTTTGACAGAATGGGTTAAAGCTGTTAAAAACCCGATTTAGCGTTTGGACTATATTATTAAATTTCATGTTTTTTCAAATATTTCTTCTGCATTATCTTAGAATCTATTGAAATTTTAAAGGATATTTTTTCGTATTCCCAAATTTTTTTTTCTAATTTTTAAATAGTACAAACAACATGGTTGATTTAAATTTTTGCTTTGATTTAATACGAAATCAAACATCATTTTTTTTAATGAATCTTATAACATTGTCACATCCCTATTTTAACTATTCGTGTCAAAAACAGCATGGTCGGCCCGAAAGGAACCAGATCGATCTATTTGGCTCGCAAAGGAAATTTGGGTTGTCACGACCTGATTTTTCTTTTGACCCACCGGGTCAGCCCGACCCGACCCACTTGACATCTCTAACTTTGACGATACAATATTTATGGGGAGGTCGAATATATATAAATTTCATTTTGAGATTTAATGTTATAAAATTAATTAATCCCACTAAAATATTATTTTTGGCTATATCACTGAATTACACCATTTTCTAAATTGTTGATCTTGTGTCCTAATGTTCAGATTTATATGATAAATTTATAGTAAGGCTGCAAATTTCTTTAAGTTTGGCTTACGCAAAACAAAAAAAGTAAACTCTTAATACACCAACCTAATTTTGATTAATGAATTTTTTTTTAGAAAAAAAAACTACTGAGCTATGACCAACCTACGCGCTAGAAATTAACCACAATTACTTGATATTTCAAGAATTGGGACATGGACTGATGCCTATATATTTGGAAACCATTCCATCCTTTTTTTTTTGCAACGGATTAAGTGTGAATCTTTTGTTCTATCAAAAATGGAACTCAAATTGTGGGTTCTAGCTTTGCTTTTTTCCACATTGGTTGCAAGTATTAATGCTCGCATAATTATAAGGCCACTATGCATAGTATATCCTCCAACTTTACCTCCGTTGCCAATACCTTTACCCATATTTTGTCCATCTCCGCCACCGCCTCCCCTTAGGTCTCTACCACCCCCACCACCTAGGTCTCCACCACCTCCACCCCCGTCTCCACCACCTAGAACTCCACCGCCTCCACCTCCATCACCACCACCACCAATTAGATTCCCGCCACGCCTATGTATAGTATACCTTCCAAATTTACCTCCATTACCTATATCTCTCCCAATATTTTGCCCTTCTCCACCACCACCTCCACTTCAATCTCCACCTCCACCTCCACCCAGATCTCCTCCACCACCACCTCCACTTCAGTCTCCACCCCCACCGCCTCCACCCACATCTCCACCACCGCCACCTCCAATTCAATCCCCACCACCTCCACTTCCGCCTCCACCCCCACCGCCTCCACCCACATCTCCACCGCCGCAGCCACCACCAATTCAATCCCCACCGCCTCCCCCACCGATCTCTTCACCACTGCCACCTCCACTTCAATCCCCACTCCCACCTCCAACCGCATTTCCTCCACCACCGCCTCCAATTCAATCCCCAACCTCTCCCCCACCCACGTCTTCACCACTGTCACATCCACTTCAATCCCCATCCCTACCTCCAACCACATTTCCTCCACCACCGCTTCCAATTCAATCTCCACCACCGCCCCCACCCACATCTCCACTACCGCCACCTCGAATTCAATCCCCACCCCCTCCCCCACCCACGTCTTCACCACCGCCACCTCCACCATTGCCATCTCCACCCACGTTTCCTCCAACCCCACCTCCACTTCAATCTCCACCCCCATCCACATCTCCTCCACTTCAATCTCCACTCACACCCCCACCTACATCTGCTCTGTCACCCATTGCCAGATAAAATCTGTTAGATAAATGTTTTTATCAAGATTTTGATGATTATGTTTAAATGAGTTTTTATACCAAAACAATATTTATAAATATTGTCCAAATACTCCTAAATGATTTAAAATACTTTTACTAATTTTTGGAGTATTTCTTAGAGTTTATTACTCGATAAAATTGGACAACACTTTTGATGATTTTGTGTTAATTGGTTTTTACACCAAAATAATGTTGTCCAAATACTCCTAAAAGATTTGAAATATTTTTACTAATTTCATGGAGTATTTCTTAGAGTTTATTATTCGATAAAAATGGAAGACATTTTTTGATGGTTTTGTTTACATGAGTTTACTATGTTTATAAATGTTGTCCAAATACTCCTAAGTGATTTAAAATATTTTTACTTATTTTTTGGAGTATTTCTTGAAGTTTATTTTTGATAAAAATCGGACAACATTTCAATTTGGAGGTCGACCGGTCGATGGAAGGTCGAACTGCAACGGCACAAAGAATGCACAAAATGAAACAGAAACCAATTCTGTGAAAAAAAGGGGGAGGGTGACCGGTCAAGGGTGAGGCCGACCGGTCGCACCCTAGGGCGACCGGTCGCACCCCACCTTGACCGGTCGCACCCCCCTGCAACCCCTACCTGGATCGCACTATTTTCATTCAAACATTCGAAATCTTATACGAGCGACGGTCACTACTGTAATCTTTTGACAGCAAAATTTGTACCGTTGAACTCCTTGACAACAAGATTTGCTTTTCAATTTTGTACAATATTTCTACATCTTGTGATCCTCTTTTTGTAGACGAAAGTGAAGAAGAAGGAGCCTATGTTGGGAGCCTATGTTGGTGAAGACTCTCCTATAAATAGAGGATGAATTGAAGACACAAGAGACAACAACACAAGCAAATACAAAACAAGAAATCTGCAAATTTCCAAGCTTTCATATTCAACACTCTTGTTGTATTTATAGCCTAAGTATTTCACTTTCACATCTTGAGGTCTAGGCTTTATTTCTTGATTACACTTGCACTCAAATTGTAATATTCATTATTGAGTTGTAATCTTGATTTTTGTCATCATTCAACACAAGACATCCTTGTGAGTATTCTTGTGGAAAGAATACACTTGGGTGATCTAGGTGATAGGTGTTTCAAGAGTGTGGTGCTCTTGAGGTATTGAAGAATTTGGTGTTCTCCAAGGTTGAATATTGTGGTAATCTTCACAAGGTGCCGTTGGAGATTGCGGTAATCTTCAAGAGAGATTGTGGTAATCTCAAAGGTGGTGTTGAAGAAGAGTGTGGTGCTCTTCAAGGTGTTGTTGTTGTATTAATTTTGGTAATTAATAAAATCTTTTTTCTTTTTGAAATCCATCCCGGATATACTGGGGTGGTAGAGGATTAGGCTCTAGGTGGGTTGAACCTATATAAATCGACGTGTGTTGTTTACATTCCGCACCTTTATTATTGTCTTTGAGCATTCGGTTCGAAAAAGAGGGTAAAATCGAAAAGATGGAGATAATCTATTCACCTCCCCTCTAGATTATCGTAGCCACTTGGACTTACAAGTGGTATCAAAGTCAAACTATTTGGCAAGCTCGTTCCACATTGCGAGTAAAGAGGAGCGATCACCGGCTACGAATGAAGTCTACCTTACCGGCGCCTCCACCATCAAGCCACCACTATTTTATTCCAAAAATTATATATTTTGGAAACAAAGAATGGAATGCTATCTACAAAGTTGCGGGTTCGATATTTGGAACACGGTCGTAAATGAAGAATCCATTCCGATGATGGACACACCACACACCTCCAAAGGCCTCAAATAGCTCAATGATGAAGAGAAGAAAATCATCTCCTTAAATGGTAAAGCTCTTAATATTTTGTATTGTTCACTTACCATTTTGGAATGTGATCATATTGTAGGAATTAAATCGGCACATGAAGTATGGAGAAAATTAGAAGAAGTATATGCAAATGAAAGGAGCCACTCAAAAGCATCTACTTCTCAAATGGATACAAACCCAACTTGGGATGAGCTTCCTTCAACTTCCGACGTCGATGAAAACGAACGATGTCTTATGGGCTTCGAAGAAGAAAACGAGGTAAGTTCAAAACCCTCCACTTCTTATGATAATGAATTACAAAATGATTATAATGATTTGCAAAATGATTTTGATGAACTTCAAAATGAATTCCAAAGCTTACTTGTTAAAAAAAAAATTTGAAAAAGGAATTCAATATTTTGAAAATTGATAAGGATAATTTATTTTCCTCTTATGAATCACTTTCATGTGATCACACCACCACACTTGACAAGGTTAGAAACCTTGAGAAAGAAAATAGTACTCTTGTTGAGGATATTAATTGCATGAAAAATGATTTATCAAAATCCAACTTGAGTACCGATAAAATGACCGATATTATTGATGTTCATAGTTGTGATAAATTGAAACAAGGACTTGATCATAAGCCTAGTGTTGTTAATTATGTGAAAAGAAATCAAGTCCCTATGCATGTTGGTCATTATGCTCCCAAAATTACTACGTGTTTTTATTGTGGTAAAACGGGTCACATGGTTAATACTTGTCGGGCTAGAAATAGATCTAATTATTATTGGAGACCTAAAAGTCTCAAAGCTAATTCCAAAGGACCCAAACACTTGAGGGTACCACAAAATAATGTCATATTAGGTACCCGACGTAATAATAATCGAGGAAAATACATACCGCCAAGAAGACATCAAATGACCATTTCATTTGATCAAAGGAGAAGACAACATCAAAATAAATTTCCAAGAGAAAGACACTATCAACAATGGGAAGGCCACAATGCTTGGAAATGGAGCAATTGGAGAAACCACCATTAACATGAAGATTTTCAAACGGGAAGATATCATCAACAATGGGAACGACACAACCCATGGAAATGGCGAAATTGGTAAACCGTATCTCCCTATTTAAATATGTATTTTATTCTTTGCATGTTTTTATTTGTGTCTTTATTGCAATATGAGTTTTCATATTTTTAAAATTTAGGTCTTCATTATATTTGTGAGTTTCAAAATAGTTTTGAAAAGAAGACCTTGCATGATGTTTCTAAAACTATTGTGCATTTAATTAGACTTATGTGGTTTATTATCTACTTTGTAGTTATATAGCACAAGCATGCTTAAGATATCTCTTATTGCTTAGCCTACACATGTATTATTGTGTTTGTGCTAAATTTGGTTGAAGAATTGTGTACAATTTACAAGTTGTTATTCATCTCATAGACTGGATACATGTTGTGCCATATGCCTATTTGCTTATTTTATACAAGTGTCATTAAGAGGATGTTTTGATTTTTGAGAAGGCATTATTTAACATAGCTTGTTTTATCCAAGATTTGTAAAGGATTATATTTTGTTTTTTGATAAAACATTTGATTTTTTAAGTTATGCATTTTATTGCACATATAAAATTATTCTTGGTTGCTTTGTCAAAACTCTTGTTCATATGCTTCTTGTAAATGAGGTCTCAACTATATGCTCTTGAATCTTTCAAATTTCAAAAGAGACCTTATATAGCTTCCTATAAGTTTATTTGAACTTACATGTTTTATGAAACTCTTGGTGATTTGTTTGAAAGCATAATATGTGTTACTTGTTATTATGTCTCTATTTTTCGATATTACTATGCTCTTGTGCAAGATATCTTCTTAAGATTTTGCAGAAATTTTTGGTATTTTGGAACAAGCTTGATGACCAAGGCAAGGTTAGTAGCTCTAAGGTATTTTCAAGAAGAAGGTATTGATTTTGATGATACATTTGCTTCCGTGGTTTTTCACATTTTGCTTGCCTATTATTGTTTTAAGAAAATTTCAAGCTTTACCAAAATAGATGTTAAATTCAATTTTCTAAACAGTTGTATTCAAGAAGAAATCTATATAAAACAACCTCCGGGGTTTAAAAGTTTTCTAGGCCAAATGATTTTTATAAAAGGCCTTGTATGGTTTAAATCAAGTACCCCGTGTATAGTATGATAGACTTAGCTATTTTTGCTAAATGGTTTTACAAAAGGTAAAGTTTATACTACTCTCTTTGTTTTTGAAAAAGGGCAAGATTGTTTACTTGTACAAATTTATGATATCATTTATGGTGCTACTAATGAATTATTGTGCAAGTTATTTTCTAAGTTGATGCAAGGTGAACTTAAGATGATGAGAGGAGTTCAAATTTGATCATTGGAATTCAAGTTCAACAATGCCAAGAAGGTGATTATATTCCACACTCAAAAGAAGAAGTGAGGCATTGAAGAAGAAAGAACCATTTCAACCTATATGGCCACAAATGCGAAAATTGACAAAATGGCTGAAGTAGGCATTGACAAACGAATTCGAGGTATGTTCATTCGTTTATTACTCCTTAGACTCGATATTCTATATGCCTTACGTCTACATGCTCGACTTAAAAAACTATCCCAACGAATCTCATTAAAGTACCGTTAAAAGAAATTTTCAAATATTTGTAAGGCACTTCTTCGTATGACTTGTTGTATCCAATATCTTAAAATGTTCTTATTTTCAGGATAACAAGTCCGGTGATAATAATTTTCTTTCAAAATATGGTTCGTCATAATCGGACTAAACATATTGAGATTCGATATTTTTTTGGGATTGCATGTTTTAACAAAAACTTGAGATGAGTTTAATTCCATCTCAAGGATAACTCGCGGACTTTTTAATCGTACACGGCTGAGTATTTTAATCCATTTCGAGCGTGATTTTGACATAATGTATATTGAATGATGTCTACGTTTGCATTTTGCACATTTTTAAAACTTAGGGGCGAAAAATCGGATTTTTGGTTCAAAACTCGAATTTTCACAAAACAGAAAGAACCACTGGGCTAATTGGGGGAAGGCCGACCGGTCGCCCATGATGTCGACCGGTCGCCCACCCCCCGAACCGGTCGCCCATGCCCAATATTTGGATAAAATTGTTTCTGTTCTCAGCATTTGTTATTTTGGTTTGTTTTGTGTTCCTTTTTCGCCCCCTTCGCCAATTTCACACAAATTTCACTCAAAATTTGTTTTCTTGCATACATTGCATATTTTGGACTTCATGAGGCTCGATTATCATTATTATTGCTCATCTTTACCGATTCAATGGTAAGAATTTCTCCTTTTAATCTCAATTGGGTTGAACCCTTGAGAATGTGCTTGTATCTTGATATCTTGTTGAAATTCTTGTATTAATATGTTGTTTATGATGATTGATGATGAATGAATATTGTTGTATTGAAATTGGTGATGAAATTTTTTGGCTTAAACGAATCACATAGGCGTTATATTTCTCTTGTTTTATTCAATGCACGCCAAGTGTTCGACAAAATATTTCAATGAAAAACTCATCACCTACATGATTCTCTTGATTTGAAAAGTCTTATAAGTTTATAGAGATCATGTTTTATCAATCAAATGAGCTTTTACAAATCAAATGAGCATTTTTTCCCTTTTATTCGGAATTTAAGCTTAAATGCTCAATATGCTCGATAAATCTATTAAATTGCGCACTTTGATATAATTGTATGATGTTTTTATCGTGCTAACATTCTTTTTGATGATTCCAAAGGGGTAGAAACAGAAAAAACGCTCATATGATTAAAGAAGCGAAAATAAACTCGCAAGAAAAGCTATAAGCTAGGGCTCTTAAAAGCCAAAAGCTGTGAACAATACTTAGTCCATGTGATGTATTATAGACTTTTATGCTTGACAAATGATGTTTTGTGACAGGGGGAGCTTATAAGCTCATGATAATTCAAGCTTAAGTTGTAAAAGCTAAGCTTTTAGCTTTTAGTTGGTTGCTTCTATACTTACTCTTGCTATGCTTGTTGATAGGGGGAGCTTGTGCAAAAATGATTTTGAAAAATCTTTGCTCCTATCCTTATATGTTTGTACCTATGATGAATCTTGCTTATAATGGATTGATGTTTTAGACCGGAAAATTTGTTTTGTTTTAAAATCAACTTCCTAAAATTGTTTTGGTTTGTAATCATCAAAAAGGGGGAGTTTGTTAGATAAATGTTTTTATCAAGATTTTGATGATTATGTTTAAATGAGTTTTTATACCAAAACAATGTTTATAAATGTTGTCCAAATACTCCAAAATGATTTAAAATATTTTTACTAATTTTTGAAGTATTTCTTAGAGTTTATTACTCGATAAAATTGGACAACACTTTTGATGATATTGTGTTAATTGGTTTTTACACCAAAACAATATTGTCCAAATACTTCTAAAAGATTTGAAATGTTTTAACTAATTTCATGGAGTATTTCTTAGAGTTTATTATTCGATAAAAATGGACAACACTTTTTGATGGTTTTGTTTAAATGAGTTTACTATGTTTATAAATGTTGTCCAAATACTCCCAAGTGATTTAAAATATTTTTACTTATTTTTTGGAGTATTTCTTGAAGTTTATTTTTGATAAAAATCGGACAACATTTCAATTTGGAGGTCGACCGGTCGAACAGAAGGTCGAACGGTACCTGAAGAACGCACAAAATGAAACAGAAACCAATTGCAGAAAAAAGGGGAGGGTGACCATCGAGGGTGAGGCCGACCGGTCGCACCCTTTAGGCGACCGGTCGCACCCCACCTTGACCGGTCGCACCCCCCTGCAACCCCTACCTGGATCGCACTATTTTCATTCAAACGTTCGAAATCTTATAAAGAGCGGCTGGTCGCGTTGTGTAATCTTTTGACAGTAAAATTTGTACCGTTGAACTCCTTGACAGCAAGATTTACTTTTCAATTTTGTACAATATTTCTACATCTTGTGATCCTCTTTTTGTAGACAAAAGTGAAGAAGAAGGAGCCTATGTTGGGAGCCTATGTTGGTGAAGACTCTCCTATAAATAGAGGATGAATTGAAGACACAAGAGACAACAACACAAGCAAATATACAACAAGAAATCTGCAAATTTCCAAGCTTTCATATTCAACACTCTTGTTGTATTTATAGCCTAAGTATTTCACTTTCACATCTTGAGGTCTAGGCTTTATTTCTTGATTACACTTGCACTCAAATTGCAATATTCATTATTGAGTTGTAATCTTGATTTTTGTCATCATTCAACACAAGACATCTTTGTGAGTATTCTTGTGGAAAAAATATACTTGGGTGATCTAGGTGATAGGTGTTTCAAGAGTGTGGTGCTCTTGAGGTATTGAAGAATTTGGTGTTCTTCAAGGTTGAAGATTGTGGTAATCTTCACAAGGTGCCGTTGGAGATTGTGGTAATCTTCAAGAGAGATTGTGGTGCTCTTCAAGGTGTTGTTGTAAGTTGGTGTTGTATTAATTTTGGTAATTAATAAAATCTTTTTTCTTTTTGAAATCCATCCCGGATATACTGGGGTGGTAGAGGATTAGGCCCTAGGTGGGTTGAACCTCTATAAATCGACGTGTGTTGTTTACATTCCATACCTTTATTATTGTCTTTGAGCATTCGGTTCGAAAAAGAGAGTAAAATCGAAAAAATGGAGATAATCTATTCACCCCCTCTAGATTATCGTAGCCGCTTGGACTTACAAGTGGTATCAAAGCCAAACTCTTTGGCAAGCTCGTTCCACATTGCGAGTAAAGAGGAACGATCACCGGCTACGAATGAAGTCTACCTTACCGGCGCCTCCACCACCAAGCCACCATTATTTGATTCCAAAAATTATATATTTTGGAAAGAAAGACTGGAATGCTATCTACAAAGTTGCGGGCTCGATATTTGGAACACGGTCATAAATGAAGAATCCATTCCGATGATGGACACACCACACACCTCCAAAGGCCTCAAAGAGCTCAATGATGAAGAGAAGAAAATCATCTCCTTAAATGGTAAAGCTCTTAATATTTTGTATTGTTCACTTACCATTTTGGAATATGATCATATTGTAGGAATTAAATCGGCACATGAAGTATGGAGAAAATTAGAAGAAGTATATGCAAATGAAAGGAGCCACTCAAAAGCATCTACTTCTCAAATGGATACAAACCCAACTTGGGATGAGCTTCCTACAACTTCCGACGTCGATGAAAACGAACGATGTCTTATGGGTTTCGAAGAAGAAAACGAGGTAAGTTCAAAACCCTCCACTTCTTATGATAATGAATTACAAAATGATTATAATAATTTGCAAAATGATTTTGATGAACTTCAAAATGAATTCCAAAGCTTACTTGTTAAATACAAAAATTTGAAAAAGGAATTCAATATTTTGAAAATTGATAAGGATAATTTATTTTCCTCTTATGAATCACTTTCATGTGATCACACCACCACACTTGACAAGGTTAGAAACCTTGAGAAAGAAATTAGTACTCTTGTTGAGGATATTAATTGCATGAAAAATGATTCAAAATCCAACTTGAGTACCGATAAAATGACCGATATTATTGATGTTCATAGTTGTGATAAATTGAAACAAGGACTTGATCATAAGCCTAGTGTTGTTAATTATGTGAAAAGAAATCAAGTCCCTATGCATGTTGGTCATTATGCTCCCAAAATTACTACGTGTTTTTGTTGTGGTAAAATGGGTCACACGGTTAATACTTGTCGGGCTAGAAATAGCTCTAATTATTATTGGAGACCTAAAAGTCTCAAAGCTAATTCCAAAGGACCCAAACACTTGAGGGTACCACAAAATAATGTCATATTAGGTACCCGACGTAATAATAATCGAGGAAAATACATACCGCCAAGAAGACATCAAATGACCATTTCATTTGATCAAAGGAGAAGACAACATCAAAATAAATTTCCAAGAGAAAGACACTATCAACAATGGGAAGGCCACAATGCTTGGAAATGGAGCAATTGGAGAAACCACCATTAACATGAAGATTTTCAAACGGGAAGATATCATCAACAATGGGAACGACACAACCCATGGAAATGGCGAAATTGGTAAACCGTATCTCCCTATTTAAATATGTATTTTATTCTTTGCATGTTTTTATTTGTGTCTTTATTGCAATATGAGTTTTCATATTTTTAAAATTTAGGTCTTCAATATATTTTTGAGTTTCAAAATATTTTTGAAAAGAAGACCTTGCATGATGTTTCTAAAACTCTTGTGCATTTAATTAGACTTATGTGGTTTATTATCTCCTATGTAGTTATATAGCACAAGCATGCTTAAGATATCTCTTATTGCTTAGCCTACACATGTATTATTGTGTTTGTGCTAAATTTGGTTGAAGAATTGTGTAGAATTTACATATGGTTATCAACTCGTAATATATCAAGAGAAACATGAACTATCGAGATACGCTCATTATTGTTATTCATCTCATAGACTCGATACATGTTGTGCCATATGCCTATGTGCTTATTTTATACAAGTGCCATTAAGAGGATGTTTTGATTTTTGAGAAGGCATTATTTAACATAGCTTGTTTTATCCAAGATTTGTAAAGGATTATATTTTGTTTTTTGATAAAACATTTGATTTTTTAAGTTATGCATTTTATTGCACATATAAAATTATTCTTGGTTGCTTTGTCAAAACTCTTGCTCATATGCTTCTTGTAAATGAGGTCTCAACTATATGCTCTTGAATCTTTCAAATTTCAAAAGAGACCTTATATAGTTTCCTATAAGCTTATTTGAACTTACATGTTTTATGAAACTCTTGATGATTTGTTTGAAAGCATAGTATGTGTTACTTGTTATTATGTCTCTATTTTTCGATATTACTATGCTCTTGTGCAAGATATCTTCTTAAGATTTTGCAAAAATTTTTGGTATTTTGGAACAAGCTTGATGACCAAGACAAGGTTAGTAGCTCTAAGGTATTATCAAGAAGAAGGTATTGATTTTGATGATACATTTGCTTCCGTGGTTTTTCACATTTTGCTTGCCTATTATTGTTTTAAGAAAATTTCAATCTTTACCAAAATAGATGTTAAATCCAATTTTCTAAACGGTTTTATTCAAGAAGAAGTCTATATAAAACAACCTCCGGGGTTTAAAATTTTTCTAGGCCAAATGATTTTTATAAAAGACCTTGTATGGTTTAAATCAAGTACCCCGTGTATAGTATGATAGACTTAGCTATTTTTGCTAAATGGTTTTACAAAAGGTAAAGTTTATACTACTCTCTTTGTTTTTGAAAAAGGGCAAAATTGTTTACTTGTACAAATTTATGATATCATTTATGGTGCTACTAATGAATTATTGTGCAAGTTATTTTCTAAGTTGATGCAAGGTGAACTTAAGATGATGAGAGGAGTTCAAATTTGATCATTGGAATTCAAGTTCAACAATGCCAAGAAGGTGATTATATTCCACACTCAAAAGAAGAAGTGAGACATTGAAGAAGAAAGAACCATTTTAACCTATATGGCCACAAATGCGAAAATTGACAAAATGGTTGAAGTAGGCATTGACAAACGAATTCGAGGTATGTTCATTCGTTTATTACTCCTTAGACTCGATATTCTATATGCCTTACGTCTATATGTTCAACTTCAAAAATTATCCCAACGAATCTCATTAAAGTGCCGTTAAAAGAAATTTTCAAATATTTGTAAGGCACTTCTTCGTATGACTTGTTGTATCCAATTATCTTAAAATGTTCTTATTTTCGGGATAACAAGTCCGGTGATAATAATTTTCTTTCAAAATATGGTTCGTCATAATCGAACTAAACATATTGAGATTCGATATTTTTTTGGGATTGCATGTTTTAACAAAAACTTGAGATGTGTTTAATTCCATCTCAAGGATAACTCGCGGACTTTTTAATCCTACACGGCCGAGTATTTTAATCCATTTCGAGCGTGATTATGACATAATGTATATTGAATGATGTCTACGTTTGCATTTTGCACATTTTTAAAACTTAAGGGCGAAAAATCGGATTTTTGGTTCAAAACTCGATTTTTCACAAAACAGAAAGAACCACTGGGCTAATTGGGGGAAGGCCGACCGGTCGCCCATGATGTCAACCGGTCTCCCACCCCCCGAACCGGTCGCCCATGCCCAAAATTTGGATAAAATTGTTTCTGTTCTCAGCATTTGTCATTTTGGTTTGTTTTGTGTTCATTTTTCGTTCCCTTCGCCAATTGCACACAAATTTCACTCAAAATTTGTTTTCTTGCATACATTGCATATTTTGGACTTTATGAGGCTCGATTATCATCATTATTGCTCATCTTTATCGATTAAATGGTAAGAATTTCTCCTTTTAATCTCAATTGGGTTGAACCCTTGAGAATGTGCTTGTATCTTGATATCTTGTTGAAATTCTTGTATTAATATGTTTTTTATGATGATTGATGATGAATGAATATTGTTGTATTGAAATTGGTGATGAAATTTTTTGGCTTAAACGAATCACAAAGGCGTTATATTTCTCTTGTTTTATTCAATGCACGCCAAGTGTTCGACAAAATATTTCAATGAAAAACTCATCACCTACATGATTCTCTTGATTTGAAAAGTCTTATAAGTTTATAGAGATCATGTTTTATCAATCAAATAAGCTCTTACAAATCAAACGAGCAATGTTTTCCCTTTTATTCGGAATTTAAGCTTAAATGCTCAATATGCTCGATAAATCGATTAAATTGCGCACTTTGATATAATTGTATGATGTTTTTATCATGCTAACATTCTTTTTGATGATTCCAAAGGGGTAAAAATAGAAAAAACGCTCATATGCTTAAAGAAGAGAAAATAAGCTCGCAAGAAAAGCTATAAGCTAGGGCTCTTAAAAGCCAAAAGTTGTGAATAATACTTAGTCCATGTGATGTATTATGGATTTTTATGCTTGACAAATGATGTTTTGTGACAGGGGGAGCTTATAAGCTCATGATAATTCAAGCTTAAGTTGTAAAAGCTAAGCTTTTAGCTTTTAGTTGGTTGCTTCTATACTTACTCTTGCTATGCTTGTTGATAGGGGGAGCTTGTGCAAAAATGATTTTGAAAAATCTTTGCTCCTATCCTTGTATGTTTGTACCTATGATGAATCTTGCTTATAATGGATTGATGTTTTAGACCGAAAAATTTGTTTTGTTTTAAAATCAACTTCCTAAAATTGTTTTGGTTTGTAATCATAAAAAAGGGGGAGTTTGTTAGATAAATGTTTTTATCAAGATTTTGATGATTACGTTTAAATGAGTTTTTATACCAAAACAATGTTTATAAATGTTGTCCAAATACTCCAAAATGATTTAAAATGCTTTTACTAATTTTTGGAGTATTTCTTAGAGTTTATTACTCTGATAAAATTGGACAACACTTTTGATGATTTTGTGTTAATTGGTTTTTACAGCAAAACAATGTTGTCCAAATACTCCTAAAAGATTTGAAATGTTTTAACTAATTTCATGGAGTATTTCTTAGAGTTTATTATTCGATAAAAATGGACAACAATTTTTGATGGTTTTGTTTAAATGAGTTTACTATATTTATAAATGTTGTCCTAATACTCCCAAGTGATTTAAAATGTTTTTACTTATTTTTTGGAGTATTTCTTGAAGTTTATTTTTGATAAAAATCGGACAACATTTCAATTTGGAGGTCGACCCGATCGAACAGTAAGGTCGAATACTGAGAACGCACAAAATGAAACAGCAAATCAATTCAGCGAAAAAAAGGGGAGGGTGACCGGTCAAGGGTGAGGCCGACCGGTCGCACCCCACCTTGACCGGTCGCACCCCCTGCAACCCCTACCTGGATTGCACTGTTTTCATTCAAACGTTCGAAATCTTATACAGAGCGACCGGTCGCGCTGTGTAATCTTTTGACAGTAAAATTTGTATCGTTGAACTCCTTGACAACAAGATTTGCTTTTTAATTTTGTACTATATTTCTACATCTTGTGATCCTCTTTTTGTAGACAAAAGTGAAGGAGAAGGAGCCTATGTTGGTGAAGACTCTCTTATAAATAGAGGATGAATTGAAGACACAAGAGACAACAACACAAGCAAATACACAACAAGAAATCTGCAAATTTTCAAGCTTTCATATTCAATACTCTTGTTGTATTTATAGCCTAAGTATTTCACTTTCACATCTTGAGGTCTAGGCTTTATTTCTTGATTACACTTGCACTCAAATTGTAATATTCATTATTGAGTTATAATCTTGATTTTTGTCATCATTCAACACAAGACATCCTTGTGAGTATTCTTGCAGAAAGAATACAATTGGGTGATCTAGGTGATAGGTGTTTCAAGAGTGTGGTGCTCTTGAGGTATTGAAGAATTTGGTGTTCTTCAAGGTTGAAGATTGTGGTAATCTTCACAAGGTGCCGTTGGAGATTGTGGTAATCTTCAAGAGAGATTGTGGTAATCTCAAAGGTGGTGTTGGAGAAGAGTGTGATGCTCTTCAAGATGTTGTTGTAAGTTGGTGTTGTATTAATTTTGGTAATTAATAAAATCTTTTTTCTTTTTGAAATCCATCCCGGATATACTGGGGTGGTAGAGGATTAGGCCCTAGGTGGGTTGAACCTCTATAAATCGACGTGTGTTGTTTACATTCCGCACTTTTATTATTGTCTTTGAGCATTTGGTTCGAAAAAAAGGGTAAAATCGAAAAGATGGAGATAATCTATTCACCCCCCTCTAGATTATCGTAGCCGCTTGGACTTACAAAATCACCATGATCAATATTAACATCTACTAGAAAACGTCAATGCAATTCCTACCCCTTCAATGCATACATCATTTTTCCAACCCTATCTTTTTCTATAGCCTTCCATTACCATAATATCTCATCAATAAGCAATCACTTGCATGTACTACCGATTTTAGAGTCTTTAAAATAAACTTTTTTTTTAAAAAAAAAGACGATTATATACAACAATTTTCCCTTTACATTTTGAATAATAAGACCTTTTTCCAGTAAGCCTGTTTATGAAAAAAATTGCATGTAGCTAATAAGTGTTTGACCTCCCTTGATCCACATGCATGTTTACCTTCTTGAAGAAACTCACTTTCGACACATGGAAATCAACTCTAACCCCAGAGGATGTCAGAATTTTTTGCTCTTGAAATTCTTTTTCCTTGGGATATAAGCTAGTGAATTTTAGAGGAAGTTTGGCATACGATTGATGTACTTTTACTTTTACATATAATAAATAAATGCATTGTTGCGGGTATGAAAGCTAGCTAGTCATGTTACTCTTTATGCTAATATTTTTGTGTAGTGAAATGGAAAGTAGAAACTAATCCCATATATAGGTCCACTATAATAAACAATAGAGGATAAAACACTAAACCCCCCAAACTATGCGATTTTTTGCATTTTACTATATGAACTAATTTTTTTTTATACTTACCATACAAACTACTGAAGTTTTGCACTTTGCCCTATAGTGGCCATCGCCGGTGGAATATTCGCTGAATATTCTGGCACGTACTGTCCACATGAGGGCAAAATTGTCTTTGCAAAAATTCAACAAGTCGTTACACTTTACCTTCTGAACTTTGTTAAGAATTTCACTTTGCCATCTGAACTTTGCGTAATATTCACTTTGCCATATCAATATAAAAAAATTTAAAAAATATGTATACACATTAATTTATCTTAATTAATACATAAAAATCACAAAATAAGTTTAACTATATAGTAGAGTAAAGCAAACAAAAACTCAAAGACATACCAAATTTATAATTATGTTATGTATATATTACTTACTTTTGTATTCTTATGTAGTATTTACATACTAAAATTTAATGATATAATAAATAAATATTATACTTATGAACACAATATTTATTTTATTATTATTATCTTTGCAAATTTTTGATTTATCGAAATACCGGTCAGAATACCAAAAATATGACGGTAAAAGTTTGAGCCTAACTGATTTTTTTGGTGCAATCTTTGGTACATTGATGCATGCCGAATTTTCAGTGAAGTTATAGTTTTTGTTCGTTAAACAAAGAAACACCTAATGAATTTAACCGCTACTTGTAAGAGTACGAGATATAATTGTAGTGTGGCAAATCGACCAAAATTATCTTAAAAGGAAAGTTTTTCGAGCGTGTAATTATATAAATTTATGAAAAACAAAAATAATTCCTAAACACTGTAATCAACTTTTGAATATGTAATTAAAAATTGAATTAAGAATTAAAATTAGATTATCTAAAACAATATCAAGTAGAAAAGTCGGATGAAATCAATATAAAAAATATCTAAACCCTAAAATAATTCAAAGATGTCTAAACCATCTAAAGTTAAATCAATATCAATGATGTGCCTAAATCCTAACCTAAAACCTGAAATAATATCATTGATAAATGATAATATAGTTTACTGAGGTAAATACTAATTATATTTATTTTTTTATGAATAAAAATTTGAAAAAAAGATAAATACTTGTATATACACATTTTTTTAATTTTTTTAAATTGATATGACAAAGTGAAAATTATGCAAAGTTGAGATGGTAAAATGAAATTTTAACATTTTCAGATGGTAAAGTGTAATAACTTATATTTGCATTTTAGGCAAAGACGATTTTGTCCTCACGTGGAGGGCACGTGCCAGAATGTTTAAAGAATATTCCATCGACGATAGCCGCTATAGGGCAAAGTGCAAAACTTCATAGTTTGTATTGTAAAATGTAAAAAAATTTAATTCATATGGTAAATGACAAAAAACCGCATAATTTGGGGGGTTTAGTATTTTTTCCTCTAAACAATAATACAACTATTCAAATAAATTTGCAGAGATTATAATAAAATAAAGCATGATACAATGAATCGACTTTATAGATTAATTATTCAAGATATACTATTAACAAAAAACAAGCTTCATACGAAAAAACACCAACTGTGTTTGCTTGATTTGGCCTATTTAATAATTGAGCCAGACTAAGGTCTTTTACAAGGCCTATTTAGATAATCGAAAGACCTGAGCTTTTGAAAAAATCTTAAGCTAAACAGAACGACTTATTTACAAGCCTACATATATAATATTGATATATAATTCATATACTTATAAGATATTTTTAGAGCTTATAAGATGTTAGTAATGACAATTTTGTAATTACAATAGTCAAAATTAAAAGAGGTTGTTAAAATAAGTTCTATTTTTTTTAAAAAAAGTTGGAATTCCCCAACTTTTTTAAAAACAACTTATAAGCTCCTACGATCTTATTTTGGGAGCTTATAGGATCTTTTTTTTAAAAAAAATACTAAACAAATTTAAATAACCTATAAGCTCTCAAACATCTTATAAGATGTTTTGAAGAGATTATAAGTTCAGCCAAACACCCTCTTAGTCAATATCTTCATTATATAGATAGTTGACTAGCACTTTTAGATAGTTAAGCAATTTTAGTCTAGCAACTATAGCATATTACTAAAGGTGCTAATGAGAATTGTAAACATAGTTATAGTTTTATCATTAAAAATTGATGTTTTGAAAAAAAAAAGAGAAAAAAAAAATCAAAATCAACTGAACACTCGTGTTCAATCCTCCGTCGCCCGCCCAGTTCCAGTTCTCGCCGCAGCCCACCGTGAGCAACCGTCACACTCGACACTCAATTTTAGTTCTCGTCGTCGCTGGTCTTCTTCAGTCCGCTCCAATCTCATAGGCTGACTTATGGATGAAGCCCTCCCGTTCGTCTCAAATAGCCACCATCCATCGGCTCTAGCCTAAAATAGGCTTGTTACTTGGAAATTCTCACTCAATGGCAAAAAAACCTCAAATTTCTAAACCCTAGGTAATTGGTAATTCTGATTTACAATTTTTCTGATTTTCTCTTAACATTTTAGTTTATGAGTTAGTAGGATGTCCCTGTGTTGTTGATTTTGATTGAGTGAAATATGACTTGTATTCCTTAGTTCATTGACAATGGAATAAGATGGTAATGAATATTGTAATCACTACTAACCATGGATTTTTTTCTTTTTGTTTTTTGGCAATAGTGTCAGAGCTAACAGGAAAAGAGATCGGGCTTAGAAAAAGTTGAAGAAAGCTATATAATACTTGTATATTCTTCCAACTCAGACTTGAATATGTCTTAGGTATATTACATATGAGCTATTTATTGGGCAAGAATATGGAGTGTAAATGTGGTGGACTAATTAGAATGAGTTATGACCCTCCTACACCAGGTTGAGACAGATCATTGCTTGGTAGGAATTAGGCTTATCTCATTATGGATGGAAGGTTCTACTTTCTAGGAGCAGTACTACTACTCATTATGCATGTTTTTATGTTTTTATTCTCAACAGATATATATTCACAAATTAAAATGAGAAATTAAAAATGGAAAAAGGTGATGTTGATTTGCTGAAGTGGGAAAGTAAAGGATAGAAAAATGGAATGTGGAACATGGAATGCCAATAGGAGCTTGTTTCACTTTCACTCTCTCTGTAACATTAATGTATGGTATGCATGAATAGGCTGCTACATTATTATTTGGAAAAAATAATACATGAGCGATATCATATCTACCTAGATAGTTATGAGAGTTAGAGTTACACAAAGGGGCACCAAATTGGTGGTAAGCAACAACTTGGTTTTGGTTTTAGTAGGAGTTTGGAGTTGGCTTTTTCTTGCTTTGATATCTGTAGACCATTTATTTTGTTATTACTTAATGATGTTCAGAGTTGTTGGAAAAAGGGTTACATATATAGAGTCGTAGTTCCCCATATTTTTTTACCTCATTAGGCTGGTGTAATATGCTAAAGGGGGTTGGTGTCTTCATTTGTTCTTAAGGTTTGGTGGTCTGGAAGTAGATAATTCATGGATGATGTTGAGTCTCTTTCAATTTAGTGCATTAAGTTGCAGATCATGATGAGATAATGTAGTTTTGCAGTTTTTATATGATTGCATGCATTATAGATATAACATGTCTTCTTTAGATTGAAATTCTTTGTATAATTGGCCTGTGTGTGTACGGTGTAGTGGCCTGAATGTGACACTACTAGTAACTTTTGGGATCATCTTTTTGGATAAAAACACACTGGTTCATTGATGTACTTCAGTTTGTTTTTTAAGTTTTTATAAATTTCAATTTACATGTGCTACATTGGAGGTAAATCTCATATTAGAATTATTTAAAATCTTTTGGTTTTAAAGTTTCTTTAAAACTCAAATTCTTTGAATACAAATACTAGGAAATTTCTCAATTTGATCTTGTTTGGAATGATCACATTTTCTCTTCATTATATGTCATTATGCTCTATACTCCACTGATTCGTGCACAAATGACTGTTATGCATGCTATGACTAAATGAAAGAATGTGCATATTTACTTAATTAATCTGCAGGACAGATCTCCTTTTTGGCCACATTATATGATCTGTAACTTCTCCATTATTCTATGTAGGTATGGAAAATTGCAGGGCCTAAAAAGCACGAAACGACTGATAGATACGGAAAATAATGATAACTTTATCCTCACATCTATCATTATGCTCAATGAAGGTACTTGTGAATGTGCATCTAAAACTATAATTTTATAATCTAAATTTTGGATCAAAGTTCTTTGGTGAAAAGTCATGTTCCCCCGACATGCTTTCTGCAATTCTGTTGATTTTTTATTGTTAGCTTTTAGTTGATTTTTTGATTGTTAACTTATTTATTCCATTTGACATGCTTTCTGCAATTTATCCTGGAATATGGTATTTGATGTAATTGTTTTAATTTGTTACTAAACATTAAACATGTTACAAATCTAATAATTGAAGGTTGTGGAGAGAGGAGGAAAGAACATTGAAGTTGTTGTGATGACCAAAGACCATAATCTGTGGCAGCTTGAAGAAGCCAAAATCGATGCCTTGTTGCTGAGATAGAAGCAGATAAAGTTGCTGTTGAGGTTAGCTACCAAAAAGGCTGGTAGAATTTAGGTCATGTTTGCTTTAGAAGTTATGATGAGTATATTGTATTCTGATGTGAATATACGATTCATCATCCTAATAATTTCTTCTCTTCTTGTAATGATCCGTGCTTGGATTAACTTGTATTCAGGAATATTTATCATTTGCAATGAATTCGGATTTGGATTTGTTAATGGTGTTATATTAAATGATTGGGTTGTCATGAATATTTAGAGTTTTTAATTTATTTCTGCAAAAGAATTACAGGAAAAAGAATTGGACAACAGAAAAATCCATTGCGAAACTGTTGTCTATTACCAGTAAGACAACTATATATAATCGTTGTCAGTCCGTTGTCTAATACACAAAACACAACAGTGATTCACCGTTGTCTTTGATGAAAAAGATCTGTTGTAGATATCGGTGTTTTAAAAAGAGAGCGTCAATAGCAGTGTTTCACCATTGTATTTGACAGTAATAGACAACGTCGTTTGACCGTTAAAAATGTTGTGCATTGGGTTATAGACAACATTTCTGCAACGGTGTTTCACCGTCGTCGTCGTTATGTAAAAAGACAACAGTGGAAAGTCATCGTGTATTAGCTCCCTCTTTTACAACACGATATCTACAACAGATTTGTTTCCTAAAAGACAACGGTGAATCACTGTTGTCTATTAGCATTTTTCTTGACAACACTAATATATATTATTTTATGTTGAACATGCATATACGATTAGGCTGTGTTTGATTGCCTTCATGCATGACATGAAGCTTGATTATATCTCATTGGATATGTAATACTAATCCTATGCAACCACCAATCCCATTCGATTGTTTGGTTGGCCTATTGGGTTTTTGACTATCAACCTTATTGTATCCAAAGACTTGTTTGGTTGGGTAAGTATACAAGCCCGTTGATTAGTTATTTTTACATTTCTATCTTTAATGATATATATCTCGGTTTGCCTAATTAATATGCCCACAACCCTATTTGAGAATATAAAACGGACTCATGATTTCATATTCCACATTTCTATTCCACTTCTTATTCTACTACATACATTAGATGGATGACACATGTATAAGTATGACATCATTGTACACCTGATATTAATCGAATACAATAGAATATAAAATAAAATAGGACTGTGGAACATAAAATCCCAATCCATGAAGAAATTGGGGAATTGAATTTCATTGAAGTTGTCCTGTTGATCTCACAAATTGCTCAAATCCTACTCTTCACCACACTTTGTCCGCCGATTTTTGTCCACTGTGTAGTATTTTCATATCAGGGTAATTATTTTCAACTGGGAAACTTATTTTCAAGAAGGGAAAAAAAAATCAGAACTCATTGAAAGGCAACCAACATTTTGGTGCACATGAAAAGACAATGGGAAAAATCTTACATTATGTGCAAAGTAGATATGAAACTCGAAGTTGTAGATCAAGTGAAAAAAACCGCTTTCTCATTTCTCAGGGCCTCACAAGTTTGAACCAAACACCACAAAGTCAGTGATATGCAATATATAAAAGCACCTAATATCCGGCCCATTAAGGGCAACCAAACACTCCCTTATGGTATGATATACGAAAATGCTGGCATGATAACTGATAAGTATAAAAAATATTAAACAAGACAAATTTGCAATGCAAACTAATGAGTAATCTTCTTTAGGTTAATAAAAAAACAACACTAATGTATTTAGAATAGAATCTCATCAATTTTCTGATATAAAGAACGTACTGTGTAATACATGTTTAATATTGGACATGAGTGTTTATTAAACATGTATTACACATTATGTTTTGATATAAAGTGACAGTCTGTGTGCTTTAATTTAGTAGCTAGGGTAATACATGTTTAATATTTCTGTCAAAATTATTGGACATGAGTGTTTATTGAAGCACTTATTTGTTCATATTTTGGACACAAGGAGTATCCAACATAAGCACATCGTATTTTAGTAGTATTCATGCACAATATTAAAACAACCAACTTTAAACGAGCATTTTCATGCTACTGATTGACCATAGCATCCAATCTTTCTCGTTTCAATATAATTAAAATATTTTTCAAGTGATTATAAAAAATGAATCAAGAAAATAATAATATATTAGCAATTATATATATATATATATTCGTACTTATTATTTCACACCGCTATTAGCCTATTCGTACTTTGTCCATATTTGTGCCTTTTAAATTTTCTAACCTTATTGTGAGATTTTGGAGTACAATGTGAGATAGTAGGAGAGAAAACATACACTCACAAAGACGAATCTAGATTTTTTTTTTTACATGGGGAGCACAAAACAAATACATTTATAAACCACATCAAAAATAAAATATGTACAACCATAAAATACATCAAAAAAAAGTTAATGGGGGCACCCTTTGTATTTTTAACCTAATTAATAGCTTTTAAAAGTAAAAAAATAAAACAAAACTTTAAAAAAAAGAAAAAAATGACATCCACAATGGGGTTGTGCCTCCGTCACTGCACACTCATATGAGATTGAACTCGTGTCAATCACACACACTGACAGGACAAGCCTCTACCAGTTAAGCCCATGGTTGATTCCGAGTTTTATTTCCACTATCACTTTAAAAGATAATTAATTTTTAGAAAAGTTTTTCAATATCCAAAAATGCATGTGTACTTAAAGTTCTTTTTCAAATTTACATGATTTCCTTGTTGCCAATTTGGAGAAATTCAAGAACCTAGAAATTAAGTAAATCTCCTAGAAAATAGGCACGTAGCAGTTAGTTTATCAAATTCAACAGTTGGATATATAGAATAACTTCATATTCCATAAATTAAGGGTAACATAATTTATTGATCATATTTGTCCAACCAGCAGGAAAGTCTATAGAATTTGGTAATAACCACATTTGCTAAAACAACTTGACATTCCGTCAATAAAGGGTTACAAAAAAAAATAAAAAAAATAAAGGGTTACAATATTGAAATTTAGGCTGTGTACTAGAATGAAATTTTCCACTTGGAGACTAGCCAATGGAAAGTCTTCTCTATGAAGAATTACGCGCATAATTCATGAATATACGAATATTTCTATAATTGAGTTTACGTTTTCCCTTCCCTCCCATCCCGTGCTAGAGTTTAGAGCTGTCAAAACAATCCCCACTCGATCGGCTCGAAGAAAAAGACGGCCCAATGCAAATTTACATGTATTTTCAAAGGACGACTCCATAAAATGGCGGATCGCTGGAATTTTAGATCGGTCCGACCCACCTCGATTTTTCTCTTTGGCCTGGTGGGCCAACACCGCTTGGCCCAGCCGGCCAAACCCAATTGACACCTCTATCGCCCACCAACAGACTTAGAAAAAAATGAAGAGATGAAAAAAATGAGATTGAGACAATCAGAAGTTTATTATAATGAAATAAGGCCTCAAATTAGTGGTATTCAATACATGAAATAATCGCTCATCACTACGACATTTCAAATGGATGTGGAGTACTCAGCTCACTACAACTATTTTAAAATTGGATTTAAACACATGAACATTTTCATAATTTTGAATTATCAAGGAGAATCATCATGCCATATCATTCAATAAAGAATTGAAAACCAAATGCAAAGCATACATAAATCTGGTTGGTATAGATGGGAAAATAACATATATATACATAGCGGGGAAGATCCAATGAGACCACATTTTATGGTAAGACAGTATGGACTAATCTCAACACTCCCTCATTTACATCAAAGCTAGGAATAATTTGAGATATACATTAATCATTTAATTAAATCCCAAAAAAGGTCAAATTGTCAAAACAAACATGTGGGGGACTATCCAAATATGAAATCAATTACTAGGAGAGAGAAAATCACGTGGGGAGAGAGAAAATAACGCATGTGCTCTACTATGTAGTATGTTGTACATTTATCATATATTTGTTGTATACTTAACACTATTTACTGTATGTTTAACATAATTTTACTGCATATTAGAATGGTCAAACAAAAATATGTGGGGACTGTGAATTAAGGAATCTAGAGATGGCAGTGGGGTGGGGAATCCCCGTTCCCCGCGGGGATCCACCCCGAATGGGGCTCCGTCAAACAAAAACGAACTCCTCAAACGATAACCAACTACTTTCCACTAACAAATATTTTTGCCAAATCAAGTACCCTGTCTTTCTCTTGGTTCAAATCGTGCATCAGAATTGCATGACAATATAGAGTCCTCAAATGTGCGAACCCCGCAGCATCGGCCTTGTCAAATCCATAGTCCCATTTCTTCAATGGTCCCCACATGTAGGTCTCCATATGACGCATGACATAGACCCCACAGTCGACTGTGCTTTCCTCCATCCTTCACGACATGGAGAGTCTTATTGGGCGACATTTTTCAACATTACGCGCTGACTGGTAGAATCCACGTGCTTGGAGATATCGAGAAAACATATCCAACTACAAAAGGAAAAATGAAAAAATAAAAAATGAAATAAAAAAAAAATAAATGTTACCTGCCTAGTAAACAAAAAAAAAAAGGAAAAAGACTTCATCATGTGCATCTGTATGGTAGATAAAAACTAATTGTATACCAAACGAAACCTAAATATACACCAATCCATAACTATGTTTTCATCAAATTAACATACACAATTAAAAAATACAAAACTGAACTAACTATAAACCAAGTAATTTCTAGTTATATACAAACTTACAGTTAATTTATCATCAGTTTATTCTCCACGTTCTAATACCACAAAAAAATACAGAAAAAAATGTGAGGTATTTTACCAGTTTCATTAACATAAGCATTAGACAACTCATTATCTAAGTGTACATCGTTTTTCCGTAAATTTATACTATATAAATCGTAACCCATTCCACATAACCAACAACAAAGGGCGACTGTACAAATCGAATATCAAAATCCTAGAAAATTCAAAATAATAAAAAAAATATGACCTACAACTAGGGCAACAAGAACTAAAAAAAAATCCATAAATAATCAACTTCAATTGCATATAAAACCAACTTCAGAATTGGGTAAAAACCCTTTGCACAGGGAACTAAAAACGAAAGAATTGAAATTTGAAACATGGGTTTACCTTAAAACAAAGTTACAGATGCTTTCTTGAAGATTTGATGTCCACAAAGTTCCGCCCGTGCAAAAGAAGTATCTCGTTTGCTCGATTTTTGCAGAGAAAGATGGAGTTGCAGCCGTGTGTGAGAGGGATTTTTAGGGAGAATGAAATAACTGCAGTCATGTGAGAGTGGGGGGATTGTGGGAGGACGAAATCTTTTTGATTTTTTGGTGAAAATACACGACCAAAAAATGCTTGAGAAAGGGGATGATTGAATCCCAAAAAAAGTAGAATTGTGGGGAGTTACCAAATCGGACGATACCTAATATCTATAATTTGTCTATTTTACCCTTAAATGGGCCGATTTCAATGTTTTTTAAAAAAAAAATCGGAAAAAATCAGGCCTTTGGATTAAATATGTTAATGGTTTAGATCTGTCCACACTGCCACATGGTAAGTGTCTTGCCACATATGATCCTATACCTATATATATATATATATATATGATAATAAATTTACAATAAAGTTGTAAACTGTAAAATAGGAAATAAAATAAGTAATTCTTAATAAACTGACCTAACTTTGATTAATAACCTATAAGCGTTTACCTATTTGATGGAAAGTATGCACAAGAACTTAATATTTCTAGAATTGGCCCTTTTTGATGCCTATAAGTATGGAAGAAATTCATCCTTTTTCTTCATCGAATTAAGGGTAAGTCTTTTGCTTGCTTAGTAGAAGCAAGCAATATGGAACTCAACTTATGGGTTCTAGCTGTGCTACTTTCCACGTTCTTTGCAACTACTAATGCTCAAATAATTATAAGGCCACCATGCATAGTATATCCTCCAACTTTACCTCCGTTACCTATACCTCTCTCAATATTTTGTCCATCTCCACCACCACCTCCACCTAGGTCTCCACCGCCCCCTCCATCACCACCACCACCTCCTTCACCTCCTCCACCATCACCACCACCTCCGTCCCCTCCTCCACCACCATCACCACCTCCACCTCCGTCTCCCCCTCCACCATCACCACCTCCACCTCCGTCACCTCCTCCACCACCATCACCACCTCCACCTCCGTCTCCTCCTCCACCTCCACCTCCTTCTCCCCCACCACCACCACGTCCACGTCTATGCATTGTGTACCCTCCTACTTTACCTCCATTACCTATACCTCTCCCAATATTCTGCCCATCTCCACCACCACCTCCACGTTAGTCACCACTACCTCCTCCAGCCAATGTTGGATAGATCTACATGATCACCGTTATCTCTACTCCATTTCCAATATCTTACCAATAAGCAACCTAATTGTATTATCATCTTTACTAGCCTCAAAATAAAAATTCTCTCAAATATAATACTATAGTTTTTTTCCCTTTCTTTTACATTTTCAATAATAAGACCCTTTCCTAGTAGCCATGCATGTAAACTAGCTACTAGCTATATAATAAGGTGTTGACGTCCCAAGATCCATATGCCTCTGCAACCTTCTCGAGGAAACTGGCTTTGACACATGGAAATCCACTCTTAACTCCTGAAGATATCAAGAGATCTTTAGAGAAGTATTTTCATGGGATGAACTGGTGAATTTCGGAGGATGTTTGGCATATGGTTTATGTACTTTACTGTTACACTTAATAAATAAATGTGTGCATTATCATTGGAATTAAAATTGGTCACATTTTCTCTGTATGCTAAATTAACATTCTCCGTTGATATCACCATGTAATGAAATGGAAAATACAAATCCCCAGCTATATGATCTGCACACAATTAATTATATGTTTATTTTCGCATGTAAAATATATCGTAGGAGAGAAGTTGAAGATTTTAGTAGGAAGGGGCAATTAAGAATAATAAAAGTATAACATATTATACCATGCACAATAGTGAACATTAATTAAATTATTTATTTCTAGTAGAGCTTATAATATTACGAAGATTATAAATATATATACTAATGGAAGATCAACCTTCTTAAAAAACATAAATGTCCGTATTAATAAGCGGAAGGGCAACTAATACATCTGCCAAACTATGCACGATTTTATACATTACCCCATAAACTATTTTTTATTCTACTTTACACACTGAACTACATGAAAATTTTTACAGCTCCATCTTATATTCCCCACCGACAGAATATTCCCATTTGATCTACCGACAGGAGGAGTATATGAGACTGTAGAAATTTTCATGTAGTTCAGGGGGTTAAGTAGAAAAAAATAAGTTAGGGGATAATGTAGAAATTCTCACATAGTTTAGGGGGTATATTGAAATTTTCTCTAGCAATTAAATCAACTTCAAATTTTCATTTAACTGTTCCTCAATTATATTTTTAGATTTATTAGCTTACCAGGTTTTATTTTTATCTGTTAGTGCTTGTAAATGCTCGAATTATGTGTGTCCATAAGCATATATTTATGCTTGTATAATATGCTATAGTTTCATTGATTTTGTCAAAACAGTATTTCAGTTTGTTGGGTTCTTGACCCTTCTATTGCTTGTGCATCGAATAAACAAAGTCATCTGGTAAAGATGAATGCCATTTCTATATTTGCACCGAATTTCAAAGCTTATGTTTTTTATTTTGCTTGAAAGAAATGACCGCTTTTAGTGTCTAGATATTTTTTCACAGTTCACAGTAATTCGTTTGGAAATCATGCATAATAACTTGTGAAAATTATAAAACTATGATATAATTTAATACTTTATTTTTATACATATGCATAAGAAGTATAAATATAAATACATATGAAAATTTTAATGTACCCACCAAATTATATACATAAATTTTGGAATCATCCCATAAACTATTTTTTGCTATTTAACCACCTGAACTATACAAAATTTTCTACGGTCTCATGATCTCCTCCTTCCCGCTGGCGAATCTGATGAGGAATTCCGCCGGTGGGGAAGAGTAGACCATAGAAATTTTCAGGTAGTTCAGGGGGTTAAGTAGGCAAAAAATAGTTTAAGAGGTACTATAGAAAATCGAGTATAGTTTGGGGATTTATTAAAATTTCCTCTAAATTTTAAGAACAACTAAACTACGGTATTAGTTCCCAATTTAGCACAATCAAGAATGTAAATTAGTTCATGGTATTTTTAAGTGTTTGACCTTTATTAGAGATAATTCCAGTTGCTTTAAACTATAAGCTAGATGGAAGAAATATTAACAATATATATTGCACATATATATATATACCGTTAAAATATAATACAAAGATGGTTCCACGATACGTATATTTGGATATAGTACGGTTTGAATAAACCATCTAAAAAGTAAATTTAAAAATGATTAAGACTAACAAATTTTAAATAATTAGTATAAAATCATATATATTAATATTGTAATGTACAAAGAAAACAAGTTATAACTATATTTAAACAAAATGCTCCAGTTAAACGCAGCACAAAATAAGCAGACTGAATTAAATTGGAAAATTTATAAAGAATATATAATGATACAAATTATTTTTCCTACATTATTTTATGGTATTTTTGTTAAGTAGAGTATTTAGATAAATCTCTTCTTCTTTTGTTTTGGCAATTTTGACACTACAAAAAAACAATCAAATTCCAACAAAAAAATTCCAACGAAGTAGAAAATAGTTGGATTTTTTACAATTCCAACGGAAGTGCTATATTATATCGTTTGAAAATTCCAATGAAAATTCCAACGATAAAGAAAACCGTTGGTATAAGTTGTTGGAATTTCCGCTGGAATTTAAAATTCCAACGGAAATTCTAACACCACAACAAACCGTTGGAAAATTCCAACAATAATTCCAACGGTAATAAAATCGTTGGAATAAACAACTGGAAATACTGTTGGAATTTTAAAAATTCCAACATAAATTTCATCGCTAAAACATATCATTAGAAAATTCCAACAAAAATTCCAACGGTAATCACAATGTTGGAATTAATCGTTGGAATTTCCGTTGGAGTTTTTAAAATTCCAACGGAAATTCCAATGGTACAACAAGTTGTTGAAAAATTCGTTGGAAACTCCAATACCATTGGAAAATTTCAATAGGGTTAAAAGATTTGATAGTATTATCCATATCAATAAAATATATCTTCTCTTTTGGAGTCAATCATATTAAAACTACATAGTTAAACGTGCTTGACTTGGGACAAATTGATGATGGATGGCCTACTGGGATGTTAAAGATATTAGACAATAAGATAAAATGATTGAATATTTCAGTGGATATATACCATTAGAATTACCATTGGATTAAATTTCAATGGTATAACTCTGTTGGAATAACCGTTGGAGTTTTTTCCAACAATTATATATATATATATATATATATATATATATATATTCAATGGATATACCATTGGACTAAATTACAATAGTTTAACTATGTTGGAATTAGTGTTGGAAAGTATATTGGAGTTTTTTCCAATAGTTGTATATTCCAATGGATAAACACCGTTGGAAGTACCGTTGGAATATTTTTCCATTGGAATTTCCATTGAATTTTTCCATTCCAAATGCCCATTTTACCAACGATGCATTTATTGTTGGAATTTCCGTTGAAATCAATAATTCTAATGGTAATTGGCCATATTCCAACATATTTTTCCGTTGGAATTACATTGTTTTCTTGTAGTGTTAAAATATAATTGATTATGTATTCAAATAGTACTCGGTAGTAGTGAATATATATATATATATATATATATATATATATATATATATGAGTATACAACACAAGTGATGTTGGACCACGAGCTTGTAGCTCAAGTGGTATCACTTACCCTTTTAAGAGTGTTAACCAGGTTCGAACCCCCGTATCATTCACTTTCTTTGAGATTTATCTCTTCCTCTCCAATATTCTCAACTTATTAAAAAAATACAAGTGATGTTGGAATAGTTTAATTTATAGTGTAGTGTTTTGTCCCACATATAAAGCTTGTGAGCGTGTACACTTGTTTTTAAGAGAAAAGCAAGTAGGCTTATAAATTGGAATTAGAGGTGTCAATCGTTTCGTGTTTCATTTTCGCGGGTCGTGTTCCGATATGAGTATTATAGGTTTGACCCAAACATGGCCCATTAATTATTCGTGTCAAGATACACGATCCGTTTATGACACGGGTAATCTGACACGACACGAAATACCTATATAATTTAAAGCCAACACGAAAAAAAAATGGAGAAAAACTAAAATTACAAATAAAAAATACATTAAATTTATTAGGAAATGCATTAAATAATTTTTCCATCATCATATAACCAACTAAAATATCACAAATATGAAAATAATGTCACTATAAAATTAAATGGGTTAAATAGGCCAATCGTGTCGACAAGCGGGTCGATGTGACATGACTTATTTATTTCCCATGTTAACCGTGTCGGACCCGATTTTGACTTGAACCTGCTAAGGGTTGTACCTGTACCTGCTAAATTCGTGTTAGGTTCGTGTCAAATTATCGTGTCATGTAACAAATTGACGCCCCTAACTGGAATATTAGCCTTGTCCAAGTAGGCCTTTCGTTGCACTTATATGCAAACATATATATATATATAATATTATTTATGACTTGGACTTGTGCTTGGCTTGAATAAATTAAAAATTTATAAATATTATGAAATTTTATTTTCAGATTTGAAAGAAATATATTTTTAATTTTTGAAATTACAACATTAATAGTTGTATCTTTTCGATTATTCATTTTTATTCTCGAAATGTGACATAATTTTGAAAAGGAAATATTGTGTCTTTTTATTCCAAACCTTTTATTTTCTATAAAATATAAGTTATCTACTGATCAAAATCACTGTCTTCTATCTTTTATTTTCAAAAGAATATAAGGGAATTGTTGTCTTAAACCAAATTACATCAGATTGTTATAATCACCACGGTAGAGGCAATATTGCATTTTGGAGAATTGTTCTCGCATCTCAACGTCATTGATAATTTCGTTTTTCTATAAAAATAATCTAAAAGCTATATCATGGATTCCACCATGACTTCTATCGTGAAGAATTCTTTCAAAATTCTGAAAGAATGAAATTATCCACTTGGCACTACGAGAAAAAAGTAAAACGACATCGATGTTTAACCCATGTCTATTAAGGTAAATAACCGATTTAATGGCCCTGTTGTTAAAGGGGGGTTATTCAACATTGTTTTCTAACCAATGTTTTTTCATCTAGCAACAAAGATTATCACCCGATGCCGATTAGAGACAAAATTGATGTTAATGCCCATGTGGTTAAAGTGGGGGGTTCTTCAACATCGTTTAGAATCCGATGTCTTTTCCTACAAAGACTACAGTGATATATTAATGTCGAAGAATAACCAATGTCTTTGCCACAAATAACAATGGTTTACCTTCGTTGTTTGGGCTTGATTTTGAACTGGTGTCTTTATGCAAAAAAACATTGTCTTACATAGCCGATGTGTTGTGCTATTTCAAAATTATCTAAAAATCCTGTAATCGAACAATAGTAATACCAATTTAATGTATCTAAATCTACCATCTTTACCATCAGTTACAATTTAAATGCAAATATACCAATACAATCTTTGGAACATAACTTACATATATAAGTTGTCATCAACTACAAAATGTTTCATGCGTTTTGTTCTTCGCAACATTAATAAGCTATTACACAAAGAATACTATACAATTGACATAAGTTTCAGACATGTCTTCCATAGATTTGATTTCAGTTGCAGCTTTTTGAATCAACCAATCAAGTCATGCATCATCTGAAATAGAAAATCAAAATGGCATAGAAGAGCATGTTATTGAACTGAACAAGATGGGAAATATAAGTAATTAAGATAATCTCCTAGCACGCTCTGCTCTTGAACTTCTCTATCTGCTTCGAGATACGGTTTCTCTTTAAAACATAGTCAGAGATCATAGAGACAATTATTAAATCTCTAATCAAAGTTCTTATACTGATTAAATCACAAGATTCACAACCTGATGAGCATATCAGGATATTTTTTACATGAAATTAACTATCACTAAACATACTTATGCCAAGCTTCTTGAAAAGTTTTAAGTTCCGGATTAGTTTATAAGAATCAACTAAAGACTAATGTTCTTATTTTACTTGTGAACAGATGCATTGATGTTTTAAGTTTATGTTTCTGTAGTTTTGTCTCTCTAGTCAAAATATACTAGCCACTTTACACTATCTAACATTTATTACAACTTTCCAACTAATATAAGAGAAATCATTCCAACCGTGCATGCAAAGAGAACAAAACAATGCTGGAAAAGAAAACTTGCAACATATATAATAACACAAGAAAAAATCACCTAATCATCAGGTGATAGGAAAAAATGTACTATTAACATTAATTGTATGCACACGTATGACAATATTCGGCATCGTGATGCACTTGCTGCTTACAAATAATGTAGTTGGTTTGTCCATAAGGTGTCCATCTAAAACCTAGATTACAAAAGCACTACCAAATTATTTTAAGAACAATATTTTTTTTCAAATAAATTTTCTCAAATAAAGAACACTTTTTTCAGAACAAAGTGCTTCCAAATTGAATTGATTGTGATGCAATATAAATAACGGAATTCCAACAAAGTTCACCATGAATAACATGTTTCTTATCTCAAGCGCCGACTATACAATTTCTGTAACAACTCTTCACACTAGCCAATGGAAAGTCTTTGCTATGAAGAACTACGAGCATATATAATTCATTAATGTATGGATATTTCTATAATTAAGTTTATGTGGTCCATTCCCTCCCACCAACAGATATAGGAAAAAAGAAGACATGAAAAAAATGAGAATTGAGACAATAAGAAGTTTATTAATGGAAAAAAAAGTTCATTAATGAAACATGGCCTAAAATGAGTGTATCCAATGCATGCAATTAATATTCACTCACTATATATGACATTTTAAACACATGGAGTGCTCGCTCACACTAGTACAAAAAAGGCCATAAAATCACCAAATATGTTGAAATTGAGAATCAAGATTGCAGAAGAATTAAAGAGATTGCAGAAAGATTAAAGAACAGAGCTAGAGAATTCTTGAGAGGATGAAAAGTATAATATTGAACTTAATGATAATAATGTGTACAAGAGTGTATTTATACAATCAGGGAAATGAAAGATAAATCATCACAACCGTTCATCAAACTTGTAACAAATAAACTGATTTTTGACTAATAACTGAATAAACTAACTATTGAGCTGTTTTGTTGATTTTTTTGGTTTTGATTCTTGACACTCCCCACAAGCGGAGCATGTATATCTATCATGCCAAGCTTAAGAATAATCTGCTGAAAGAGGTTGGGAGGTAATAATGGCCTGGTCATGAGGTCTACAAGTTGTTGACTGGAGGGTATATGTATCAATTTGATGAGACCTTGTTGAATTTTCTCTGTCACAAAATGGCAATCTAGTTGGATATGCTTTGTCCTCTCATGGTGACAAGCATTTTGAGAAATGCAATAAGCTGACCTACTGTCAGTATAAACAATAGATGGTTGTACTTGTGGACTCTGTAGGTCTTGAAGAAGATAATTAATCCATTGTAATTCACAACTAATTAGAGCAATAGTTCTATATTCTGCTTCTGCTGATGAGCGGCTTATAGTGGTTGTTTCTTAGCCTTGCAAGATATAAGAGAATCTCCCAAATAAACTGCATATCCACTCATACTTCTTCTAGTTTCAGTACATTTAGCCCATTTTGCATCAGAGAACCCCTTTAGAATTGGTTGTGAAGTAGCAGAGTAGAAGAGGCCTTTTTCTGGAGATGATTTGATGTATCTTAATATCTTGTGTGCAACTGAGAGGTGTGTAGTAGTGGGATGTACCATAAACTGACTCAAATATAGAAGCCTGCCAATTAATCTCCTACAGACTGAAGGATCTGGCAGAGGAGTATCATCCTTGTTATTTAAATCAACTTTGGAATCCATGGGTGTTGAGCTGGACTTGAAACCAAGATAGCCAGTTTCAGTTAGTATGTTAAGAGCATACTTCCTTTGGCATATACTAATCCCTTTGGATGACCTTGCTACTTCTATTCCCAAAATATTCGTGAGAGTACCAAGATCTTTAATGGTGAACATTGAATGTAAATGAGATTTAATATCATGTATCTCTTTCAAGTTGTTTCACTCATATCACATCATCTACATAAACACATAAAACGTAATAGAGTCGAATGGATTTCACAAATAAAGAATGGTCGACCTTGATCGAGCAAAGCCGTAAGAAATGAGACAAGAGTGAAGTTTCTGAAACCACTGCCTGAAGCTTGTTTTAATCCATAGAGGATCTTGTTTAATTTGCAAACTCTCGTATCCTTTGGATCACAATAACCAAGGGAGGTTTCATATAGACCTCTTCATGTAAATCACCATGTAAGAAAGGCATTGTTCACATCTAGTTGATGATAAAACCACCCTTTGATAGATGCTATTGCTAAAATCAACCCAACAGTACTAATTTTAGTGTCAGGAGAAAAGGTTTCAAAATAATTTAAACCTTCTTCTTGAGTGTAACTTTTGGCTTCAAGTCTTGCCTTGTACCCTTCCAAAGAACCATCAGATTAATTTGTACACCCATTTACATCCTATACAGTGTTTAGAAGGAGGTAACTCAGTCAGTGTCCAAGTATTGTTCTTTTCAAGGGCTTGAGTTTCTACTGATATATCATCTCTCCATTCTTGAATTTTATTGGCTTGATCAAAAGTTTTTGTTCACTAATTTGAGTGATGCTAGCAAAGATATGCCCTATAATTGTCTCGAGAGATTAGAAGTAGACAAGTATTGTGAAATAGGATAAAGATTTGTAATGCATGGCTTAGCATAAGAGTTTTGTGTGATGGATTGAGGCGAACACAATCATAAATTTGTAAATAATGAGGGACAACTCTATTCCTGATTTCCTAGGATGACTAGAATGTCCAGGTTGTGAAACATCTCGTATGAATGATTTCTTATTGATCTTGCTCTAAATGAGCAAATCATAATTTGTTCAGATTATGAACAGTCTTTCGAACCAAAGAAGGCATGAACTGGATTACGAAAATAAGAAAATGAAAAATCAAATATTATTTGTGAATAAAGGGATGAAATTTGAAAGATCATCCTTTTGTGAAGAACTAGTAAGGTGAACGTCGTTGCACATGAATCAAATAATTTTATTAATTTAATTCAAATAAAATCTATAAATTGGAAATGATTTGTATTATATTATTTGTATTTATAATAAATGCTTTAGAAGTTATGATGAGTATATTGTATTCGATGTTAATATATGATTCATCATCCTAATAATTTCTTCTCTTCTTGTAATGATCCGTGTTGTATTATATTATTTGATTAACTTGTATATTCATCCTAATAATTTCTTCTCTTCTTGTAATGATCCGTGTTTGGATTAACTTGTATTCGGGAATATTTATCATTTGCAATGAATTCGGATTTGGATTTGTTAATGGTGTTATATTAAATGATTGCGTTGTCATGAATATTTAGAGTTTTAAATTTATTTCTGCAAAAGAATTACAGGAAAAAGAATTGGACAACAGAAAAAATCCTTTGCGAAACTCGTTGTCTATTACCCGATAAGAAGACAACTATATATAATCGTTGCCAGTCCGTTGTCTAATACACAAAACACAACAGTGATTCACCGTGGTCTTTGATGAAAAAAGATCTGTTGTAGATATCGGTGTAAAAGAGGGCGTCAATAGACAATAATGTTTCACCGTTGTATTTGACAGTAATAGACAACGGTGTTTGACCGTTTCAAAAATGTTGTGCATTGGGTTATAGACAACATTTTTGCAACGGTGTTTCACCGTTGTCGTTATGTAAAAAGACAACAGTGGAAAGTCGTTGTGTATTAGCGCCCTCTTTCACAACACAGATATCTACAACAAATTTTATCCTAAAAGACAACGGTGAATCACTGTTGTCCATTAGCATTTTTCTTGTAGTGACAACACTAATATATATTATTTTATGTTGAACATGCATATACGATTAGGCTGTGTTTGGTTGCCTTCATGCATGTAGGGGCGTTCCCTCAAGCAATGGTGGTGGTGGGGGGGGGGGGGTTAGCCCCCCCAAGCTTCTCAACTAAATCTAGCTTATATATATATATATATATATATATATGCTTATATATGTGTGTGTGGTGTAATTTAGTTGTAGAATTAAGATGGGAAAATAATTTCTTTGGTTTTTTAACTTAGACTATTTTGATATTTAATCCTCTATGTAGTCACCTTTAAATCTTAGTATAATATTTTTTCAAAACTTGGATATTTACTCCTATTTTGACCGAAATTGTATAATTTTATCGGAAATTGATAACTACGACAAATCAGGTATAAACATGTCAACAAATTGGGCATATTGGTGATTTCACGCAAAAATTACTATCAAAATATTAAAATCTTCTAATTTTTTGTGTCAATTTTTGGTGATTTGATTAATCAAAATTTGTTCCAAATCACCAAAATCCAAAAAAAAAAAGACACGTTAGCCAACTACAGTAAAATTATAGAATTTCGGTTGAAATTGGACTAAATGTTCAAATTTTTAAAAGATTGTTTCCCCGAATTAAATTGGCGTTAGAATTTAGTTATAGAGTTAAATATTTGGTTTAAATATATATTTGATGTACTTTTTTTTTCATTCAGCCCCCCCCCAATTAATATTGGTCTAGCTCCGCCCCTGCATGCATGGCATAAAGCTTGATTATATCTCATTGGATATGTAATACTAATCCTATGCAACCAACCAATCCCATTCGATTGTTCGGTTGGCCTATATATTGGGTTTTTGACTATCTGTCACGCCCCAAACAGGACGCGACGACGATCAACAACTTAAATACAAATAGACCAAACAAAACTTCACGAATATCAACGAAAACCCAATGAAACAGTCAAATAGCAAAAAAAATAAAATAACATAAGTACAAATTACAACTTACAGTCCCACAAATATCCGAATTACATCCCCGAAATCAACTAAAGATAACAACTTAAGAGTCAAAGGGCCCTACGCCCTTCAGTTACAAATCGAAATGAAAGGAGAATAAAAGAGTCCAACAACTAATACAAGAAATGAGTCCAACGACAACAACATGTAGTAAGTCCAACAAGCGGGGTACAAGAGCTCAATCTGTGGTCGGTTCAACGTCTTCAATGAAGTCCTCATCTAAAGGTTAGAAAACAGGAGGGGATGAGACATAAATCTCAGTGGATGGGGTGATCGTGTGCAAGTGTGGCGATATATAGTTAATGCGAGAAACAGTTGTATGAAAATGCGTGAGATATGATGCATGAACTCAAACACAGTCCACATACGTCGTGATAAAATATGTTTAAGTAATATACTTATACAGTTCAAGAAAACAGTTCGTGGCCACACAAGCACTGTGAATCAGGCAAGACAGGTAGGATTGCGTACGGAATGTAACGCCAATCCTATGCAAGACAATTAATGGTTGCGTATGGATTTGTAGCGCCAACCAATGCAATACAAGTAGCGGTTGCGTACGGATTTGTAGCGCCAACCAAACAATACAAGTAGCGGTTGCGTACGGATTTGTAGCGCCAACCAAACGGGTCCGATTAACTCCGGAATCGTGTGGATCAGACAGCGATTCCTTCGTTCTTTCTTGTAATTCCCCGAGCAAGATGGTCCAAGACCTGTCACCTTATCGCTCCATAGGCAAAGACAAAATCCACAGTGGAGCTTGCAAGGCTCGGATTTGTCATAATCATGATTATACCTCAAGTACTACGACCCGCTTCCCTTGGACAAACACCACCCCTTAGTTGCGGGATTAGGACGATGGGGCCGGAAGAGTGGAATAGCAGCCGAGCTGCTCGGTTCCATCCCCGACGTATCCATTCCGACTGTGAGCTCGACACACCAAGTTGACTCAGGCAGAAAAGTAAAAACAAGTTTATGTAGTCAACCAGGCAGTCGAGTATTATTGATTCAGGGAAGCAGTTCAGGAAAATTTTCGAAAATCGCGAGTGGCAATTATGGCGTTGATGGAGTCATTTGGATGAAGATGATTACCGGAAGGATAAGAAATCTTCGATATCATGAAAGATTAGGTGGAACATAAGTTCCGTTATAGATTCAAAATCGCAAGATTTGCGGCGGAAACCTGATCGGGTATTAATCGGTCAAGACGATCCGATAAGTCAAGGGTTTTTGAGAAAATAAAATATTTTATTTAATAATTAAAGTCGAGAGGGTCCAATCTTTGTTTTAGTAAAAGGAAAATAATTTGAATTAGGTCGTTGATAAAAAGAAAATTTACAATTAGCCCCGTTTTGTAAAAACCAATACTTTTGAGGTTAAAAATTGAATAAATAAATATATACCGACCTTGAAAAATTATGAGGTCAGTTCCAAAAATCTCTAAATTGTTCAGAGATTCAGGTTTTTAAAGTTTTGAGGTCGAGTTTTTATAAAATTCTCACATTGGCCCCAAATTTGTTAAAATTGTCATTTCGGACCTTAACTTTAAAACAATCGGAACTCACAAACCGGAAGGTATTTTAATGTGATTCCAGTTGGAAAATATCACTAAGGTTAGTAAGATATTTGGACAAAAGCTGTTTTTAAAAGAAATAAGTGTAAGTCCTTTAACTTTTGAAAATCTCATTTTTGTCCCATTTTGAAATAATTGCCTTTAAGGCTTTTAGGGGTCCAATTGTTATGAAAATTGAACCTTGAGTCCTGTAACAATATGCTGAGAAAACTTGATTTATCTTCATTAAGAGATTACATATATATACACAAGTGGTTGGGGACACATAGCCTAAAGTCATCAACCCACTACCTAAAGTGACATAACATGTTCCCTAAAGTGCTATAACATGTTCCCTAAAGTACTCATTAATAATATATACATTTACTTTAACACTCCCCCTCAAGTTGATGCATAAACATTGATCATGCCCAACTTGTTACAAAGATAATCAACCCGAAACCCATTAAGAGCTTTTGTGAAGATATCTCCCGAGTTGTTCTCCGCCACGTATCCCGTAGAGATCAAGCCTTTCGAATCTTTTCACGAACAAAGTGACAATCAATCTCAATATGTTTGGTTCGTTCATGAAAGACTGGATTGGACGCAATGTGAAGTGCACTTGGTTGTCGCACCATAACTTACCCTAGTATAGAAACTTTAAAACCTACTTCACTCGAGGAGTTGATGTATCCACATTATTTCACATGCGATTTAGCCATGGCCCTATATTCGATTCTCGCACTGAACGTGAGACCACATTTTGCTTTTTGCTTTTCCATGATACCAAATTACCTCCAACAAATACACACAACTGAAGTAGATCTTGATCTTCCTTGGATCCCGCCAATCAAGATCTGAAAAACCTTCAATCCTAGTATGCCCGTGATTGCTATATAGAATTCCTCGCCCAGGTGCTCCTTTCAAATAGCACAAAATATGCTCGACAGCTTTCCAATGGTCTTTTGTTGGAGATGACATATACTGGCTTACCACACTTACCGAATAGGCAATATCTGGACGAGTAACGGTTAGATAGTTCAATTTCCCAACCAATCTCCTGTATCTCTCCGGATCTGGAAACAATTCGCCATCTTTTGTAAGTTGTGCATTAGGAACCATAGGAGTGTTGCATGGTTTAGCCCCTAATTTTCCTGTTTCAGATAATAAGTCAAGCACATATTTTCTTTGAGATAAGAATATCCCTTTCTTACCTCTCAGCACTTCAACGCCCAAGAAATATTTTAGTGCCCCTAAATCTTTTGTATGAAACTGGGTATGAAGAAAAGTTTTGAGAGATGAGATACTACCAGTATCACTTCCAGTAATGACAATATCATCAACATAAACCACTAATAGAATGACACCAGCTGTAGATTGTTTGTAGAATACCGAATGATCTGATTTACTCTTCTTCATGCCAAAATTCTCAATAGCTTGACTGAATTTTCCAAACCATGCTCGAGGACTCTGTTTCAAACCGTATAAGGACTTACGAAGACGACAAACTTTCCCAAACTCCCCCCGAGCAACAAACCCGTGGTTGCTCTAAGTAGACTTCTTCCTGAAGATCACCATGAAGAAATGCATTTGTGATGTCTAACTGATGTAAAGGCCAAGAATATGTGGCTGCCATAGAAATGAACAACCGCACAGATGTGAGCTTAGCGACAGGTGAAAAGGTGTCAGAATAATCAACTCCATATGTTTGAGCATATCCTTTAGCAACAAGCCGTGCTTTCAATCTAGCAACAGTTCCATCCGGATGAGTTTTAATAGCAAAAACCCACTTACAACCAATAGCCTTTTTACCTGTAGGTAAGTCAACTAAGTCCCAAGTACCATTACTATCTAAAGCAGTCATCTCCTCAATCATAGCCTTGTGCCAACCCGGATGGGATAAAGCTTCATGAACAATTTTTGGTATAGAGAGAGAATCAAGAGATGCAATAAAAGAACACGAGGATGGTGATAAATGATTATATGATACAAATGAGGATATAGGATAAGTACATTGTCGTTTACCTTTACGGCGCAATAGGAGATCATCACTTGATCCTGGATCGATGACGGAAGAAGTGGTGCGGACACGGAGCGGGAGAGGAGCCGTTAGGGAAGATGGGCTGCGACGAGTATAAACTTGTGTTATGGGAGGTTTAGCAGGACCTAGCGAAATGTCTGAACTAGAGGATGTAATAGTGTAGATTAGAACATCATCGACGTCCCCCGGAGTCGAAGGACCGGTCGAGGGTGCAAATGGAGTTTGTTCAAAAAAGTGACATCGGCCGACACAAAGATATTTGTTAAGAGTGGGGCAATAACACCGATAACCTTTTTTGCACACGGAATATCCAAGGAAAATACATTTTAGAGATTTGGGATCAAGTTTCGTAATGTGGGGTCGAACATCCCAAACAAAACAAGTACAACCAAATGTTCGTGGCTCAACAGGAAATAAGGATTTGCCTGGAAAGAGAACCTGAAAAGGAATGTCACGAGACGAGAATAGAAGAGGGCATACGATTAATCAAAAACAAGCAAACGTGGAGACGGCATCGACCCCAAAAATGTTTAGAAACATGCATTTGAAATAGTAAAGCTCGAGCGATCTCGAGAAGATGTCTATTTTTATATTTCAAAGAACGCCATTTTGTGATGGCGTATCTACACAAGAAGTTTGGTGAATAATGCCATTTTGTACCATATATTTTTGAAAGGATTCTGACAAGTATTCTTTAGCATTATCATCAACAAAAATTTGGATGGATGTGTATTGAATTGAGTTCGGATTTCAAAGACAAAAGGTAGTAAAATGATGAAATAATTACAACGATTTTTCATTAAAAATAACCATGTCATTCGAGAATAATCATCAACAAAGGTGACAAAATACTTAAACCCAATTTTAGACACTCTGAGACAAGGACCCCAAACATCAGAATGAACTAACGCAAACGGAGCATTAGCTCGCTTATTGACTCGAGGAGTAAAACTCGAACGATGGTGTTTAGCAAACTGACACGACTCACAATTGAATGCAGATATACTGGAAAATTGAGGACAAAGTTTCTTCAACGTAGAGAATGAGGGATGTCCTAACCGACAATGTGCCGTAAAGGGTGTAACATTGCTAGAACAAGCAAGAGACTTTGGAATGTGTGTATCAAGGATGTAGAGGCCCCCAGATTCATGTCCTTTACCAATAATCTTCTTCGTCATAAGATCCTGAAACAAGCAAAAATCAGGAAAGAATGAGACACAACAATTAAGGGAACGGGTAAGTTTACTAACAGAAACCAAATTAAAGGATAAGTCTGGTAGGTTTAGAACAGATTGTAGAGGGAGGGAGGGTGTGGGGATAATGGTGCCAGATCCCAAAACATGAGATATGGAGCCATCTGCTAATGTAACCGATGAACTAGGAGTATGAGATTGAAAGGAAGTAAAAAGACCTGAATTACCTGTCATGTGATCGGTTGCACCAGAATCAATGACCCACTTGGAAGATGAGGAAATAAGACATGCTTGAGGTTTACCTGAATCAGCGATGGCAGTGATTGAGGAAGATGAAGACTTTAGAGTTTCTTGGTATTGTGAGAACTTAGCATAGTCATCGGCAGAAATTAAAACGGACTCAAGAGGAGCATTAGCCGAGGCGAGATGTGTTGAATGGCTAAACCGATTCTTTTCATTGTAATTTTGGACATCCTTCTTAAAGTGTCCGGTTCGTGACAATAGCGACACAAAAATGTGGCTCAAATCCGGTCCCCGAGCCCCGACATTTTGAGGAAAGTTTCATACTGGATTGCCATTTTTGTACATCGGTTTTTTTTTAATCGAAGTGTGACTCACAAAAGCATTATGAGTTGAAATAGGCGTTGAATTTTCAAAGTCAGGATTCTCGCTAAAAACTTCTTGAAGTGATGATATCTCGGGCTAGACATGCACTTGAGATTTCGCAGCCTCTCGAATTCGAAGGTAAACTCACAAGAAACTCATAACGGCCATCTTTTCACGTTGAGTCGCTGAGCTTTTACATCGATTAAATGGAAATAACAAATTAAGTTCCTCATGAGTTTTCTTAAAATCCATAAAATAATCGATGAGGATCTTTCACCTTTTTCTCGCACGATAAAAGCTTGACATATATCATACATACGTCCGATATTTCCTTCCCCGAATATACAAATGCTAAGTAATCCATTAATTCTTTCACAAATTCACAATGATTTATCATACCAACAACGTCACTATCAATGGAATTACGAATTTGTAAAAATAAACGAGCGTCGTCTTGTAGCCAAGTGACCTTTGAATCATCATGAGGTGGGTCCTCGGTTAAATGTTGATCCATAGAAATACTACGCAAATAGAGTCGAATAGTTTTAGTCCACTCTAAATAATTAGACTATTAAGTTTATGATCCGTTATTTTAGACATGACGGAATCGATTCAGACGTAGTCACGATTTCTTTTTCATCTATATTTGTCGAATACCAATCGAATAATAGATCCAAAACTCAACAAAAATGGACCAAAGGCTGAAATTTAATAAGGTCAAACCTGGTCAAATCGATCCAACACAAAGGGAATGTTGACCGAACGAACCAACGGCGACCGTGAAAATAAAGAGCACCAAGACGGCAAAGATCGACAAATGGCGTGATCGACAGACGGCAAAGAATCGAGCGATCGGGCAATGGGCAAGCGTAGACGGCGATGGCAATGGGATGATAGATGGGAGAAAAAGCAAAGTAGGCGACAGCACAGCAAAACCGACGAGTGAACTTCTCCAAAAATGTGTGGCGCGTGTGAACAAGATTAGGAAAAAAAAAAAATCTGAGATTTTTTTTTTTTTTTTTTTTTTTCAAAAACCCTAACCCCAAAATCAAAAACTCCTAAACCCTCTCTTGAACCTCAGCTATGTGCTTTGATACCATGTAACAATATGCTGAGAAAACTTGATTTATCTTCATTAAGAGATTACATATATATACACAAGTGGTTGGGGACACATAGCCTAAAGTCATCAACCCACTACCTAAAGTGACATAACATGTTCCCTAAAGTGCTATAACATGTTCCCTAAAGTACTCATTAATAATATATACATTTACTTTAACAAGTCCAAAATATAATTAAGTTATAGTTAAATTAGTATTTCCAGGTGCATGGGCTGCATAAGTCCTGGAATTTTCATTTGGGTCCTCAATTTTAATCTTTTACAATTCGGTCCCTCAATTTTAGTAAAATTACTTTCCAAGCTCTAAACACTTGGATTTTTGGAATACATTTAAAATATGACATTTACAGTCCCTTAAGAGTTAAAATTTCAAATTTTAAAATTAAGGTCTGGTACAGTTTCAAAAATTACAAAGTAGCCCTTAAACTTCTCAAATTTTACAATCTAGTCCTTGGGCCTTTAAAGGTGTATTTTATTTATCTTAAAACTCTTAAAACTTTATTAAAATGTCCAAAAATCATTTTTGAACCTGAGTACAATCCCAAAATTTGAAATTCGCAGAGGGGTCCCTTAAGTTTTATTTTCTTGCAATTAAGTCCATCAACTTTCCATTTTTGTATTTTAAGTCCAAAAAATGAAGTTTAATCAATTATGATCGACTTGTCCAGGTTATAAGTCATCCAAAATATGGATTTCAAAGATCATACACATGCATGTCCAATTCATACAAGAATTCATCAAATAGAACATTAAATTGTACATGCATGCACCTAAATTTCAATAAATAGTATTTTTGAGCAACCTTTGAGAAATTTCATAACTTGATACATAAAATTGACATGCAATACATAAAATATATATATCTCAAGTGCTCATGATCAAAACACTACATGCCTTTAACAAAAGCACCTAGAAGTTGCAAGGATTTTTCCACCCACCTTAAATTTAGAGAGTTGTGAAATAAATAGGATAATTTCACAACTTGGTTTGAGGTCACTTAGGTTAGCCCCTAAGTCAAGAAATATAAAAAATTTAGAGTTAGCAAAAATGAGTGAAAAATTAAGAAGAAAAAGAAGAAGATAAAAAAATTGGAAATACTACACTTTACCTTGTGTAGTAGGTGATTTGAAACTAGTTGAAGCTTCAAGTTTGGGATTTTTGGTTCAACTCCAAAATCACTTAAAGTCAGCCCCTATTTCTCAAAAATGAAAAAGGGGTGTTAAAATTTGAAGAAAATAGGGGGAAAGAAAAAAGACGGGCTCTAGTGTCCAAATCTTACCTTGTAGTCCAATTTCTCTAAAAATTACTCTTCAAGTCTTCTAAATTGATCACCATGCATGCATGTCTTCAAGTAGTCTTCTAAATACCTCAAATCAAAATTTCAAACTTAACTTAAGAAGAGAAGGTGATGAGTAGTAAGATATCAAGTTGAATTGATGAATGAAATTTCTTACCTTAGAGATAGGGGGTTCGAATTTTTTGATTTGAGTAGGAATAATGTTTGTTTTTGTTTAGATGTTTGAAGAAAGAAGGAGTGTTTGATGATATTAAGAAGATGTTCTTGAAGGTATGAAGATATGCTTGAAAATGTGAAGGACTAGTGTTTGAAGATTTGAAGATGTGAAGAAATGGTTCTTGAAGGTTTGAAGATATGAAGAATTGGTGTTTGAAGATTTGAAGATGTGAAGAAATGGTTCTTGAAGATTTGAAGATATGAAGGAATTGTTCTTGAAGATATGAAGAAGTGTTTGAAGATATGAAGAAAGTGTTTGAAGATATGAGGAAATGGATGAATATATGCATAGAGAGATGTTGAGGATTTTAGAGAGAAGTTGGAGAAAATGGTTGAATGATGAATGTGTTGGATAAAAATGAATTTGTTTTGATAATACTAGGCCTAATGGCTGAAAATTGAGTGAGAGAGATCAAGTTTGGTGTCTTACAATTTGTCTCTTGCATGGAGACAAAAAGGAGAGTCAAAGGTATGGGCAAGGAATGGGTTTGAATGGAATTTGAGAGAAAAGAGGGGAATGTTGGGAGATTTAATGATAAAGAATTTATGTATAAGATGATGTGTATAATGTTTGAATTAATGGTATAATTATACACAAGATGACTAATATAAGGTGTATGTGTACAAGAGTTGGATGATATTTTTACTCCAAAAAATCCCATCATTGCCGTCCACAAAAGGGCAATTTGGTAATTCCATATATTTTTTTTGTCCCAAATTTGATGATAATAGTTGAATAATATCAATCTCCAAAATAATTAGTGAGTTCCTTGATCACTTATAAGTCTCATGATCACTTATACTAATCAAATTCTTAATTCTATAAGGTAAAAGTCTCTAAAATAATAGTCTCTTAAAATTCTAGGGTGACTAATAAATACAAAAATAGTAATAATGATCAATCAAATGATCATAAATGTGAAATAGAATTAATGATGATCAGGATCATAAGTAATTAAATAGAATGAAAGAAAATACAAAATATATATATTATTATTAATTACCCGTCAAAGTGACGCGGTAAAATAGTCGATCAAATACATAGTCGACAAAAGAATCAATTACATGCTCGGAAAAATCAGGGGCTTCACATCCACCCCTCCTTAGAAGAATTTGGTCCCCAAATTCTCTTCAGAATAGTTCTGGATATTGATTCCTCATGTCCTCTTCCATCTCCCACGTTGCGTCTTCGTCTCGGTTGTGGTTCTGCCACACCACTTTAACCATCGGAATTTCTCTCTTACGCAACTGTCGTATCTGCTGATCAATGATCCGGATCGGCCTCTCGGTGTAAGATAAATTTTCCATTAGAGGAGGAGTATCACGAGTGATGATATGTTCGGGATATGGTTGATACTTCTTCAATCTTGATACGTGGAATACATCGTGCATTCCCGCATATGGTGCTGGTAACTCGAGTCGGTAGGCTAACTTCCCGATCCTCTCTAAAATTTTGTAAGGTCCAACATATCTCAGACTCAACTTGCCTCCTTTCTTCGGATTGATTAATGCTTTCCGTGGTGAGAGTTTGAGAAATACTTGATCTTCGACTTCAAATTCCAAATCCTTTCTTCTCTTGTCCGCGTAACTCTTTTGGCAGCTCTTAGCTGTGCGAATCCGCTCCTTGATCAGCTTGACCTTTTCCATGGCCTCCTGAACTAAGTCAACCTTTGGAATCAAGGGCGACTTTCGTTTCTCTTTCGGAGTCCATTGGTCATCAATCTCCCAGTGTAGTGGGGATCTACATTTTCGCCCATATAATGCCTCGTAAGGTGCCATCCCAATCGTGGCTTGGTAACTGTTATTGTAGGTGAACTCGGCTAATGGTAAGTGTGAATCCCAACTTCCTTGGAAATCCAATGTGCAGGCTCGCAACATATCTTCCAGGGTTTGAATCGTTCGCTCAGACTGTCCATCAGTTTGTGGATGTGCTGTCTTGCTGAAACTTAGCGAGATACCCAATTCCTCGTGCAAGCACTTACAAAATCTGGAGACAAACCTCGGGTCTCTGTCTGATACTATGTCAACAGGTACTCCATGCAGTCTAATGATCTATCGGATATAAATTTGCGCAAGTTTCTGCAAGCTATCAGTTTTCTTGATGGGTAAGAAGTGTGCAGATTTCGTGAGTCGGTCTACAACTATCCAAATAGCATCACGGCCTCCTCTGGTCCTTGGTAGATCCGTCACGAAGTCCATCGTTATGTGTTCTCATTTCCACTCGGGAATTCTCAACGGTTGTAGTAAACCAGATGGTCGTTGGTGTTCTGCTTTAACTCTTTGACAAGTCAAACATCTCGCAACGAACTCCGCTACCTGGTTCTTCATGTTTACCCACCAATAACTTCGTTTCAAATCCTTATACATCTTGTTTCCTCCAGGATGTATAGTGTATTTCGAACGGTGTGCCTCTGCGAGGATTCTATTCCTAATCTGCTCGTCACTCGGTACACAAACTCGATTCCAAAATCTGATAACTCCATCTTCATGTACCGAGAATTCGATCTCTCCTTTTAAGTATCTTCTCCTTCGATTTTGAAGATGCACATCAGTCCCCTGTGCTTCCTTGATCTCATTCAGCGGATCGGGTTTAACTAAAATGTTAGCACATGAAATCTGAGTATTGGTTCTCGTCAGATTCCAATTGCTCAGCTCTTTTAATGATTCCCACTCTCGAATCATAAGTCTGGCTAAGCTCGCCTTTCTGCTCAAGGCGTCAGCTACTACGTTAGCTTTCTTGTATTGAATGTCAAAGTGATAGTCCTCAATCAACTCCATCCATCTCCGTTGCCTCAGATTGAGATCTTTCTTGGAGAATAGATACTTCAAGCTCTTATGATCTGTGAAAACCGTGAATGTTGCTCCGTAGAGATATTGTCTTCATTTCTTTAACGCGAACACTATCGCCGCCAATTCCAAGTCATGCGTTGGATAATTGGCTTCATACGGCTTGAGCTTTCGTGATGCATAAGCGATGACCTTTCCTTCCTGCATGAGCACTGCTCCTAGTCCTTCCTTTGATGCATCACTGTAGACGACAAAGTTTTCTGTTCCCTTTGGAAGAGCTAAGACTGGAGCTGTAGTAAGTCGTTTCTTCAGCTCTTGGAAACTAGCCTTGCAATTGTCATTCCACTCAAACTTGACTTGCTTCTGGGTTAGTCGAGTGAGCGGTCCGGCTATCTTGGAGAAGTCCTGGATAAATCTTCGATAATATCCAACTAGTCCTAGGAAACTCCTGATCTCCGTTACAGACTCGGGTTGATTCCATTCAACCACTGTTTGTACCTTTGAAGGATCTGCGGCGATCCCGGTGCCGGATACTATGTGTCCCAAGAACGCGACTTCATTAAGCCAAAATTCGCACTTGCTGAATTTGGCATACAGCTTATGCTCTCGTAGTGTCTCCAAAATAATTTTCAGATGACGTTCATGCTCTTCTCTAGACTTAGAGTATACGAGTATGTCATCAATGAATATCACTACAAATTGATCCAAATAAGGTTGAAAGACTCGATGCATCAGGTCCATAATGCTGCCGGTGCGTTCGTCAGACCGAAAGGCATCACTACAAACTCGTAGTGTCCATATCGAGTTTGAAATGCAGTTTTGGAAATGTCTTCTTCGTGGATCTTCAGTTGGTAATATCCTTGTTGTAAATCAAACTTCGAGTACACCGTCGCTCCTTGAAGTTGATCAAACAATTCGTCTATTCTCGGGAGGGGATATTTATTCTTGATGGTCACGCTATTAAGACCGCGATAATCTATACACAGTCTTAATGTGCCATCCTTCTTTTTGACAAAACAGTACAGGTGCTCCCCACGGAGACGTACTCGGTCGGATAAATCCCACATCCATCAGCTTCTGTAATTGCATCTTCAACTCTTGCAACTCAAGAGGAGCCATTCTAAATGGTGTTCTAGCAATCGGGGCGGTTCCCGGTAATACCTCGATGGTGAACTCGACTTCCCTATCTGGAGGGACAGTGGTGAGTTCTTGTGGAAATACATCCGTGTATTCTGATACTATAGATACTTGGTTAATTTGTGTCTCAACCTTGGGTTTGTTAATTACAAATGCCAAGTACCCTTGTGCTCCTCTAGCGATTGCCTTTCTTGCTTTCATGGTGGAGATGATAACCAAGACGTAGAGTCAACAGTAAGGGAAAGGCATATCCATTAATGTAAAATTTGGAGTACACCAAATGAAGTTCGTACAACAACAATATAAGAAATCGGGAAATACAACGAAACACGAATAAACATCCAGTACAATCATCAAGTACAATCCGGGGATAAAATCTATCTACTCGATGATCGCTATTGTCCTCTCACTATCATCCACGCCAATGACCTGGACCTGGTTATGCTCGGGAAATGCATCGACGTCCGGCCAATCGACGCGAGCTCAAGCCATGCATCGAGCTTGAGCATCACCAAGAGGGGCGGCCTCAAATGCATCGGGCTCCCCGCTCCGCGTGATCCTTCTCGGGATCCTCTTCGTTGTTCGCCGGGTCGGCCTGGGTTCCATGTCGGGTGGTGGCGGTGCTAGTGCATTGGCTGCCAAAGTAGTCTCCAAAGCAAGATCCCGCCGAGACAAGGCCTGTTTGAGGTCCTCGATCACCGTCATCTGTTTGATGATAGTCTCCTCGAGGCGTTCGATGGTGTCCCTCGACATGTACGTGTCCATCTCCCACTTGGTGCGGCCGTCCTTAGCGCGTTCCATCTTCTTGCGAATATTGTCCAAGCGTTCCTGGATCAACTGAATTTGATCTTCGCGAGCGCGGATGGTGTTTTTGTGATCCTTAGAAAGGAGAGTAAGGTTATTCTTCTCCTGTTGGCTCTTCGCCAGGAGGTGTCCTAGTTCGCGAGTGCAGTGACGTTCCCCGGTTAGCTCAGAATTGGCCCAAAGAAATGCCTGGTGCCAATATAGCTTTAACGCCTTATAGTAGTCCCGCTCAACACGGGCCTCAACTACATCCCACCAGGTCGGGGGCGCTGGATCCATCCTGGTCAAACACAACTAAGATGGATTAGAGAAAGGTAAAGGAAAGATAAAGAGGGAATAAGGAAAGAATGAATAAAGAAAGTCAATCAAGAGTCAACTAAGTCAAGACAAGTATGACTATGGAATCTCCAAGTATACGTTCTAACTTAGTTTCAATCTCAATAATATGGTTCTACGCCAAATTGAAATCGATTTCACACTTAGTTAGTCAAGTCGCAGTACTACCCAAAACACAGACCGAGGGTCCTATCCTGGGTCAGCTCGGTGTAAGTTTCCATCTTACTAGCCGAGCTCTGATACCACTTCTAATCACACGCCCCAAACGGGACGCGACGACGATCCACAACTTAAATACAAATAGACCAAACAGTCTAGACGAATATCAACGAAAACCCAATAAAACAGAGTCAAATAGCAGTGGAAATAAAATAACATAAGTACAAATTACAACTTACAGTCCCACAAATATCTGAATTACATCCCTGAAATCAACTAAAGATAACAATTTAAGAGTCAAAGGGTCCTACGCCCTTCAGTTACAAACCGAAATGAAAGGAGAATAAAAGGGTCCAACAAATGATACAAGAAACGAGTCCAACAACAACAACATGTAGTAAGTCCAACAAGCGGGATACAAGAGCTCAATCCGTGGTCGGTTCAACGTCTTAATGAAGTCCTCATCTAAAGGTTAGAAAACGAGGAGGGATGTGACAAAAATCTCGGTGGATGGGTGATCGTGGTGCAATCGTGGCGATATATAGTTAATGCGGCTTGATTTGTATGAAAACGCGTGAGATATGATGCATGAACTCAAACCACGATCCACAAACGTCGTGATAAAATATGTTTAAGTAATATACTTATACGATTCAAGAAAAGCAGATTCGTGGTCACACAAGCACTATGTGAATCGAGGCAGAGCAGGTAGGATTGCGTGCGGAATGTAACGCCAATCTATGCAAGACAATTAATGGTTGCGTCGGTTTGTAGCGCCAACCAATGCAATACAAGTAGCGGTTGCGTACGAATTTGTAGCGCCAACCAAACAATACAAGTAGCGGTTGCGTCACGGTTTGTAGCGCCAACCAAACGGGTCCGATTAACTCGGAATCATGTGGATCGGACAATGATTCCTTCGTTCTTCCTTGTAACTCCCGAGCAAGATGGTCCAAGACCATCACCTTATCGCTCCATAGGCAAAGACAAAATCCACAGTGGAGCTTGCAAGGCTCGGATTTGTCATAATATTGATTATACCTCAAGTACTACGACCCGCTTCCCTTGGACAAAATCCGCCCCTTAGTTGCGGGATTAGGACGATGGGGCCGGAAGAGTGGAATAGCAGCCGAGCTTCTTGGTTCCATCCCCGACGTATCCATTCCGACTGTGAGCTCGACACACCAAGTTGACTCAGGTAGAAAAGTAAAAACAAGTTCAGGTAGTCAACCAGGCAGTCGAGTATTATTGATTCAGGGAAGCAGTTCAGGAAAATTTTCGAAAATCGCGAGTGGCAATTATGGCGTTGGTGGAGTCATTTGGATGAAGATGATTACCGGAAGGATAAGAAATCTTCGATATCATGAAAGATTAGGTGGAACATAAGTTCCGTTATAGATTCAAAATCGCAAGACGAGGAAGTCGCTCCGCGATCGGGTATTAATCGGTCAAGACGATCCGATAAGTCAAGGGGTTTTTGAGAAAATAAAACATTTTATTTAATAATTAAAGTCAGACGGTCTAGGGCTGTTTTAGTAAAAGGAAAATAATTTGAATTAGGTCGTTGATAAAAAGAAAATTTACAATTAGCCCCATTTTGTAAAAACCAATACTTTTGGGGTTAAAAATTTAATAAATAAATATCCCGACCTTGAAACATTATGAGGTCGGTTCCAAAAATCTCTAAATTGTAAAGAGATTCAGGTTTTTAAAGTTTTGAAGTCTAGTTTTTATAAAATTCTCACATTGGCCCCAAATTTGTTAAAATTGTCATTTCGGGCCTTAAGTTTAAAACAATCGGAACTCACAAACCGGAAGGGATTTTAATGTGATTCCAGTTGGAAAATGTCACTAAGGTTAGTAGAATATTGGGACAAAAGCAGTTTTTAAAAGAAATAAGTGTAGGTCCTTTAACTTTTGAAAATCTCATTTTTGTCCCATTTTGAAATAATTGCCTTTAAGGCTTTTAGGGGTCCAATTGTTATGAAATTTGAACCTTGGGTCCAAAATATAATTAAGTTATAGTTAAATTAGTATTTCCAGGTGCATGGGCTGCATAAGTCCTGGAAATTTCATTTGGGTCCTCAATTTTAATCTTTTACAATTTGGTCCCTCAATTTTAGTAAAATTACTTTCCAAGTTCTAAACACTTGGATTTTTGGAATACATTTAAAATATGACATTTCCAGTCCCTTAAGAGTTAAAATTTTAAATTTTAAAATTAAGGTCTGGTACAGTTTCAAAAATTACAAAGTAGCCCTTAAACTTCTTAAATTTTACAATCTAGTCCTTGGGCTTTTAAAGGTTGATTTTATTTATCTTAAAACTCTTAAAACTTTATTAAAATGTCCAAAAGTCATTTTTGAACCTGAGTACAGTCCCAAAATTCGAAATTTGCAGAGGGGTCCCTTAAGTTTTATTTTCTTGCAATTAAGTCCACCAACTTTCCATTTTTGCATTTTAAGTCCAAAAAATGAAGTTTATTCAATTATGCTCGACTTGTCCAGGTTATAAGTCATCCAAAATATGGATTTCAAAGTTCATACACATGCATGTCCAATTCATACAAGAATTCATCAAATAGAAAATTAAATTGTACATGCATGCACCTAAATTTCAATAAATAGCATTTTTGAGCAACCTTTGAGAAATTCCATAACTTGATACATAAAATTGACATTCAATACATAAAATATATGTTAGTCCAAGCGGCTACGATAGTCTATAGGGGGATGAATAGATTATCTCATTCTTTTCGATTTTACCCTCTTTTTCGAACCGAAAGCTCAAAGACAATAATAAAGGTGCGGAATGTAAACAACACGCGTCGATTATAGAGGTTCAACCCACCTAGGGCCTAATCCTCTACCACCCCAGTATATCCGGGATGGATTTCAAAAAGAAAAAGAAATTTATTAATTACCAAAATTAATACAAACTCAACTTACAACACCTTGAAGAGCACCACACTCTTCTTCAACACCACCTTTGGAGATTACCACAATCTCCCTTTGAAGATTACCACAATCTTCCTTCAACGGCACCTTATGAAGATTACCACAATCTTCAACCTTGAAGAATACCAAATTCTTCAACACCTCAACAAGAAGATTACCACAATCTTCTCACACCTATCACCTAGATCACCCAAGTGTATTCTTACCACAAGAATACTCACAAGGATGTCTTGTATTGAATGATGACCAAAAATCAAGATTACAACTCAATAATGAATATTACAATATGAGTGAAAAGTGTAATCAAGAATAGCCTAGACCTCAAGGATGTGAAAGTGATAAGCTAGGCAAAATTACAACAAGAATAATAACTATGAGGAACAAATATTTGCTTGAAGTGTATCTTGTTGTATTGTATCTCAATTGTTGTTTTGGTTGCTCCAAAACTTCCTCTATTTATAGGAGATGATTGATCAAGCATAGGCTCCTCTTGGGGATGGAAAATCTACAGAAAAATACAATTAAAATCAAGAATATAGCTGTTAGAAATCAATCCCACATTTTAAGGAAAAGATGTCTGCTGTCAAACGGTCAGAAATTTGTTGTCAAAACATAGGGCGACCGGTCGCGCAGGAATAGAAGTTCAAAAAATGACACATAATTTTTACATAGGGCGACCGGTCGACGTGGGGTTCGACCGGTCACCCCTATGCCCAACCGGTCCATGTCTCAAAGAAGTGAAGAACAAGAGTTTCTTTTCAACAAAACTTGCGGCACCTAGTCGCACCCTGGGCGGCCGACCGACTCTCTTTTATGCTCCAGGTTCAATTTTATTGTTTCAACGTACTCTTCAGGTACGGGTTGCTCTATAGGGCGACCGGTTGACCTCGAGACAGAAATGTTGTCCAATTTTTGTCGAAAATAAAACTCAAGAAATGCTCCGAAAATTTAGTAAAAACATTTTAAATCAATCGGGAGTATTTAGACAACATTTAGGAACCTTGTTTTGAACTGAATTCTTAAAAACGTAAAATCATTAAAAGTGTTGTCCAATTTTATCTGAAATAAAACTTGAAGAAATACTCCGAAAAATATTGAAACCATTTGAAATCATTTAGAAGTATTTGGACAACATTTAAAAACATTGTTTTGGTGTAAAAAATAAAATCATCAAAATTAAGATAAAAGCAAGTATCAAACAATCTCCCCCTTTTTGATGATTACAAACCAAAACAATTTTTAGAAAAATTAGGAGGACAATTTTAAAAACGATTTTTCGAAAAAAAAACATCTAACCGTTTGGAAGCAACCAAAATTTCCAAAATACATAAGTAACCAAGTAAGGGAGTAAATATATTCAATAATAAGCACAAGCTCCCCCTATCAACAAGCACATCAAGAATAATGTAAAAGCATTTAACCATAAGCTAAAAGCTTAGATTTTACACATAGTTCAAGAGCTTATAAGCTCCTCCTGTCAACAAAACATCATTAGACAAGTATATAAGTCCATCAAGCAACAATTGGACTATAAATAAGCAACCAAGTAAGGGAGTAAATATATTCAATAATAAGCACAAGCTCCCCCTATCAACAAGCACATCAAGAATAATGTAAAAGCATTTAACCATAAGCTAAAAGCTTAGCTTTTACACATAGTTCAAGAGCTTATAAGCTCCCCCTGTCAACAAAACATCATTAGACAAGTATATAAGTCCATCAAGCAACAATTGGACTAAAAATAATTCACAACTTATGGCTTTTAAGAGCCATAGCTTATAGCTTTTATAACAAGCTTTTATTAGCTTCTTTGAGCTAATGAATAACAAGCTTTTATTAGCTTCTTTGAGCTAATGAGCCATTTTCCTGTTTCTCCCCCTTTGGAATCATCAAAAAGAATGTTAGGATGATAAAAACATCATACAAGTTTATCAAAGTGCGCCAACAATACGATTTATCAACCATTAAGCTTAGACAAAAAATGGGAGAGATGTATCATAATAAATCCAAAAGCTCATTTTGTTAGTCAAAACATGATCTCAACAAGAATTTAAGACATTTGAAATAAGAGAATCATGTAGATGATGAATCTTTCATTGAATCATTTTAACGAACACTTGGCGGGCGTCAAAATTTGAAGAAGATGTATATAGCCCTTGTAAAAGAAATTAAGCCAAGTTTTTCATTTTATCACCAAAAGCAATTTTCAACATATATCCAACAAATAATAGGCCTAAACAAAGTAAATTCTCAAGAGTTCGAACCAATTGAGATAATTTTAGCCAAAAAGATCAAGGCATTTCAAATGCCATCAAGCAAAAAAAAATTAAAGAACCATCAAGAAATACATGTCAAGCATCAAACAATGCATATTAGACATTACAAATGTCCCAAATTATCCATCTAAACAAAATGATCAAGACATGTCAAATGCATTAAAGCAAAAATTAAAAGAAGCACTTTTACCATCAAGTGCTTCATACCAACTATCAAATAATGCCAAACTAGAGTATTTTTACCATCAAATACTCCATCAATATCATGATCATCCACAAGTCATTATCAACTTGCTATTTTAACCATTTCAATAAAACAAGCAAATCTCATTAGTACGAAAGAGTTTTACAAGAAAGTTAAAAAACAACATGGACAAGAAAGAAAATGCTAATATAGTAAAGAGGTGGGGACATCATTCCTCGTCCGAAGAGAAGCAAGTTCTGGTAATAAGATCTTTGATGGATTTCTTCAACTTGTCGATTGATTTTTGCATTTTGGAGGTCTTTTGCTCCAAAGCCAAATACCTAGCTTCATGAAAAGTTCTTAAATCATCAAACTCGGCTTGGGTGTACCTCCTAGAAGGTTGAGCACCGGTATTACCCTCCGGATTGCTCTGTTCGCCTTCCTCTGCCAATCTCACGGCCTCGGCATCATCAAAGAAGTCGTTTGGATCTGGGGAATCTTGGCCTCTTCCTCTAGCCATCTTAGTTGGTCGGATGCCCATATTTTTGCGCATAGTGACCATTTGGGAGATGTTATCAATGTCAAAGTCATTTTGAAATACCTCCGAATTACACTCCGATGAAGGTAGTCCCGATTGAATAAGAAGTTTACAAATCCAATTGCCCATAATAAACTTCTTATTTCCTTGAGTGATAGACTCAATTAGACATTGAATAAGAATAGCGCCAAAGTTAAGCGGTTCCCTTCTAGCAATCTTATAAGTCAGAAAATAGTCCATGTTGCTAGGCATTTTACCCGCTTTTCCACAAATACAGTAGGCGATACAATAACAGATATAATTCGGTGCTCAAGTGTCATCGCCAACAATGAATATTTTGGCCATACGCCCAAATAAGTCTTAATTTCTTTCATAGACACCCCCAACATCTCATCATTCCAAATTGCACAAGAAAAATAGTCCCAACCACATTCTCTTACATGTAGAAGCCGACAAATTTCATTAGGAGTCCACCTAAAATGACGACCCCTTACAAACGAATTTACCGCAATAGGCTTCCTATCATCATATTCCACCCACATATTTGCATAAAAATGTTAAATAATATCATCATCATCATATAAAACATAAGCATGCTCCCATAAAAACATCCAACCTTGCTCTTCAAAGAATCCTCTAATAGTAGGATATTCATTAGTAAATGAATTAAATCGACAAATTTTAGTGCGAGCAATCGATTTTCCACCCATTTCCAAATCTTCATAGTACCACTCTGCATATTTATTGATGAAATCTAGAACATTATTAGAACGAGGAGCTTGAGGTATAAAAGATTTCTTACTTTTTGCCCAACGGCAATTTTTGAGCGAAATTGTTCCGCGGAGCTCGGCAATTTGGGGCTTGGAGAGTACGGGATTTTGAATGTCATCACGTTCTTGAGCCATGTTCCTTTGGGCAGCTCGAATATCCCTTTGTTCGGCTTCTTCTTGCCGATTTCTCGAAGAACCCTTTCCGCCCTTTCTTCCCTTGGAAGTGGGATTTTGACCGATGGAATTTCTTGGAGGTGCCATATATGTAAGATTCTTGCAAAAAGAGGTGGATTAGCAACAAGAACCACACAAATTGATGAAGAATTGAAGATTTTATAGAAATGGGTGTGGGAGCCGTGAGAACGAGGGTTTGAAAGATTTCTTGTTCTTTTTTTGAAAGTGAAGGCGCAATCGATTTTTAACCCAAAATTTTTGCACAGGCGGCGGCCGAGGGGGGTGCGGCCGACGGCGTGCGGGCGACCGATCGACCGCCCTTGGCCGTCCCAGTGCGATTTTACATTCTTCAGAATTTTCCAAAATTCGATTTTTCACCCCGAAAGTTTTAAAACTTTGCAAAAAGATAATTATGGACTAAGTCCGACAAATACGTGTTTCAAGAAAACATATACTCGAGAAAATTGAGATTTTACGAGTAGTGCCTTTTTGAGAAAAATTCACAAAATCATTTAGAGGCACTTAAGGGGATGAAATAAAATAGTTTGAAAGAGAAGTGCATAATCATGACATGAACATAATATCGAGTTCTAAGAATAATACGAGTGAACATACCTCGATGGTTTAAGAATCTCTAATAGACGATAGCCAATGAATAGGAGATTTATGACCTACAATTCTTTAAACAAATTTTGCAAAAGATATAATAGCACAAGTGTAGGCAAGTAATAAGAGATATCACAAAAAATATGCTTATGCTATAAAAATCCATAAGAGTTTAAAAGCAACATGTAAGGTCTCATTTTCAAGGGATTTTAAAAACACAAATGTTTATTGAGGACCTTAACTTTAAAAATATGAAAACTCATTTGTAATTTATACACAAATAAAAACATGCATACTAACTAAATAAAATGCATATTTAAATGGGGAGATACGATTTACCAATTACGCCATTTCCATGGGTTGTGCCGTTCCCGTTGTTGATGATATCTTCCCCTTTGAAATTCATCTTGTTGATGATGGTTTCTCCAATTACTCCATTTCCAAGCATTGTGGCCTTCTCTTTTTCGAAAGTGTCTTTCTTTTGGAAAATCATCTTTTTGATGATGTCTTTGCCATTTCCACGGATTGTGTTCTTCCCATTTTTGATAATATCCTCTTCTTGGAAATTTACTTTGTTTTCTCCTTCTTTGATCAAATGAGATGTTCATTTGATGTTTCCTTGGTGGCATGAATTTTCTTCGATTATTATTACGCCGGGTACCTAATATAACATTGTTTTGTGGTACCCTCAAGTGCTTGGGTCCTTTGGGATTAGTCTTGAGATTTTTAGGTCTCCAAAGATAATTTGAGCTATTTCTAGCCCGACAAGTATTTACAGTATGACCCTTCTTACCGCAATAAAAGCAAGTAACATCACTAATATGTATAGGAACTTGATTCTTTTTCATATGCTTGACAATATTAGGCTCATGATCAAGTTCACTATTCAAACTATCACAACTATTAACATTCACAACATTGGGCAATTTATAGGTACTCAAGTTGGATTTTGATAAATCATTTTTCATACAATTCATATCCTCAACAAGAGTACTATTTTGTTTTTCAAGGTTTCTAACCTTGTCAAGTGTGGTGGTGTGAGCACATGATAGTGATTCATAGGAAGTAAATAAACTATCCTTTTCATTTTTCAAGACATTGAATTCCTTCTTCAAATTTTTGTACTTAACAAGTAAATTTTGGAATTCATTTTGAAGATCATCAAAATCATTTTGCAAATCACTATAATCATTTTGAATGACAATATCATAGGAAGTAGAGGGTTTAAGACATACCTCTTTTTCTTCTTCGATGCCCATAAAACAATGTTCAACTTCTTCATAGTTGGAAGTTGTAAGAGGCTTGTTCCTTAGATTTGACATTGTATCCCTTTGAGAAGTAGATGCTTTTGAGTTGCTCCTATCATTTGCATATACTTCATGAATGGCTTCTAATTTTTGCCATACTCCATGAGCCGATCGAATCCCTACAATATGTTCATATACCCAATTAGTAAATGAACAATACGAAATATTGAGAGCTTTACCGTTTAAGGAGATGATTTTCTTCTCTTCATCATTGAGCTCTTTGAAGCATTTGGAGGTGTGTGGTGTGTCTATCATCGGAATAGATTCTCCATTTATGACGATGTTCCAAATATCGAACCCGCAACCTTGTAGATAACATTCCATTTTTTCTTTCCAAAATATAAAATTTTTGGAATCAAATAGTGGTGGCTTGGTGGTGGAGGTGCCGGAAAGATGAGCTTGGTTCGTAGCCGACGATCGTTCCTCTTCACTCGCGATGTGAAACGAGCTTGCCAAAGAGTTTGGCTCTGATACCATTTGTAAGTCCAAGCGGCTGCGATAATCTATAGGAGAGGTGAATAGATTATCTCCATCTTGTCGATTTTACCCTCTTTTTCGAATCGAAAGCTCAAAGACAATAATAAAGGTGCGGAATGTAAACAACACGCGTCGATTTATAAAGGTTCAACCCACCTAGGCCTAATCCTCTACCACCTCCGTATATCCGGGATGGATTTCAAAAAGAAAAAGAATTTTATTAATTACCAAAATAAATACAAACTCAACTTACAACACCTTGAAGAGCACCACACTCTTCTTCAACACCACCTTTGGAGATTACCACAATCTCCCTTTGAAGATTACCACAATCTTCCTTCAACGACACCTTGTGAAGATTACCACAATCTTCAACCTTGAAGAATACCAAATTCTTCAACACCTCAACAAGAAGATTACCATAATCTTCTCACACCTATCACCTAGATCACCCAAGTGTATTCTTACCACAAGAATACTCACAAGGATGTCTTGTGTTGAATGATGACCAAAAATCAAGATTACAACTCAATAATGAATATTACAATATGAGTGCAAAGTGTAATCAAGAATAGCCTAGACCTCAAGGATGTGAAAGTGATAAGCTAGGCAAAATTACAACAAGAATAATAACTATGAGGAAAAAATATTTGCTTGAAATGTATCTTGTTGTATTGTATCTCAATTGTTGTTTTGGTTGCTCCAAAACTTCCTCTATTTATAGGAGATAATTGATCAAGCATAGGCTCCTCTTGGGGATTGAAAATCTACAGAAAAATACAATTAAAATCAAGAATATAGTCATTAGAAATCAATCCCACATTTTAAGGAAAAGATGTCTCATTGTCAAACGGTCGAAAATTTGTCAAAAAACATAGAGCGACCGTCGCCAGAATAGAAGTTCAAAAAATGACACATCATTTTTACATAGGGCGATCGGTCGACGTGGGGTTCGACCGGTCACCCCTATGCCCAACCGGTCCATGTCTCAAAGAAGTGAAGAACAGGAGTTTCTGTTTCAACCAAAACTTGCAGGCACCGGTCGCACCCTGGGCGACCAGTCGACCTACTCTTTTATACTCCAGGTTCAATTTTATTGTGTCAACGTACTCTTCAGGTACGGGTTGCCCTATAGGGCGACCGGTTGACTTCGACACAGAAATGTTGTCCGATTTTTGTCGAAAATAAAACTCAAGAAATACTCCAAAAATTTAGTAAAAACATTTTAAATCAATCGGGAGTATTTAGACAACATTGAGGAACCTTGTTTTGAAATGAAATCTTATAAACATAAAATCATTAAAAGTGTTGTCCAATTTTATCTGAAATAAAACTTGAAAAAATACTCCGGAAAATATTGAAACCATTTGAAATCATTTAGTAGTATTTGGACAACAATTAAAAACATTGTTTTGGTGTAAAAAATAAAATCATCAAAATTAAGATAAAAGCAATTATCAAACAATATATATATATCTCAAGTGCTCATGATCAAAACACTACATGCATTTAACAAAAACACCTAGAAGTTGAAAGGATTTTTCTACCCACCTTAAATTTGGAGAGTTGTAAAATAAAAATGATAATTTCACAACTTGGTTTGAGGTCACTTAGGTCAGCCCCTAAGTCAAGAAATATCAAAAATTTAGAGTTAGGAAAAATGAGTGAAAAATTAAGAAGAAAAAGATAAGAAAATTGGAAATACTACACTTTACCTTGTGTAGTAGGTGATTTGAAACTAGTTGAAGCTTCAAGTTTGGGATTTTTGGTTCAACTCCAAAATCACTTAAAGTCAGCCCCTATTTCTCAAAAATGAAAAAGGGGTGTTAAAATTTGAAGAAAATAGGGAGAAGAAGAAAGAAGGGCTCTAGTGTCCAAATCTTACCTTGTAGTGCAATTTCTCTAAAAATTACTCTTCAAGTCTTCTAAATTGATCACCATGCATGCATGTCTTCAAGTAGTCTTCTAAATACCTCAAATCAAAATTTCAAACTTAAATTAAGAAGAGAAGGTGATGAGTAGTAAGATATCAAGTTGAATTGAGGAATGAAATTTCTTACCTTAGAGATAGGGGGTTCGAATTTTTTGATTTGAGTAGGAAGAATGCTTATTTTTGTTTATATGTTTGAAGAAAGAAGAAGTGTTTGATGATATGAGGAAGATGTTCTTGAAGGTATGAAGGTATGCTTGAAGATGTGAAGGACTAGTGTTTGAAGATTTAAAGATGTGAAGAAATGGTTCTTGAAGGTTTGAAGATATGAAGAATTGGTGTTTGAAAATTTGAAGATGTGAAGAAATGGTTCTTGAAGATTTGAAGATATGAAGGAGTTGTTCTTGAAGATATGAAGAAGTGTTTGAAGATATGAGAAAGTGTTTGAAGATATGAAGAAATGGATGAATATATGCTTAGAGAGATGTTGGGGATTTTAGAGAGAAGTTGAAGAAAATGATTGAATGATGAATGTGTTGGATAAAAATGAATTTGTTTTGATAAAACTCCTAATGACTGAAAATTGAGAGAGAGGGATCAAGTTTGGTGTCTTACAATTTGTCTCTTGCATGGAGACAAAAGGAGAGTCAAAGGTATGGGCAAGGAATGAGTTTGAATGGAATTTGAGAGGAAAGAGGGGAATGTTGGGAGATTTAATGATAAAGAATTTATGTATAAGATGATGTGTATAATGTTTGAATTAATGGTATAATTATACACAAGATGACTAATATAAGGTGTAAGTGTACAAGAGTTGGATGATATTTCTACTCCAAAAAATCCCATCATTGCCGTCCACAAAAGGGCAATTTGGTAATTCCATATTTTTTTTTGTCCCAAATTTGATGATAATAGTTGAATAATATCAATCTCCAAAATAATTAGTGATTTCCTTGATCACTTATAAGTCTCATGATCACTTATACTAAATCAAATTCTTAATTCTATAAGGTAAAAGTCTCTAAAATAATAGTCTCTTAAAATTCTAGGGTGACTAATAAATACAAAAATAGTAATAATGATCAATCAAGTGATCATAAATGTGAAATAGAATTAATGATGATCAGGATCATAAGTAATTAAATAGAATGAAATAAAATACAAAATATATATATTATTATTAATTACCCGTCAAAGTGACGCGGTAAAATAGTCGATCAAATACATAGTCGACAAAAGAATCAATTACATGCTCGGAAAAATCAGGGGCTTCACACTATCAACCTTATTGTATCCAACGCACTTGTTTGGTTGGGTAAGTATACAAGCCCATTGATTAGTTATTTTTACATTTCTATCTTTAATGATATATATCTCAGTTTGCCTAATTAATATGCCCACAACCCTATTGGCAACAAAATATTTTCTTTGTGCGTTCCCCATTCCTATTCCACTTTTTATTCTACTACGTACATTAGATGGATGACACGTGTATAATTATGACATCATTGTACATCTGACAATAATCGAATACAATAGAATAGAAAATGAAATAGGATTGTGGAACATAAAATCCCAATCCATGAAGAAATTGGTGAATTGAATTTCATTAAAGTGGTCAAGTTCTCACAAATTGCTCAAATCCTACTCTTCACCACACTTTGTCCGCCGATTTTTGTTCACTTTGTAGTATTTTCATATCAGGGTAATTATTTTCAACTAGGAAACTTATTTTCAAGAAGGGGAAAAAAATCAGAGCTCATTGAAAGGCAACCAATATTTTGGTGCACATGAAAAAGACAATGGGAAAAATCTTACATTATGTGCAAAGTAGATATGAAACTCGAAGTTGTAGATCAAGTGAAAAAAACCGCTTTCTCATTTCTCAGGGCCTCACAAGTTTGAACCAAACACCACAAAGTGATATGCTATATATAAAAGCACCTAATATCCGGCCCATTAAGGGCAACCAAACACTCCCTTATGGTATGATACGAAAATGCTGGCATGATAACTGATAAGCATAATTTATAAAAAATATTAAACATGACAAATTTGCAATGCAAACTAATGAGTAATTTTCTTTAGGTTAATAAAAAAACAACACTAATGTATTAAGAATAGAATCTCATCAATTTTTTGATATAAAGAACGTATTGTGTAATACATGTTTAATATTGGACGAGTGTTTATTAAACATGTATTACACATTATGTTTGATATAAAGTGACAGTCTGTGTGCTTTAATTTAGTAGCTAGAGTAATACATGTTTAATATTTCTGTCAAAATTATTGGACATGAATGTTTATTGAAGCTCTTAATTATTTGGATCATACTTTGGACACAAGGAGTATCCAACATAAGCACATCGTATTTTAGTAGTTTTTTTAATTAAATCGAGAATAATATAAAAAATAAAAAAAGAGTCCTGGTCACAAGCTGATCAAGTATCTAGATGTTTGGGGTCTCGTTAAAACCTACCAAGGTAAAACCCACCCTTGTGGGGAAAACCCTTGGTAGGAAAAATAGTACCACCATAAAGTCAGAAGAAACATCCATAAAAGCACACAACAAACGGAAGAACAATCTAACAAATCTAAAATTGGGATGTCCAACATAGTCCTCTGTAAGAAGTGATGTAATGGGCTCAGGGGGACTGCCCCACCATGTTGCCAGGTGCTCCATATTTCTTGAGAAAATCTGCAACCCTGTTGCCTTCACGGTAGATATGTGAAACGATCAGCTCCATTTGAGAAACCAAATGAAGAGTATAACCCCACTGACTTAAGTGTCGCCAAGGGATAGAGTTGGGCCGTTTGCGAAATATGTCAACCACATAGGTTGAATCCAATTCCAACCAAAGACAATGCACACCTTTGGTAAACACGTGATGAATCGCCACCATGGATGCCACTAGTTCTGCCTCAACACATGACCAATACCGCAACTTTCCACAAAGCATCCACGAAAGAAGCCTCGGCAATTGCGAAAAACACCAGCCGCCATACCCAGCGCACCTAGGGCACTGCCATCCGTATTTACCTTAATCCAGCCGGGTAGAGGAGGATGCCAATCAACCTGAATAATGTTCAGAGCTTTTTGGGACGGCCCGGGATATGTAGACGCCTAAGGCGAAAAAGATCAGCTTGATCATTATTCATGCAACCCTTATCCAAAGTTGAGTACTCAACAATAAACAACCGAAGTTGGATTATCGCTGCTTCCACTGTCCATCTGTTGTCGTTGAAAATAACTTCATTCCGAATATACCAAATGAGCCAAATATAAGAGATGACCGAAGCCCTCCATAAAAACATGATCTAATCACTAAATCGAAAGTTCATTATATAAACCAACAATTCATTACAACTGTAAGCATGCTGATAAGTAACATCGAAAGAATGAAAAATTCATTGCCAAAGAGCCCCAGAAACCACCCTAGCAAAAGAAGAATCGCGCGGTGAAGGAAGTGGGAAACTTTCATGATCAGTGCATGTAGATTTAGCCATTAGGAAATTTCTTTGCATCGAGGGTTATTGATTATTGAGGTAGTCATTGAGAACCACGGATTGAGTAGAACTGAAGAACCACGAACAGCCCAAGGGCCACCACCCCCTGGGCATGGGCAACATAAGGTTGCTGCACATCAGACGGCCCCTCATAAACATGAGGTTGGGGGCACCCCCCACATGCATGGGATGAAGATTGGTGGCCATGCCCCCAATAGGAGCAGCGGGCTTCTGCATGTGGGGTAATAATCCCCCATGAATGTCTATGGGCATGGGGCTGAACCCACCTTGATGAGGAGCAGCTGATCGCTGCACATGGGAGAAAATATCCCCGTCAATTGACATCTAACGTGGAGAGGCAGCCGGGATATAGACGGATTTTGGCACTAAACCCAGACCAAGATGCAGACTCCGATCAACTGTCGTGGTAGAAGGTTGAGGACTCATTATGAAATTTGACGGTAAGGAGAAAGATGGTCGTATGTTCGATGAAAAAGATCCATGGTCCGCTAGGGTTGTATTCGAAACCCTAGAACTCGAAACATTATTTGGGGAGACGGAGGGAAAAGAAACTGACATCGAATAATCCACCATGAAAGGAGAACGCATAGGTGCCGATGATGGGGACTTACCGGAATATGTTGTTGACGTGTTCGACGATGAAACTTCCATACTTGATGAAGAAATTTGAACTCGATTCCTGGGAGGGAGAGATGCATAATTTGACGTTAAACCTATCCGCCATGGAGTCACCAGAAAAGTGAACGAAAAATCAGAACAGACGGGCAAGATAAGTCTGATCCGGGCGAAGAGGTTTTTCTCATCCTCCGACGCTCGCAGCCCGTTCTTTTTCTATTATTCATGCATAATATTAAAACAACCAACTTTAAACGAGCATTTTCATGCTACTGATTGAGCATAGCATCAAATCCTTCTCGTTTCAATATAATTAAAATATTTTTCAAGTGATTATAAAAAATGAATCAAGAAAATAATAATAAATTAGCAATTATATATATATAAAGTGGTTTTTTTAGCCTTTTAGGCCAATTGAAAATGTTTTTTAGCCATCTTTTACAAATACATCTTTTTTAGCCATTTTGGGGTGTGAAATTCTAAACTTGCCCTTTAGTAGTTCAAAAGCCCTTTTCGAGTCTAACATTACCAAACCCATCAAACTCGAAAAAAACACAGTGACCGAGCCCCAAAGTTTCGAAACTGGCTACATTGATGGCGAAGAAGAAGATGGAGACCACATCGACCTCTAACCAGGTAACCCATTTTCTACTTTTGTGTAATTTCACGTATTTTTGTTGTTTTAGATTGTCAATACTTGTTTTAGGTTAGGATTTATTGTAGTTAGGCTTTGTAGAAATTCTAGGTTTTAGATGGTCATATTTTTTTGGTGAGCTTGAGATATTTTTAATGGCAGAAAGGGGCTAGGCGAAGAAGATGATGGGTAACTCAAATTCGAGTTACAGGCTTAAAATATTACTTATTTGGTTTGCGAGTTACATGTGACTCGATTTCGGGTTACTTGTCAACAAGCAGTACACTCAATCTTGGTGTTTTTTTTGACAGAATTGGCAATTAAAATGGGGTTCTGCACAGAATTAGACAGGAAAACTGAATGTGTATACCAAGTGCCACTTGATAGAGGATATCAAGAAGGAGTTGTTAGAGTCAGGCAATTTAGATGAGTTTAGGAATGGGCGTTTGGGGCATTTCTGGACTTCGACTCGGACGCATACATGATCTCGAAGGGTATGCTCCGATTTCTCGGTAGACAGATCTTGGTGGAGGGATCTGATACGGGCGACTTGTGGTTCGCGTTGGTGGGAGAAACCTTAGATTTGGCCGACGGGAGTTTGCGATTGTTAGGGGGCTACGCTTTGGCCCCTCAACGATTGACCAATGCTCCTCTCAGCATATCCCTCTGGCAGGAGGATTATACCGCCAGTATTTCGACGAGGAGTCCTTGATACCGACGAAGATGTTATCGTTTTTCATCGTCGCGGGTCATTTCAGAGAGCGACTAGAGGATAATCTGAAGATGGCGTATATCTTGTTCATCATGAAGTATCTGTTCGCTCTCAATCCACGGGGTACCATCCCGTTATGGTTGTGGACTTTGGTTGAGGATGCCCCGAGATTTAGGGCATTCCCATGGGGCTCCTACGTGTATGGGCGTCTCATCCATTACCTTGATTCTGGGATCCGAGCCCCTGATGATCCTGCGAGACCAGTCCAGTTCCACATATATGCCTACTTCTATCCCATACAGGTATATATAATTTAAACACGTATCACTTTTAACACGAGCATTTCATATTGTAATCGGGTTCATTACTTATTTGTTTTTTGTTTGATACAGCTATGGGCATTTAAGGCTATTCCTTCACTTGGTCGGGACCTTGCCCAGACCTCTAGGTTGGATGGCTATCCTAGGGGCGACGGTTTAGATGCCCCAAGACGACCTTCAGTGCGGTGGCGTTATTTGACAGTCCCCAAGGTAATTTTTAATTTTTTTTATGAAATCATATGTGTAATAGTGGTATTGATTCTATTTTCTTCGTAATTAAGATAAAGTATATATATTTTTACAGAAGATATGCACACTGTTACAGCCCACCGAGGTGGAGTTACGACTCCCTTACATGCATGGGATTGATATGGACATATCGCAGGATTGATATATGTCCATATGGATCGTTTCTCGTCTTGGGCTGCCCCACTTGACCCTGACGCTGGTATTAGGAGGATTGTTCTAGAGCCAGGACGTACTGCCAGATCAGGACTGCCTGCGTCCCGGCATCCGAAGATGCAGATAACCTAGTCCCAGCCTGCACGTATAGATGATGATGATTATGATAGTGAGGCTGAGAACATTGATTGTCCTGCACGTTCGAGTCGTCCTTCTCAGAGGCGGAGGACCCATACCCAGCCTCCACCCCCGCCTCGAGGCTCCCTACCCCCATCTCGATGCTCTCTACATGCATCTCTGTCTCATCCACCTCCACCACCTCCACCTCCACCTTCACCTCCTTCCGGATCTCCAGAGGGGGCTCCTCGTCCCTCATCACAGCGACCTACGGGACCGACTTTTCTATCTGACCCCATGACTAGTGTAAGTTTTCCATGTAGATTGGGCATAATATTGGATATAATAGGTTGTTAAGCATGCATTAACTTAGTAAAATGGGCCATATTCTTATAAAGTGGAAAAGTTATTACGCTTTGCTCGTTGTGTAGGAATTAAACGATATTTGTAGCACTTTTGTGGCAAATCAGAGCATAGCAGTAAAGGACTGTCGAGAATTGAGCGAATACGTGAAGTTTGGAGCTGAACCGAGAAGAGATCAGACGAACCGGGTGAAATAAACAAGATTTCTTACGGCCTGACGCACGGGCTGGTCGTGCATAAATGCACGGCCCGTGCGTTTGTGCGGAAAAGTCAAATTTGCGCGATTAATTACTTAGGTTTGGCCCAACGGGAGTATAAATAGAGACGAGGCGGTCCCAAACAAGGACACACTGATTTTTACCCTAGAAAGCACAAAAAAGAGCAACCTTCTACCGGAGAATTCGAGAGATTGATCGAGGTCGCAACCACACGCTTGAGGATTGAAGATTGATCAAGAGATCATCAATATCCCTGAGTTTGCTTTTTCCATTGTATCTTTTACTTTCATTTAGCTAGATATGAACATGAACGATTTGTCTATGAATTGTTTATTTCCCATGTCCGGCTAAACACCTTGTGATTTCGGGGTTTGGGATTAGGTTAATTGATACTCTTGTTTGATGTTTAATTGAAATGAAGTTATTATTTTGAACCCTATTCAAGTACTCTATTTTATTTCTTGTTTTATCAAATGGCCATTGGTTTAACTTGTTTGATGTATTGATTCATAATTCGAGAGATGAGTTTCAATACTAGATCTTGAGTACTTGACATGAATACTTTGAATGATTGAGAAGTCTGTGAATATTTGTGAGAATTAATGATCTTTTATGCTTTTGGGAGTTGGTTATCTTATGTTGAGTAGAGATGCTAGCATAGATAATTCAATCAACGTTTTTATTGTGTCTCGAGAGAGAGGGTAAAATACTTTTGTGATCGTCTTATAGGGAAGACTAATAATAACTTTAGTTTTTATTAATCGGATAATAAGAGGGAGATTGACTGAAACCACAACCCTGGAATCCATTCATCTGCTTGATCTTTCAATCGAAATCTTTACTTTGTCTTTTTATGATAAAGTTTTGTCTTACTTTTACAAAAAAACCATCAACTTTCGATCGTCTAAATAAAGATAAAAATATTACAATCTTAATACTTAGTGCATGAATTTATTAGTCTCTGTGGGATGGACGTTGCTAACCCTATCTATTAACTACGCTGTTCACTGCGGTGAAGCTAAAAATAAGGCGAACACCCCGCTACGAGCTATTCTACTCGAGTATTCATATAGATGGTGGAGACCGCCGTAGATCGGGTGATTGACCGTGCACTAGTTCGTCATAGAGAGATCATGATGGATTCTGTACGAGATGAGATTGAGTCGTACTTGGATACTCGGCTGCCTAATTTGCTAGGTCGAGTATTGCGTGAGCAGCAGCCTGCAGAGCCGAGTCACGAGCACCACGATTCAGAGCCGGACACGATGATCCATCTCTATGCACCATCCACGGGACTCATGGAGCATAGAGGCAGACATATACCGGTTCAAACATCAGACTTTATGTATGGGGTATGTATATGTTATGCATTTTATCATCTATTGAATTTGATACTTTGTATTGAAGTGGAAATGATGTTAATAGTACTTCAATTGCTTGTACTATTTGTCAGGACACTAGGCTACCCACAACTGTGGAGGGTTTTTCACAGGCAGTACCTAGTGATACTCCGCGTGGCACACCTCCGCCCCTACAGCTTCAATCTGCAGTAGTTGTTGAGCATACCAGAGAGTCTGTGGAGGTTGGTACTGCGGGGGTGGTTGCGGGGGCCAAGGTGAGAGAGATTACTCCCGTTGCCCCTGTACATCCTTCCTGCCACGTCCGTATGCCGTCGAGGTTCCTACAATCTCCGTTTATAGACGTAGACGAGTAGATGAGGCAGAAATCAATTCGTCAGTAGTATACTCGGTTATTGGAGATGCCTAACCCCCGGTGTATGTTCTGTATATTTTGTTTGTCCTTAATAATATTTCATTTCAATATTCATTAAACTGATATTCTTTGATGTCTGTCAGCCGAGATATAGGGCTAGTGCCAGCTTGGTATTAGGGCCCCTCGCACTTTCAGGAGATTGAGGGCGTAGAGGAGGATCTAGCCATTAACATAAGTAGTTTTTTAAGTATTTATTTCATTTCAATAAATAATTGTTATTGTTGTTTTAATATCATGTTGTTTAAAATGTTGCAGCATATTGATCCTTATCTCGAGGTCCTTGCTCGGAGATTGCACGACGGGGTTCAATTGCACCCTGGTGTCAGAGCAGACACTTTGAACATCCAGGATTGTCACTTTTTTGTAAGTTTTTAATTCAGTTGAAGTTCGTTAAACATACTTTATACGGTTGAAGGATTCATACTAATGTTTTTAAAATGAAAATTATCTACAGACGCACATCAAGAATGCATGGGATCACCTCCATCCTGATGACATGGAGTGTCTGGGTACTTATGGGGGTAGCTGCCCGTACTTACAGTGACCTATACTGAGACAACTGATGTAGTATGTTCATGGGCAGTGTCCAGCGTGGGGCCAACATTGGTACGAGGTCCTAGATGTAACTATTAGTCACGTTATAGGTTTATTGCATCTTACTTGTAGTTCATATTAGTCATATAATCCACTTAATAATGTTTTATTTTATTATTTGTAGATCGTCTTTATATGTCTATGCTCTAGGCATTGGGTCGTATGTCGCGTTTGGCTGATCGATTAGGATATTCAGCTGTACGACCCATTGTTGCATCAGATGGACGATCCTTCTGACCCAACCATCTTTTATCACCGTCACCACCAGCTGCTCCCGCTTCGATGTCTTCTTCCCTGATTGCTCGCTGCTGGTGGTTATTTTGAGAAGCATGAGATTCCGATTAGATGCGATATGTTTCCCATTACGATGATGCCAACAGAGGATCAATTCATACAGACGGATAGCCACAGTGGTGGCACGTTTGCCTGTATGTACGTCGAGCGTTTGTTGGGTGAGTCCATCTCGGGGGATCAGACTATAGATACCATCCGTGAGTATCGGCGGAAGATGGCGTTGGCGATTTTTGCGCACAGTACATAGATAGTACCTTGGGATTAGTTTGCACTTTGTATTCTATTTTGACTTTCGTGATGTACACATTGACTGTATATATTTGTTGTTGACTGTATATATTTGTTGATCGATATATTTAGTTTGCATCTTGTTTTGGTATTACTCTTGCTCTAGTTGTGTTGGCTGTGTTGGTTGTGTTAGTATTATTTTTTTGTTGGTTGGGGTGTGTTACAGGTTGGTTTGTGCAGCTAACAGAGGGGGCATGCCGAAATTTTTCTTATCTAACTCAACATCGAGTCACCAAGACTCGAATTCGAGTTACACTGACTCGATTTCGAGAGAAAAAACTCGACATCGAGTTATAGTTAGATAAGAAAAAAATTAAAATTTAAACAGAAATAAAGAGTAAGTGCAACAAAGAGTTCTTCAAATTTAAACAGACTACAAGAATCAACAAGAATTAAGATACAACATAGAACTTAAAATTTAAACAGACTACAGTGCTATAATTTAAAATACAACATAGAACCAAACAATTTAGTTTACTTATGTTTTGACTCTAATGAAGTTCCTTCCTCAAAACGGGGACGCTTAGGAAATATCGAGGGACGGGTGTTTATGGCAAAATTTCGACAACTTCCTTCTTCCAAGGCTCCATCTTGAACAGCAGGGCGAGTTTGTCGAAAAGGGGTTCCCCGTCTAACTCGTAAACGGTTGCGAGGGTTGCATCAACCTACATGAACAAAAAATTAACAAAAAATAGAAGTAAATTGTAGTGCTTTAAATATGTATAAAAAATTAAAATGAACTTCAAATTACCCTGCCCCAATCAAGCCTATTCTAATGAGTAGAATGAACAAAATCTTGTTTGTGGTCCCAAACAACGCATGGAGTGGCAAGCATATTAGCGAAAAAGTTGTAGCGAGCTTGAAGATGCTTAACGCGTTGATTCACCTCAGAAAATGTGAAAGTACAATCAAACTGGGACTTCAGAAGAGCCCTAGCACCCAACACAGAAGTGTTGTTAAACCCACCGACCTCCCAATCGCCTTTATTCAACTCGCTCACAAGGAAATCAACAAGTAGAATATCCATCGGCATTGTCCACGTAGTTTTCTTTTCATTGTAAAGCACAATAAGGAAAGATGAAGGTGTATTCCTCATTTTGATGTAGATGGATGAAAGATGAAGATGTATTCCTCATTGACGGGGTATTTATTGAAAATTTTCCTGATTTATAGTGATCAATGAAAATCTCACAAGGACAAGAAAATCACTGAAGATCTGAAAGTACTGTTTGACAAGAAACATCACTGAAAAGCTGAAACAAAAGCTCATAAGACAAGAAACATCAAGAAAAGCTAAAACAAAGTACTGTATGACAAGAAAAATCTCTGAAAAGCTGAAACTAATTAATGCACTTTATCACGTGATATATCACGATATCGAGTCATGCTACTGGGTACAATTAAATTACATGTTCAATTTATTGATTGACTTCAGAAACTCTATCACGACAAAGCCTCCTAGTGCGTCCTTATTTCTTACAAATGCCGCATTTTCTTGGAATTCTTCTAGCCGGCTGATCAATCGTGTTGTTTCCACTCGCACTCGTTGCATCATGGCAAATGGGGAGCACTGCATTACATGTAGAACAATTGTGACCCTCTTGACAACATCTAGAGCATATTATGGACTATAAGCTACTAGATGGACCACTAGACGAAATCCGTCGAGTCCTCGGTTGGCCAACTTGTCGAGGATTTAGAGGTGCCTTGACAACCAAAAGTCGTATTATTTTCGGCACATCGTATTTTAGGATGATCAATGGGCATGACGATTGGAGAGTAAAGTTTCTGCAGTGTTTCTGTTTTATACTAGTTATGCACGTAACTGTAGACTGATTGATTTGCCTTACTGAAATAAATAGCAAAAAATGTATATAAGGATATCGTAAACGTGAAATAATTAGTAGTTTAGTAAAAAAGTTTAAATATATCTGACTGCCTTAATCGCATGTGGACACGACAATAGATCAAGCTGAAAAACTCGGCAAGTACACATTCTCTTTGCCAAATCAACAACAAAAGAATGCACCACATCCTTCATAGAATAAATTAGGCTACTAACAACGGACACGTGCATTTTATCAGCCAGTGCACCTGCTTCTGCCAATCTCTTAGTTGTATCTGTGGTGACTTCATTGTTCATGTTTTGGGCTGCCATTTGCCGCTCGTGGAACCACTCTTGAATGAGGTTTCGAATAGAATTGAGCAACGAACAAATGGGCAATTTCCTCGACCAGACAAGTCTAGCATTAAGAACCTCTGCTGCATTCGATGTCATGAGCCCATAACGTCTAACTGGACAACGTGCACGTGCCCACCTTTTCGTTCCAGCCCTAACCAACTCCTCGTAGGCCTTTTCGTTTGCATTTTGAATCAGGGCCATTATCTTCTTGAATCTTTCAAGAGAATAAGTGTACGCAGCCTTTTGGTATAAGGTCACCACTTGACCTTGATAATTTATGATATTTTGCTTCAAGTAATATGTGCATATACCATGCACAATGTTAGGAAATACACTGCCAACTGCATTCTTAATACTTTTGTGACGATCGAATACAATGAGCATATTTTCAGGGCATCCATACGTATTGCGTAATTGCTTCATAAACCATTTCCATGATTCGTCCTTTTCCTTATCAGCCACACCAAATGCTAGTGGAAACACTTGTTCATTGCCGTCTTTTGTAACCGCAACAAATAACACACCTTTAAACTTGCCCTTTAGGTGTGTGCCATCAACAACAATAATAGGTCTACAACACCATCGAATTCTTTAATTGACGCATGTAAGGCAATATAAACATACTTGAATCTATCATTGTCATCAGTCTCGTGTAGCGCAATTGTACCAGGATTCTCTTTTTTCAACATGTACAAGAATGCAGGCGAAATCCCCCAAGACTGTAAGTAGCCACCGTGTATATAGCTGTAAGCACGATGTTGTGATTTTAGTGCTTTGTTGTACAAAATATTTATCCCATGTTCAGCAGACAAATCATCAATAATATCCCTAGGTTTAAGGGATCGTCCCTCCTTTAGTAGTTTTGGCGCAAACAAGGCTCCAATAATCTTCAAAGGCAATTGTCGAGGAGCATGTCTACTTAAGTTGGCTTCACATGTATGAGGTTGCTCGAATTTAGTCACCTTCCAACTTCCTCCTTGGATAGCGTTTGCACGAAGTAAGAAGGTGCATCCTTTATGTTTGCAAATAGCCTTATAACGTGAAGTCGAAGACCAGGTTGTTATATACTCCACACGATGGTGTAGATGGTAGAAGCCCAACTTTGTTACCATTTCTTCCTTGCTTTCAAGCAATGCACCTTTGAATAAGTCACGCTCAATGTTAGGTGGTTCTTGTGGAATGAAATCAGGGTCGGGATACTGATAAGACGTTCCAGGAGCCATCCAAGCATATTTCGACCTAACCATTGGGAGCTCCATATGATCAGCGTTCTCGTTATCTACTTCGTTGGCATCAACATGAGGTACTTATGGATTGGAAATCGTCTATTCTGAAGAACATGCTCGTTATTGTCTCCTATTATGATATCATTGATCACATCATTCCCTTCATGGTCATCGGGAACAAAATAGTCATCTTTTTCCCATCTAAAGTGATCATAAATCAATCGGCGGACTAGTTTATCGTCAATGTCGTACTCGAGATCGTCATCTTTTTTCTCGGATGTGTCACCATCATTGTCACCCGATGGAACACATTGTTCATCTTGTTGGTTATGTTGATCACCAACAAAATCCTGGTCATTTTGATCATCATAATGGCCACCGCCCCTGAAATCATCATACCTCCCAATATCATAATACCGCCCAAAATCATCATTAAATCCACCGCCACCACCACCACCACCACCATCATCATCATAATTATCACCATCCACATGATCAATACTAGTGATTCTCGGTTGATGCTCCAAGATAGGAGATTTACTTGGACACTTATCGGGCACTACATGTTGCACAGACATTGGTTGAGGCTCTAATGTCCTAGATTTACTTGGACAATTATCGGGCGCAACAAGTTGCATATAGGTTGGCATACATTGTGGTGGACCATGTATATAATTCATGCCGTAGTGAGAATTATATGGATTTAAGGGCATAAATTGACTGCCGATACCATATGAATAGATTGAGCAGCCATGAGGTTCATAAAATCATGTGGATTGCTATTTCTGATCCACGAAGTCCCCACCATCCCATTATCTTTTGGTTGTAAGGTCACAAATATTCGGGGATCTTTAAAAATCTCAGCTACTCATTGAAGATCCCGTTCATACATAATCAAAGACGTAACCTCAGAACTACCCCCATTTGGCATTAAACAGTGTAATTTGTATTCACACAACCGCCAATCACTATTTACAACGTTATGAACAATATCCACAAACTTACTATATGATATTGTCCACAACGACGTAAAAATGAGTACTTCTTCACCATTCCTATAGAAACTACCATCCCAAAAACCACTATGGACAATTATCACTTTATCATCCTCCATCTGAAACCAACAACAACAGACAAAAAACAAATTTCAAATCTGAACATGTAACTTGAACAACGGTAACTCGACATCTTACTCGATGTTGAGTTATATCTAACTCGATTTCGAGTTAGTTGTAACTCGACATCGAGTCAAATGTCGAGTTACATTTGCAGGCTCGAGCTTATTTCGAACTGGTTTTTTTTCATGTCTATGGTTTTCAAATCTATTGTATACCTAACCTCAAACTAAATACGATACTGAAATGAATAAAGGATGAGCTAGAGAACAAAATGCTTACATTGTTTCGAGATTACGATCAAAAAACACGGGTCGCCGGAAATTCGCCGGAATAGTTTATGTCTTTGAACCAAATCTGAGAGACAGAAAGTGAAAAGGAGAAAGAGAGGTATATGACCTAATGTAATATGCTTAAAGGGTATGAATGTCATTTCACACCCCAAAATGGCTAAAAAATATGTGTTTGAAAAAATTGACTATTTTTAATTTTTACAATTTGGAAATGGCCAATTTGACCCATTTCCACTATATATATTCGTACTTATTATTTGACACCGCTATTAGCTTGTTCGTACTTTCTCCATATTTGTGTCTTTTAAATTTGCTAACCTTTTGTGAGATTTTTTTTTTGTAGTACAATGTGTCATAATAGGGGAGAGACACACACTCATATGAGATTGAACTCGTGTCAATCACACACATTGACAGAACAAAGCCTCTACCAGTTAAGCCCATGGTTGATCCCGAGTTTTATTTCCACTATCACTTTGATTAAATTATCAAAGTAATTAAAAATTAAATTAATTTGATTAATAAAAATTTAAATAAATAGAAATTTTTAAAACAATTAACGAATTTTAGAAAAATTAAAATAATTACATCAAATTAGTAAATTAAGAATAATTTATCATATTTATGTAATTAACCTTTGGTGAGGAGAATTATCTCCAAGAAATGGATCTTGACTATTGTACAAGAAGCATTTATTTTAGAAGGTTTAAAAAATTAATGCTTGAAATATTTTTAAGAAATTAATTAAATTAAAAAATGATTAATCATTTTTTTAAAAGTTAACTGTTAATTAAAATTATTTAATTTTAAAAATAAAATTTAATTAGTAATAACCTTTTAATAAATAAATTAAATTTAACTATTGTTAAGTTATATAACTAAATTCCTCTAAAAAAAGGTTATAGGATCAAATTTCTGAAATATGTTAAGTTATAGAACCAAAAGTAAAATTGCTAAGTTAAACGACTGAATATCTATATATTTGAAAGTTAAAGGATTAAAACATGAAGGTGTCAATTTAAAGAACCAATTCTCAAAAAGGTCCAACTTACAGGACTAAAAATCATATTTTCCCTAATTAATTTTAAGAAAAGTTTTTAATGTCCAAGATACGTGTACTTAAAGTTCTTTTTCAGCTTTACATTTCCTTGTTGCCGATTTGGAGAAATTCAAGAACCTAGAAATTAAGTAAATCTCCTAGAAAATAGGCACGTAGCAGTTAGTTTATCAAATTCAACAGTTTCTTGATTGTAATAGTTGGATATATAGAATAACTTCATATTCCATAAATTAAGGGTAACATAATTTATTGATCATATTTGTCCAACCAGCTGGAAAGTCTATAGAATTTGGTAATAACCACATTTGCTAAAACAACTTGACATTCCGTCAATAAAGTTACAATATTGAAATTTAGGCTGTGTACTACTAGAATGAAATTTTCCACTTGGACACTAGCCAATGGAAAGTCTTCTCTATGAAGAATTACGAGCATAATTCATGAATATATGAATATTTCTATAATTGAGTTTACGTTTTCCTTCCCTCCCATGCTAGAGTTTAGAGCTGTCAAAACTATCCCCGCTCGATCGGCTCGAAGAAAAAGACGGTTTGGGTTGCATTTTGATACACTCGAAACGGATTGGGCTTATTTGGCCCAAAAAGCCGGCCCAATACAAATTTACATTTATTTTCAAAGTATGGACGACTCCATAAAATGGCGGATCGCTGGAATTTTGGATCGGTCCGACCCACCTCGATTTTTCTCTTTGGCCGTGTGGGCTAACACCGCTTGGCCCAGCCGGCCAAACCCAATTAACACCTCTATCCCCCACCAACAAACTTAGAAAAAAATGAAGAGATGAAAAAATGAGATTGAGACAATCAGAAGTTTATTATAATGAAACAAGGCCTCAAATTAGTTGTATTCAATGCATGAAATAATCGCTCCTCACTACGACTATTTAAAATTGGATTTAAACACATGAACATTTTCATAACTTTGAATTATCAAGGTGAATCATCATGCCAAATCATTCAATAAAAGAATTGAATACCAAATACAAATTTAAAGCATACATAAATCCGGTTGGTATAGAAATCCTTGGGTGATATGGGAAAATAACAATATATATACATATATATATATATATGTTTATGACTGTACGTGGATCCCGACCTGAATACTATATCATATATATATATATATATATTAGATAATAAATTTACAATAAAGTTGTAAACTGTAAAATAGGAAATAAAATAAGTAATTCTTAATAAACTGACCTAACTTTGATTAATATCCTAGGAGAAACCTATATGAGGGAAAGTATGCACAAGAACTTAATATTTCTAGAATTGGCCCTTTTTGATGCCTATAAGTATGGAAGAAATTCATCCTTTTTCTTCATCGAATTAAGGGTAAGTCTTTTGCTTGCTTAGTAGAAGCAAGCAATATGGAACTCAACTTATGGGTTCTAGCTGTGCTAGTTTCCACGTTGGTTGCAACTACTAATGCTCAAATAATTATAAGACCACCATGCATAGTATATCCTCCAACTTTACCTCCGTTACCTATACCCCTCCCAATATTTTGTCCATCTCCACCACCTCCTCCACCTAGGTCTCCACCGCCCCCTCCATCACCACCACCACCTCCTTCACCTCCTCCACCATCACCACCACCTCCGTCCCCTCCTCCACCACCATCACCACCTCCACCTCCGTCTCCCCCTCCACCATCACCACCACCACCTCCGTCCCCTCCTCCACCATCACCACCACCTCCGTCCCCTCCTCCACCACCATCACCACCTCCACCTCCGTCTCCTCCTCCACCTCCACCTCCATCCCCTCCTCCACCTCCTTCTCCCCCACCACCACCACGTCCACGTCTATGCATTGTGTACCCTCCTACTTTACCTCCATTACCTATACCTCTCCCAATATTCTGCCCATCTCCACCACCACCCCCACGTTAATCACCACTACCTCCACCCTTGTAGATCTCCTCCACCACCCAATGTTGGATAGATCTACATGATCACCATTATCTCTACTCCATTTCCAATATCTCACCAATAAGCAACCTAATTGCATTACCATCTTTACTAGCCTCAAAATAAAAATTGTCTCAAATATAATAATATATTTTTTTTCCCTTTCTTTTACATTTTCAATAATAAGACCCTTTCCTAGTAGCCATGCATGTAAACTAGCTACTAGCTATATAATAAGGTGTTAACGTCCCAAGATCCATATGCCTCTGCAACCTTCTCGAGGAAACTGGCTTTGACACATGGAAATCCACTCTTAACTCCTGAAGATATCAAGAGATCTTTAGAGAAGTATTTTCATGGGATGAGCTGGTGAATTTCGGAGGATGTTTGGCATATGGTTTATGTACTTTTACTGTTACACTTAATAAATAAATGTGTGCATTATCATTGGAATAAAAATTGGTCACATTTTCTCTGTATGCTAAATTAACATTCTCCGTTGATATCACCATGTAATGAAATGGAAAATAAAAATCCCCAGCTATATATCTGCACTCAATTAATTATGTTTATTTTCGCATGTAAAATATAGCGTAGGAGAGAAGTTGAAGATTTTAGTAGGAAGGGGCAAGTAAGAATAATAAAAGTATATCATATTATATATACCATGCATAGTAGTGAACATTAATTAAATTATTTATTTCTAGTAGAGCTTATAATTATATTACAAAGATTATAAAATATATATACTAATGGAATTGATCAACCTTCATAGAAAACATAAATGTCCGTATTAATAAGCGGAAGGGCAACTAAGTACATAACTAAGTATGGTTAAATTTAAGAGGAAATTTTAATACATCCGCCAAACTATGCGCGATTTTCTACATTACCCCGTAAATTATGTTTTATTCGATTTTACCCAGTGAACTATATAAAAGTTTCTACAGCCCCATCTTATCCTCCCCGCCGGCAGAATATTCCCGTGAGAATATATGAGACCGTAGAAATTTTCGTATAGTTCAGGGGTTAAGTAAAACAACATAGTTTAGGGGGTAATGTAGAAAATCACACATAGCTTAGGGAGTATATTAAAATTTTCTCTAGCAATTGAATCAACTTCAAATTTTCATTTAACTTTTCCTCGATATATAGATTTACTAGCTTACGAGGTTTTACTTTTCTCTATTAGTGCTTGTAAATGCTTGAATTATGTGTGCCCATAAACATATGTGTATGCTTGTATAAATACACATATAGTGTTGCATGTAGTTTTCGATGTTTAAATACAATGTTTACCTATTTTTAACTCTTTTTGCTCATATGGTGTTTTCTATATTGTTTATGGTTTGTTTCTATATTGCTTCCTAGTTGTTTCCATATTTTTTATGTTTTCATGCATTGGATCAAAAATTGAATTGTGTTTTTTTTATCATGTTGTTTCTATAATATTTTAATTTTTTTGATTTTAATATTTTTTTAAGTGTATATAGCTTGATTTTTATAAGAATTCGAGTATAAAATGGATTATTTAACGAGGGCAAAATTTATTTTTTCACTAAAATTTTATTAAAAGAAACATGTTTGAAACATGTTATAAACAATCTTGAAACAAAGGGCGTGAGCGTGAATTTGGGTAAAATTACGGATTTAATTAATTTACAAACTCTCAGTCGTACTGCTAAAATACAAATATAAATTAGTTAGTCGGAATTAAAAACATGATTGTTTTTTAATATTAATTTATATGAATTGTATTTATACTGATATATGGGAAATAAAAGTATTTTTGAATTATTCGTTTGTACAGGTACTATACGAGTATAATACGAATTTTGACTAATAGAGTTTTGTGCTACTACTAAAAATGTCTTCAAAAAGATACATTATTTAACAAAATAATATTGTTATAAGTATATAATAAAGATTTAAAACTATAAATAAATTAAATGCGATGATTTTAGAGGAGGTGCGAATAAATTTGATATGTACGAGTATATTGTAAATTTCCACTGGAAAATTATTCTTAACAACAAATCTACCACAAAATAAGGAATCAGACAATATACGAATTTCTAATATAATATACAAATTTCTTGTATTTATTGTAGTTATATATTTTTAATTATGCAAAATTACCTTCTATAAATTTATATTTTATCTAACATGTAGTTATGAGTTTTAATAATATAAATTATTCTTTTTTCGGAACCAACCCCAACCCAAATTATTTATCCTTTTTTATATGTAAATTCTTATATTCTTTTATTTCTGCACATGTACATATCAGACTATCATAATATATTGTCACGTTTTCACAAAATAATGAAAAATATTTTGAGTTTGATTAAGTTTTTAATTTTTCGCATAATTCTCACTTTTTTTAGTGTCTTCTCACTATTCTTATATAAGAAATTTATCTTCAACAATTTTATCAATGAACATATAACATGAAAATTTGTTCATCTGACAAACCGTGTAATACACGAGTATAATTTGATATGTTACTAGAATAATATGCATAAAAAGATATATAATAACAAAAATATTATAATCCAACCTAAACATTTCGTTCTTATTAAAATAAATTACAAAAGAAATCTTTTAATATAATTTTTCATAAAGAAAAGACCATATAAAAAAAAAGAACTACTAATAACTATGAAAAATTGATCTTCTATTTATCATAAATTTTGTGGTTTTGTAAAAAGCCAAAAAAAAAAAGATAGATACATAGTACCAAAAAAAAAACATAACTTTCACTTCTTCCAAGAATTGAAGTTACGACCTTCAAGTTACTAGAATGAAACAATAGCCAGTATGACAACTTGGATTTTAGTTCTTAGTCATAAACTTTACAACATATAACCTTATATTCTAATAGATATAAGAAACACCCCTAATTGGTTCTCTAAGTCTGAAGAACGAAAATTCTTCCTACCTTTTCAGGTTTAGCCTTCCCGTTTAGATTCCCCATGAAAATTTTCAATCTCCTAATACAAGACGATGACAACATTCCCGTGAAATTTGCGACATCTCTTAATACCATTTGAGCACAGCTTCCTGTTTAATCGTCGACGACCACCTCAATTCGGATCACGGTTGCATTGTTCAGACAATTTCAGAGGTAAAATTGTTTTGGTTTTGTGAATTGTATTCTGCTTGATTTTGCTAAACTGTTTGAGAAAGGTTTTATGATATCCCACGAATTATATTTGATTCTGTTGAAGTATAAAATAGATGTAGTATGAATCCCATCTATTGCCATTCTTGTGTAACCCAAGTGTTTGTGATAATGTTTAGCCCAATTTTGTGTGGTGTTATGTGTTAAAATTCCCAAGTAATCATTTGAGTGGTACTAGGAGGTGTTAAACATGGATAAGCTGAAACCTGGTCAAGGAGGACAATTTCTCTTCATGCTACCATAGTTCGGGGGATGCTTTGTGAAATTTGATTGTGAAATTTTATTTGTTTTAGTGGTAAAAGTTTTTGACTCATGATCCAGCTAAATTCAAGTAGTGGAAGTTTTAATGATCATTGGTTCACAAGTCAGTACTATAGAATAGAGGGTTCATGATCATTCATTTCTCTTCAATATTATTGCATGATTGCATCCATTAGGAGTTCAATTGTATTTCTTTTGGACATCAAAATTGAGAAGCCCGGTTGACTTTCAGGGCGATTGAACTATTTTCTTAATCCCTTTAGGATATTTATTCTGGTTATTCTAATGTAACTATTTTCTTAATCACTAATCAAAATGAGGCTTTCTGCATGATTTGCTTCCTAAATCTGACAACATAGATGAACCATTTGATGTCTCGGGCACATGGTTTTTCAGGAATGAATGTGTGTGATATCTTTTGACTTGTCCCTGTTGGCCAAAAATTATGTCCCTAGGTTTGGTGTTGTATAATAAAACTATATAGCTCTATCATTGGATAACAGCTGGTGAGGTATGGGGTTGATTTGACTTGGTTAAACGTTGGATAACAGCTTTATCATTGTTTAATTTCTTTATCGATTTCGAAAATATAGCTATCATACACTACTGAAATTTCTTTGTCTGAGGTATGGTTTGTGTGCATTTGGCCCTATTGACTAAATGAATCCCAGTGTTCCTAGGTTTATGAGTTTTCAGGTGTCACTTTTCTCCTTTTCATTTTTAACATGTGAAATAAACCCTAAATTTAATTTAGGATTCTAATCAGTATTGATCTGTTTCCATGAACTGGCCAACGGAAGTGACTCGGAACATTTAAATGATAATAGCCAAATTTCCAAAACAAAGAACTATTTTTCATCACTGTTTGGTCCACTACTGGTGGGTGGTGCATCTAAAGTTATTTTGTCGACATTGCGAGTGTCATGTCATGCACACAGTTTATTTAAGAGTTTGCTACTAGATGAAAAGTGAGACTTAAAACATAAGTACTCAATAAAAACTTTAGGTGGAGGAGGTATTAATATTTATAAAATTAAAGTTGAAGATACATAGGAAGAAATTATGTTATTGAGATAGGAATGGACTTCTATCTATTAGTTAAAGCACCTTTTTATTGGGTTGCCAGTGTCAACATTACATCTAGTGATAATGGAAAATGCTAGAGTTAAGTTGCCATTTCTCATTTTTTTTTACTTCTCTTAGGTCTGAAAGTCAGGTTATTAATCATAATTTTCTACTTTAAATATAGTGTTTTCCATGTTCTTGTTTTTCCATGAGAATTTTACCCCGACCCATGCGTACCCGCACACGTCCGACCCGTGACCCGTGGTGGGGAGGTTTCGGTATCACTTCTGCACGGGTACCTGTCCCTCCCCGCATAGCAATTTTTTTTTTTTCATAAATGCAACTAAAATTGTTCATTATTCATACAAATGCTCAACCTTTCTTGTGTGATAGTTGAAACTTTTCTATATTAGGCTGTGTACAAGATGGATAAAAGATGGATGCAGGCAGTCAAGTGGTCTAAGGCTTACATAGATGGGGTAAATACATTTTTGACGGTGTATTTCTTGTTGGATGCGGGCAGTCAAGTGGGTCAGAAAACTACTTGTATTTCTTCATCAATGCTTGGATTTGGGAAATGATGGTGGGATAGAAGATGGATTTAATTCTTCAGTTGGATTCGGTTCAGAAGAAGTTATGATGAATACGTTGGATGAAAATCAGTTAATTGTGTCTGGTGTAGGACATAGTTCAAACTCTCTTAAAAGTATAACAATGATGGTGCAATGTGATTTTGTATGAAAATTGGTGATAGTATGTAAAAATTTTGGTAATGAATTTCCTAGAAGAAAAGGTGATCGATGCAATGTGATAAATTTTGGAATTTTTTTGTAAAACTTCTATGGAAAAGTTTTTTTGTAGCTGTATCATCAATAATCTGGAGTCGTATCATCAATAAATGTTTTTTGTAAGCTGTATCGTCAGTAATTTAGTATCCATACAAATCATTTTTTTTACCTTTAAGCATACATGTGCTTGTGCTGGTAGGCATACCTTTAATTGCGTATTTTCTTGGCATACATATATATATATACATACATAATTAATTAATAGTATTCATAATTATTTTTAATTTATTAAAATGAAAAAAAATACACGACATCTTTATAATGTCTTTTAATTGTTTTGCACCCAAGTATAGTTACTTTTTCAATTCCTAATAATAAATAGGGCAAAATTGCAAAATTAGTCATGTAACTAAAAGGAGGTTGCGAAAAGGTCCTGTAAAATACTCGAATTGCAAAATAGTCATGTAACTATGTATGATTTTACAAAATAGTCATGCATATTGCATAGCTTGCAAAATCGTCCTATAACTTATACTTGAGTCTCAATTTTAGTCCTAATTTCAGTGGCAATTTTGAAATTTCACTGGATTTCGATCACGTGAGTGACAAATGTGACTCCCAATTTCTGGTGCAATTAGGACCAAAATTGATATTCAAGTACCAATTACAGGACAATTTGCAAACCATGCATTCTGCAGGACTATTTTGCAAACCCATACATATTTACAGGACTATTTTGTCATTTGAAAATTTCAAAGGATCTTTTTGCGACCGCCTTTTAGTTACAAGACTAATTTTGTAATTTTCCCTAATAAATAGCAAATTATATCTCTTTTATTAATTATTAGGGGTGAACAAACGGTTGAGTCAGTGCAAAACCGAATAGAACCGCAAAAAACAAAAAATCTGAAAACTGAATTTGCATTTTTTCACAACCAAAACCGAACCGCATTGCTAGAAAATCGAACCGAACCAAACCGAACTATTTGGTTCGGTTCAGTTCGGGCTTTGTTTTGGGCCTTTATTTTGAAAAAGCCATTCGATTTGATTCTGCCTTAAATTTAAGGGGGTAATTGTAATACATTTTTAAATGTTAGGGGGTTTTGAAATATATTTTGCTTATGAATGGTATCATGTAAAACGAAATCAAACCTCAAGGGCTTTTTTTGTAATTTTCAGAGTTTTCAGGAGTTTTTCAATTTTCCACGAATTCATATTTATCGTCATTATTACGAATTTTTTTGACGAAATAAATTTGTCACTGATGTTTTGGCGTAATCAATGACAAAATATGTCGTGGTCATGAACTAACATATTTTGTGACATCAAATGCCATCACCAATTATTATCATTTTGTCATTAAAATATTTCCCTCCAAATTTTTGTGCGAGTTCCGACCTTCTACAAATAACTATGACACAATTCAATTGATCGTCATGAAATATGCAAATTAGTGACGAAATGTAATATTGATAGTGACAAAATTTAATAGTGTCATAAAAGAATATTTTGAAATGACACAAATAACTTTCGTCATAATTAAAAAATAATGACAAATCTTTATGCGTACCAAAATAAATCGTCATAGAATATGTCCTTGTTGACGAAATAGGAGTGTCACTATTTTGTTGGAGTGAAAAATGACAAATCATGATGTTGTCATTAAAAGAAATAATTCGTGACACTAAATTTCATCACCAATTATCACCAATTCGTCATCGAAATATTTTCCGCCAAAATTTTGGTGTCAAATTCACCTTATATGAAATACAGTGACGAGTTTCAGTTAATTGTCATGAAATAGGTAATTTAGTGACGACAACTAATACCAATAGTGACGAAATTAAATAGCGTCGTAATAGTGTACTTTACAATGACAAAAATAAAAGTTGTCACTTTTAATTAACAAATGATGACAAATAGTTATGCGTCGAGAAACATTTCGTCATAAAATGTGTGATTTCTTGTAGTGATCCTATAGTTTCATTGATTTTGTCAAAATAGTATTTTAGTTTGTTGGGTTCTTGACTCTTCTATTTCTTGTGCATCAAATAAACAAAGTCACCTGGTGAAGATGAATGTCATTTCTATACTTGCACCGGATTTCAAAGCTTATGTTCTTTATTTTGCTTGAAAGAAATGACTGCTTTTAGTGTCTATATATTTTTTCAGAGTTCAGAGTAATTCGTTTGGAAATCATGCATAATAACTTGTGAAAAATATAAAACTATGATATTTATTTTTATACATATGCATAAAAAGTATAAATATAATTACCTATGGATATTTTAATGTATCTCCCAAATTATATACATAAATTTTGGAATCATCCCCATAAACTATTTTTTGCTATTTAACCCCCTGAACCAAACAAAATTTTATGCGGCCCCATCTTCTCCTTCCCGCCGGCGAATCTGATGAGAATATTCCACCGGCGGGGAGAAGTAAATGGGACCGTAGAAATTTTCATATAGTTTAGGGGGTTAAGTAGACAAAAAACAATTTATGTAATAATATAGAAAATCGCGTATAGTTTCAGGGTTTATTAAAATTTCCTCTAAATTTTAAGAACAACTAAACTACAGTATTAGTTCCCAATTTAGCACAATCAATAATACAAATTAGTTTATGGTATTTTTAAGTGTTTGACCTTTATAAGAGATAATTCCAGTTGCTTTAAACTATAAGCTAGATGGAAGAAATATTAACAATATATATTGCACTTATACCATTAAAATACAATACAAAGATGGTTCCATGATACGTACATTTGGATATAGTACGGTACTTGAATACATCATCTAAAAGTAAATTTAAAATGGATTTTGATTAAGACTAACAAAATTTTAAATAATAAGTATAAAAATCATATTAATATTGTAACATACAAAGAAAACAAGTTATAACTATATTTAAACAAAATGCTTCAGTTAAACGCAGCACAAAATAAGTAGACTGAATTAAATGGAAAAATTTATAAAGAATATATAATGATATAAATTATTTTTTCCTATAATATTTTATGGTATTTTTATTAAGTAGAGTATTTATATAAATTCTTCTTCTTTTGTTTTGGCACATTTTAAAATATAATTGATTACGTATTCAAATAGTACTCGGAAGTAGTGAATATATGAGTGTACTGTATACAACACAAGTGATGTTGGACCACAAGCTTGTAGCTCAAGAGGTATCGCTCACCCTTTTAAGGGTGTTAACCAGAGTTCAAACCCTGTTTCTTTCAATTTCTTTGAAATTTATCTTCTTGTGAAAAAAGCTGATATTGCTTTATTATAGAAGATATAAAAACAGAGAAAGTAGAAGAAAACATAATACATAGAATTTACTGGAAATAGTATTTTATTGAATGAATTATTGTGGCTAATGTACTATTGATTATATAGTACACTGAATCCATCCAATACGTACAAGTGTCATCATGTTACTCTCTCTAATGTAACAAACAATCAGAATAAAATCATGAGCTAATCTGTTGGGAAAAACATTTGGTGTATACCGAATGGCTGAAAAATAGTTGAGCAGAGTATCGGTAAAAATCGAGACGTCGAGGCAAGAGTTGAACTCTTTCTCTTTAAGACGAGATTGCCCCGCTCACGGTGCTTACGGAATACGGCATTCGTCTCCCAAGATACAACGACGAACAACTTGCGATAGTTGCACTACAAATCGCAAGTACGGCGAACACTAAGATGTTTTTTTTTAAACTCTCTTGACAAAGTTATGCAGAAAAAAATGAAGCAGAAATTTCGAAATTGATGTGATGAAATGAATCCCGGGGGCTGGTTTATATAGAGCTCCTAGTGCCTCCTCAGACTGGGTGCAACCCCCGTCCGGATCGATCTTGGCCGTCGATCGCGCCGCGTGGTTACCGGATTGCGTCCGATGGTCCCGATCTATCTCGCTGAAGGAACACGGTGCCCGTCGTGAAGAACCAGACGCTTCAATCAGCGCCACGTGTCGCCACTCGTACGATCCTGCCAAGTCACTGTCACTCGAGCTGTCCTGCCACGTCACCGAGCCACTGGATTGAACCCTGATTCGATTTTCCAAAACTTTAAGGTCCTCAAAGCTCCTCACGACGACAAGCGATGCGTCGTGCGAAAGTGCAAAGTGCGCCTCAAAGCGCCAATGCGACTATGTGCGGCGTGCGCGGGCCGGGCCGGGCCCGCCCAGCCCGGCTCGGCTCCGGCTCGGATGGTGCTCGCACCGTCCTTTGGTGCCTTTGAGCTAGCCAAAGGCTAGTCAAAATTGACTTGGTCCACTAGGGTGTACCATAATGAGTTCCACATGATTACTCCTTATTAGTGGTGAAGCTCTTTATTAACTAGTCAAACATTTAATATGTTTCCTATGTGGGATATGGCTTTCCATATTCCCACCCTTTTATATTCCATATATAAAAGTATTTTAAGTGGCCAAGTTTATGCATTTATTTCTCATTCACCCGATATTGGTTTTGAAAAATTAAAAATGCTAAACTCATCTACCCGCTGACGTAGATGACGTTTATCTCATTTATTTCATACTTTGAATAAATGACCCCACTTAAATAATTGGTCAAAATCGGGTCAAAATCCAATTTAATAAAACCAATTCCAACAATCCCCCACATGAATGAAAATAAATGCATATGAGTATGCAGACACTAAGAGAGTTCAAACGGAAAGCTATTGCATCGGGAGAGGTAGCTTGTGGCTTTGAACCTTCCTTAGTGGAATGCTATCGGTTTACTAGCCGCACAAAACACGATGTCTTGAACTGCTTGTTTTTATGTAAACCAAAACAACAACATCCACACAATATCTTTCCTAACACCATTTGGTTCTCACGGTTGTGTCTATTTTGGCCCTGGACACCATCTTGGATTCATAAGTGTTTCATTGAAGCGGCCCGTCTTCACACTTATATAGGTGGTCTCCCATTAAGAGTAACCTGCCATACTCCACTTCTCTAAAGTATAGGAATCATTAAAAGTTTATAACTTAACCTCACCACATTCAGCAGGTTTCTCCACTTGGATAGGAATGAGCTGTAATATGCTCCAAGTATTTATCTGAATATACATAACTTAGTTGTCCCATTGAACCAAGGTCTTGGGATCTCCAATTCACAAGGTTGGGTTACCGCTATGAATATTCTTATTTTGTGGATTTTAAGCCCATTCCTTTCGATAAGCGATACTTGATCTCTATTCGGACCTTTAGTTAACGGATCCGCTAGGTTTTCTTTCGATTTCACGTAATCGATTGTAATAACCCCATTTGAGATCAATCGCTAACGGTGTTATGTCTTCGACGTATATGTCGAGACTTACCATTGTACATACTATTTTGAGCCCTTTCTATCGCCAACTAACTATCACAATGTATCATGATTGCGGCCACCGGCTTAGGCCAGCCGACAAGGAATATCCTCTAAAAAGTTGCGGCGATTTATCGCTTCTTCACCAGCTTTATCCAATGCTATAAACTCTGATTCCATCGTGGATTGAGCTATACAAGTTTGTTTAGAGGATTTCCATGACACCGCTCCACCACCAATGGTAAAAACATAACCACTAGTGGACTTGGAGTCTTTTGAGTCAGATTCCAATTAGCATCACTGTATCCTTCTAATACAGCTGGATATCTCGAGTAATGTAATCCATAATTCATGGTGAGTCTTAGGTACCTAAGAACCCTTATCAATGCCTTCCAATGGTCATTTCCAGGATTACTCGTAAATCTACTCAGTTTGTTAATTGCGTAGGCAATATCCGGACGTGTGCAGTTTGTACATACATTAGACTGCCAATGATCCGAGAATATTCTAGTTGAGATACAGGCTCACCTTGATTTTTAGCTAAGTGTAAGCTTAAATCAACAGGTGTTTTAGCTGGAGGACTATCATAAGCATTGAACTTTCGAAGTATTGTCTCAATATAATGAGACTGTGATAAAACAAGTCCATCAGATGTTTTAGAAATCTTAATTCCCAGAATAACATCTGTTATACCCATATCTTTCCTATCAAAATGTTTGATTAACATTTTCTTAGTATTCATGATTATATCATGATTACTACCCATAATTAACATGTCGTCAACATACAGACAGACAATTACATAAGCATTAGGTGTGTCTTTAATGTAAACACATTTATCACACTCGTTAATTTTGAAACCATTTGACAAACATAGTTCTGTCAAATTTCTCGTGCCATTGTTTGGAGCTTGCTTAAGGCCATACAATGACTTAACGAGTTTGCACACCTTCTTCTCTCGTCGGGAGCAACAAACCCTTCGGGTTGTTCCATGTAGATTTCCTCTTCTAATTCACCATTTAGAAAAGCCGTTTTCACATCCATTTGGTGTATCTCAAGGTTATGCAATCTTTGCAATAGCAATGAGAACTCTAATAGATGTGATTCTTGTCATAGGTGAATACGTATCAAAGAAATCAAGGCCTTCTCTTTTTTAAATCCCTTAGCTACTAACCTGGCCTTGTACTTATCAATAGTTCCATCAATTTTATATTTCCTTTTAAGGATCCACTTGCATCCTAAAGGCTTATTTCCAGTGGGAGATCTACCAACTCCCAAGTATGATTTTGCATAATGGAATCTATCTCATCATTTAATAGCTTCTTTCCGAGAATGGAGCTTACGGGTCGACAATGCTTCACCAATTGTCCTTGGTTCATTTTCTAATACATAAGTTAGAAAATCTGGACCAAAAGACTTAGTTGTTTTGGCCCTTTTACTGCGTCTTGGTTCTTCATCGCTTTGATGATCACCATCAGCAGTATCACGTGTTCTTTTGCTAGAACTAGCTTCTTTCCTTTCTTGACAAGGAAACACGTCTTCGAAAAATACAACATTACTTGACTCAATAATTGTACCTTCTTGTACATCTGGAATTGCTGATTTGTGCACTAAAAATCGATATGCACTCATCATTATTTGCATATCCAATGAAAATGCAATCGATTGTTTTAGGCCCTATCTTGACTTGTTTTGGCTTAGGTATTTCTACTTTAGCCAAACACCCCCACACTTTCAGGTATTTATATGAAGGTTTTCGACCTTTCCATAACTCATGCGAGTTTTATCTTTATTTTTGTGTGGTATTTTGTTAAGAATGTGGTTAGCCGAGAGAATTGCTTCCCCACAAATTCCGGGTAAACCAGAATTTATCAACAAAGCATTCATCATTTCTTTTAGAGTTCGGTTTTTTGCGTTCAAAGAATACCGTTTGATTGTGGTGAATAAGGAGTCATGTCGTTTGATGAATAATACCAGAAATCCGAGCAAAATTCATCAAAAGGAGCTCCATATTCTCCACCTCTATCACTTGAATTATCTTAATTCATTTGCTTAGTTGATTTTCAACCTCATTCTTATAGCTTTTAAAAGCTTCTAAGGCCTCATGTTTACTTCTTAAAAGATATACATAACGATATTTTGTGCAATCATCGATAAAAGTAATAAAATACTTTTTGCCACATCTAGTTTGCACAAACTTTAAATCACATATATCACTGTGAATTAACTCTACAGTTCTATTTCTCTTTCCACCGAGTGAAATGGTGTTTTGGCCATTTTTGCCTCAACACAGATTTCACACTTGTGATGTGAATCTATTTTAAAGTTAGGTAGTAATTCCAAGTTTACTAACCTTTTCAAAGTGTTAAAATTCACATGTCCTAATCTAACATGCCATAAATTTGAACACTCAAGCAAATAAGAAGAAGCATTAATTTTATTGCTTTCAAAGTTTCGGAGTACATTCATTACATTCATCTTGAATACCCATTATCTAAGTACCCCTTCCCTATGAACTCGTCCATTTTTCATAAGTACAAACTTTTGAGCCTCAAATACTAATCTAAACCCTGCCTTGACCAACAACGATCCTGACACTAAGTTCTTCCGAATGTCTGGAACATGAAGGACATCAACGAGGGTCAACTCCTTGCCCGAGGTCATCTTTAGCACCACCTTGCCGAGACCGACAATTTCAGATATTGCATGATTCCCCATGTATAGCTTCCTTCCATTGATAGGAGTATACGTTGAGAACATGTCTTTGTCGAGATATGTGGCGTGTACCTGTGTCCACCCACCATTCTCTCGGGTTCTCCACCATGTAGCACTTGTTGCCTTCATACACTACAGCCGAGAGATCAAGCTCGGACATATCAATTGGTACTGATTTGTCCTCGGTCACATGAACCTGGTTCCGATTGGCTTTTTTAGGAAGAAGACAATCTTTAGCCTTGTGATTCAACTTTCCACAGTTGAAGCAGTTCCCTTTGAACTTTTTAGCCTTCCCCTGCTTTTGATTATTCCCCGGGTGCTTTCTCTTCTTGCTAGCATTGGGCTCCACCAAGTTTGCCTTTGCCTCCATAAGAAGCTTGCCAGACTTAATCTCAGACTTGCGATTGTCTTCCTCAATTCGCAATCTGACAATTAAGTCTTCAAGCCCCATCTCCTTCCACTTATGCTTCAGGTGATTTTTAAAATCCTTCCACAGAGGCGGTAGCTTCTTGATTATAGCAGCTACTTGAAAGGATTCACTCACCACCATACCTTCTGCAATTATATCATGCAGAATTAACTGGATCTCTTGAACCTGGCTGATCACCGTCTTGGTGTCAACCATCTTGAACTCAAGGAATTTGCCGACAACAAATTTCTTTGTGCCAACATCTTCCGTTTTATACTTCTTCTCTAAAGAGCTCCACAGCTCTTTAGCAGTGTTTACCGAACAATACACATTGTACAATGTGTTGTCCAGTCCATTGAGAATGTAGTTCCGGCACAGGAAGTCGCTTTGACTCCAAGCATCGAACGCCATCCACTTCTCTTTTTATCGCTCTCCTCTTCCCCCACAAATTTGGGGCTTCTCCTCCGTAAGGAAACGAAACGAGCAAGTTTAGTCGTAAGATAGAACAACATTTTCTGTTGCCATCTTTTGAAGTCTGAACCCCCAAACTTCTCGGGTTTCTCTCCCGGTGCTGGTGTTGGTGCTAGAACTGAAGACGTCGAAGACATTTGATATACACGAAAATCTCGTCTTAAACTGTTGGGAAAAACAGTTGGTGTATACCGAATGGCTGAAAAATAGTTGAGCAGAGTATCGGTAAAAATCGAGACGTCGAGGCAAGAGTTGAACTCTTTCTCTTTAAGACGAGATTGCCCCGCTCACGGTGCTTACGGAATACGGCAATCGTCTCCCAAGATACAACGACAAACAACTTGCGATAGTTGCACTACAAATCGCAAGCACGACGAACACTAAGATGTTTTTTTTTGAACTCTCTTGACAAAGTTATGCAGAAAAAATGAAGCAGAAATTTCGAAATTGATGTGATGAAATGAATCCTGGGGGCTGGTTTATATAGAGCTCCTGGTGCCTCCTCAGACTGGGTGCAACCCCTGGTTCGGATCAGTCTTGACCGTCAGATCGCGCCCTGTGGTTAACAGTTGCGATATGATGGTCCTGATCATATCTGCCTGAAGGAACACACCTATTAGCATGCACCCTTCACACCGACGACGCGCTCTAGTCACGGTGCCCGTCAGTCGGCGAACGACGCTTCCAATCGCTGCCACGTGTCGCCACTGCGATTACGCCAAGTCATCGCCACCCGAGATGCTCGCCACGTCACCGAGCCACCGGATTGAACCCTGGTTCGATTTTCCAAAACTTCAAGGCTCCTCAAAGCTCCTTGCGACGATGCGTACGTGCGAAGTGCAAAGTGCGCCTCGAAAGCGCCCAATGCAACTATGTGCGACGTGCGCGGGCCTGGTCCCGGGCCCGGCTCTGGCTCCAGCTCCGGCTCGGATGGTGCTCCGCACCGTCCTCAGTGCCTTTTGTGCTAGCCAAAGGCTAGTCAAAATTGACTTGGTCCACTAGGGTGTACCATAAGGAGTTCCACATGATTACTCCCTATTAGTGGTGAAGCTCTTTATTAACTAGTCAAACATTTAATATGTTTCCTATGTGGGATATGGCTTTCCATATTCCCACCCTTTTATATTCCATATATAATAGTATTTTAAGTGGCCAACTTTATGCATTTATTTCTCATTCACCCGATATTGGTTTTGAGAAATTAAAAATGCTAAACTCATCTACCCGCGGCGTAGATGACATTTATCTCATTTATTTCATACTTTGAATAAATGACCCCACTTAAATAATTGGTCAAAATCGGGTCAAAACACAATTTAATAAAACCAATTCCAACAATAATCCTGTGCAATCCTATATTAGATGGAATCTTTGCAATCATTGGTGTGGTCATGGATGATGTCACATTATAGGGGTTGTTTGTTTGAGCTTGATAAGAGTAGTTGTGTTTGCTTTCATCCCCACTCAATTCGAACGAGGTCTGTGGAAAAACATGTAACTTGTTGCGAAGCCGAGTGAAGAATTGCCCTGTCAAAGGTTTATTAAAAATATCACCAATTTGATCTAAAGAAGGAACATATTGAACAACTATTGATTTACTTGCTATCTTGTCTCTGATGAAATGCAAATCAATTTCAAAATGTTTTGTTCGAGAATGAAGAACTGGATGTTAGATAAATGTTTTTGTCAAGATTTTGATGATTTTGTTTAAATGAGTTTTTATACCAAAACAATGTTTATAAATATTGTCCAAATACTCCCAATTGATTTAAAATATTTTTGCTAATTCTCCGGAGTATTTATTCAAGTTTATTTTCGACTAAAATATTGGACAACACTTTTGATGATTTTGTGTTAATGTGTTTTTACATCAAAACGATATTTCTTATGTTGTCCAAATACTCCCGATTGGTTTAAAATATTTTTACTAATTTTTCGGAGTATTTTTTGAAGTTTATTTTTGATAAAAATCGGACAACATTTCAAGTTGGAGGTCACCGGTCGAGCAAACGGTCGACCGGTACCTGAAGAATGCACAAAATGAAACAGAACGTACTGGACATGAAAAATGAGGGAGGGCGACCGGTCAAGGGCGGGCGGAGGCCGACCTCGGACCCCTCCAACCTCGCACTGGATCGCACTAAATTCTTTCCAACATTCAAAATTTTCTATAGGGCAACCGGTCGTCCTGTGTATTTTTTGACAGCAAAAATTGTGCCGTTTGAACTCCATATCAACAAGATTTGCTTTTGATTTTTGTACAATATTTCTACATCTTGTGATCCTCTTTTTGTAGACAAAAGTGAAAAAGGAGGAGCCTATGTCTATGAAGACTCTCCTATAAATAGAGGATGATTTGAAGACACAAGATACAACACATACAAGCAAACACACAACAAGAAATCTGCAAATTCTCCAAGCTTTCATTTTTACACTCTTGTTGTAATAGCCTAGTTCTTGCACTTGCACAATCTTGAGGTCTAGGCTTTTCATTCTTGATTACACTTGCACTCAAAGTTTGTATACTTCATTTATTGAGTTGTAATCTTGAATTTTTCTATCATCCAAAACAAGATATCCTTGTTAGTGTTCTTGTGGTAAGAACACACTTGGGTGATCTTAAGTGTTGAAGAGTGTGGTACTCTTCATAGGTGTTGAATGAAGATTGTGGTAATCTCCTTGAAGGTGTTGTAAGAAGATTGTGATAATCTTCAAAGGTGGTGTTGTATTAATTATGGTAATTAATAAAATCCTTTTTTTTTGAAATCCATCCCGGAGATACTGGAGGTGGTAGAGGATTAGGCCCTAGGTGGGTTGAACCTCTATAAATCGACGAGTGTTGTTTAATTTCCGCATTTACATTCTTGTCATTTACTTGTTCGTTCGAAAAAGAGGGCGGTTTGCGAAAAATCGGCATAATCTATTCACCCCCCTCTAGATTATCGTAGCCACTTGGACTAACACTGGATTCCCTGCTAAAGATATAGCTCCAAGATTATCCATCCAAATAGTTGCTCTCTTTTGAAATAAGAATTTAAGTTCTGTCAAAACTTGATTGGATCCAAATAATATCACATGTTGCAGCTGCTAGACTCCTATACTCAACCTCTGTGCTAGATCTTGATACAATTGGTTGCTTCTTAGAACTCCAGGAAACCAAATTACTCCCTATGAAAACACTATATCCTGTGGTGCTTCTTCTATCATCAAGATCTGATGCCCAGTCAGCATCAGCAAAAGCAGAAATACTGAGAGATGGTTATGCATGGAAGCTCAAACCATAAGTTAGAGTGCCAGCTAAATATCTTAAGATCCTCTTTATAGCTTTCCAATGTTTGTCCAATGGATTTTGCATGTATTGACTCACACGATTAACACTGAAACTGATTTTAGGATTTGTTAAGGTTGCATACTGTAAACCACCCACGATGCTTCTATAGAGTTTGCAATTCTCAATAGGATGTCCATCAAATTTAGAGAGAAAAGGGCTGTTAACTATAAGTGTAGCAGAGCCTTTTGCATCTATCATGCCAGCTTTCTTAAGCAAATCCTCTAAGTACTTTCTTTGACGGAGAAAAAGACCATCGATTTTATGAATGAATTCAATCCCAAGAACGTAATTCAAGTTCCCTAATCCTTTAGGGAAAAATGTTGCTGCATTTCATCAATAACAACTTGAATATCACAATTCTGATTATCAGTGATCACAATATCATCCACATAGGCCAATATTAAGATACAAGAATCCCCATGATGTCTGTAATATATAGAATTATCATATTTAGCAGCAGAAAAGCTAAGATGAAGCAGCACACTAGCAAGCTTGCTTGTCCATGCTCTTGAAGCCTGTTTAAGCCCATAAAGAGATTTCTTCAATTTGCAAACAAGGGAATGAGATTGTTGTTGAACAAATCCTGGGGGCTATTCCATATAAATCTCAGTATCCAAATCTCCATTCAAAAAAGCATTAGCACCATCCAACTTCCTGATGTGCCAAGATTGAGATATAGCAATACTCAAAATAATTTTGATAGCGGTTGGTTTCACAATTGGACTAAAAGTCTCAGTGTAGTCAAAACCCAATGTTTGTGTGTACCCCTTGGTAACTAACCGTGCCTTATACTTAGCAAGACTTCCATCAACATTCCTCTTTGTTTTGAAAACCCATCTAAAGCCAATAAGAGCCTTATTCTGTGGCAGAGGACAAAAGGTCCAAGTATCATTCTTAATAAGAGCTTCATATTCATGTGCCATGGCTTGTTTCCATTCTGGGATGGAAAGGGCTTCCTGTACAAAAGTAGGTTCATCTAATATTCCTAGAAGAGAGCTGTAGACTTTAGGCTTCACTATACCAGCCTTAGACCTTGTCACCATATGATGAGAACCTGAAACACCACTTGAACCATGATGAGATAGAGGATTAGTAGAAATAACATCAACTTGATCATTAACTCTTATTGGTAAATTCACATATAGTTGACCACCTTTTTCTAAAGAAATACTAGGGGAGTGTGTGGCAGAAGGAGCAGAATTAGGATCATGAAAGGAGAAAGAAGTGGGAGAACTGGAAGTATGGTTGTCTGTATCTGCTGTGTTGGAATTGGTCTCTGATTCTGCTAGAGGAAAAGATGTTTGAACTAAAGGCAAAGGTGTAAGAGAGTTAGAATTACCAGTGTCAAAAGGTTGTGTGAGTGGGCTAGGAGCAATTTCTTTGTTGTATTTGTCAAGAAAAGGAAATTGAGTTTCATCTAAAACTAGGTGCCTTGTGATAAGGATCTTGTTGTTAGGAAGAAGAACCTTGTAGCGTTTATGTTGTGGGCTACAACCAAGAAAAACAGATAGTTGACTTCTATACTCAAGATTATGTTTGTTGTAAGGCCTCAGATAGGGATAACAAATACATCCAAAAACTTTAAGGTGAAGGAGATCAGGTTTGTGACCATTGAGAGCTTCAAAAGGAGTTTTGAAAAGAAGAGGTTTAGAGGGAGTTCGGCTAATAAGATATACAACACTAGTAAAAGCTATGTCCCAAAACTTTTGAGGAATATGACTGTGAGATAACAAGGACAATCCAACCTCAGTGATGTTTCTATGCTTTCTTTCAGCAAGGCCATTCTGCTGAGGTGTATATGGACAAGAGAATCTGTGAAGTATCCCATATTTGTTTAGATAACCAGTTAATGCCTTAAACTCTCCACCTCCATCAGATTGCAATTATTTTTAATGGTTTTATGAAATTGTGTTTCAACAAAAGTTTTAAAATGAACAAAGGCTTGGAATGTATCTGATTTGGCTTTAAGAAGATAGAGCCAAGTATATCTAGTAGCATCATCCACAAAGCTAACATAATATGAGTAACCTAAAATAGATTTAATAGGAGAGGGCCCCCACACATCACTATGTGAATAAGATCAAAAGGCTGATAACTATGAGAATTAGAAGAAGCAAAAGGTAACTTATGAGATTTAGACAAAAGACAAGAAGAACATAAAGTTTGTTTTTCATTCTCATTGAAAGGAATATTACAATGCTAAAGGGCCCTTTTAACAGTAGTAAAAGAAGGGTGCCCAAGCCTAAAATGCCAAACATCTAGATCTATCATATCCTTAACAGCTGCAGAATTTATGGACACAGGACCAAAAGTGTGCTTATTAGAAGGAACAGGAGGCTTCATTGTAGTAGAACTTGAGAGATTGAAACTGTATAGGCCATTCTTAAGTGCTCCTTGAAGAAGAACATTCCCTGTGCACAGACCCTTCACAAGACAAAAGGAAGGGTGAAATTCAAGAAAGACATTATTATCTTGAGCAAATTGACTAACACTAGTGAGATTTTTGGTGATATGTGGGACATGTAAAAGATTTTTTAAGAGAAAACATTGCTTAGAATTAGGTGGTGCAACTACAGGGTTACCAAAATGAGAAAAGTTCAAACCTTGTCCATTTCCAACTTGGACCTTCTCAGCTCCTTGATAGTCACAAGCAATGTTGAGGTTTCCCATATCATAGGTGACATGCAATTTAGATCTTGAGATACATCATCATTGGTGAGACTGGCAACACTAATATTAGATCCTCCAAAAGAACTTTCTGCGGGTAACTCTACTGCTGACTCTGCTGATTTCCATTAAAATTCCCAGAATGAGGTGTAAAACGTAAATCAACCCTATAAAAACACTTGTCTGTAGTATGATTGTTATAGTGGCAAATTTGACAACGAGGTCTATTGTTTCCAAAATGTCCCCCTCTTACTCTAAAACCACCAAACCTTTCTCTACCTCTATTGGTAACATTTTGTCCAATATTCTGTGTGAATCCTCTGTTAAATCCAACAATCCTCTCCCTCTGATGTTCTGAGGATTTCCACCCCTTCTATTGCCAATGTTCTGAGTATAAGTAGCAAAATTAATAGAAAAGGATCCATCCTCAATAAAATTCTTGTTTTAAAAAGTCTCCAGTCTATTCTCCAAACTGAGAAGCAACATGAAGCTCACTCAAACTCAGAGGCTCCATCCTAGATGTAGCTGAGACCACAACAGGGTTATACTCGGGGCATAGCCCACTTAGCACATACATAACCTGATCTTTTTGACTCACATGTTCACCAGCAGATCCCAACAAATCACAACAGCCTTTTATTTTGTTAAGATATTCACTCATATATAGACTGCCTTTCTTAAGAGTTTGCAGATATAATCGATACTGCATCACTTAAGCTTGATTTTTGCTTGAAAAAGTGGTTTGTAAGCACTCTCATATTTCTTTTAAGGTGCTCGGACCAACAATGGAGATTAACACCCTCTCAGATAATGAGGATAATAACCATGAAGCAAGAAGTTGATCTTGCCTATTCCATGTTAAGAAAGAGGGATTAACAGTTTTTGGATTTTCAGAATCAGTTGGGGAAAACTCATTTGGCATGATATTTGTACCAGTGAGATATCCCTCTAATCCATAGCCTCTAATGGCTGCCAATATTTGTTGTTTCCAAACTAAGTAATTGCTCTCTATGAACTTCACAGAAATAAGCTGAATTTGTGGCTGTATAACGGATTCAAATGCATCATCCAGTGAGCTATGTGAGTTAACGACCTTGAACAAAAGGAAATAATAAACACAAGAGAAGAAAAAGGAAGCTGTAGAGATGGATCAGAGTCAGGCCTTAACCTGCTCTGATACTGTAATATCCGGAATTTTTTTTATGTTATAATTATTTTTAGTATTATTATTATTATTATTAATTATCCAATTATTATTTCAATAAATTTCTTTTTTTTGTATTATCATTAATATTATTTTTTATTACAACTAGTAGAAATATATACCCAGGCCCAATTCAATATGTTAATTTCTGAAATTCATTATGGGCCCAAAGTCTTTCCCCAATTTTAAAGTCCAAGTCAAATAGAATTCTTTAATAAACCCTAGTCATCCCAAACTCTAGAAATTCATTCTATAAATACACAACCTAGCCCTACAAATATTTGGTTCACCCCGACCGCTATCAAACACCAAGTAAAGGTAAATACCTAGCCCAAAATTTTGATTCTCTGCTGCTACTTTTTTGTTCACGCCGAACACAACCAAAACTAGAGATTTCTTCCTCCACAGTCCACCCATGTACCACGCAAACCCCCGTTTCGCCGGAAATAAATTTTCTGTCACCCTCCGGTTTCACGCCCAAATAAGTCGGTCAAATAATTTTGGACAAAAAAAAAAAAAAATAGAGAGAGAGAGGTAGAGGGACTGCCACGAGACCGCTGGTGCCGTTGCCAGCGAGCGCCGCCGCACTTAGCTCGTCGCCACCGTACAGAAGTGATGATGGGTTTGAAGGGAAGTGATAATTAGAGTTATAATTGGGGAATTTTGGGAAAAAAAAAGGAGAGATTGAAGGGGCACGACCAGGGGGAGGGGTTTATTTGAGAGGCTTGATGGGTCTTAGATTTTGGAGATGAAGGAAACTAAGAAAAATGAAAAAAAAAAAAAAAGAAAATAGAGAGAAAAGAGATGAAGATGATGGAGCAGTGAGGGTCATGACCAATTTGGAGAGAGTTTGAGTTGTTTACGGGAGAGAAGGAAACTAGGAATTGAAAAGATGGGCTTTTGATGTGGGAATTTGGTAGAAATAGGATTTTTAACCCCTTTCTTCCGGTTATAAAATTGACCCCTCCAGGTTTCTTATTAATGTTTTTTTATATTAACCCATTAGTATTTTTCTTTCCAAACCAATTCAATACCCTTTACCAAATTCAATTATTCAGCTTTTCCTTCTTAATCACCAATTCTTTTTCTTTTTATTTAGTAATTTATTTTTCTTAATTATTATTTTACTATATTATTAATTGTAGTTTATAATTTATTTGTAGAAAACGAAGAAAACGAGGAGTAGAATTTCTGCATTATTGCATTCTCCGCATACACATCCGCATTTTTGAGGTGGGGATATTCTATTCACTTATTGTTTGTCTCTATTAAATGCTTCGTATATGTGTAATTGTTTATGTGCAAATGTGAAAATAAATTATGTTAGCCTCAGGGGTCGTAAGAAGGTCCGGGATCAAAAGTATCCTCGGGTGAACCCGCAGTGTTATAATTAGTGCGGGGTGAAAGAAGGTCCGGGATCAAAAGATCCTCGGGGTGAACCCGCATTTAGTCGGGGTCAGAAGGTCCGGGATCAAAAGTATCCTCCGGGGTGAACTCGCAGATTATAAAGTAATCGGCGCCAAAATAAAAGTTAAATTACATATTGAATGTTTACGATTATGCCTATTGTTGTATTTAATCTTGACAAACGTGTCCCCATTGAGCGAGTTGAAAGCTCACCCCATATTTATTAACATTTTTCAGGTTAAGGAGTCCAGGCGAGGATTTGAGGCGGTGGATGCGAAAGCAATGTTTTTATTTATTTTACAAAATTTAGGAATATTTTAATTTTGTTAACAAATTTTAGTTACCAATTTATTTTCGAATGACTGTCTTGTGGGTTCGAATTAAAGGTACTATCGTTTATTTGGATGCAAGTTTTAAATCATATGCCATTTTCGTAAAATTGTGTTCTTTTATTTAAGCTTATTGCAACACTTGTTAAAAATTTTGTACCGTTAGAGAATTTGGGTCGTTACAAGTGGTATCAGAGCGGGTCTATGGTTCTGTAGACTTGTTAAAAAAAATGTGTCTTTTTAAATATACATATATATATAAAAAATAGTATAGTGACATCCACCTCCGCCATATCTCGCCGGATTCCATAAGGAATATGGCTCCACGAAATCCTCCACGAGTGCCTCGACGCCCCCGAACCTTTAACCAGAATAATGTCGGGAACCAAGACAATGAAGGGAACCCAACTGACACTGGAAACCAACCTACGGGGAGACTTGTTTGCGGAGATTCTCAATGTCGCATGAGAACCACAATGGGAACAATAACAACAACAGTACTAGAGTGGTGGAACAGTTTCGCCATTACCGTCCACCTACCTTTAATGGACATGATGGCCCAGCAGCAGTTGAAGAATGGTTAAGAACGCTGGAAAGAATTTTCAGACTTATAACTTGCACTGATGAACAACGAGTGGCTTATGCCGCCTTCCAACTGACTGATGATGCGGACCATTGGTGGGAAGGTTACTGGAGAAACAGAATCAAGAAGAACGTAATGCATTATCCTGGGATGAATTCAAGGAAGTGGTGATGGAGAAGTACTTCCCCTAGATCCTACCGTGACAAGAAGGAAACAATTTCGAACTTCAAGCAAAGGGATTGACCGTGAATCGAATACGAAAGGGGGTTTAACCAATTATGTCGGTTTGCACCACATCCGGTTGATACCGACCTAAAGAAAGCTTTGAGATTCGAGGAGGGGATTGAGGTCACAATTGTCCGGAATTCTATCCGCACAGGGGACTTGGAATATCTTTGTGATGGTTAGACGGGCTCATGAAGTTGAAGCAGACTAGTCGGGATGATGATGACCGCAAGCCAAGCCGGCCGTTGTGTAAAAGAGGAAGTTTGATGGGACAAAGGCCGAGTAAAATGGGGAATCGTAATAAACAGATAAGAACCGATGGAAATTCTCGCCCGAGTGCACCAAACAATAAGCCGACTTGCCCGAAATGCAACAGGAATCACTACGGGGAATGTTTAGCTGGACAAGGAAAATGTTTTATGTGCAAGAAACCGGGTCACGATGCTTCAAATTGCCCACTGCTGAAAGACAGAAGGGAAATGAGGGGACAAGGAGGCACCGCTCGAATGTATGCTATGACGCAGAAGAGGCGGACGAACCCGATGACGATGTCGGGTATGTTAACAATATCCGGAATACCCGCTTGTACTTTTCGATCGGGTGCCACACACTCATTTATATCTCGCTAAGTTTCATGATATAACTGGACATAAGGATGCTAGAATAGATGTACCCCTAGAGATTAGTTTGCCATCTGGAAAGACAATAACTACTGACATCATGGACAATGATATAGACGTGAACATTGGGGGGAAACATCTAGAAGCTGATGTATACATAATTGAGATGAAGGATTTTGACGTAATTCTAGGCATGAATTGGCTTAGTAAGTATCAAAGGGGGCATTAAGTGCCAAGAGAAGGAGATAACACTCAAACTACCTGGAGATGAGGAAATTACGTTCTACGGAGTTAACTCTAAGTCTGTATCATGAGTTATATCGGCGATGAAAGCGAAAGATGTTGGCAAAAGAGAATTGTCAAGGGTATTTAGTAAGTCAATCGAAGCTCCAACGACGGACCTATCACCTACGAGGCGTACCAATTGTTCGAGAATTTTTAGACGTATTCCCGCAGGACTTGCCGAGTTCCGCCGACCGTCAAGTCGAATTCTCAATAGACTTGGTACCGGAGCAACACCGATATCTAAGGCACCCTGCGAAATGGCACCAAAGGAGTTACAAGAACTAAAAGCGCAGATACAAGAATTGGCTGGACTTGGGTTTTATCGGGCCTAGTGTATCACCCTGGGGAGCACCACCCTATTTGTTAAGAAGAAGAAGGATGGGTCATTAAGGATGTGTATCGATTATAGAGAACTTAATCGACTCACGGTGAAGAACAAGTACCCACCGCCAAGAATCGAAGACTTGTTTGATCAATTGAGGGTGCCGCCTTTTCAAAGATTGATTTGAGATATGGGTATCACCAATTGAAGATTAAGGAGAGTGATATCTCAAGACAAAGATTCGTGACTCGATATGGACATTATGAGTTTGTAGTGATGCCGTTTGGGTTGAGTAACGCACTGCCAGTGTTCATGGACTTGATGAATAGAGTGTTCCATCCATTTTTGGACCAATTCGTCATAGTCTTTATAGACGACATACTCGTGTATTCAAGGGACAAGGAACAACATGAGGAACACTTAAGAATAGTGCTTGAGACACTTCGCAAGGAGAAGTTATACGCCAAGTTCAAGAAGTGTGAATTCGGATAGACCGAGTTGGATTTCTTGGTCATGTAATCACCGCAAACGGAATTGAAGTGGATCCAAAGAAAGGCCGAGGCGATCAACGAATGGAAGGCACCTACAAATGCGAGTGAGATTCGCAGCAGTTTCTTGGGATTGGCGGGGATACTATCGCAGATTTATAGAGGATTTTCGAAAATAGTCGCGCCTATGACTCGACTCACCAGAAAGGGAGAGAAATTTTTGTGGACCGAGAAATGTGAGGAGAGCTTCAAAGAGTTGAAACAAAAACTAACTTCCGCACCGGTATTGACGATTCCTGACCCAACCACGGACTTTGTGATTTACAAAGTGATGCATCAAAACAAGGCTTGGGTGCGTATTGATGCAAAGACGAAAAGGTGGTTGCCTATGCCTCAAGGCAATTAAAGCCACCTGAACCAACTACCCGACTCATGATTTGGAGTTAGCTGTGGTAGTCCATGCACTGAAGATTTGGAGACATTATCTATATGGCGGAAAATGTGAGATATTCACCGATCATAAGAGTTTGAAATATATATTTACTCGTAAGAGTTAAATATGAGACAGAGAAGATGGTTAGAATCGGTTAGGACTATGATTGCACCATCAATTATCATCCGGCAAAGCTAATGTAGTGGTGATGCCTTGAGTCGTAAGACCAAATGTGAGTTGTCTAGCTTACTCACGCAACAAGAGCAATTGGTACGAGAGTTTGCGAGCACAAGATTGAAGTCATAACTCCACCGAGAAGTACAAAGGCGGTCTTGGCATCTTTGGTAGTTCAACCCACTTTGAGAGAAAGGATCAAAGAAGCCAAGGTCGAGATCGGTTTTGAACAAGATGAAGGGACGAGTTCGAGAAGGAAATATAAAAGGGTTTGTCATAGCGGATGATGGTGTTTTGACGTATGAAGGGAGATTGTGTGTTCCTAAGGAGGAAGAACTTAGGAAAGAGATACTTGAAGAAGCTCATTGTACGCCGTACACGGCCCACCCGGGAGGTACAAAGATGTACCGAGATCTAAGAGAAGCTTTTTGGTGGCGAAGTATGAAGAGAGACATTGGATCTTTCGTAGAGAAATGTTTGATATGCCAGCAAGTCAAAGCCGAGCATCAACGACCGTCTGGTTTGCTCAAACCTCTTGAAATCCCAGAATGGAAATGGGAGCACATAACGATGGATTTTGTAGTAGGACTACCACGATCAACAAAAGGAAATAAAGCGGTATGGGTCGTAGTAGATCGATTGACGAAGTCAGCTCACTTTCTGCCGGTTAAAATGACATTCAAGATGGAGCAAGATGCGCAAATATACATCCAAGAGATAGTGAAACTACATGGAGTTCCTGTCCATTGTGTCGGACGAGAGATACAAGATTCACTTCTAAGTTTTGGGGAAGCTTACAGATCGCTTTGGGAACAAAACGAAGTTTAGTACGGCTTACCACCCGCAGGCAGACATGACGACGATCCGAGAGGACGATACGATATTAGAAGACATGTTGAGGGCATGTGTGCTTGATATAGACGGAATTGGGAATCATTACGCTACCGGTGGAGTTTGCTTATAACAACAAAACTACTGAACTATTGGAATGGCCCCTTACGAGGCATTGTACGGGAGGAAGTGTAGATCTCCATTGTACTGGAGCGAGGTCGGAGAAAAGAAGATGTTGGGACCAGAGTTGGTTCAACAAACAGTGGAAAAGATAGGAAAGATCCAAGATCGAATTAGAATGGCACAAGATAGACAGAAATCGTATGTTGATCGCCGAAGGAAAGACTTACAATTCGAGGTGGGAGACAATGTGTTTCTTAAGGTAGCACCGGTAAGGGGAGTGATAAGGTTTGGTGATAAGGGAAAGCTAAAACCAAGATACATAGGACCGTTCGAGATATTGAAAAGAGTCGGAGATTTGGCTTATCAGCTCGCATTGCCGCCGCGTCTGTCAGGCGTACATGATGTTTTTCATATATCGATGTTGAGAAAGTATGTTCATGACCCAAGTCATATTATTAATTACGAAGACCTGCAGATTAACGATGACTTATCCTACGAAGAAGCACCTGAATCCATTTTGGAGCGAAAAGTTCATAAGCTAAGGAATAAAGACATAAGCCTGATTAAAGTGCAATGGAGACGTCATGGGGGAAATGAAGCCACATGGGAGCGTGAAGAAGAGATACGTGCCAAGTACCCCGACTTCTTAATTTTTGGTAAGTTATCGAATTTCGAGGACGAAATTTTGTTAAGGGGGATAGGATGTAATATCCGGAATTTTTTTTATGTTATAATTATTTTTAGTATTATTATTATTATTATTATTAATTATCCAATTATTATTTCAATAAATTTCTTTTTTTTGTATTATCATTAATATTATTTTTGATTACAACTAGTAGAAATAATTACCCAGGCCCAATTCAATATGTTAATTTCTGAAATTCATTATGGGCCCAAAGTCTTTCCCCAATTTTAAAGTCCAAGTCAAATAGAATTCTTTAATAAACCCTAGTCATCCCAAACTCTAGAAATTCATTCTATAAATACACAACCTAGCCCTACAAATATTTGGTTCACCCCGACCGCTATCAAAAACCAAGTAAAGGTAAATACCTAGCCCAAAATTTTGATTCTCTGCTGCTATTCTTTTGTTCACGCCGAACACAACCAAAACTAGAGATTTCTTCCTCCACAGTCCACCCATGTACCACGCAAACCCCCGTTTCGCCGGAAATAAATTTTCTGTCACCCTCCGGTTTCACGCCCAAATAAGTCGGTCAAATAATTTTGGACAAAAAAAAAAAAATAGAGAGAGAGAGGTAGAGGGACTGCCACGAGACCACTGGTGCCGTTGCCAGCGAGCGCCGCCGCACTTAGCTCGTCGCCACCGTACAGAAGTGATGATGGGTTTGAAGGGAAGTGATAATTAGAGTTATAATTGGGGAATTTTGGGAAAAAAAAAAAAAAGAAAAGGAGAGATTGAAGGGGCACGACCAGGGGGGGTTTATTTGAGAGGCTTGATGGGTCTTAGATTTTGGAGATGAAGGAAACTAAGAAAAATGAAAAAAAAAGAAAAAGAAAATAGAGAGAAAAGAGATGAAGATGATGGAGCAGTGAGGGTCATGACCAATTTGGAGAGAGTTTGAGTTGTTTACGGGAGAGAAGGAAACTAGGAATTGAAAAGATGGGCTTTTGATGTGGGAATTTGGTAGAAATAGGATTTTTAACCCCTTTCTTCCTGAAGTTATAAAATTGACCCCTCCAGTTTCTTATTAATGTTTTTTTTTTATATTAACCCATTAGTATTTTTCTTTCCAAACCAATTCAATACCCTTTACCAAATTCAATTATTCAGTTTTCCTTCTTAATCAGTCAATTCTTTTTCTTTTTATTTAGTAATTTATTTTTCTTAATTATTATTTTACTATATTATTAATTGTAGTTTATAATTTATTTGTAGAAAACGAAGAAAATGAGGAGTAGAATTTCCTGCATTATTGCATTCTCCGCACAGACATCTGCATTTTTTGAGGTGGGGATATTCTATTCACTTATTGTTTGTCTCTATTAAATGCTTCGTATATGTGTAATTGTTTATGTGCAAATGTGAAAATAAATTATGTTAGCCTGGGGCTGTAAGAAGGTCCAAGATCAAAAGTATCCTCGGGGTGAACCCGCAGTGTTATAATTAGTCTGGGGCTGAAAGAAGGTCCGGGATCAAAAGCATCCTCGGGTGAACCCGCAAAGATTTAGTCGGGCCATAAGAAGGTCCGGGATCAAAAGTATCCTCGGGTGAACCCGCAGATATAAAGTAACTGGCCAGTCAAAATAAAAGTTAAATTACATATTGAATGTTTACGATTATGCCTATTGTTGTATTTAATCTTGACAAACGTGTCCCCATTGAGCGAGTTGAAAGCTCACCCCATATTTATTAACATTTTTCAGGTTAAGGAGTCCAGGCGAGGATTTGAGGCGGTGGATGCGAAAGCAATGTTTTTATTTATTTTACAAAATTTAGGAATATTTTAATTTTGTTAACAAATTTTAGTTACCAATTTATTTTCGAATGACTGTCTTGTGGGTTCGAATTAAAGGTACTATCGTTTATTTGGATGCAAGTTTTTAATCATATGCCATTTTCGTAAAATTGTGTTCTTTTATTTAAGCTTATTGCAACACTTGTTAAAAATTTTGTACCGTTAGAGAATTTGGGTCGTTACAGATACCATGTGAGAAAAGCTGATATTGCTTCATTATAGAAGATATAAAAACAGAGAAAGTAGAAGAAAACATAATACAGAGAATTTACTGGAAATAGTATTTCATTGAATGAATTGTTGTGGCTACTGTACTATTGGTTATATAGTACACTGAAACCATCCAATACGTACAAGTGCCATCATCTTATTCTCTAAATGTAACAAACAATCAAGATAAAATCATGAGCTAATAATCATGTGCAATCCTATGTCAGATGGAATCTTTGCAATCATTGGTGAGGTCATGGATGATGTCACATTATAGGGGTTGTTTGTTTGAGCTTGATAAGAGCAGCTGTGTTGGCTTTCATCTTAAACCAGTATTCTGAACATATTTAAAAAAATACAAGTGATGTTGGAATAGTTTGTAGTGTGGTGTTTTGTCCCATATAGATAACTTGTGAGTGTGTACACTTGTTTTTAAGAGAAAAGCAAGTAGGCTTATAAATTGGAATTAGGGGTGTCAATCATTTCATGTTTCGTGTTCGCGGGTCGTGTTCTGACATGGATACTACATGTTTGACACGAACACGATCCATTAATTATTCGTGTCAAGATACACGACCTGTTTATAAAACGGGTAACCCGACACGACACGAAATACCTATATAATTTAAAGTTGATACGAAAAAATAAAAAAAAGAGAAAAAACTAAAATTACAAATAAAAAATACATTAAATTATTAGAAAATAAATTAATAATTTTTCTATCATCATATAACCAACTAAAGTATCACAAAATATGAAAATAATATATCACTATAAAATTAAATGGGTTAAATAGGTCAATTGTGTTGACAAGCGGGTCGACCTGACTGGACCTATTTATTCCTCGTGTTAACCGTGTCCGACCCGATTTTGACCTGAACTTGCTAAGGGTTGTACATGTACCTGCTAAATTCATGTTAGGTTCGTGCCAGAATATCGTGTCATGTAACAAATTGACGCCCCTAATTGGAATATTAGCCTAATCCAAGTAGGCCTTTCATTACGCTTATATACATACACATATATATATTATATTATATCTATGACTTGGACTTGTGCTTGGCTTGAATAAAAATTTATAAATATTATGCAATTTTATTTTCAGATTTGAAAGAAATATATTTTTAATTCTCGAAATTACAACATTAATAGTTGTATTTTTTTAGATTATTCAGTTTTATTCTTAAGAGTTGTGACTGTAATTTTGAAAAGGAAGCATTGTGTCTTTTTGTTCCAAATCTTTTATTTTCTATAAAATATAAGTTATCTGCAGATCAAAATCGCTATCTTCTATCTTTTATTTTCAAAAGAATATAAGGGAATTGTTGTATCTTAAACCAAATTACCTCATATTATTATAATCACCACAGTAGAGGCAATATTGCCTTTAGGAAACTTGTTCTCGCATCTCAACGTCATTGATAATTTTGTTTTTCTCTTACAATAAATGTAAAAGTTATATCATGGATTCCACCTTCACTTCTAGCATGAAGAATTCTTTCAAAATTCGGAAAGAATGAAATTATCCATTTGGCACTACAAGAAAAAAGTAAATTGACATCGATATCTAACCGACGTCTATTAAGGTAAATAACCGATTTAATGCCCCTGTTGTAAAGGGGGGCTATTCAACATTGTTTTCTAACCATTGTCTTTTCATCCAACAACAACGGTTATCACCCGATGCATATTAAAGACAAAACCGATGTTAATGCCCTTGTGGTTAAAGTGGGGGGTTCTTCAACATCGTTTAGAATCATATGTATTTCCTACAAAGACTACAGTGATATATTAATGTAGCGCCCTTTCTAGCTTACTTGAATATTAATGCGAAAAATAGGCAATTAAAATAGAAATACTTAAAAGAATGCTGAAATACGGAATAAAAAAAATCTTACTTCGTTTGAAAACTTTGCAGCAGAATTAAATGCTAATAACTGAAATAATTACTTGTCCAAAAATATTCATACTGAAAATAAAATGACATTCGACATTTAATATACTAAAAAGTCAAAACATTGAAAATAATAAAAATTGAAGGACATGGGTTCCCCGAGTCACTGCGCCCGACCATCTCCTTCCTCTCCTGCATTCTCATCTGAAAAATATTCAACATTCGTAGAATGAGCTAAAGGATCTCAGCAAGTAATCTCATGCTTGAATGCATGCCTAATGCAATATCTTAACTTTTATAACTTAAAAAGATTTTATGTTTTCCTTGCTTAAAAACCTTCCTTTCATTGCTTAAAACTTTCTTTCACATAAAACTTTGCCTTTCGCTACATGAAAAATTCTTAGGACGCGAGCTCACTTGGGAACACATTGTTCTAATCAGGGTCGTAGTGGGCCTTGTTATTTGGAACCCGTGAATATTTTTCCCAAAGGCCGATTTCCATTTGTTTTGCCCGAAGGCCCTTTTCCTTGAACATTAACATTAGCCGCAAGTGGCACAGTGTCGGAACACCGGTCCCCCGCGCCCATTTCCCACTTACTCGAGCATCATAAAACAATGTGCATCCCTTTCTTTTGAAAAATATTATACTTCATGACTTGACTTTACTTAATGTTGCGATGCTCGTGAAATGCTATGAACATACATTAACATGATGTATGAACCTAAGTGATGCTATGTATCATTAAGTACGAGAGAATAAATATAAGATCATACATGATAATTAAATCACATTAATTAGCAAACATATTAAAAGTAAGCATGACATAAAACATGTAAAAGAGGAAAAACCTACATTCAGATACTCAACATTAATTGGAAAAAATCTTACATTCAGTTAGTTAGAGAAAAACCTTACGTTCAACTAGTTAAGAGATAAGCCTATATTCAATTAGTCAAGGAAAAACTCTATATTCAATTAGTTAAGGGAAGACCCTACATTTAGTTAGTTAGGGTAAAACCATATATCCAATTAGTTAAGGAAAAATCCTATATACAATTAATTAGGGATAACCTACATTCAATTAGTCAAACCTATCTAGGGAAAATCCATACATTTAGTTAGTTAGGGAAAACCCTACATTCAATTATTTAACTTCTTTGGAGGAAAGTCATACGTTCAGTTAGTTAGGGGAATACCCTACATAATCCACTAGTTAGGGAAAATACATACATTCAACTAATTAGGGGAAAAACATAGACAATTGATGCATGGTAAAAGAAGTTTAAAGCATAGTTTTCTCGATTTCCCAAGCAATCAAATTAGACACATGTAGGGCTGTAAATGAACAGAGCATTCGACAAACTACTCGTGAACAAGCTCGGATATTGTTCGTTTATGTTCGTTTATTTAGTTAAACGAACATAAACGAACAAATTTTAGAGCTCGTTAAATAAACGAACAGAGCTTGAACAATCCTATACTCGTTCATTAATAGCTCGTGAACAAGCTCGTTTAGTGTTCGTTTATAAATGTTCATGAACAAGCTCGTTTAGTGTTTGTTTAGAATTGTTCGTGAACAAGCTCGTTAAGGGCTCGACTAATAGCTCGATTATTATTCAATTAATAATAAATAATGTTATTTAATTTAAAAGTATTTAATTTAAATATTGATATTTGTTTGTTTGTTTGTTTGTTCGTGAACAGAATTGTTGATTGTTCACGAACAGTTTATGAACACAAATTTGAATATGAACATGTTCACGAACACGAACTCAAATATGAACATGTTCATGAACATGTTCGTGAACAAATTTGAGCATTACAAAAATTAAATAAACGAACACGAACACAAACTTAACAACCCAAACCGAGCTCGAGCCGACCTTGAACAGGACCAAAAATAAACAAACATTTGGCAAACAACGCTCGGCTCGGCTCGGCTCGCATCGTTTACAGCCCTAGACACATGAATCACGTTAATTATACATAAGATAATCAGTATTTATAAAAGAAATAACTAATATTAATCATGCTCGTTAATCCAATATGACCTGATATGTAAATTTACAATTCTCTTTTCAATCTAACAAATTGTAACAGAAACCCTTAACATGATTAACTTGAAAATGGGAAGGATAATATCACTACTACAAAAAGGGGATTTTACATCGGTTCTGGGGCATTTCCTACATCGGTTTTTCAACCGATGTAGAATCTGGCGTAGTGGAAAGTCCTATTTTCCTACATCGGTTTTACAACCGATGTAAAAAATCCCACTCTACATCGGTTGTATCTTTAACCGATGTAGAATGTATCCAAAAAAACATAAAATTTATTTGAACCGCTGTAGAAATCTGACTTTCTACATCGGTTTCCACAACAACCGATGTAATTATTTTCTGTTTGCATCGGTTAGGACAACAACCGATGTAAATTTGTTTTTCCAGATTTAGAATGTAGTAATTAATACGCCCTAACATAACAACAATATAATAACAATTAAACCAAGATACCATTACCAACAATACAACAACAATTAAACCAAACCACCATAAACCAACAATACAACAAATTACAATATTAAATCGATCATTTAACAACAAAACGTATCATCATGTTCTACAATACAATATATAAGATCCTTACAATACAATACACTAGGTGATCATTCTCAAAAAAAAAAAATACACTAGGTGATCAATACAATATTGTTTTGTTTCTTAAAAATACCTTCTCTAGGTGGAGAACTCCCAAGGTCAGTTAGCGGACTAAGAGGAACGGGAATGAGCCGGTGCAAAGAATGCTGAATACCTAACCGCTGCTTTTGTTTGAGAATCAGTTGTGATGCAATGTAATCAATGCCAACTTGGTAGTTTGGATTCTACTTATAAATCAACCTACAAGAAAATCCAAAAAAGATAAACATTAAGCAAACACAAGTGGGTGCAATGCAATTAAGCTGAGAAATGCAGAGTCCCATACATATTCAGCATTATAAATCAAGAGACTATACGTGATGGGGAATGGGATGACCAAGCTATAAATAATTATATAAAGTGTTTTTATAACATTTTTGGCTTCAATTTGCCTGTAGAAGAATGGCTAACTTGCTGAAATTGGTTTCCTATTATGAGCAGTGAAATTTCACAAATTAATATTAGGTATGAACTTACTTGAACATAAAGACGAGTGTTCCAGTCATTTTGAGCAGTGACATTGCACCTCATAAGGTCAGCCCTCCAAGGCCAAACATTTGGGTTTCTCTCCGGTAGGCATAGGGCACTCTATCCTCCCATTTTGACCTATTATTCCCTTCTTTTATGTCCTTGAAAGACACTTCTCCATGGCCTTATATTTGTCTACGCCCTACGAGTAATTAAAGATTAAAATGATTCAAATTAATAAAGTACATCGATCTTCTTTGAGGAAGCGGCCAAGTGCTTAACAAATAATACTCTAAAATTTTCAAACTATTACAAATTTAATTTCTGTATGACTATTATTGTCAAGTGCCTATAAAAATCGGACTAAAATTGCAATTTAGTCTAAATAATAGAAGTGTTGAATTTCGCGCCTTTATTTCTTTTTCCGAAAAATTAAACAGAAATGAAAAATAGAATCTTTGTTTTTAATAGAAAAGCCTTACCCGGCCGAAAAGGACCAATCAGGAAGAGGATATCCAAGCTCCGCCAATCCGAACAAGAAATGGAACAATGGCGAGGCTCGAGCTGGCTGGCTGGAAGTGCTTCGCCTGTATGACAGGCCTGTCATCACAGTCAAACATCAGATCCAAATCGAGGCAATTTCCCACACAATGCATACACTTCTGGCTAATAGCAATGTACAAGTAGTGTTATGAGCATAATACTGATGGGCTCAGGCCATTTAACATTGTTTGCCACGGAGATAATGGTGTCAAGTATCGACTGATTATGCTACTCTCTCTTTTTATTGGGTTTTGTAGATTCTGCCTTCCAGGAGAGCTTGAGAGCTCCTCTGCACCATTCTATTAAAGACATGCATGCCATGATTATACCTTAACTTTTCCTCTATAAAACAAAAAACCAAAGATACCATTCAAGCTACACAACCAAGAAACCTTTTCCATCACCATTTGATATGCAATTCTATTTCATCATATCAAAAAGGTGGAATAAAGCATAAAAGAAAAAAAGGGACTCTGCATTTGACAAAATCATTCACCAGTCTTTGCAGGAAAAAACACCTATATTGATATAAAGAGATGTTGTGAGCTCATTTGTTTCAATCAGAATTAAAGATACAGATGCAATACTTGTGGAATAATGAATTGCAAAGTGACTGGACATACTTACTACAATCTTTAAACACCTTTTTCAATATACAAGAGTGGGGACTTTTAACAGTTTTTGGAATAAAAAGCAAATGATATTTGTTGTTCTTATGTAAAAAAGAGAACAAACTTTGACCAACTAAAAAGACATTCCACCAAACTAAACCACCATCACATGCAAGTTTATTCATCAGTTACAGTGCAGTAAACAAATAGTAGGCCTGACCACCCAAGAAAACCACCATATACTCCATTATCCATGAAAATTCAAGTATTAGAAAAAATAAAAGAATTTGTCTACTTCAAGGCTAATAGAATATCGGCTGATAGGAAATCATATTAGAAATACTTTCTATTCCATTTTCCATGATACGTACTAGACACATAGACAACTCCATTAAAAGTAGCAATACGAAGTTGACATCATGTACGTAAAATCAAAAGATAAGATTCAAAATAATAGTAATAATAATAAAATGAAAAATGAATCTGCCATTGTCTGGGATGTCTTTCTTTTATGATATTTGCAAGAGACGATCTGGGTTTATACATAATAGCACTTCAAATTGGAGACAAGGGCGGGCTAAAAATCCCTCATATGAAACGCCACATATATTGACAGAAGGAATCAACTAATATTAGTTATTGCCTTTAGTTTTCAAATTAATCAGAATCACATGGTCACAAGGAGCAAACAAATATTCTGAAATATTGACTCATGACCAAATTATTGATATTGTCAAATCTAGTGCACTCTTGCAAGTAGAAAAATGGCTTCCCAGGACGAAAAATAATGGAATATAACCTTCTCATGACAATGACGAAATTTGCCTAAGGAATCTTAAATTTGATGGACATTTTAATGTACAGTTGCATGCATGAAATGTTACTACGGATACATGCAATTCCACCCCAACCCCACTTCTTATTTTCTTTATGTGAGTGTTACACTTTAGTACAAAATCTTAAAAGTACATACCTATTAGTTTGAAGCACTAACGAGATCTATTAAGGAAATTACTTCAAATATCCGAAGAGCTTATCGACTCTTATTGACTTAAATGATATGCAAAATACAGAGCATATGGACATGAGAGTAGAGAACATTATTTACACTTCTATCTATTTCACCTCGCATTACCATGCATCAGACAAAATTACAACAACTTGGAAAATTAAGTTCATTACCTAGTATGTAACACCCAAGCTGAATGCTCCCATTCTGAGATCACACTTATGGCCTTGCACATCTCTTTTACATCTTTAAAACCCTTTCTCATGTATGTTTTCAGCTTTGTGTTCACTTTCTCCTCGTTCCACATGAATCCTTGTATGTTCTGCAAATTACAATTAATCCTCAGTTTCTATATTATAGGTTTGAGAGAAATTACAGGTTTTTATTAATTGTGTCTAGCTAGTAGCTAGGTACCTGAACCCACTCAAAGTAACTCACTGTAACACCTCCTGAGTTTGCATATATGTCTGGAAGAACAATCACTTCCTTCTTTGACAATATCTGTGTATCATTAAGACTTGAACAAGACCAGCTGGTTAGCATTAATTAAAAGAATATAACCCAAAATCACACACCATTCCAACCAGCTGGTTACCAATAGCGATGTATCACACACCATTCCAACCAGCAACATTAAAAGATAAAAACAGCAAATAAGGAGTCACGAAAACACACGCTTACGACTCAAAGTTATGTATGTTGGCCTTGATTCTTCATTGGTATAGACCAATCATGTTCATATGTGAGATAAGAGAAACCTATTTCGTTTAACCTAAACACCAAAATAACAATACAACAATTCACTTTTATTTCCCATCTCACTTTTCTAGAAACAAAAACTCATATGATAGCAACTATTCATAAAAAAGGTCAATTAAATGTGAATTTCTTAAACACTAGAAATTTAGAAAAGAATAACTTGAACAAAATCCTCAATACCTGAAAATTTCCATGGAAAACTCCTTTAATTTAGCAACTCCAGATGCGGACTCTGTTTCATACACAAACAATTTCAATAAGAACTAAAACTAACAAATCTTATCATACTCAAACTAGGAAAAAATGGAAAGGGAATGCTGAAAAACCTGGTGAAATCGGCCACTGCGGAAAGGGGATCTACATTCTATTTCGGCGTAGAAATGATTGGAACGGTTAAATCCATAGAATCCCTTCAATAATATTTTAAACCCTAACAATATTCAAATATATTTCTTTTACAAATTGAACATACATTCACATAAATTTAAAAGAAAACAATAATCTCAATAAATCAAAATCAGAGAAAAGCATGGTGTACCATGGACAATTGTAAAGAAACCTAGGAAAAAAAGAGAAGTAACTGGTTCCCAACAAACACATGAAAAGAGGAATTTCCTAACCTTTTTATCCTTTCTCGTCAAAAAAAAGAAAACAAAGTCGCGTACGATGGCTTCGAGGAGTCCGCTGGTGTTTGTATAGGTGAACGACTTTCCTAATTTTTTTATACGAACGGCGTGCTTCATCCCCTGCACCCGCCCGACGTTGACCTCATGATCTCGTTAAAGTCCTCGGCGTTGAAATCGAGGGCGTTAACGTGCTTCGATTGGTCGTGAGAGGAACCCGCGTTCTTTGAAGAGGATGTCAAGCTTGCCGTGACTTGAAACCATGGAGTTAATTAGGGTTTGAAGTTTGATTCCGAGGTGTGGGCGTAGGTGACAATGAGTTGGCGATTGAAGTTCCGAGTGAGTATGTCGGCGATTATTACTTTAGAGAGGATACCGAACGTGGAGGTTGGAATTTGAGCAGATATGGACGACGTACGACTGAAGGAGAAGATAGAGACAGAGAGAGAATAAGAGGGTTAAGAAAAAGTTTGGGAAATAAGTCAAATAACGAGGTATGATTCTCTCAAAATTTACAAATATGCCACCGGATTTTTTTCTTACATCGGTTCGTTAATAACCGATGTAAACACTGATGTAAATCTATTTTCTATAGGAGTGTTACATCGGTTCTATAAAGTAAGCGATGTAAAGTTCTTGTTTAATTAACAATTATGCCACCGGGTGTTTATTTACATCGGTTCATTGATGAACCGATGTAAACCCCTGATATAAAAGCTCTATTTTGTAGTAGTGTATAATTATTAATTATAAATATGAAGTACCATATATGGGGTTAACAACAGAGTATGGAATTATGTATACCCATCATCTAACTAACATGCACCTGACCGCAATTCGAGATGAAATACGAATTTCATACTTATATATATGCATGTATAAATTTTATAAATTAAAACCTTGAATTAGAAGCACAATGAATTTCGAAACAAATATTGTTGGTAGAGCAACACTGTCCTATCTCATGCATATATATATATATATATATAGACGCCTGAGAATTATCATTCAGAGCGACACAAAATAGTATAGGCACGAAATAGATACCAAAACCATATAATTACATCAATCCATACACTTTAGGCGGCAAACCTTTCAATCAAACACAAAATTAATAATAGTAACTTAAACCCTAATTCTATATGAAACTAGGGAGATTACTTGATTGTTCAATTTAGGGGTAGTAAAATCCTCTTCAGGCTCTTTCGAATCAACCGCGTTGGGGAATCACTTTTCTTTCTTCTCTCTTCTTTTTTTTGACCGACTACTCTCTTTCTGGCGTCTCCAATCTTGTGGTCTCAATATGTGTTTTACGTGTCTTAATCTGTGTTTTAACCTACTCCTAATTGGGTTAGGTTTTGGGTAAATGGGCTTATTATTAACTTACTAACAATATGAGCCTAATTAGTACTCTAAACTAATTAAAAGTCCAATTATTCGCTATAAGGCCCAAATAAAATAAATTCACAGTCCAATTAAAAAGACTCTTTTATTATCCATAATTAACAAATTAACTATCTCGTAAAATCATTAATAAAATTTCTAGTTCACCATTATTATTATTCCATAATAAACTAATAACATAATTAATAAAATTTTATGAAGGCATAAAAATCTGGATCATTACATTTTCCCCACCTTATAAAACGTTTCGTCCTCGAAACTTGCTAAATATAAAAACACAATATGCTAAGGCGCAAAAACAAGTTTCAGTTTTTGAGAAAGTCAATCACTTTCTCTTTTGTTTGGAAAAAAATCACTTCTCTTTCAAAAGAAAGCATTTACAAAAAAAATAAAAATAAAATCTCGTGCACTTACGTTAGTGAAAACTCAATTAAAATAAATTGAAATGGCAGACAATGTTACACTCAACTTGGTCACGCGCGACCACTATGAATTTCATATTTCATTTAAAATAAAGCACCGACATACAAATAGGAGATAAACACAATTAGATCAATAACAAAGCATGAACCATATTATGATTTTATCAAAAATCAATACTATCACCAACACATTCACATTTGTAGTCTAAAACCAGAGCATAAACACAAAATGATATGAGCATAGTCATACTGAAAGGGGAACTTACCATATTGCGGAGAGAGATGCTCGAAGCGCGACTCAGAACCTATGACTAGCTGACTTTAAACTTGTCATAAATTAAATTGTTTTAAAATCTACAGAACCGATTTTAAAAAGCCTCAGCTCTGATATGATTAAATATAGCGCCCTTTCTAGCTTACTTGAATATTAATGCGAAAAATAGGCAATTAAAATAGAAATACTTAAAAGAATGCTGAAAAATACGGAATAACAAAAATCTTACTTCGTTTGAAAACTTTGCAGCAGAATTAAATGCTAATAACTGAAATAATTACTTGTCCAAAAACATTGATACTGAATATAAAAATACATTCGACATTTAATATACTAAAAAGTCAAAACTTTGAAAATAATAAAAATTGAAGGACCTGGGTTCCCCGAGTCACTGCGCCCGGCCATATCTTCCCTCTCCTGCATTCTCATCTGAAAAATATTCATCAGTCGTGGAATGAGGTAAAGGAGCTCAACAAGTAATCTCATGTATGAACGCATGCCTAATGCAATATCTTAACTTTTATAACTTAAAAAGATTTTACGTTTTCCTTGCTTAAAAACCTTCCTTTCATTGATTAAAACTTTCTTTCACATAAAACTTTGTCTTTCGATGCATGAAAAATTCTTAGGACGCGAGCTCACTTGGTAACACATTGTTCTAATTAGGGTCGCAGTTGGCCTTGCCATTTGGAACCCGTGAACATTTTTCCCGAAGGCCCATTTCCATTCGTTTTGCCCGAAGGCCCTTTTCCTTGAACATTAACATTAGTCGCAAGCGGCACATTGTCGGAACGCTGGTCCCCCGCGCCCATTTTCCACTCACTCCAGCATCATAGAAAAATGTGCACCCCTTTCTTTTGAAAAATATTATACTTTACTTTATGACTTGACTTTACTTAATGTTGCGATGCTCGTGAAATGCTATGAACATACATTAACATGATGCATGAACCTAAGTGATGCTATGTATCATTAAGTACGAAAGAATAAACATAAGATCATAGCATGATAATTAAATCACATTAATTAGCAAACATATTAAAAGGAACCATGACATAAAACATGTAAAAGAGGAAAAACCTACATTCAAATACTCAACATTAATTGGGAAAAATCTTACATTCAGCTAGTTAGAGAAAAACCTTACGTTCAACTAGTTAAGAGATAAGCATATATTCAATTAGTCAAGGAAAAACCCTATATTCAATTAATTAAGGGGAAACCCTACATTTAGTTAGTTAGGGTAAAACCATATATCCAATTAGTTAGGAAAAAATCCTATATCCAATTAATTAGGGATGATCCTACATTCAATTAGTCAAACCTATCTAGGGAAAATACATGCATTCAGTTAGTTAGGGAAAACTCTACGTTCAATTATTTAACTTCTTTGGAGGAAAGTCATACGTTCAGTTAGTTAGGGGAATACCCTACATAATCCACTAGTTAGGGAAAATTCATACATTCAACTAATTAGGGGAAAAACATAGACAATTAATGTATGGTAAAAGAAGTTTAAAGCATAGTTTTCTCGATTTCCCGAGCAATCAAACTAGACACATGAATCACATTAATTATACATAAGATAATCAATATTTATAAATGAATTAACTAATATTAATCATGCTCGTTAATCCAATATGACTTGATATGTAAATTTACAATTCTCTTTTCAATCTAACAAATTGTAATTGAAACCCTTAACATGATTAACTTGAAAATGGGAAGGATAATATAATTATTAATTATAAAGATATCTACTACGCAATTTTACATCGGTTGTTAGACAAACCGATGTAAAAAAATTGCGGTGGCATAATTGTAGTTTTCTTAATGATATCTACATCTGTTCAGTTAAAACCCGCTGTAAAGTAGTGTGTTACAGCGGTTGTCTTTACAAACGATGTAGAAATAATTAATTCAAAAACTTATTTTTTTACTACAGCGGTTATAATAATTCATCGATGTAAAGGTATTATCGGTTAGTTATTTGTTAAGTTTATTTTTAGATACAAACCCTTGTCTTCCCCTATCTCCCCCAAACTTCTCATTTCTGACTGCGCGAAATCCCCAGATCTCTTCTTTCCGACTGCCCCAAATCCTCCGTTGCGGTGCCAATTTTCCCATGCTGGTAAGTCTCTTTCCACCTCTCCTCTCTCTTTCTCCCAAATCTCTTATTTTCAACTGCCCAAACCTGCGTTGCCAGTGCTGATTTTCCCACGCTGGTAAGTCTCCTTCGTTCTCTCCTCGGTGTTTCTCCCATATCTCTTATTTCCGCTTTTTCTCAGGCGTGGTTTATGTAATGAATCTTTTGTGTAGCGTGAGCAGCAGCTTCTGGAAAAATTGGTGTATTTTATGGGTTTCATGGATATAAAAAAACTTAGGGCTGGAGTAAAATTTAGTTCCTATGCCAAAATTTAATGTAGCTTGAAAAATCTTAAAAGTTAACGCCCAAACAACTTTACATTTCTACGACTTGGTGTCGAACTCTCAATTAAGGTTTAAATGGTCCTCTGTATTGTTTATTGTTTAGTTTTTTTTGTTCATTTGTTTTTCTTTTGGTTATTTTTAATTTTTTTTTGGGAGAAGGATAGAAAAGTGCATTAAGTATTGTACATTTATCATTTATTTTTTCCAATTCCATAGTGTCTTACTGCGGGTGTGCAAAGTCTTTTAGAGTTGATATGACGTGCTTACATTCTACAACTTTTGTTCAAGGCTATTTTTAGTTGGGAGGGTTGTCATGTTTATACTCGGTAGAGTATTAAAGCCTTTAGCTAAACAAGTGGTGTAGAAAGTCTGCTTGATTTTATTGCTTTACTGAACATTGTCGTTGTCATGTTCCTTTCCGATGCCATCTCGTGAGATGGATGTCCTGTTTTCTCTGATTTGCTTCAGTCATTTAATCCAGTTCTTAGGTATATCATAATCAAGATCCTAGTATTTCTTAAATATTGGTAGGTAGGCTATGGTAGAATATCAATATAATTAAATGTGAGTGATTGAAAGTTCGCTTGTTTTTACCGCCATGTTTAAACTTTTGCTCGACATTTTGCTTGTCATTGCTAGCTAGGGCTATAGATGTCCTGATTTCTCCCTGGTGGACTCCCATTGTTCTGGCTCTACTTGCATTTGATGTTGTCTATCAATGAATTATTGAGATCTAAAATGCAATTTACCTTATAAAGTCGACTTTTTTAATTGCGGATGATATGTTGTGATGGTTTGATTTGTCAACTTGGGTATGGTCTGAGTTTTTGCTTTTATATGGTTAGTGATACCAATATATTCTGTAAATTAAGTGTATTCTTAAACACAGATGCAAGGCAACAGATGCCTTTTAATCTGTATTAACTATTTTTTCCTGATTCTCTTGTATTTTCATTGAGCTCGCTCAAAAAATTTGTTGCCATCACCCTCTGGCTGACAAGCCACCTGCAGAACTCTAGGCCCTGGTTGGAGAAAATGATAGATTCCATACAGCAAGCCTGGGTATTTACCTGGTCTGATGCAATTGGTATGACGTAACTATCAATAGCTATGAAACTAAGAAGTTAACTAATCGAGTTTTAAATGTTGATGTCTATTTGATTGTATTTTCCATTTTTGTTTAAGGTCCAATTTTGGAATTTTGATACATGCCTCTACATTTAGAGTGGTAGAGAATGTTACTTTAACTATTGAATGCATGCTTGTCCATGTGTTTAACATTTTTCATTCATCTTTTATGGCCATTGCATGTATTAGCTAGTTTTGCATTATGCTATAATTTGTTCGACAAAATGCCTCATTAGGTAAGTAAAGGTGACCTATGCAGTGGGTAAGATACTTTTTAGAAATTTAAAGTAGATCATCAGGTATTTAGATGATTGTTGTCATATATTTAACATTAGATAAAAGGAAATATGGAGCCATCTTTTTTTTTTTCCAGATTTTGTTCATTGATGTTGCATATATTTACCATTAGATAAAATCAGATCTCATCATGGCTTTTGATTGTTGATGGAGTGTTGAAAATTTTGATTGTTGTCATAATTCGTTTTATACTTTTCTCTATGTTTCTTTTTCTAATTGGTCAGCCCTTAGTTTCTGGTAAGATTTCTCCTTTTTTCTAATTGAGTTCCCCTCTTCGCAGGGCATCATAGGTAAGAAATTATCTTTATTCTTGCTTGAAGCAAGAGGAACATATCGTGAGGACTCGAACTATGTCTGCGGCTTTCAGGTTAGCCATTTTCTCTGTGTCCTGAGATACTCTGAAGACTCTCATGCCATGGGGTTAGAAAGTATAAAGACTATTACTGTGGGGCACAGTAGGTAGGAATTTAATGTGATTTTGTTTTTTGAATAGGTGGCAGTTAAGATGCTGATTTTAGATTTACATAATTCTCATAAGTACTGGTTTAATCTTGAGACATATGTCACGCAGCTGGTTTTGATTTTATTCCAGCTAACAAATTATTGAAACCTAAAGGGCATGAAGTGTTATTACCTCAATTTAATGGTATTAGAGTGAATCAAGAAAGTCAATGTGCTGGACATATCTTGATGGCTTGATCCTGAGATTGATATTTTCAGTCAATTCCATTTATATTAAAGTGTAATGTTCATTTTGTACTTATATGTTGTTTTATTAATAGACACACAATAACTATTCATTTCACAATACCAATATGTCAATGTGAGGGGTCTTTATTCTGTTGTAGTACAAAACAGAATATGACCTATTCAGTATCGGTGATCATAGCATGCTCTGCGTGTAACTTAATGCTTTTAAGCTGCTGATAGCCACAAACTATGAGCATGATATCAAATGTATTTCTGTTTCGATTTCTTGCAGGATGAGAAGAAAGGTGGAGCCTGAGCCTTTGTATTCTTCCTGAGGGTTGTTACCAAAGTAAAACTAAACTTGGTTTAGTTTTAAAATTAGTTCACATATGCATACGAGAGGATAGTTTTCTCAAGATAATGATCAGGAAATGGAGTTGATTAACTTATAATAATACCGTTCCTTGTGTATTTTCTTCTGCATCTTTACATTTTCCCCATATTCGTAGTGTATGGGTAAACTATGTATTGTTATTTGAAATCTTAGTTTATGCATATATTCAATTTGTTTGGATGCCTTGTATATGGAACTTTTTGCAATACAATAAAGGAGAATTATATTTCTCTTGGTTTAAGAACTATGGTTACTAGTTTTCAAAAAAAAAAAAAAAGAACTATGGTTACTATGTGTATGATTGAATTGCAATGTTGGTTATATATGAATGTATTTTGAGTTGAGATGAGTGATATTTAATTCGAATGTGTGGGAGGTTGCATTGCATTGTTGGGACTGCTTTATAATAAACCAGATAATTAAAAAAAAGTGCACCTGTTTACATCGGTTGTGTCAACAAACGCTGTAAAAGATGCAAAATTTACATCGGTTCCATTGTGAAACCGATGTACAATCTGTCAACTTTTACATTAGTTTTTACATCGGTTATTGATTTAACCGATGTAGAATTTGATTTTCTACATCGGTTCCACGCCCGATGTAGAACAGTCATACTTTCCACTACGCCTGATTCTACATCGGTTGTAAAATCGATGTAGAAAGTCCCCACAACCGATGTAAAAAAGGTAATTTGTAGTAGTGGGGGTTAACAACGAGTATGGAATTATATACACCCATCATCTAACTAACATGCACCTGACCGCAATTCGAGATGAAATACGAATTTCATACTTATATATATGCATGTATAAATTTTATAAATTAAAACCTTGAATTAGAAGCACAATGAATTTCGAAACAAATATTGTTGGTAGAGCTACACTGTCCTATCTCATGCATATATATATATATATAGACGCCTGAGAATTATCATTTAGAGCGACACAAAATAGAATAGGCACGGAATAGATACCAAAACCATATAATTACATCAATCCATACACTTTAGGCGGCAAACCTTTGAATCAAACACATAATTAATAATAGTAACTTAAACCCTAATTCTATATGAAACTAGGGAAATTACTTGCCTGTTCAATTTAGGGGTAGTAAAATCCTCTTCAGGCTCTTTCGAATCAACCGTATTGGGGAATCACTTTTCTTTCTTCTCTCTACTTTTTTTTGACCGACTACTCTCTCTCTCTGACATCTCTTATCTTGTGTTCTCAATGTGTGTTTTACATGTCTTATATCTGTGTTTTAACTTACTCCCAATTGGGCTAGGTTTAAGGTAAATGGGCTTATTATTAACTTACTAACAATATGGGCCTCATTAGTACTCCAAACTTATTAAAATTCCAATTATTCACTATAAGGCCCAAATAAAGTAAATTCACGGTCCAATTAAAAATAATCTTTTATTATCCGTAATTAACAAATTAACTATCTCGTAAAATCATTAATAAAATTTCTAGTTCACCATTATTATTATTCCATAAAATAAACTAATAACCTAATTAATAAAATCTTATGAAGGCATAAAAATCTGGATCGTTACAATTAACGTCGAAGAATAACCAATGTCTTTGCCACAAATAACAATGGTTTACCATTGTTGTTTGGGCTTGATTTTGAACTGGTGTCTTTATGCAAAAAACGTTGTTTTACATAGCCGATGTGTTGTGCTATTTCAAAATTATCTAAATCCTGTAATCGAGCAATAGTATACCAACTTAATGTATCTAAATCTACCATCTCTACCATCAGTTACAATCTAAATGCAAATATACCTATACAATCTTTGGAACATAACTTACATATATAAGTTATCATCAACTTCAAAATGTTTCGTGCGTTTTGTTCTTGGCAACATTAATAAGCTATTAAACTAAGAATACTATACAATTGACATAAGTTTCAAACATGTCTTCCATAGATTTGATTCTTGCAGCTTTTCGAATCAACCAATCAAGTCATGCATCATCTGAAATAGAAAATCAAAATGGTAGAGAAGAGCATGCTATTGAACTGAACAAGATGGGAAGTATACGCTCTGCTCTTAAACTTCTCTATCTGATTCGAGATACGGTTTCTCTTTAAAACATACCTGCCAGAAATCATAGAGACAATTACTAAATATCCAATCAAAGTTCGTATACTGATTAAATCACAAGATTCACAACCTGATGAGCATATCCGAATATTTTTACATGAAATTAGTTATCACTAAACATACTTATGCCAATAGCTTCTTGAAAAGTTTTATGTTCCGGATTTGTTTAGAAAAATCAACTAAAGACTAATATTCTTAAAATACTTGTGAACAGATGCATTGATGTTTTCAGTTTAGGTTTCTGTAGTTTTGTCGCTCTAGTCAAAATATACTAGCCACTTACACTATCAAACATATATCACACTTTTCCAAATAATATAAGAGAAATCATTCCAACCGTAACAAACAATGCTAGAAAAGAAAACTTGCAACATAATAGTACAGAAAAAATTACCTAATCATCAGGTGATAGGAAAAAATGTACTTTTAACATTAACTGTATGCACACATATGACAATATTCGGCATCCTGATGCACTTGCTGCTTACAGATAATGTAGTTGGTTTGTCCATAAGATGTCCATCTAAAAAGAAGATTACAAAGGCACTACCAAATTTTAAGAACAATTTTTTTTCCAGATAAATTTTTTCAAAAAAAGAACACTTTTTTCTGAACAAAGTGCTTCCAAATTAAATTTATTGTGATGCAATATAATTAACGGAATTCCCACAAATAACATGTAACAACTCTTATCTCAAGCACATCTAAGCCCTTCGCCGACTATACAATTTATGTAACAACTCTTCACACTAGCCAATGGAAAGTCTTCGCCATGAAGAACTACGAGGATATATAATTCATTAATGTATGGATATTTATATAATTAAGTTTATGTTGTCCATTCCCTCCCACCAACAGATTTAGGAAAAAGAAGACATGGAAAAAATGAGAATTGAGACAGTAAGAAGTTTATTCATGGAAAAAAAAGAAGTTCATTATCGAAACATGGACTAAAATGAGTGTATCCAATGCATGCAATAATCGCTCACTATATATGACATTTTAAACACATGGAGTGCTCGCTCACACTAGTACAAAAAAGGCCATAAAATCACCAAATATGTTGAAACTGAGAATCAAGATTGCATAAGAATTAAAGAGATTGTGCAAGATTAAAGAACAGAGCTGGAGAATTCTTGAAAGGATGAAAAATATAATATTGAACTTAATGATAGTGATATGTACAAGAGTGTATTTATACAATCAGGGAAATGAATGATAAATAATCCCAGCCGTTCATCAAACTTGTAACAAATAAACTGATTTTGGACTAATAACTGAAGCAACTAACTATTCAACTTTTTTTTTTTAGTTTTCTGGTTTTGATTCTTGACACCCCTCACAAATGGAGCATGTATATCTATCATGCCAAGCTTGAGAATAATCTGTTGAAAGAGGCTCGGAGGTAATGGTTTGGTCATGAGATCTACAAGTTGTTGACTGGAGGGTATATGTATCAATTTGATGAGACCTTGTTGAATTTTCTCTATCACAAAATGACAATCTAGTTGGATATGCTTTGTCCTCTCATGCTGACAAGCAGTTTGAGAAATGCAATATGCAGACCTACCGTCAGTATAAACAATAGATAGTTGTACTTGTTGACTCTATAGGTCTTGAAGAAGATAATTAATCCATTGTAATTCACAAATAATTAGAGCAATAACTCTATATTCTGCTTCTGCTGATGAGCGGCTTATAGTTGGTTGTTTCTTAGCCTTCTAAATAAACTGCATATCCACTCACACTTATTCTAGTCTCAGCACATTTAGCCCAATTTGCATCAGAGAACCCCTTTAGAAATGGTTATGAAGTAGCAGAGTAGAATATGCCTTTTTTCTGGAGATGATTTGATATATCTTAATATCTTATGTGCAGCTGAGAGGTGTGTAGTAGTGGGATGTGCCATAAACTGACTCAAACTTTGAATGCTATAGGACAATTCAGGCCTTGTGATAGTCAAATATAAAAGCCTGGCAATTAATCTCTTATAGACTGAAGGATCTGGCAGAGGAGTGTCATCCTTGTTATTTAATTCAACTTTGGAATCCATGGGTGTTGAGCTGGACTTGCAACCATGATAGCCAGTTTCAGTTAGTATGTCAAGAGCATACTTCCTTTGGCATATACTAATCCCTTTGGATGACCTTGCTACTTCTATTCCCAAAATATACTTGAGAGTACCAAGATCTTTAATCGTGAACATTGAATGTAAATGAGATTTAATATCATGTATCTCTTTCAATTTGTTTCCAGCTAATATCACATCATCTACATAAACACATAAAACTGTGCTAGAGTCAGAATTGGATTTCACAAATAAAGATTGGTCTGACCTTGACTGACCAAAGCCGTAAGAAATGAGACAAGAGTGAAGTTCCTGAAACCACTGCCTGGAAGCCTATTTTAATCCATAGAGGGTCTTGTTTAATTTGCAAACTCTGGCATCCTTTGGATCACAATAACAAGGGGAGGTTTCATATATACATCTTCATGTAAATCCCCATGTAAAAAAATCATTGTTCACATCTAGTTGATGTAAAAACCACCCTTTGATAGATGTCATTGCTAAAATCAACCTAACAGTAGTAATTTTAGTGACAGGATAAAAGGTTTCAAAATAATCTAAACCTTCTTCTTGAGTGTAACCTTTAGCTACAAGTCTTGCCTTGTACCTTTTCAAAGAACCATCAAATTTGTACTTGACTTTGTACACCCATTTACATCCTATACAATGTTTAGAAGGAGGTAACTCAGTCATTGTCCAAGTATTATTCTTTTCAAGGACTTAAGTTTCTGCTAACATAGCATCTCTCCATTATTGAATTTTATCGGCTTGAGCAAAAGTTTTTGGTTCACTAATTTGAGTGATGCTAGCAGTATATGCCCTGTGATTGTCGAGAGATTAGAGTAGACAAGGATTATGAAATAGGATAAAGATTTGTAACAGACAAGGCATTAGAAGAAGAGTTTTGTGTGATGGATTGAGGCAGGATAAATCATAAATTTGTAAATAATGAGGGACAACTCTATTCCTAGCAGATTTCATAGGATGAGTAGAATGTCCAGTTTGTGAAACATCTGTATGAATGATTTCTTGTTGATCTAGCTCTAGTGAGCAGTCATAATTTGTTCAGGATTATGAACAGGTCTTTCAGAACCAACATCATGAACTGGATTATGAAAATAAGAAAATGAAAAATCAACTATTATCTGTGAATAAAGGGATGAATTTAGAAAGATCATTCTTTTGTGAAGAATGAAAAGGAAGATAGTTTGATAAAATTCAACATTTCTAGAAATAAAAGTTTGTTGTGTTTGCAAATTAAGTAACTTATTTCTTTGCAACCAATGGGATATCCCGAAAAAATACACCTTGAAGCTCTAGGATCAAATTTGGATATGTGTCTAGTAAGTGTACAAGCATAGGCAAGACAACCAAAAGTTCAAAGATGATCATAATCAGGTTTCTTTTTAAAAAAGCCTTTCAAGAAGGAGGCTGATGATTTTGTAATATAGGAGTAGAAATCCGATTAATGATAAGAGCAGCAGTAAGGATGCAGTCATCCCAAAAGGACAATGGAACCTTGGAGTGAAACATTAAGGCCCGAGCAACTTGAAATAAGTGCTGGTGTTTTATTTCCACTAAACCATTTTGCTGTGGGATTTCAACACAACTAGTATGATTAAGAATACCTTTAGAATTATAAAAAGTAGGAAGTAAAAACTCAGTATCATATCTTAAAACCTTAATCTTTTTATCAAACTGTGTATGTATCATGTTATAAAAACAATCCAAACAAAACTGAGTGTCAGATTTGTACTTTAACAAATATATCCAAGTGCATCTGGAATAATCATCTACCAGAGTTAGAAAATACTTAAAACCATTATGAGAAACAGAAGAAAAGGACCCCAAATATCACAATGCACAATATCAAATATAGAATCTGAAAAAAATACTTCTATCAGGAAAGGAAATTTCTTTTGCTTAGCTAAATGGCATACATCACATGATTTAAAATTGTCAGAAGAAACATAAACATTAGGTAAAAGATAAAGCCTATTGGCAGACAAATTACCTAGTCTAGCTTGCCAAAGATTAAAATTTGACTTTATTGTAGCAGCTACTGAAGGAAATTGGAGATGATACAGTCCACCTTGTTGCCTAGCACAACCAATCATCTTCTGATTTTTCAAATCCTGCAAAATACAATGTGAGGCCAAAAAATGTATATCACAATTTGAGCTCCTTGCTAATTGTGAAACAATGACTAAATTGAAAGTAAAAGTAGGGGGACATAAAGTCTTTTTCAAAATAATATTTCCAGTAATTTGTATGTCTCCAAGTATGTAGCCATTGCAGTGTTACCATTAGGTAAGTGGATAGGAATTGAAACATGAGTAGGAGGACTTGTGTAAAGAGGTTTATCACAAACCATGTGGTCTGTAACACTTGTATCAAGGATCCAATTCACAGTAGAAGATGCAACAGAATTGCAAGATACGATATTACCTAAAATACATGAAATGGAAGCAGCTGCAGAGTGAGATGGCTCAGTCACAGGTTTTGCAGAGGACTAACCTTTAACATAGGCCAAAAAATGTTTCGCCATTTCCTGAGGAAAAGAGAGGATGATCCATTGATACAGAATCATGTTGTGAAGGAGATGAAACTGCAATATTTGCATTGGACATTTCTTTGGCACTCCTAAGCCCTCCTTTCCAACTTGAAGGATAACCTATAAGTTGAAAGCACTTATCCACTGTGTGCCCTATGAAACCACAATGAGAACACTTTGGTTTCTTCTTATCTTTAGTGTAAACATTATCTTGAACCACTAGCAGGCTTAACCAACATTGCCATAGACTCCAATGGATTGACAATAGAAAAATTATGTAGTCCTCTTTGAGATTTCTCTTGAAGAAGTAAGGAATAAACTATTGCAAGAGAAAGTAAATGAGAGACTAGAAGAAGCTGACTTCTTATCTGTGCATAAGACTCATGTAATCCTACTAAGAATTTGATGACTGAATCCAAATGTTGTAATGCAAACATGAGTGAGGAGGCATTGCAAGTACATTGACCACATTAACATTTGGCAATAGGTCTAACACTAATATATTCATCCCAAATACTCTTGAATTGATTATAATAAGTTGTGATGGAATTGGTGTCTTGAGATATAGAACTTAAAGTAATTACAAGATGAAACACTTTTGGACCATCACTCCGCATGTATCTAATCATTAGTTCTTCCCAAACTTCTTGAGCGATATTGAAATATAAAAGACTCTGTCGGATGTCTTTAGAAATCAAATTCAAAATCCAATATAACACCAAATTATTTGCATGTTGCCAACAAGAATGCAGAATAACAGAAGTGGGAGGGACATTAATAGAACCATCAATTAACCCAGTTTGTTTTTAACATTGAGTGCCATCAAAATAGACCTACTCCATTAAACATAATTTTAACGTGAATTGTTCATAGACGATGACATTGCCCGGATTATCACTCGGATGCAAGAAAAATAGAGAAGTGAAATAGTCCACAGGATTGACACCTCGAACACCAGGAAGGTTGATAGTTTCTTCATTAGTAGTCATTGGTAGAGGAGATTGAATAAAAAAGAATCTGATCCAGAGAATAACACCAAAAAAAACTTGATGAAAGAGGCTGTGAATTTGAAGAAGAATCGCATCGCGGTCATGAGAAGAGTCACCATACTCTGATACCATGTTGAAATTGAGAATCAAGATTACAGAAGAATTAAAGAGATTGTAGAAAGATTAAAGAACAGAGCTGGATAATTCTTGAAAGGATGAAAAATATAATATTGAACTTAATGATAATAATGTGTACATGAGTGTATTTACAATCAGGAAAATGAAAGATAAATCATCCCATCCGTTCATCAAACTTGTAACAAATAAACTGGTTTTTGACTAATAACTGAATAAACTAACTATACAACTATTTTGTTGAATTCTCTGGTTTTGATTCTTGACAAAATAAGCATCGGTTTTTCATAACACTCGATGCCTCAAGAGGGGCGTGGCAATTTTGAAAATAAAATAAGTCTTTAGGTATCGGTTGTTGATTAAAAATCGACGCCTATAAAATCTATTATTTTTTAAAATTAAATTAATAATATTAGGCATCGGTTTTTAAAATTGGATTTATTCATAGGAACATTTTCATAAATATGAATTATCAAGGTGGATCATCATGCTAAATTATTCACTAATTAAAGGATTGATATACATATATGTGTTTTTAAACTGTGGATATCGACCAGAATACTATGTCACACACATATATATATATATATATAGGATTTGGATCTGGTGAGTCCACATAAATTATGTAAGTACACGAGACCAAATCTGAGGCATTGATTTAATTATTAAATGATTGAGATTAAACAGATTTTACCATTTTTTAATATATAACTTAATAAAAAAAGGACTTTTTGGTAGTTTTAACTAATAGCAGTTTTTGGGAGGGAAGTTATTTTCGGTAGTGGGTTACAAATTAGGAACGGTTTTAGGCGAACGTGTGTTATCTAAAATCTTGCATATATTTTCATACTTGGTAAACGAAGAGTCATATTATCAAAGAAGAGTCTTTCTCTCTGCAAACCGTCCCCAAAACCATCCCTACCGTGAGAAAACCCATCTCCATTTTCATTCTTCAAGAGTTCTTCTCCCTGCAAACAGTCTCCAACTTCATCCTTACCGTGAGGAGTTTTTTTTCATTCTTACATCCCGTCCTTGTGAAATGCCAGCAAAAGTGAAAAATCACAAATTCTGTAAAACCCTTTGTTCGAAAATCAAAAAATCAATCTCATCCATCGGTCGAAAATCAAACTTCAAGTTGAACAAACTCCACCTACATCACTCAGGCATTTTGAAATTTCCCCAGAAGAAGCGATTTGGAAAACCCCAAATTTGCTGAAAAAAATCCCCAAATCTGTGAAATACCCCATTCGTCTTGTGTTCTTTGGACACAGCAACCGGAACCACGAGTATTATTCGAGGAGGTAGCAAATTTTCAACTGTTCATTCACCCTCATTGTAGGTATGGTAATTTGTTTTTCTCTTTTTCGTTCGTCATTTTTTTATATTTTATTGCATTTTTATGTAGGACATTGTCATTGTTGGATATGTTTTAAAATTGCATATTGTTGTTGATAAATATGCTTATGGTTGTTCTGTAATATGCTTAGGAAAAACTATATAGGTAGGGTAAAATGCTTATGGTTTCATACTGTGCATTCACCCTCATTGTAGGTAGGGTAATATGCTTATGGTTGTTCTGTAGTATGCCACATGGAGATATATATGGGAGGTGGGATCAAAAATTAGGACAACGGTCTTCGAAAAAACAACGAGGCGCAACTATTGATGATGCGTAGGAAGTATACAGCTGCAATATGATTGGATGCAATGAATGAGCAGAGGGAGGCGGTTTTGGGACGGGCAAATGAGTTTGCTAAAATGAAATAGGATGAATTTGAAATGTGTTTTGCTTCTTACTTTTGATCAAAGTGTTGATTACTGGAGTATTTTATAGTCATTTTAAATTCGGTTGGTTTTTGACATACTTGTGTAGTTGATATTGAATGTTTTCTGGGTATTGCCGTTTTGTTAGTTCATGGTTGTTAGATTTCTGTAAAGCAGAATTCAGTTGCTTATGTAAGAAAAATTCAACTAGTCTATAAGCAGAATTCAACTTTATTGTAAGCAATTATCTTCATGATATCTTATAATGTTTCTAGCAGTATTCAAATGTTTTTTAGCAGGATCCAAATGCTTTGTAAGCATAAGTCAATTGCCTTGCAAACATTTATCTTTGATGGTATCTAATATTTTTTAGCAGTATTCAAATGTTTTGTAAGCAGGATTCAAATACTTTGTAAGCAGAAGTCAATTGACTTGTAAGCAATTATCCTCATGGTATTTTATACTGTAAGCAATAACAATTATGTTCATTTTTTTTCTTTTGTTCGAAAATCATTACAACAGTAACAAATAAGCAAAGTACAAAGTATTAAAAAGCATTACAATAACCACTCATATGCAATTTGTAATATGTGAATAAATGGTGTTAAAAAAATAAACAGGCAGTTACAACATTTTATCGACCACGTGTCTTTTTTTCATTTTTTAGGAATAATTTTAGGATTGTATCAAACAAATAAAATTTAAAATAAACATAAATATTAAGCGGTAAAATATGCATAAATAAGAAATATCAAATGCTTTAATAAACAGTATCAAACATGCACTTCAAAAATAATGTCAATAAAAGCGAATTCTACTTGTCACACGTTCTGCTATTGTGCGAACCTATTTCTCCACATTTCCTATAACGTCTCGTCAATTTCTGCCCGACCTTGATTGCTTTCTCTTTCTGACTCTGAAGTCAGCTCTTAACTCGACTGCCGCTTCCCTTTTTTGTGGCCTGTGTTGGTGGCAATACTACAACGCCTAGCTGGGATTTGTCCCTAACAAATTCTTCGATCAATGATTGTTTGTTCACCGAACTGAAATCAGTTTGTTGGTCCATCAACAATTTTTCTTTATAGTCTTTTATGATCTTTGACAGGGCTTCAATCTTGGACTTGTTGTCCTTTGAAAGAACAATACAACAGTGAATGTCGGACCAAATTTCTGAAGCTTTGTATAACGCTGCATATCTGATTCGAATATGTTCAATGAATCATTGTTTTGATATGGTAGCATGGGTGCTTTTTTCGTCCATCTTTTGTGAATATATTTTGCTGAAATTTTATCGACTTCTTTTAGTAGCGAGAAAATATGACGACATAGAAGCCTGATACGTTGAAACATCTTGCAACTGCATTCCATCATATCGTCATTTATATACAAAACCACTATAAATACTCCTATTTCCACGTCCTTGATTTTGTAAGTGCATGTGTCAGCCCTGTTGTTGATTTCTATTGTCACGCACTTGTAACAAGATGATTCGATCTCAGCGCTCACAGTAGAAAACACCATTCTTGTATACACAATTGACGCATGTTTCTCAATTTCCAACTGTGTTTTGCATTCGGGCAAGCTGGATTGGATCTCGTTGTTTAGTTTGTCTACAACATGTCTTTGAGCTTCTATAGCGCTATCGTAGTGCATGAAAAACTCTACTAGACTAACCTGTGGGTTGGTAAAACTTCCGAACCAGCTGTTAGCACTTTATGATCTTGATGTGGTTCTAAGTAATCCGCTCAATTGCACACTTTTAAAATAAGTAGGAATCCACGATTTTCTTATGTCAAACATATGTGTGAACCATGAATGTGAAGTCAGTTGGTAATCATTCATCAACTGTGGCCATCTCTCTTCAAATTCTGGCGGTTCAATGTAGTTACTCCAAACGATGCGATTCAACCTTTCCATGAATTTCTCGTCTTTAAGCAAAGTATGCCCAACCTTCATGCCAACCTTGTTCATGATGTGCCACATACATAGTCGGTGAATACTATTTTTGAAAACTCTTTCTATCGCATTTTTAATTGCGGGATCTTGATTTGTAACTATGTATGTTGGCTCGTGGCCCATTGATTTCAAGAAATTTTTGAATAGCCACACATACGGTTCTTCATCCTCCTTGAGAAGTAATCCAGACGCGAACACAACAAATCTTCTATGGTTGTCTACACCAGTGAACGGTGTGAACACCATTTTGTACCTATGGTTGTTAAGTTATAGGACTAAATTCTCCTGAAAAAAAGTTATAAGACCAAATTTCTGAGATATATTAAGTTATAGGACCAAAAGTAAAATCTGTTAAGTTAAATGACTGACTATCTAGAAATTTTGAAAGTTGAAGGACTAAAACATGAAGGTGACAACTTAAAGGACTAATTCTCAAAAAGGTCCAACTTAGAGGACTAAAAATCAAATTTTCCCGTTTTCATCTGAAATGTAATTTTTTTTTGAGAGGACATCTGAAATGTATTAATAGTCCCTCTCAAAAGTATTATTAGGTGGTTATTCACATGAAAATATTTAATAACCCCTAAAAAGTATTAGTTTTTTCCATCAAAAGTATTAGTACTCCATGTGAAACGTATCAGTAGTTTCACTAAAAAAATATTAGTTTTCCCCTGAAAGGTTTTCAGTAATTTCTCTGAAAAGTATTAGTTTTTCTAATAAAAAATATTAGTAATCCCACTGAAAAGTATTAGTAGATACTCTAAAAAATATTAATATTCTGCTGGGCCCCTGGGTCGGGTAGATCCATTAGGTTGGATTCGTTTACCCGTTAGACCGTCTAAACCTCAGAAAAAAGGCAAAATTTATGCTCGTATGTGCCAATATGCCATGACCCTTCTCCTCGGCCAGACATCCGCGAGATACCACCGGTCTGACTATGAAATTTTGGGGCATGGATGGGAAGAGCATGTAATTTGGGATTTCTCCAATCGAATAGGTGCCGCCGAAATTTGCAGATCCTTCATATCCCATATTTGGAAGATAAGTGCTCCTACATGTAGTTCAACTAAGGAGAAGAAAAGCCCATTTCGCTTTTTCCCAAATTACTGATTACGACCTCAACCATTAATTCGGAAAGACCCGGGGGAGGGGGAAGATTTCATTTCAACTTTCAAGGCTTGAATCCCGATTTTTGTTTCTTGTGGCTGATGCACAACCGACATTGAGGTCATTCTATGAGTTTGCTAAGTGTATAAATATATATCTTCTTCATTATGGAGTAAACTCACTGAAGAAATTAAGCAAAATCGGAAGACATTGAATTTTGAGAAATTAATAAGGAAAGTTGGACGATAACTAATAATAATGCTTTTTAGGGGAAATAATAATACTTTACAGAAGAATTATTAATACTTTATCTGGGAAAATTAATCATTGTCAAGGAAACTAGCTACTAAATATCTTTAAGAGACAAAACTAATATTTTTTAGAAGAATTACTAATACTTTTTAGAGGTACTACTAATAGTCTAATACTCCTCAGGGGGAAAACTAATATTTTTTAAGGAGCTACAAAATATTTTTTAGGGACTACTAAATACTTTTTATAAGAAAACCTAATACTTTTCAGGGTGGCGACTAGTACTTTTTAGGAGAAAATATAATACTTTTCAGCGAAATTACAAAATATACATTTCAAGAGGACTACTAAATTACTTTTCAAGGAAACTACTAATACTTTTCAAGGAAACAACTAATACTTTTAATGGCCCTAGTGATACTATGTCATTGTCTAATATTACAAAAATATCAGTGCCACTAGAATATTACAAAAATACCACCGCACATGCCATTGGGTTTGGTTTTTGGATTCATCTAACGAATTTCGACCTGTTAGATATATATATATATATATATATATATATATAGGATATGGATCAAATAGGTCCTCCTACTTGGGGTGAGTCCACGGGGACACATCCTAACCATAGATCAATAATTTTGGGTGGTCCAGTTTTTTAGGGCTTTTTATGTTTATTTTTTTGTTTCAAAGAATTAAAAAGGGTAGGGTGGTAATTTGGCACTTTAGAATCGAGTTACTAAGATTTCATTCCCTCTTTCACGCGATTTCACCCACTCTTCACTCATACTCTCTCTCCAGAGTTTCAGTTTCAAAAAAATTTATCTGTTGCTTATGTAGTATAGGCTTGTTGCTTATGACTTGCTTATGTAGTTAATGTATCTGTGATGCATGTGTAGTGTATATTCGTTGCTTATATAGTATATGCTTATCGCTTACGTAGTATGGGTTTGTTGCTTATGACTTGCTTATGTAGCTAATGTATTCGTGGTGCATACGTAGTGTATATTTGTAGCTTATGTAATATAGACTTGTTGCTTATGTAGTATGAGTTTGTTGCTTATGACTTGTTTATATATTTAATGTATCTGTGGTGCATACGTAGTGTATATTCGTTGCTTATGTAGTATAGACTTGTTTCTTATGTAGTATGGGTTTGTTGCTATGACTTTCTTATGTAGTTAATGTATTCGTGGTGCATACGTAGTGTATATTTGTTGCTTATGTAGTACAGGATTGTTGCTTATGTAGTATGGATTTGTTGCTTATGACTTGCTTATGTAGTTAATGGTATATAAAAACACCATGACACATCTACACAAGCAACAAATTACATCTTCATAAGCAAACTTCGAACTGAAGTCAAGCTCTAGCAACTATAGCAAATTGTTTGCAACTTTTTTCACACAATAGTGCGTTGAAGAAGAAGGATGAATGATTTCTCACAATAGTGAGTTGAAGAAGAAGGAGGATGATTGTTCACATTGAATTGCTACGAGATTTGGAAGGATTTCCTATGTTCTATACAAGCTGAGGATGACTGGTTCTTGTTCTCTCATGAACACCGTTCGAAGATGAAGGAAGATGAGATTTGTTCACGTTGAATTTGATGTGAGATTTGGATAGATTATGTGATCATAATGTGAACAGAATCCCATGAATATTGGGTAATTTTGTAGGATTACTAATTTACCCTTTCTCTAATTACCAACATTTAATCTGAATTTTTAGCTCTAAAATCACAACCATTGAAAAATCTAGATATGTTTCTAGGATTGGTCCCTATGGACTTACCCTATGAGGTGGTCTCATATAACCCTCTCCATATATATATATATATATATATATATATATATATATATATATATATTGTTAATATATATATATATATATTGTTATGCCCTATCAAATTAAAATAGATAAAATAAAGTGATGTCTGTACAAGATCATAAACGAGTCCTAGATCCAACACATTATCTATATAAATGATCGCATAATTCATAATGGACTTTACGATATTATGTAGAATACAAAGTTACAGAATCGGGATGCCTTCAAAATGGCAAATTACAGAAAGACAGATTACAAAAAAAAATACTATCTATTACAACTTCTTCAAAAGAACTTTCGTGGCTTTAGTCGAGACGAATCTCTTTCCGCAAAGCAATTACATCCCGGCTAGTGCTCACGGTTTGACGTATTGCTTCCAAAGATGAAACGGCTTACGTCTTACGTAGTAGCACCACTAACACGAAGCACATTCGAACTAGAAATGTCTTTGAAGATCGTTCTTGGACTTAGTGCGAGAATCACGAAAAATGATTGTATGCTTTTTGATGGAGTATCAATTCTCGTATCAAATCGCAATGCACAAACATGTATAAATAGCCAAACATTCCACTGCGGGGAGAAAAACTCGGGTAGTGGGCATTAATCATTTGTAACAACCAAGGTGTTACACCCCACTACTCTTGCATAACAATCGGGTAGTGGGCTAACTTCGATGACCACCACTGCAGAGTTACAACTCCAACAGGTCACACGAATCGGACACCTACAATGTCCCGGATTCATTGGCTCCAACAGTCGATAATAGTCACTCGAATGCGGGCCAAGCCCATTTTCGAGTGGCAAAACTTTAGTGGACCGGACCCGGGCCCAATAGGGCGGCCGCCCGCCCAAGCCCATCTGAGCCCATGCCCAAGACCAAGCCAGATCCCGAGCCCAGGCCGAGGCGGGCCGGCCGGCGAGCGAAAGGCGGCGGCGGCGCGCGCGTGTGGCCCACTTGTGATCATCCACTTGTGTTATAGTTTATACAACAAATAACACCTTCTAGTAAATAAACTAGGATAAACTATGATTTTTATTCCTTGTGGGATAAGGCATAAACCTTTCATCTCCCTTTACATAATCTTTACATAATGCCCACTTATGTGGCTACTTTCGTGTATTAATTTCTCACTCACCGAAAATCGGTTTTGAGAAATAAAAAATACTACGAACATCTACACGGAACGTATATTAATAATATATAATTTAATTCCTCTAGAATTAAAATTTAAGCCACCGAAAAATTGGTCAAAGTCGGGTCGATACCCACTTTATCAAAACCAAATTTTCCAACAATCCCCACATGAGTGGAAATTAATGTATGCATGAATGCGGAGACGCAAAACCAGTCCTCAAGAGACAATATTGCATTCGGAAAGGTAGCTTATGGCTTTGAACCTTCCGTAGTCAATACCATCGGGTACACCGCGGCTTAGTGGACGCAATGCCTTGAACTATTCCTCCACGGTGTATACCGAGTCAACATATAACACAATAAGGTCTCAACACCTTTTGTTCTCACTTTTTCTGTCCGTTTCGGCCATGGACACCACTTTGGATTCATAAGTGTTACTTTGAAGTGGCCCGCACTTCTCACTTATATAGGTGATCTCCTATCCGAGTATCCTACCATACTCAACCTCAATGAGGTGTAGGAATCATTAAAAGTCAAATGACTTAGCCTCACCACAACTTTGGGTGTTTCAACACTTGGTTTTGCTTTCTAGGGATGGGTTATAACATTGTTTCCAAGTGTTACAACATAACCTTCATAATTTAGTTTTCTCATTGAACCAAGTTCTTGGGATCTCCAGTCATCATGGTTGGGTTACCACTATGATAGTTATTTTTAGTTTGTGGACTTCAAGCCCATTCCCTCTAGCAATTTACCCAATTGATCTCGATTGATCCTTTTGTCAAAGGATCGCCAAATTGTCTTTTGACTTTACGTAGTCAATTGACATCACACCATTTGAGATCAATTGTCTAACGGTATTGTGTCTCCGGCGAATATGTCTAGACTTACCATTATACATATTGCTCTGTGCCCTTCCTATAGCCGCAGGCTAGCACAAAGAATCATCACGCGAAGCACAAGGCTTCCTCCAACATGGAATATCTTCCGAAAGTTTGAAGCCACTCTTTCTTCACCACTTTATCCAAAGCTATAAACTCGATTCCATGGTGGACCAAGCTATACACGTTTTGCCGTGGACTTCCACGATACCGCACCACCTCCAATGGTGAATATGTATCCACTAGTTGAATAAGAATCTTTCGAATCGAGATCCAACTAGCATCACTATATCCTTCAAGTACAACTGGATATCTTGAGTAGTATAGCCCATAATCCAAGGTATACTTCAAGTATTTTAACACCCTGGTTAACGCTTTCCAATGCTCATGGCTTGGATTGCTCGTGAACCTACTCAACATATTTACTGAGGGTAGGCTAAGTCGGGCGTGTACAATTTGTGATGTACATCGATCGCTTATTATACGTGAGTATTCCATCCCGAGCCACGGTTCTCGCTTTATTAGCAACCAGATTTATACTTAAATCAATGGGCGTCTTTGACGATGAATCATCAAAAGCATTGAATTTCTTGAGCACTTTCTCCACATAGTGGGATTGTGACAAGATAATTCCATTAGGAGTTCTGCTGATTTTTATCCCAAGGATTACATCAAGGCCCGAGTCCCCATATCCTTCATGTCAAAGTTCCTCTTTAACATTCTTTTTAGTCTCCATGATAGTATCATGACTACGCCCATGATTAACAAATCGTCTACGTATAGACAAACTATGACAAATGCTTCGATGTCCCTTTGACATATACGCATTTATCACACTCGTTGATTTTAAATCCATTTGACAACATCGTATTGTCAAACTTAAGATGCCATTGTTTTGGAGCTTGTTTGATCCGTCTGAGGATCTTATTAACTTGCACACCTTCTTTTCTTGACCGGGTGCAATAAACCCTTCAGTTGTTCCATATATATTTCAAAGATCTATCTCTCCATTCGAAACGCCGTCTTGACGTCCATCGATGAATCTCTAGATTGTGCAAAGCGGAATCGCAAGAAGCACCGAATAGACGCAATCCTCGTTCTTTGGAGAATAGGTGTCAAAGAAATCATATCCTTCCTTTTGTTTAAAGCCTTTGGCTACAAGCCGTGCTTTATACTTATCAATAGTTCCATCTCGCTTTATACTACTTCTTTAGGATCCATTTACATCCTAAAGGTTTATGACCAGCAGGAGATCAACCAACTCCCAAGTATGGTTCTCGCAGAATGGACTCGATTTCACTATTGATAGCTTCTTGCCGAGCGGAGCATCCGGACTGCTTTAAGAGCCTCTTTAATCGAGTTTGGCTCACCATCTAACATAAATGTTATGTAATCTGCCCAAAAGACTTAGCCGTCTTAGACCTCTTCTGCGTCTCGATTCTTCACTAATTGGTGTTGAACCACTTGCGTTTCGTGAGTTCTTTTATTAGTACTCACTTCTAATTTTTCTCTACAAGGGTAGACATCCTCAAAGAATACAAAGATTCCTTGATTCGATTATGGTACCTTGATCATTTCGGATTTTCTCGACTTATGTATCATAAACCTATATGCACTACTTTGGTATGCATATCCCACAAAGACACAATCAACTGTCTTTGGTCCAATTTTAACTTGTTTTGGTTCAGGTATTGCTACCTTAGCCAAACACCCCCACACTTTAAGGTATTTATAAGAAGGCTTACGATTTTTCCACAATTCGTAAGGTGTCTTATCTTTCCCTTTAAGTGGTATTTTATTCAATATGTGGTTGGTCGTTAAAAACGCCTTCCCCACATATTCAGGGTAATCCTAACTTATCAACATGGCATTCATCATCTCTTTTAGAGTCCGGTTTTTATGCGTTCAAAGAACACCGTTAGACAGTTGAAGTGAATATGGTGCTGTTGTTTGATGAATTATGCCCGACTGGGTACATAGTTCTTCAAATGGTGCAACATATTCGCCACCTCTATCACTCCGAATTATTTTAATCCGGCTGCCAAGTTGATTTTCAACTTCATTTTTATAATTTTTAAAAGCCTCTAATGCTTCATCTTTGCTTCTTAACAAGTATAAGTAGCAAAACCTTGTGCAATCATCAATAAATGTGATGAAATATTTTTTACCACCTTTAGTTTGCACAAATTTTAGATCACACACATCAGTGTGTATCAACTCTAAAGGTGAAGTGCTCCTTTCAACCGAATGAAACGGTAATTTAGCCATTTTAGCTTCAACACAAACTTCACATTTTCTTTGTGAGTTTACTTCAGGTAAATTAATCAATTCTAAATTTACCAACCTTTTTATAGCATTCAGATTTACATGTCCTAATCTAATATGCCATAAATTAGAGCACTCAGCAATATAAACAGAAGAAGATTCATTCTTATTCATATTCTCGCCAAAACGGCGTCTGATTATTACATTCATTTTGAACAGTCCTTTGTCTAGATAACCCCTACCAAGGAACTGTCCAAATTTGCTAAGTACAAACTTTTCGGACTCAAAAACTAGTCTAAACCCATGGTTGACCAAAGAAATAACCCGAAACCAGATTTTTGCGGATGTCCGGGACATGCAAAGACATCCTTCACTTCAACTCCTTTCCCGAAGTCGGCTTTAGCACCACCGTTCAACGCCAAAGAACATCGAAGAGGCGTGATTCCCCATATGGAGCTTCCTTCCTATGATGGGATGTAAGAAGAGAATGCATCCTTATCGGAAGCAGACATTGCAAGTGGCACCGGTATCCACAAACCATTCTTTCGGGTTATCCACCAAATTGGCTTCAAACATCACCGCCGACATGTCAACTTCTATTAGCTCCCTTTCTTCAACCACATTGGCATTGGACTGCGGTTTGGTTTTCTTTTCTTTGGTTGACGGCGCATCTTTGCCATATGGTTCGGTTTGCCCACGATTGTAGCAAGCTCCCGGAATTTTCACCGCCGGTTTCTTGCCTTTATCGTTAGGCCTTTTCTTCGAGTTACTTGACGAGCCATGCTCCATCAAGTTGGCTTTTGACTCCATAGGGACAAGCTTGGACTTAGATTCAATCCTCCTATTGTCTTCCTCAATTCCGAGTTTGACAATCGGATCCTCTAGTCCCATCTCCTTTCGCTTATGTTTGAGATAATTCTTGAAATCCCTCCAACTTGGGGCAATTTCTCAATCAAGGCGGCCACTTGGAATGCTTCCTACAAAGCCATTCCTCGGCAGAGATTTCATGTAGGATCAACTCAAACTTCGAACTTGTTCCATCACGGTTTTAGAATCAACCATCACAAAATCCAAGAACTTACCGACAACAAATTTCTTTGTGCCAAAGATCCTCGGTTTTGTACTTTCTTCTCCAAAGAATCCCACATTCTTTGGAGGATTTCACAAAGACAATACACATCAAAAGTGCATCACTAAGTCCGTTTAGGACATAGTTACGACACAAAATCACCACGGCCCCATGCATCAAACGCAGCGCGTTTTGACAAGATCGTTCGTTCTCGGCAACAACAATAGGAGCGTCCCCGGTCGATATCTTCGCGGGGCTTAGGGTAGTCGGGTAGAACAACATTTTTTTGCCACCTCTTGAAGTCGAAACCCATGAATTTTTCGGGTTTCTCGGCTTGAGCGGGAGGGATGATCGGGGTTACTGCTTGTGCTTGCCATCGTGAAGTTCGAGATAATTTCTTTGCGATTGTAGAATACAAAGTTCTGAGAATCGGGATGCCTTCAAAATGGCAAATTACGAAAGAGCATTACAAAAAAATATTATCTATTACAACTTCTTCAAAAGAACTTTCGGAAGCTAGTCGAGACGAATCTCTTTCCGCAAAGCAATTACGTCCGGCTAGTACTCACGGTTTGACGTATTGCTTCCAAAGATGAAACGACTTTACGTCTTACGTGTAGTAGCACCACTAACACGAAGCACCTTCAACTAGAAATGTCTTTGGATCGTTCTTTGGACTTAGTGCATAATGCGAAAATGATTGTATGCTTTTTGATGGAGTATCAATTATATCAAATCGCAATGCACAAACATGTATAAATAGCCAAACATTCCACCTGCGGGAGAAAAAACTGGGTAGTGGGCATTAATCATTTGTAACAACCAAGGTGTTACACCCCACTACTTGCATAACAATCGAGGTAGTGAGCTAACTTCCGGATGACCACCACTGCAGGAGTTACAACTCCAACGATCACACACGAACCGGACACCTACAATGTCCGAGTTCATTGGGCTCCAATCCAGCCAGATCACTCGAATCGGCCAAGCCCATTTTCGAGTGGCAAAACTTTCTCGAACCCGGCCCAATAGGGGTAGCGTAGGCGCGCCATGCGTGTGTGTGGCCCACTTGTGATCATCCACTTGTGTTATAGTTTATACAACAAATAACACCTTCTAGTAAATAACTAGGATAAACTATGATTTTTATTCCATGTGGGATAAGGCATAAACCTTTCATCTCCCTTTACATAATCTTTACATAATGCCCACTTATGTGGCTACTTTCGTGTATTAATTTCTCACTCACCGAAAATCGGTTTTGAGAAATAAAAAATACTACGAACATCTACTCGGAACGTAGATTAATAATATATAATTTAATTCCTCCATAATTAAAATATAAGCCACCGAAAAATTGGTCAAAGTCGGGTCGACACCCACTTTATCAAAACCAAATTTTCCAACATATTACTCATGAACACACAATATGTAAATTTATTCGTACATTCATGAAATCCCAATATTTGAGCCATCACAATTCACAAAGGCAAAAACCTCATTGCATTAATGTAGATAGTTATTGATAATTGCTTCATCAGTTATCACATTAAAAAAACAACGAAAAAGTAAGCAAATGTAAGCGTACTATTTTCTTAATAACTATAAACTGCTTAATTTCATTATCCGCTTACAAAAAGGTTAAAGAAATTATACATGTAAGAATTATAATTTTTTGTAAGATTAATTTATCATGTAGAAAGAGATCGATTAATCAATCCCTCTTGATTTACTTCATAATATATTCCCCGTCGGCCCTTACAAATATATTGTTGTACGTACTGTTTCCATATGTAAGAGTTGAACATATATATTCTTGTTATATGTTATTGATACTTTCCTAGCTTTGATTGAAAAAAAAGAAGCTAATTAATTAAAGGGTAAATTTCACTTTACCCCCTGTACTCCCATTGAATATCACTTTACCTCCTTGTACTTTCAATTGTATCTCTTTACTCCCTTGTACTATCAATTTGTATCACTTTACCCCATTATACAATTTAGATATAATTTAATCCTCCTATTCCTTTATTAAATGACCTAATTGTCCCTACTATTATTTTAATTTAACAATGGCATCAAATACATATAACTTTTTTTTGGAAAACTTATTTTCTATTTATTAAAATTAATATAGTTCCTATTAAATAACTATATTGTAGGTTATTTTCTGTAAATTAATATATTCATACACTTTTTTTCATAATAATTAATAAATCTAAAAATTAGGTATTAATTAGATTGTAAAATAATATTTTGTATTCAAAAAATTAACTACTAAAATGACCTTTTATTAAATTATGATTATTCAGTCAATAATTGAAAAGTTACTAATAATAGTTTATATATTTAATAAATTTGTATTATATATTTATGTAATTTTTAGTTTGTGATGAACAATAAATTAAAAGTATAAATGTATTAGCTAATAGAAATACCATATTATATATAAGCAACGAAACGTAAAATATATTATTTAATTAATCAAGTTGTGAAAGTTAGAAAATAATTAAGCACAAGTTTATTAATATTAAATGCTTTTAAAATAATTTTTTGTTTTAATAAAACTAATAGGTAAGGATAAAACAGTCATTGTTTTAAGCGTACGAGTATAAAATAATATTTTAAAAGCGTAAGGAGGTAAATGATATTAATTAAGAATATAAGGGGGACCCGTTTATGATGGTTAATTAGAAAATGCGGACTTCATCTTAAATTAGTATCACAGTGACTGACTACTGAAATGAATAAATGGAGTCTTACTGGTGCAAGTGTTTATGGATTATATCCTTCAGTTTATTTCATTTTTTGCTACCAAATTTGCAGTCAGGATGGATTTAACAAAAAGTAAATTTAAAGAGCTAGCTATTCTTTTTTTTTTTTTTTTCTCAAACGTTAGAATTTTATTAAAAACAACTCAAAGTCAAGGTACAAGCCAATTAAACCGTAGCAAACTTGCTATAAGCCACTTGGTTAAACAATAAGCCAAGCGGGGAATTGGTCCGACCAATTCGAATCAACATTACCATCTAAAGCAAATAAGGCTAATCTATTACAATTAGCCATCCATCGGCTATCCGGGATCGAGAAAAAACAAGAATCAAAAAGATACCGTAAGATGAAGATATCTTCGGCCAAAGGTGTCATGTTCCAGTCCTTCGTGTCGCGGTTATTAAGCATGCACACTAAGTCCTTATCTTCAGAACATATGGTAATATTTTTGATTCCACATCCAAAAGCTGAAAGCATTGTGAGTCGAACTCCAAAGAGCTTAGCTTCCTCTGAATTTAGATAGTCGTTCCTAGTAGTAGTCCAAGCTCGGACATTCTGCATATTCTCATTCAATATCCATCCACCAAAGCTTGTTTTGCACCCATCCCACATCACAGCACTGATCGCCACAAATGAGGACCCTACTGTTGGTATGTTTTGGGTTGAAGAGGTGGGCAAACTCTGGGTTTGTGGTGCACCATACCCAGCTTTGCCTTTAGAGGATTTGACAACCGTGAATTCTTGCCATTCCGCGAGTGCTCTATCCACCAATTCTTTTTCCGACATAAAAACTTTTTGAAACACCCATAGGTTACGCGTTTTCCAAAGCCACCAAAGCAAATAAACCGATAATTGAATACGGTCTTCAGCAAATGAATTTTCCTTGATTGAACAAACATCTTGCCACCAACCTCTGAAATTAACATTCTCCTGGGACGTATGAGACCATTTGACTGGGGCAATTTTCCAGGTGTTTTTCGCCCTGGGACAGTGAAAAAATAAATGTTCCAAAGACTCCTCGTGTAAACCACACATCGCACATATTATATCCAGCTTCATTCCCCTTTTCGAGAGCTGATCCGAGGTGGGAATAGCTTTGTTCAGACATCTCCAAATAAAGTGTTGCAGTTTTTTTTTTACCCCTAACTTCCAGCATTTTTTCCACAGTTGTATGTTTGTCTGGTTGCCATTGCTTGACTCAAGAACATCTTTCTTCAAAACCCGTAGGTGCATAAGATGTTTATAAAGCGATTTCACAAGATAGAGGCCCTTTTTATCCAAATGCCAAATAAGTTTGTCCCTGTCACCTGATTGACTAATAGGAATTTTAAGAATTGTGTTAGCATCATTCAGGCAAAAAGCTTCAAAAATAAGATCCTCATTCCATGATGTACCGTCCACGTTCATAAGATCACGAACCCAAATGTTCTCAAGATCAATTTTACCAGAAGGTTTGGGTTTGAAAGAAGGCAAAGTAGGTATCCAAGGTGCTTCACTAACTCTAATGGATTTACCATCTCCTACTTGGTATCTCAGTCCCAAAGAGAGTGTGTGTTTGGCTTTTAGCCAATTTTTCCATAACCAAGAATCATTACCTTTAGGCTCAATGGAAAGAAGTTTACCTTTCGGAAAGTACTTAGCTTTGAGTAGTTTACTCATAAGGAGATTAGGATGAGTAATGAGTCTCCATAATTGTTTTGCCAGAAGAGCATCATTAAAGAGCGATATATCTTGAAACCCCAAACCCCCAACATCTTTGGCTTTAGCAATTTTATCCCAAGCAACCCAATGATAAGCCCCTGTCTGACTTTTACTATTATTCCACCAAAATTTTGCGAATTTGACAAATTTCCTTACAAATATTAAGGGGAAGTTTAAAGCGAGGACATAACATAATTGGGCAAAGCATTAATAACAAACTACGATAAGAACATCTTTGCACTGTGAAGACTAAGAAAATTATTCTCGCCAACCATTAATTTTTTCCTCACACATTCAGTCACATATTTAAAAACATCTCTTTTGCTTCTACCAATGACCATAGGTAAACCCAAATATTTCGCACAAGGCTTATCAGAAATGCCATTCAAAATGGAACAAACATCTTTCTGAATATGAACAGAGGCATTTTTACTAAAGAAGACAGAAGATTTTTCCAAATTTACCAATTGACCCGAGGCTTTGCAGTATCTACCCAGGATATTTTTGACAAGCATAGCTTGGTCTACAGTGGCTTTACAGAAAAGGATGGAGTCGTCTGCAAAAAAAAGGTGCGTAATGGTTGGACTTCCCCTGCAAATTTTGAGCCCATGAAAAGATTGCTGCAATTGAGCCTGATGAATTAGGTTAGATAGCGCTTCTGAGAGAATAATGAAAAGATAAGGGGACAGGGGGTCGCCTTGACGAATGCCTCTCGAAGGGGTAATATAACCTGCAACTTGACCATTAATATTGAAGGAAAAGGAAGTTGAGCTAATACACACAAGAATCCAGTTAATGAAAATCCAATCAAAGCCCATTTTAGTAAGAATAGAAGCAAGAAAATTCCACTCAACCCTGTCATATGCCTTCGCCATATCAAGTTTTAAAGCCATGAAAATATTTTTACCCTTCCTAAGACTATTAAGAAAATGGATACACTCATGTGTAACCACCACGTTATCAATGATTTGCCTATTAGGAATGAACGCAGACTGGTTCGGGCTAATGCACAAATGCAGGACATTTTTAAGCCTATTAGCAATGATTTTAGAAATCACTTTGTAGAGCACATTGCAAAGGCTTATAGGTCAGAGTGGGAAATGGATGTTGGATTTTTATTTTTGGAATCAAAGTAATCAATGTATGGTTTAGACTCTTAAGCATTCTAGAATGGGAAAAGAAATTTTTAACAGCATTACATAATTGTTCAGAAATAACAGGCCAGAAATGCTAGAAAAAAATAGGTGTCATACCATCCATCCCAGGAGCTTTATTTGGGTGTAGTTCGAAAAGAGCATTTTTAATCTCCTGAGTATCTACTTGTCCGGTCAGTTCTTGGTTCATCTCCATATTTATGGACTTAGGCATACCGTCAAGAATATCTTTGATCTTCTTGCTGGAAATGATGATCAAAAGATGATGTTTGTAAAACCCAGTGATTTCTGATTCGATGGTTGCAGGGGGTATCACAAACAGAACCATCACCCGTACAGAGTCTATCGACATTTCTCTTTCTTCTTTGGATAGTGCAAGCATGAAAAAATTTTGAATTCTTATCACCCTCTTGTAGCCAACTGATTCTAGCCTTTTGTCCCCAAAAAGTTTCCTCCTGTTTATATGCTTTTGAAAGGGCACTCTTGATAGTCATCCATTCAATCCAATTTCGGTGACCCCTTTTTGTCGAAGCGAGTTCGAGTTTATCTTTGCAAAGTTCTATCGCTTTAGCGAGTTTGTTTTGTTATTTTTGCTCCATTGAATAATCGCCATTCTACAAAACTTAATCTTCTGCTGAATTTGATACATCATTGTGCCTCTCACCTGCTTACTCCAAGTTGTTTCAATAATTTTATCCAAGCCAGGTTTTTCCAACCAACACTGATTGAAGACAAATCTTTTTTTATACTTCTCACCAAGTCCAGGTGTGGAATCCAGGAGGAGGAGTGAATGGTCTGAAGATGTCATTTCAATATGGGTGACAATTGCTTGAGAGAATTTTAGAATCCATTCGGGTGATCCGAAAACTTTGTCAAGTCTCTCCTCCACAAATTCCTCTCCCTCCCTATTGTTCGTCCAAGTGAAGGGGTATCCCTGAAAAGCAATTTCTCCCATTCCCATGTTAAAGATAAACTCCCTGAAATCTGCCATACTCACAGTGCTTCTATCTCTTCCCCCTTTCTTATCTTCACTGTTAGCTATGTCATTGAAGTCCCCCCATAAACCAAAGACTGCCCCATTTGCTTTTAGCTTGTTCTAAAAATTTCCATTGATCTTTTCTCAAATTAGCGTCTGTGCTTGCATAGACAAGTATAGCCCAGAATTTTCCAATAAATCCTACCATCTGAAACTCAATTTCAACACAAAAGGGAGAACAAAAAACTTGACAAACAGACAAATTAGAAGACCAGTACACCAACAATCCACCACTGTATCCCTTAGGTTCAACACACAACCATCTATCATCAAACTTAAGCTTCCTACAAACAGTATTAATAAAAGATTTTTTTTTTTTTGATTCACAAAGAAATAAAATATCTGGGAGATGGTGTCTAATCACCTCCTTAAGTTGGGAAATTGTAGAGGGTCCTCCCAATCCTCTACAATTCCACATACAAGCTTTCATTGATCACTACGGGCCCAATTCAGGCTGGCCACCTCCACCTCTTCTGATAGAACTACATCATTGCTCGACTCTCAACCGTCCTAGCTTTCTTATGATCACTATCATCAAGCTCATCAGCTTCATCTATGAGTTGCAAGTTTCTTTTGTGCCCACAGAAAACATTCTCTTTGTCTGGGGTAATTTCCATAGGAACAAAGACTTTTGATCTTGCCTCTCCTCCTCCCCCGTTGTATCTTTTTCCTTGTCTTGGTATTTTATTATTTAGAAGAACATCTCCAGATGTGATGGTAGTGATATCCTTAAGAGGAATTCTTTTACCTTCCATGCCAATACTAACATTCACAAGTTCGTTGTTGTCTTCTTGAAGGCTTCCCATGACAATATTGTTTGTCGAATTTTGATTGTTTCTTGTGTCCTCATGCTGAACTTTCATAGATGGTACCATGCTTTCTGCGTTGACCTTTTGTTGAGTCTCTTCTTGGTCTTTTATTATGCCCTCCTCATTCAGATGGGTTGTTTGCTCAGATTGCCCTTCATTGGCCTTTTGGGAACTTTTATCACTCCATTTGGCAGGGGAGTTTGGACGTATAGACACTCTTGTAGACCTGTTTATAGCTCGTGTTGGAACGACTTCTTGAGCTCTAAGCCAATCACCATATTGGTCCTCTCGGATACAATTGTTCCTGATATCTTCTTTTCTTGTCTCGCATCCTCGTTCATTATGTCCTACTTTGCCACAGTAAAAGCAGAATGCCTGGATGTTTTCATATTTAAAATCTATCCAGCATGTTTCATTCCCCAGTTTAATATTCGTACCACGGAACAACGGCTTTTCAAGGTTAACTTCTACGAGAATTCTGATACATCTCCCGTTAGCACTTCCAGTTTCAGAGATAAAAACATCTGAGCACTTAGAGAATTTCTTCCCTATTTTCATTCCTGTTTCTGTTGAGATCCAATGGTAAGGCATATTCCATATTTGAACCCAAAGTTCAACAGAGTTGATTTTTTCCAGATTAGAAAGAATATCCTCCGTCCATTCTCTCAGCAGCAGATGTTGGTTATCATAGGACCAGGATCTTCCTTTAAGGACCTTGATTTTGTCTTCTTGGGAGTTAAAGACAAATTGGAAGATATTATTTCCGATTTCTCGAACAATGAAAGGATCTCTAGTTTGCCAGATGCTCAAAACTGTATTTTTTAATCCTGTGAAGCTCACTTTTTTTCCCCATACACCTTTCCTAGTAGACTGCGGGCGCATTCTGCTTTACTCTTCAAAACATCATTTTCAACAAGACACACCTCATCCTTTTCTTCCGATGACAAAGCAAACTTCTGTAATTTTTCCACCAGAGTGTTGTCCATTTCTTGATGGTATGCCAAAGTCCACCGATCTGGTTAGATGGTCCAAGATCTGACCTCCTGACACAAAAGGATGAAAAAACCAAGAGGCACGTGTAAATGGGGGCCAAGAAAATGAAGAATGAAACAACAAATTAGGTAATGATGGGGACAAAGAAATTAATGGTAGAATGGATGAAATACTAGGAGAATAGTGACCTGCAATTAAGACAAAGGAAAACAAGCAATAAAAACAAAATAAACTTAAAAGCTAGAAAAGGAAAAAAACAGAACAAAGGAATCAATCCTAAAACTTGATGTTAACACGTAGGCATATGCACATGGTTGAATGTCTTGAAAATATCCAAGCTCGAGATTAATGAAGCATATTAATAAGAAGGATACACTCAACACTGGAAGATAAGACAGAGAAAAAACAATAGGCGGCTGATATAGAAAAACAAGGGGAACTAGGGTTCTCTCTTCTAGAGAGAGAAAATATGCCACTCCTACTAAGGAGACTAAAGAGCTAGCTATTCACAGGTATAAATTAACAAAATTTACTAGATCCAAGATTTGAGTTCCTTAAAGACAATTCATCACCAAAAAAAAAAACATACAAATTATAACAAAATTAAATTATAGACAAATTATACCAGCTTTTCAGAACTCCAAACGACCTTGAAGAAGATTTGTCCAGATCCCATCTTGCTTTTAAAGTTGCAGAAAAAAGAAGAGAATCAAGTTTGAACAAGGGGAAGAATTTCTGGGGAGTAATTGAAAGACAAAGTAGCTTACAAATTGTGTGTAATTGAGAGATAGAAATTAAAGAGAGAATAAGAGTTGTGGTTGTGCTTGCATATACATGTCATACTATTTTTTTCCCTTGTTATATGTAGTCAGCATAATTTCTCAATGCAATTGAACAACTTGTAACTTCATTAAAGTTTTGCAGTATATGTCATTTGGTGTATCTGTATTTTGAGTTGGGGGATAAGTAGTGGTATCTGATTGATGTTCTTTCTTTCATGTTGATAACTTTGGAATACTTTTCTGTCCAGGATAATGTAAAATGGAAGATAACTATATATTTGTTTTCATAATGTGTTGAAATGCAGGGTGTTAATATAGAAATGTTTTGATTCTCCTTGATTTCATTTGGAAAAAGTTGTTTGATATGATTGTGATGAAATTGGAGTTTGCCACATAAAGAATATGGTTAAGTAGAAGATGAGAATCACCTTTTGTTTTTTTTAAGAGTTGGCAAACAGTCCCTTAGTATTTCAATGAAAATAAAGGACGTGTATTCATCTTTTCAGTTCCTCTGGTATTCCCTGCTTCGACTTTTCTGTATTTTTATATTATCTTTTTTGAATAATTGAGGAATTCGAACATTCTTTTTCTATTTTTTCCCTGTCTGCTTTAGGTCTGGAAATAGTTGATCATTTTGAACCTGCTGTTAGGTTCTTGATCATATTTCAGAAAATTTTGTAAACTTGTTAAGGTTTTTTGATTGACAAAAAAAAAAGGGGAAAATTTTTAAAGTACCCACTATGGATTTTTTTTTTTTTTTTTTTTGTCGACCCAGAGTATCCCCACACCAGCTGGGGGCACAGACCCCACACTTCCTTCGGACTATGGGACATCCGTCCTTCCCAGGGATGGTCCTAACCTCTGGGGGAGGAGGGGCAAACCCAACCCCAAAACTCCGCGTTAGTCAGGAGTTGAACATGTGACCTTAGGGTTGCAATTGCAACCCCTCAACCAACAGGCCAACCCCTGGGGTTTCAGTACCCACTATGGATAGTGGGTACTCTTTTCTATCCACTAAGATAACAAAACTCTTTTCTACCCAAATTGGCCAAATTACCCCTTCTTTAAGTTGTTGGTTTTTTTTTGAATTTTGAAATTGATGTCACATTTATACCGTATATACGGTCTACATATACACACACTCCAAGACAAAATTGTACAAAAAGAAAAGCAAAAGAAAAACCCTAAGCAAAAGAAACAACACAAATCGTGCAAGCCAAAAGCAAAGGTTTATACAAGAAGAAAACCAAACACTACAAATCGCGCCTAATATCGTGACAAAAGAAAAAACACCAAATGGAATCACTCGTGCCGTCGTCCGACCCCACCGCTAACGCCGCTCGCCGTCTCACATCGACGCGTCGTTGTCTCCGCCGCCTCCTCCTCCGCTGCTCACGAACAGGTAATTTCTCATACTTATATCGCGCTGCGCCCTTAAATGTTCGAAATCCATAAATACATAGTGCATTTCATGAATTAAGGTTTAGTTTGTTGTTAATTTATACTTTGATAATGCCAATAATTAGGGCTTAGTTGTTCCATATGAAGTTTTGTGTTGTGTTTTGGGACTAGTATTGTCGAAAATGGCGATGATTTTTCTGGTTGAGGCGCGATATGAGGTTGAAGACGACGCGACACGATATCGTGCCGGGTTTAAAGTTGACACGATATCGTGCCGGGTTTATTTGTGTGGGGTTTAAATTTGACACGATATCGTGCGGGTTTTAAGTTGACACGATATCGTGCCGGGTTTATTTGTGTGGGGTTTAAATTTGACACGATATCGTGTGGGGGTTTAAGTTGACACGATATCGTGCCGGGTTTATTTGTGGGCAAGATATCGTGCAGTGTTTCAAAATGGCACGATATCGTGCCGTAGTTTCAATTACATGCTGTTTTTTGCATTTTTCATTGCGTAAATCGTGTTGCATTACGTGCCTAGATATCCATATCGTGTTACATGCTGTTTTTTCCATAATTATTGTTATTGTTTTCTTTCAGTTTTTCACTACATTTCTGCAATTTTTGAACAATTCATCTTAATAAATTGAAATTTATTAATTGTTGTAGGTCGGTCCACAATGGAAGAGACCCTCATATCATCGAGAGAGGGCCCACATCGCGGGATACGTTCGATCGAATATTATTCGAGACCATCGAGAGATGAGTTCTTTGGAGATCGATGATGATTTATATAGTCGGTTTAGACATCGGCTTTCGAATATTTTATGGATTTTGGGTATGACGGAGCCGTTGTAATGCGGCACTTTGCATGCATTAGTTGCGATGGAGGTGCATGTGCGGGGCGCTCCGAATCGGAGTGTTGGTTCCACGTCGGAGAGCGTATCTATCGAGATTCTCTCGGCGTGATTTTGCTATGATATCGGGATTGCGATTTTCGGGTCCACATTTGACCCTAACGGTGATTTTGAGGTACCCGAGACCGGTATATATAGACGGTATTGGCCTAGGGGTGATCGGGTTACCGCGCGCATTTACGTGATTTATTTGATCTCGGCACCTTCCGTGACTCACCGCATTTTATGCCCTGAAGGTGGCGAAGGTGTTATTTGCCTTTTACATGATATCTTGTGTTTCGATGGCCGACGCATCACAGATGGGCCGTTGGCTGGGGTTTTGATCGAGGACGATGCACGTGGGAGGCGTTCCCTTGGGGGAAATACTCCTTTCAGATATTGATGCATTATATTCGGCACCTGCATGATGTTCTGCCACTTGGCCGATATACTAAGGACGTTCCACTTAGATATCGGCCACCTTCTTATCATTTTTATGGGGCCACTTATGTCTTGCTGGTACGTATATGCTTTTATTTTATTTATATTTGTAATTAGTTTTTTAAATATTTAAAAAATCTTATTTTTTCATACTTATCAATGTTCTCACAGATTTGGGCATTCGAGGCGATACCTCGCCTGGGTAATGCATGGGCGACTCAGTATCGACACTCGCCTTGCCTAGGTGCCTTCGTTGGAGGTTTTCGAAGACCGCTATTGACATGACAGATTTTTTCTTTGACACGGTATGTATTAACAGTGTTTACTTATTTATTTATTTAATAATTAATTTATTTTTTTATTAATTTATTTATTTATATTATTTACAGGCTTTAGTGTGTCATGAGATATTGATCCGACCGAGGAGAGCTCCAAAGCAGATATATATAGAGGAGCTCGGTGATCCAATTATTTTGTTAGGTCCTCCTCGCTTCATCCCGATGGAGAACCGGTTTTTAGCGAGCAGAACAGAGGCAGAGGTACGAGTGGATTCGATGACCCCACCCCTATTGTAGAGAGGAGTGTCGATTCGACCCCAAGCCCCTATTAGCGGGGGACAGAGGTAGAGTCTTTCCGGGGGCAGAGAGAGGCAAAGGCGGGGCGAGGAGGGGAGAGGTAGACCCATTTCGGGCCGACACTGCTACTCCTACGATTTGGAGGCCGGAGAAGCGGCTAGGGCGATGGTCCATCATCCCATCGGTGATGATCCTTTAGATGGCCGGACGATGACGACGCATCGATCCGTCGGGATACTCGTGTTGATCCATCTGTCCACGACAACTATGCGCGCGCGATGATCCACCAAATCCGTCAGGATACTCGTGTCGATCCATCTCGTGAGTTGGCGATGCATATATCCGACACCGATTCGGGGTGTTATGCCAGACAGTGCTTGATTCGAGACTTACAGAGGAGCGGTTCGCTCGATTGGAGACACGAGTCGATGATGCCGTTTCTCGGTTAGAGACTGTCATCTCAGAGGAGGGTTCTCGCTTGGACAGACGCCTAGATCAGGAGATAGGTCGGGTTCCGGACCTTATTCAGGAGGAGATTAGGCGTCTATTCCCATACATTGATCAGTACGATGACTTCGTGCATGGTAGTCAGAGATATCCGAGCCAGTCATCACAGCAGACACCTCCTCCGGCAAGATCGACTCCTCTTTCGGCAAAAATTTCGACTCCTCCTCCCAAGATCGACTCTTCCGTCAAATGGACGATTCTTCCTCATCCTCCTCCTCCCGTAGTGACGACTCTTCCTCCTCCTCCGGCCATGTCGACTCCTCCCCTCCTCCGGTAGTGACGTTTCTTCCTCCTCCTCTCCGCCATGTCGACTCCTCCCCTCCTCCGTAGTGACGTCTCTTCCTCCTCCTCCGGCCATGTCGACTCCTCCCCTCCTCCGCCATGTCGACTCCTCCCCTCCTCCTGTAGTGACGTCTCTTCCTCCTCCTCCGCATTGTCGACTTCTCTTCCGCCATTGTCGACTCCTATTATGCCCGTGTTATCACATTCTCCGCGACCACAAGTGTCGGCCCCCGATTCCGAGGCCATTGCCGTCTCCTATTCGAGCTCCTCTCCCGACACTCGTGGTATTTGGTCCACGAGCGCCCTCTCCAGATTTGCCCTCACCGCCTACTTCCTTGATCCGAGGTTCGGGACGACGGCCATCGCGGCATATTCGCGGCCGTTCAGGATCCTAGGTCTCGCAAGCCACCCGTCAGAAGGAGTTTACCCGCTTCTTAAAGTCTAATGAAGAGTAAGTAAATATTTTTGCATTTGTCTTATCGTCTTAGTATTAACATCTTATATTCCACTGCCTTAATATTTGAGGTCCAATTGCGGGAGGAACGTGGGGCTTATGTACCTTGTTGGGCCATCATTTTTAAGGAAATGGCGGATCCAAAGATAGAGTTGGAAAATGATGTAAGTTTCTTTTGCATTATTTAGTTGATGAATATTTTATCGATTAATATCGATTTCTTTCATTTCTGTACAACATATAAATGCATACCTGTCCATACTACAGTCCGATCCCCAGTTTCTTGGGGTTGTGCCTCATGAGAAACAAGTGGGAACTTATAGGATTGTATCTACGACATTTTCGTTTAGTTTATTTATTATGTGTCTCGCATTTTACTGTAAAATTAATAAATCATACTTGTTAACCTATAAACATTTTTCAATGTGTAGGATTCCATACGTCACATATGGAGTCGTATGCATGGTACGGATCATGCTGACACAGTATATGACCCAGCGACCATGGAGGAGATTCCTCCCGGACAGGAGCTGGATGAGTTGGTCAGGGTTGTCCAAAGACGGAACTCCGGATGGGGTAATCCCGATCCATGGAGTCTTTATCTGCACCGCAGTATACTTGAATAATTATTTTTTTGGCCAGTTTATTCATTTTTTTCATTCAAATTTTTTTGATTATTTACTGATTTTGTTTTCACCCAGGTGTACATGATCGTGAATTTGTCGGGCCATTTTGTCGTGTGCAGACTGGATCTACGTAGAGCCACAGTACATATGTACGACTCAGTACGTGCCCGATACACAGATGATAGATTTGCCAATCGGCGTGCCGACACACGTCCCCTCCGTCGCATGCTCCCATGTGTACTTATTCGCACTGGCTTCTACGCCGCCTTAGGTAAGGAGCCTGTCCGCCGCGAGTGGGAACTTATCCATAGGCAGCCGAAAGATTGTTTTTTGCAGAACGACCCCACTAGTTGTGGTGTATTTGCCATACATTCTATCATTAGTTGTATCACACAGAAGATTAATAGGAAGTATGTGGAGCAGTCGATTCCAGAGATAAGGCAAAATATGGCACGACAAGTTTACCAGTACAGTACTGATAGTAGTACTTGGGAGTTGTAGTACATATTGTTGTATATCTTCTAAATATTTTGACTTATTTAATTAAATATTCATTTTGCATGATTTTTCTTAATTTGTTTAAAAAAACAAGATTTTGTTTACTTTAAATTAAGAGAATTACAATTAGCAGATAAGAAATCCACAAAAACTACAAACATATTCATAAGAGCAATTGGGACACGATATATAATTAGGCACGATATATCGTGCCCCTTATATAATTTGGCACGATATATCGTGCCCTTATATAATTAGGCACGATATATCGTGCCAAACATAAGACCGCTATTACGCATACCAACTATAATAGGGCACGATATCGTACAACTATATAAGTCACAATATCGTGCCGAGATAGTTGGCACGAAATATCGTGCCATATATCGTATGGTAAAGGGCACTACGACATGATTAACACATTTAGACTACGAGTTTCACTCTTTAGTGTGTTTTTCTACAAAATAGTGTTACATTTGAAATAAACTTTTGCCTAATTTTCATCATCCGGACGCCTCGGACATTTTCTACGGGTATGATCATCCGCTTGGCATATTCCATATTTCTTCTTATTACGCACTTGTCTCGAAGGACCTGCCACATCACCGAGGCACTTTCGTGCTCATCGAGCGGCAATGACATAGTGCATTTGACGCAATTGTGGCCAAGACCCCACACCTTGAACAAATTTGACTCTTACGTGAACGATTACTTGATGATTCAACAACGGAATGAACTCTACTTTGTCTAGACGACCTGCTTGTCTCGGGTTATTTGGAGGGTTGCATACTAAATCTCGCACCTCTTGTGGTAGAACCTATTCACTCGGATCGGAACTGGTAAAACTTCACCCTCCCACATTTTTTGAAGATTTTCATTTTTATAATAATGGGCAAAGAAATGAATAGATATTGAGGTTCGCCTTCCCACAAATAAACAAACAATTATTTGAAAATATTGAACGAATTATGTGAAAATATTGATACAAATTTTAAATTTCTTTATACCTAATTGCTTGCATGCATGGGCGCAAGGCATCAATTCATATTCAAATTCTCGACAATTTTGCACGTTCTTTGGGATAAGTCAACCAAATAAGTATTTGTTCCATCTTTCACCTTGTACTTCACATTACTAAGACATTGTACATCCATTCTACGACCTATCTCAATCGCATCATTTAATCTTTTGGTTGCTTCAAGTGTTAGCTCTTGATCTTTATCATTAGCAAAGCAGCGGTCGTCGTTCATAAATCCACTTTTCAATAATAGTCCGAGCACACTCAAAGCCACGAACAAACAGGTAACTTTTCGGCCCATAATAACCGACTATTGAAGCTCTCACCGAGTTTGATGTCATGAACCCATAACGCCGGACAGACACTTAACTCGAGACCATCTGTCTTCCCCGCACGTTCTAACTTTTTAAACGCACCCCTCACTAGCAACTTTTATGTTTTCAAAATACTTATCATAATCTTCACGGCGGTATGAATATGCTGCATTCCTAAACATTGCTACTATATGTTGACCGTATTGAGCCAAATTACTCTGCAAATGATAAGTGCAAAGCCCATGTGATGCTTCCGGGTATCTTTGCTTTTATGGCATTACTGATACTCTTGTCTTTGATCGAAACAATCGTAGATCACGAGGGCAATTATAAGCATCTCTCAACTGTCTCAAAAACCATGTCCAAGAATCGTCGTTTTCAACATCCCCGATTCCAACAGCAAGTGGGAAAATCTGTTCATTACCATTTTTTGTTACTGCCACAAACAATATTCCTCGGTATTTGCCTTTAAGGTGTGTTCTATCAATCACAATAACTGGTCGGGCATTGTTCTGGAATCCAGTGATTGATGCATGCAAAGCAAAAAACACGTACTTGAATATATTAAAATTATCCGACTTCCATCTAGTTACCGATCCGGGATTTGTTAAATTCAACATGTGTAAGTATGCCGGAATTAGATTGAATGACTTGTTGCTATCTCCATATATCAACCCAAAGGCATGATGCTTTGCACTCAACGCAACATTATAACTCATTTTAAGCCCATGTCGCGATTCCAACTCCGCTATCATATCTCTTGGCACGAGCGCAGAATGTTCCACTAGTAATCTAGATGCAAAATACGCACCTACTACTTTAGAATGCACCCGCCAGATGCATTGTCATTCAAATTTAACCCACATCCATGGTGCTTGTCAAACTTCCCTACTCTCCAAATACCATCATTTCCATATGCACGCATTCGAAAAGGGCATCGTTCATACTTGCATATTGCATGAAAACGAGTCTTATCCGAGCGTTCAACTCGATACTCGACTTGATTTTCAAGGTGATACATGCCTAGTGCGATATCCAATTCAGTTTTGCTCATGTATGTTGCTCCTTGGCGCAATGTCCCACCGTGATGCTTCCAACTAGCCAGCAGTTCCTCCTGGAAGAACTGAAAGGTGTGAGAGTGTACCAGGAATCACCCAACTTCATCCTGTGGGCACTATTGTTTCGTCCATATTGTCTCTATGGATATCTGGATGTAAGTTAACACCTCGTACTTCTGCTGCATCTTGGTTTTGGTTTTCTGGAAATACTTCTCTCCGCTCTCACGTCTCCACTCACAAAATTCCTCAAATTCAAAGACGCGTTCGGTCATTTTCAAATTGATTATTAGCTTCAACGTCCGTACCAACATCACCATCAGGTGTAGTTCTCACCAAAATCATTTGACCGTAGTTTGCACCATAATTAATGTCATTATTATCACAACCAACATCAAGATCGTATTATCACAATTAACATCGGTATTATTATCACAACCCATATCGGGATAATAGCCATCTTCATTGCTTGGCCTTATACTAGGTCCCGGATAATTGATATTTGGAACATTAATGTAGGTGCTAGTGGACGCGGATGATCAATAATTGGAACATTGTTCATATGCATAAAAGGTGCTCCACTAGGCCTTCTTGCATGACTATATTGATTGATTTGCGGTAAACCGTATTGTTGAAAACCAAGAAGTTGCATGTAGTTGTAATTAGGCCCAATGATCACGACAAATCATTCTCGACTAGCCATTAGTTGCATAAAACTTCCACCAACACCTTGTTGACCTTCAACGTTCTCAACTCGATTATGCTCGGACGGACCTCCCAATACATTATGCGAACTAGTCTCACCCATCGTTTTTCTTTTCGGTGTTACAAAAACAATCGGTAACTCGGTGTTCCCAAACGTAGTTTCAATGTCATCATCGTTTTTCAACTTTAACTTCCCAAGTTTGTTTCCAGAAATATCTACAATAGAATGCATTATACAATCTTATACGCCCCTATCAACATCAACAACACCATAAACCTCCTCCAATATTTCACTATAATTCATTTTGTCCGGTTTAATACGTACAACTTCTTCTTCACCACTTTTATATTCTAAACCTTCCCAATGACCACCAAATCGAACAACAAGATAGCGAGAGTTCATCTATATACAAAGAAAAAATATTGATAAATGCAAGAACACATAAAAGGCGCCTGTTTTTTACTGGGGCACGATATATCGTGCCCTTTTTCATTGAGGCACGATATATCGTGCCCTTTTTCGTTGAGGCACGATATATCGTGCCCTCGTATATTGGACACGATATATCATGCCCTATATATTAGGTACGATATCGTGTCTAATATACGGGGGCACGATATCGTACCTAATATACAGCACGATATATCGTGTCTAATAAAGGGCACGATATATCGTGTCTAATATACGGGGGCACGATATCGTGCCAACTCTATGACACGATATCGTGCATTGTTTTTCATAAATGCAGAAAATTTTTCCTTTCACAAAACACTTCACATATTTTGCAAATATATTGGTCTTGAACGATTTAAACAAGGTTAACTAATTAGGAGGAGAAGAACATTACCTTGTTATTCGATTTTTTGGTACGATTTTGTTGATGAAAGCCCACAAAAATAACTTCTTGATATTTTGTGAAGAAGAAGAAGAAGAAGAAGAGAGAGAAAAAATGAAGAGCAAAAAAGAAGGGTGTGTTCACAGTTCACGTATGTTATGTATTGGGAGTATTTAATTTCAAGAGAGAGAAATACATATTAAAGGCTTGCATTTAAAGTCTCAAGTGTATTGTGGTAAAAGAACACCAAAAGTGGGTAGAAAACTATGTTTTTTATCCTACATGTCAAAAAACTCAATCACCTATCCCAAGTGGGTAATTTGCCCCATTTGCTCAAAAAAAAGGGGCCTATGGTTGATTCTGGATAAGCCAACTAGACAACAAAAGAACTGGTATGGTTGTTTTCCATTGTCCAAGGTTCATCATGTGTGTTGAAAGAATGACATGTTTCTTCTCACTTGTGATATCATGTTTCTTATGAGCACTGAGTGTGTTGATTCTGCAAAATTACTGTAAATCTTAATCATACATGTCCACATGGTACCAACTCATTTAAGGTGACGTTAGTTCTTGTTTGGGTAGAAATAGAATATACTTGATTAATGTTTAGTAATTTTTCTTGAAAAAGGATCTTTATTGATGTTAATGTGGGCAATCAAAATGAGGGATATCTTTTGGAAATTACTGGTTTTGATTTTTTACTTTTTGCAGTATTATATCAATTTGCAGTAGTGGAGATGAAACTGGGTGTTTACAACTATCCACATTTGATGAATTCTTTAACCTGGGTTGAGGGAGTTCCATCAATCCTAGTGAGAGAACATTTTTGGCTTCTATAAATTTAGCTTGCTACACATGTCAATTAAAATTGTTTCAGACATAGGCTCCTCTTCAACCCGATGCATTCCAATACGGTTATTTTGTGATGCGGTACATGCGGCAGGTTGTAGAAGATTCAACTACAGACATGACTTCATTGCGATCAATGGTAAAATTATATTAAAATTTGGCGTTCTCATGTTTTTTGCAAATGTTTAATAATTGGAGCCGATTATATAGCCTATGTTATCTCACAGTTCTCAAGTGTTGAGTATTCTCAAGTTCAAATTGATGAAGTGCGATCGGAGTGGGCAGAATGCGTCCAAGACCATATGCATGAGTGAATAGGTATTTTGTTCATAGTTTTATGCAAATTTTCATAGTTATAATGACTACACATTCTGTAATTGAGTGAATCTGATTTTAATATAAATTGATGTATATACTTCTTATTTGCAGGCATGAACTTCAATTATGTGAACATAACATTGGAGTGCTTTGCAGCTGCCCTCAATGAAAGAATTAGTGTACCTTTGAGAACACTTGTTAGACGTTTTGTTAACACTTGTTACACATTTTGTTAAACACTTGTTAGATATGTTTCGTTAAGTACTGGATATTATTTTGTTAAACATTTGCAGACATGTACTAGATACAATCATTCGAATGCCATGTTTTGTTTTAATTAGTTATATGTTGCTTTCTTGTATTCCGTTTTATTTTTTGCATATATGAAATAAAGAGTTATATTACCATAGGTGAAAAAAATAGACACCAAATAGCAAATGCATTAGCCATTGTCCAAAATTACAACGGTTATTATGGCTTGTAAAACTGTTGTAATACTTCAAAACCACAACAGATATAATCTATTGTATATTATAATAATCAACTGTTGTCGTAGATGCTGTTGTAAAAAAAGTCCGCTCAACGACAACGAATTATAATCGTTGTCTTATTATTAACGACAACGAATTTAAATCGTTGTCATTGAGCGGACTTTTTTTACAACACCATCTACGACAACGGCTGATTATTGTAATATACAATGGATTATATTCGTTGTGTATTAGCGAAATTCTTGTAGTGTAAGTACAAGTTTATTAATATTAAATGCTTTTAAAATAATTTTTTGTTTCATAAAACTAATAGGTAAGGATAAAACAGTTATTGTTTTAAACGTATGAGTATAAAATATTATTTTAAAAGCATAAGGGGTAAATGATATTAATTAAGAGTATAAGGAGATAAAGTGATACAATTGAGGGTACAAAGGGGTAAAATAATACTCAATAAGAATATAGGGGCAAAGTGAGATTTACCCTTAATTAAATGATAAAGTCAACGAATAGTACATTTTGGAAGGATGAGAAAATTGGCAACTCTACTAGTTAGTCAACTTTGAATAACTAATATATAGCACATCTTTACATTCTTGACAATATGAAAACGTTAAAGTTAAATTCCTATGCATTATTATAATTTTCAACTTTGATTGATAATATGATCTAGTACATGCATCTTTTGATTTAAAAACAATCTTGATTTTACACTATATTTTGAATTATTTAAAATTGTTAATTGATCATTGTTAATTAGAAGTTATATAACGAGATACTTAGAAGATCTTGTTTCTATATAAATATATATATATATATAGAGAGAGAGAGAGAGAGATTGGTTCAAATGAGACCAACCCCTTCAGGTTACTCCATAAGACCGCATATAGACCATTGATTTAATTTTTTAATGGCTGAGATCTCTTTAGTTATTTTTGGTTATTAAGGGTATGATTGTATTTTCACCATTTTACAGTTTTTTATGGAGATAACATTAATTGCTAATTAATAGAAAAATAGGATCTTTCCTTTATCAGTTTCCCGTTTTTTATGGGGAAAAAACCATAGATTTTCAATTGTGTCTTTTCAAAACTGGTTCCTTTTGGCTTCCATCCTCTTTTCGGTTTTTTGACAAGAAAAAAAACCCTAACTCTTTCTTCTCTCCCCAAATAATCTCACATTTCCAGTCGAGTAGCGCACAACCCTAACTCTTTCTGTTCTCCCCCAAATAATCTTACACTTCCAGTCGAGTAGCGCACAAAAAATATTGTTGGTAGGCGGTTTGGGTTTGCGAAGAAGGGACCAGAGAAGTGCTATTTTTGTGCCCGTTTATTGCGTGTGTGAAGGTGAGTCCCTTTTCCTTCAAATTTAAGTTTGTTCTTGTATCAACAAGTAATTTTTGGTGGGTGTAGGAGTTCGATTTTTGTGGAGAAGATTTGAGGAGAGGGGGGATTTGACGTCTGGGTTCTTGTATTTTGAAGGTGTGTTTGTTGTTTTCATCTTCTATGCTTTTTTATTATTTGATGGTCATTACTGAAGGTCCCTATCGCAATTTGTGAGTTTTTCCAGTCATCAATTTTTCATTCAGTTATTTTGCAATTATACTGATAACAAACCCATAACAAGTATGAATATATTTTTATTAAGTATACTGATATATTTTGTTAATTATACAACATTAAGTAGTATATAAGCATACTTTTGTATTCACGTTTTCATATATGAATTAAGTGTTTTTTTATGTAGGGGGGTTGTGGTGTATTCTTGCTATTCGTACAGTTATGCTAAGTAAATAGGATTAAGTGGAATGTAAACAAATTAGTGTACCCCAAGTAAGAAACACATAACAAGTATGCAGATTTTTTTAATAAGTATACTGATATATTATGTTAAATATACTGATATATTATGTTAAATATACAAAATTAAGTTCAATATAAACATACTTTTGTATGCTGACTTGTATACTAAGTATACAAGTTTGTCATGTTAAATATACAACATTTATGGGAATGTAAACAAATGAGGTTTAAAGTCTTGATATCTGGATTTGTGTTCTTTTTATGTAGGTGTTTATGGCTAGTAAAATATCAAGTGAAGAACAGGAAATAGAGGTCAATAGTGGTGCAGAGTATAGTTTCGGAGACGAGCAACCCAAAAAGAGGCGAAGGATTGATAAATCATATCCCGGCACGTAAGTTAGGGCGAAACCCAAGGTTTTGGTTGATGCTCTTGCTTCTATGAAACCTGCACAGAAGAATGCAGTAAGTGATATGGGTTTTGGGAGTTTGTTTTCCCTGAAATTTGAGGATTTCAATAAAAAGCTCACGTATTAGTTAGTTGAAAATTTCAATCCTTTAAGTGGAATGGGAGATGTTGGTAGGCTTTTGGGGTTCCCTAATGGGGATGTGGCTATTGAAAAAACAATCTGGGAGATGTGCGTTGTACGATGAGTGGAAAACAATGTTCCCGAATTTCCAGAGAGTGACTGCGGGTAATTTGGCTGTGAGGATGATGGAGTGCGTAGACGGCGGGGACTGGTTTAGAAGGCATTTCGTGACGCTTGTTGACAACGTTCTTATTGGAAATTTACAAGTGTGGGTACATCAACCCACTTATTCTCGATTGCCTCAACGATGTGTCAAGAATCAGGGAGTTTAATTGGTGGGATTACACATTGAACACCCTGACATCTAAAAGAGTTAAGTGGAATGGGACGAACAAGCTTGAGTTCAATGGCCCGGTGCTGTTGCTAACGGTAAATTGCCATTTATTGCCTTTTTCCAATTTTTTAGTTTAATGTGGTGTCACTTATTCAATGTTCTTCGTATACGTAGGTGTTTTATTTGGATAGAGTGTGTGTGCTTGGGAGGGATGTGCCGAGGACTTTACCGGCTATGGCTTCATGGACCATGGATAAGTTCGAGGAAAGAGTTTATAAAGAGTTCAAACATGGTGGATTTGGGCAGGGATATGTGCAGGGACCATATTTGGGAGGGCCTTCACTGCAACCTCAGTTGGAGAGATTGGTGACTGGTCAAGAGAAACAGTCATCTCATCCTGGGCCTTCGTCGGTAGGCCACATTGGGTAGGTATACAATGTTATGTGTTGTATAGTTAGTCGGTTTTTGTTGTATACATAAGTCACAGATGTTGTATACTTGGTATGATACACAATTTATTTTAAAAATAATATATGTTGTATACTTAGTTAATGTTTGTGGTACACTTAAGATGCATATGTTGTATAATTGGCATATTACATACATGGTTTATATCTTTTTGTATAATTAGTTGACGTATGTGGTTCTTAGTTTATTTGTAGTTTGTATAAGTAGCTCAATATATGTGTATACATAATGTAACTTTGCTGTATAGATAGTTATATTACAAAATTAGATTTATGTGTAGCATTTGTTATCATACATAGTTCAGTTTTGTGTATAATTAGTCTACATATATTGTATACTTAGTTTACCAATATTGTATTATTGGTCTTATGCATACATAGTTTAGATTGTAGTATTTGTTGCATACTTAGTTTTGTGTATAGTTAGTCTACATATATTGTATACTTAGTTTACAAATGTTGTATAGTTAGTCTACATATATTGTATACTTAGTTTACAAATGTTGTATGATTGTTCATAAGCATACATAGTTTAGTTCGTAGTATTTGTTTCATAGTTCAGTTTTATATTGACTTTTAAATCTGTTTTCTGTATATTTTATATGATTGTTTTTATGTTGTATACTTTCAGCAGGATTATATTGGGAATATTAAGGCAAGGATTGCGTGTCTTGCTTCGGATGTGGTAGAAATTATTTCATTGATTCGGGATGCACCTTCTGATGTGGTGGAGGTCCCTGAATTTTCTGAAATTGGGGTTGTTGCTAAGAATCTTATATGCCACAAGACCGTTCAAGTAGAGGGAACACGGGCTGGAGAGGATTTAGTTGGAAGCGAGAGTCAGCAGGCTGAGGCATTTTGGATCAATCCCGATAACATAGCATTGCTTGAGAAGATGGAAGCTGCCCTTTGCAAGCGGGATGAGTTTGAGAAATGGAAAGTTGGCAGGCCTAGTTTTAGCATTGGTTTAACCCAAGAACAAAACAATGCTAAATAGGATGCCGTGGTTGAGACATCACGTCTGTATGCGCAGGAAGAGGAGGAAAAGGAAGACGATGAGGAGGAAAAGGAAGATGATGAGCAGGTAATTTGCATTATTTATTTTGCATAATTATTTATTATTTTGCTGGACATATGTTCTTATATTTTATTTTTTTTAATCAGCAGGAAGAGGCTCCGATTGTTGATGGTTGGAAGGGTGCGGTTATGCCTGGGAAGGAGGGGGCGAAGAAGAACAGCGAGAAGCTGACTGTTTATCGCTGAAATGAACCTCGTCAGAAAAAGAAGACTCAGACATTGACGTCCCCGTCCGTTGAGCGACGGGTCGATGTGATGTCTAGGTTGAATGAGCAACAGAACATGATTGTTAAATGGTTGTTTGAGAACCCGGAAGCTGAAAAGTAATTTAATTTTTTTTATGGTCAAGTATACTATAAATTTTAGTGTAATTATTGAATTAAATATATTTTTTACGTATTTCTCTTTTTGCAGAGACGAGGCCATTTTTAAGGCTAGTGATATGACTATAACAAGGGAAGACTTTGTGACTATGCGGCCTGGAAGTTACTTGAGTGTCTCCCTGATCGATGTGTGGACGAAGATTCTGAATGCCAAAGAGTTTATCAGGAGCAAGGGTTTGCCATTTCGTTTTTTTTTTGCTACGACATATTCTACGGTACTCTCTTTTTTTATTACATTTAATGCATGTATTCAGAAAATAAATGTAAGTGCATGTTTTGGTATACATAGTAGGGAATTAATTGCATGCAGGTGCATGTAAATATATGTTTGTATAGTTAGTCTGGCAGAATTGTATTCTTAGTTAAGTTGATTAGTTTATTTAGTTCAATAGACATAATCGGCATACAATTTGGTCATTAATGCTTATTTTTTTCAGTCCAAAGGGATTGTATATGTATAATTAGTTCACTTTATTGTATGTTTATTGTGAAATGATTACGCATACTTAGTAATTTTTTAGTGAATTTGTATAATTAGGAAGGTTCACTCATTTAACTGTTTTTGGGTTATACTTGTAATGTTTTAATGTTTTATGTATATTTATCAATATTTAATTGTATAGTTAGTTAGATGCACATGTTTACTTTTAATGTTTTCCTCTTTGTCATTGTTTGTACATATACATGTATAGTTAGTATATTAGAGTTGTTTACGTAATTCAGAGGATGTGTATAGTTAGTAAATTAGAGTTGTTTACGTAGTTCAGAGGATGTGTATAGTTACTGTATTGGAGTTGTTTATGTAGTCCAAATGAGTCTGCATACTAATCTTTTTTTATTGTATACTTAGCATTCTTTATTGTATTATTATCTTAGTGTTTTTGTACATTTTCATTATTGCTGACTGTTTATATTTTTTTTACATTTTCATGTAGCTGTTTTCCGTTGTTACATCGTCTGAGGCAGATGAAGATAATAGAAATTTGCCGTTATTTTCTCAAAGCCTAGATGCCGAGTTTGGTGATGTTAATCCAACAAAGTTGCAGACGTTTGATATGGTATTTATTTTATATATTCATTTTTAGATTTACAACATTTATTTTCGGACTTAACTAATATTTTTCTTTTCTTTTTCTAGTTTTTCTTTCCAATATGCAAGAGCGAACACGTATTTGTTTTGTGTTTGATAGAGGAAGAGTATGCAGATTTTGGATAATTCTTCTGTTGGTGGAACCAAGTTGGACAAATACGGAGATGTGCCCGCTAAATTGGTGAGTATGAACATGTATTTTTTATATGTATATCTTTACGTTGCTTTGATACATCATTTTTGTTCTTCTCCTTTTTTTTAAATGTTTATATCTATCGTGACAGGTTCGCGTCTTTTCTCAGTACTTGATAAGCAAAGGTTGCGTGCAGATGGGTCAAGAGATTGGGCAGCTCACTCCATCCAGAATTGCAATGCCATGGAGAGATGCACGAAACAAGGTCGATTGCAGAATATTTGCAATGCGGCATATGGAAACGTATATGGGTGGAGGTTTGAGGGGCTGGACACCTGGTTTACATAAGGGCGATGCAAATATCATGTGTATCTTCCGTTCCAAGTACACCGGTGCTATTTTCCTAGACGACATGAACGAGTTAAGGGAGAAGAATTTGGTTGAATGCAAGAAACATTGGACTGGCAAGAAGCCAGTGTAGAAGTTGGTTTTATTTGTGATTGATGGAATACTCTAGTTTTTTTTTTTTTGTTAATATCTGGTAACTAATAGTGGTTGTTTTAAATGACATTGAATCTGTTTTGTTTTGGAATGTTGGTAATTCAAACTTTGGTACAATTTATTAAGTTGTTTTGCTTATTGTATTTGTGTAGCAGAATGTTTTGTTTTTTACCATGTATGGTGTTGTGTCATCTCAATTTTTTTCTTTTTAGAGTGATCTTTTTTAAGATGAAAGTGTTTTTTTTTTTTGAGATGAATGTACATTATACATGGATGCAGCCACTTGTATAGATAGTTGTATCGAATTGTACAAAAATATCAAGTTGTGAGGTTGACCCACAATAGGTCTCTAGTACTGACTTTTTGGTTCCAAAAGACGGTACATGTTGCCCATCCTTTAACAATTCAGACACAAGTCGTGATAAATTTGATAATTTTTCAACATTCCCCTGCGCTAAACTAATGCAGGTGTGGAAGTCGGACCAAAGGTTGTTTAGCGTGATCGCGGCTTCATCGCCCCGCGAAAATTGATAAATCTGGCCAGATCTTGTGTATTGTGTTATTGAGGGAGTCTTCATCCATCGTCGAGCTAAAAATTTCATAAGTATTTCCTGAAAGTCCTTTAGGATTACGAAAACATGACAACAGAGTAAGCTCTGTTAAGCCCGTCTGTTTGAACATTTTGCAGCTGCAGTTTATCATTGTCTCCGTCTTATAATTTACGACATCAAAAATTCGACTTGTTTTGTCTCTAATTCTGTAGGAACACTTGTTTGCATCGTCTGTTATCTCTGTAATCGTGCACTCATAGCAGGCTGATTCAATTTATGTGCTAACATCGGTAAATACAGTGTGTGTGTACACTGAACATGCATGCTTCTCAATGGTCAGTTTTGTCTTGCATTGTGGAAACGATGTTTGGCAGATGTGGTCCAATTTATCTGTTGCATGGCGTTGTGACTCCATTGCACTTTCAAAGTGCATGAAAAATTCAACCAAGTTCGAACCAGGATTTGTGTAATTCCCAAACTAGCTATTGGTTCTCTCTGACCGTGAGGTAGTTTTGAGCAAACCACTCATTGGCACATTTGTAAAATAAGCCGGTATCAACTTCGCCTAATCTCATACAAATCGTGAACCATGGATGCGATTTCAGACTAAAGTCACTCATAATATCATTCCATTGACTCTCAAAATCTAGTATTGAAATGTTGTTATCCCACACGATTGAATTTAGACGATTTATGAATTTTTTATCCTTGAACAGGGTGTGACCGACTTTTACACTAACCTTTTCCATTATGTGCCACATACACAATCTGTGTTTTGCTATTTTGAATACAGATTGTATTACTTTCTTCATTGCCGGATCCTGGTCTGTTACTATATAGTATGGCTCCCGGCCAACAGCTTCCAAGAACTTTGTGAACAACCATGTATACGACTCTTCATCTTCCTTTAATATAAGACCAGCTGCAAATGTGAGACATCGGCGATGGTTATCGACTCCGGTGAATGGAGCAAAAACCATTTTATATCTGCACATTTTTGTTACGTTAAGTTTACGGCATAAATATATACTGCTAAATTAAAACATGTTTACAATTATACTAAACTAAGTATACAACTGCAATGAAACCAGTTTTTAATCATACAATTATAGTAAAGTAAGCATACAACTGCAACGAAACAAGTATGCAATTCACCAAAGTAGATATACATCAGTATAGGAGTTTGTAAATCAAATTCGATGTACTGACTAAATTAAGCATATAGTTCACTGAACTTAGTATGCAGTTGCAATCTATGTAGCATACAATACAAATGATAAAATAAACAACAATACATTCATATGTATACAATTTAGATGTATTAATATACAAGTCCACTTCAGTAATTATTCAATGGAACAAATTTGCATAAAATTCTTTAATATAAACAATTCTTAAAACTAAATATACAATTGCATAAAATTAAGTATACTCATCACCAGCATTAATTAAACAAGAAGATCCATTTAACATGTTAGTATTGTATGTAGCATCAAATGAAATCACATCACCAAACGTGTCGTAGTTCCTTATAGCTTTTTGGTCTGCCCAAAAGAGCCTTGTCAGTTGTTCATCTTTGTCTACATCGTAATCGAACGCCATCCCTTGATTAACTTTCTTTTGACTGAACAATTTGTCTATTACCAACTGTGCGTCTGCACCACTGATGTATGCTTTCAAGTTTCGCTTGAAGTTTTTGAAATCAACCTTCAGTTCCCCGACTTGTGGAAATCCACCCACCATCTCCCTGAATAATTCGTGTTGTTTAGAACTCCCTATATTAGCTTTCGTGCAGTTGATGATAAATTGCTGATGACCGAAGTTAAGGTTTCTATTAACTTTAAAAAACTGGTTGAATGTATCCACTGCCATTGGGTGAGTGTGGCGCTCTTCAAAATGGCGTATTTTATAGGCGTCGTTACTAGTGTACTCAAAAATATAGCGTGCATTACACCCGACATGATTTGAAGTCCTCTTTCGCGACCCATGCGCTGTGCTGCTTTCGCTTTGCTCTGTAGGTTCTGCAGGTATGGTGTTTTTTGTGTTTTTGAAGCCTTCTCTATTGCAAAGAACATAATGCTGGCGAATGACTTCATTATTGAATCACTTTGTCGTGCTCCTTCTGATGTCGAATCCGGTAATTGCTCCATAGTTTCGGTAAAATTGTACACCGGTTTCCAACGTAGCAAAATGCATTCCCACTTGTGGAATCTTTTCGTGTTCCACCTCTGGTATCCAATATTTTGTTGATCCTGGCGAGATTTCGAGCCGTTGTCCTACGTTGTTTTTTGACATCACAAAAGTTATTAGTCAATAATACAAAATGTATATATTATATATACAGTTTTATAACATTATTCATACATTTTTAATAGTCTATACATGCACGTTTTGATTTATAAGTATATAAACTCATTAATTTATTATGACAGTAGTATATAGAAGTGCATATAGTTCAGCCATCAGTTGTTTATTCACAGGCATATGAATATTATAACTTTTTTCTCTCAGAAATTACCGGGAGGACATTCTTCAGTTGCATTGTAATCAACACTTTTTTCCATTGTATAATTCTATCCAATCAAACGGATGATAATTCCGTGCAAATTGTTAGATATCTGTCGCGTTCAATTTTTTTGTGGATGAATTGCAGGCCGATTTTGGGTGATAATGGTGATTACAGAGGTTTTGATAATGGCGATGCAATGTTGGCGTTGAGAAGGAGACGTGTATTTTTGATCAATAACAGATCACATCCGTATAATATAGGAGGAGGTTACCATTAATAATTTTCTGGATTCCAATTTTACCCTTTCTATTGTATAGTTACTTTCGTAAACCTGTATAGATTGTAACGAATCTTGGCCATTGTTTTACTATTTGGATGGTCTAGATTCGGTCTTATAGACTAACCTAAGAGAGTGGTCTCACAGGATCCACTCCCTATATATATATTCATATATAGTCTATTTCCTTTGACTGACTTACAGATCTCAATATTCGTGGTAATTGTATTTAGTTCAAACATATACAAAATCTTAGATTACTTAGAAAAAATTAATATTGCAGGTTGTGACTTGTGAAGCCGTTGTTAACAAAATTAAAGTAATAAATAAGTGTTTCACATAATTAGCTAGTTTTAAGTTTAAAGAGAAATGAATATCAAATGTAAAATGTACACATGGATTTTTAATCTAATATGATTTGTCTTGCCTCAGCTTTAATTGCGAAACCGTTGAATTGTAAATTGTTTCCAAAACCATCGAGTGTAATCAAAAGTCACATAGATATCTAATTACGGAGATGCACACATGAATCTTTCATAAAAATATAAGAGCTAAATACTTTTTACCCTCCGAACTACGCCTCATTTTCGACTTTACCTACCAAACTTTATTTTGTTTCACTATGCCCCCTGTACTACGTGAATTCTCACACTTTACCCTATATGGACAATTTTACCCCTAGTTTCTGCAAATTTATTTAATCATCAATTTGATGCGTCAGACACTCAAAATTAATAAAACTATCATATAATTTAATCAATATGAATTTGACTCCTAAAAATTTCTAGTTCCCGGATTTATCAAGGTATGAGAACTAACTGGGTTTTTTGATTTTAAAATCGGATATAGTCCATTACGACCATATCAGGCCCAACATGCTTCCGTAAAATTAATAAATCCTTTAAAATTCATACCTCTTTTTGACCGAAACAGCACCGGGTGAGATAGCTCGTAACACCACCAGTCGGAATATTACTGTCCCCAGATCATTTGACAAACAGCTCCTCGTTGTCCAACCTCACCCTCAGGGAAGATAATCTGCAAGTTATCCGACTCCTTCAGCAACTGTTCAACACAGCCTTGGTTCGTTTCCTACTCTAGGCATATGAAATAATTCTTTAAAGGGATGAGTCAATAGTACATTATAAATACATGTTGAACAAACAGTCTTTATTTTATTAAGAACTTTAAAGAAAAATTTATTATATCAGTAATATCCTTTTGGGAGGAGAAAACCTGTTTAGCCTCTCATAAAGGCTATCACACTCTTGTACATAAAATTAAAAAACTGAAAACTGAAAACACTCTGCAAATTCTAAACTCACAAATGTAGATTTTACAAAGAAAGTTTATTGTTAGAAGACTAAGGGGAAATGTTCGATGCCTTTAGCCTTCTGCTCACAGATCTTGACATTTATAGAGGTAGGAGACCTCTATGTCTTGTATTATTGCCCTTAAGTGGAAGTCTCTTTTATTCTTGAATTATTGCTCCACTTGTAGCAATTAGTTGGCATCCAACTCATCTTCACATGGGTTGGGCCCCCTTTGTCAGATCCGTTTTTATGAAAACTTCCAAATCATGCCGACTCGTCCTTCGTCTTTTAGTAACTTGGATAGCATCTTTCATGGACCCACTTTTCTTCTTTTTGCTGAGTGGGTTGTTATCTGTCTGGAGTCACATATCTCCACTAACTTTGTTGGAGAATCTACTTTTTTGGTGGTCCCCGATACTTTGGATACTTTTGTGACTTTTCTTCTCCATCGCCGGGTCTTCTCCGATCGACTTTTGGCCGGAATCCTTTGCCAAATTCCGGTTCCTTCTGGTTTTGACATTCGGGACAGACCCGAAGTTCCCAATGGCCGATGTGAGCCATATTGCAGTATTTTCGTGAGTTTCTTTACTCCCGGGCATCTTGTTTTTCCACAGAAGATTTTAGGTCTTCTGCGAATCTTGTTGTTTTTCCTGTCATAGTATTCAACTGGAATGATCCGTTCACTGAATTTTGATAAAACTTGAATGGAAACTTGACCTTGTCCATCTCAGTGAGACCGACCCACAATCCCCACGCCCTTCTTGTTGTAATTTGATCTTCAGTGAAGGTCATGGCCAATTGTACTTCTTCTGAACTAGCCTCCTTGATATTTTTGGAGGCTCTTTCATCTGGTCGGCGAAGCCTGATGTAATGGAAGGCTTCATGTCCACCCTTTCCGACGGGATCTGTCGCTGCACTTATGAAATACAGCTCCAATGTATCCCCTCGTTTTAGGCTATCATTATTGGACCAGCACTCGTAAACTGCTTCCTGGATCCACTTTGGCAAATTTGTGATCTCCGGGAAGGCTGGTGAAGTAGTATAGATCAAGGCCAAAGCCCCCAAACTCGTACCACCTCTTTACTTCTTCAGGGCTGGAATTTGGTAACATCCAAACCCTTGGATATTTTCCAGAAATATCGATCTTTATTTTTTCTGGAGATATCCCTTGCCTGGTAATCAGTTTCTCCTAATTTGCCTGATTTTCCTGCCAAGAAGAAGAAACTTTAGTCTCGTTAATATCAATCTTAGAAGTGCCCCTCATAGGCCTAAGATTGATCTCTTCGTCCTTTACCCCGGATGTGTTGGATTGATGTGATAACTCGGGATTTGACTCCAGAGTATCAGTTCTTCTTTGGGCCAACATTTCGCCACCAGGACTTGTGCTAGAGGTACGAATCCTCTCGCTACATGAGTTGGGGAGCCCTGCGCTCTAACCGCTCCATTTTCTTATTAGCAGCCCGGAGGAGTGGCCCTTGAAATGCCGTCCTCAACTTAGAGTGAGACCGAACACATGCTCGTATACGATCGGTTATTTTGTCCCGATCATTCCTTTGTAATTTCCTGGCCAAATCAGCATTGATGACCAGGGTATCAAATTCTCGGAGTAGCATTTCCAGTTGGTCTCCAAGATGTCTTGAGGCCGTGAGGATGGAATCGCTTCAATTCCTCCATCTCTTGTTAGAAAATCTGCAAGAACATTTTCATGAGATTTTATAATGACAATATCATAATCATAATATTGACATTCAGCTTGTCATCTAAGTATTCTAGCTTTTTCTGGTTTTGATTCAATTTTGTTTTTCAGAAAAGCTTTGACACTTGAATTATCAATTTTTAAGATAAACTTTTTAGCCAAGAGAAATAAAGGCCATTTTTTGAAAGCCTTTCATTTAGCAAAGAATTCTTTCTCTTTGATATGCCACCGAGTTGCTTCACATGAAAAAGACCGCCGCAATATCTACATAGCACTTCACCGCTTGGTGTGGCTTTAGTAAGAATCCGCCACCAATAATCACTGGCATCCGTGTAAAGAACCAGCTCATCTTCATCCTATGGAATTGCAAGTTTTGGAAGCTTTTTGCAAACTTCTTTAAGCTTCTTAATTCCTTCTAGATGTTCATCCTCCCATTTGAATACTGCATCTTTTTTAAGCAATGGGCTAAACACCTTCATGTAATGAGCTAGATTGTTAATAAACATCCCAGCAAAATTAACAACTCCAAGAAAACTCTGAAGCTGCTTTTGTCTTTCAGCGTATCTGGAAATCCCTGTATTTTCTCCATAATATGACTTTGTAGGATAATTCCAGATTCATCAATCTCAATCCCGAGAAATTCGATCTGTCTTGTTGCGATCACGCTTCTTTTTTCCGAAAGCACTAATCCTTCCTTGTGACAAACATCTGAAAATATCTCCAAATGTTTAAGATGCTCCTTCATGTTCTTTGATGGGATAAGAATATCATCAATATACACGAACAAGAAACTGAAATAATCCTTGAAGAGATTATCCATCTTCCTTTGATATATCTGGGGTGCGTTAGCCAATCCCATAGGCATCACGTTCCAAATATAATGTCCTTGTGGTGTAGAGAAAGCTGTGAACTTCTTGCTTTATTCATCCATCTTAATCTGGTAGAAACCAGATTTGCAATCGAACTTTGAGAATATCCTGGCATCTTTGATACAGTTAACCAAATGTTCTCTGCTTGGGATATAGTATCCGCCGAACTCCAAAATGTTATTAATCCCCTTGTAATTAATAACAAGTCTTGGCTTTTCTCTTTCGATTTCTCCATGGTTTCTGACTAGGAATCCTGGACTGCTGTATGGAGAAACTACTAGTGAAATTAACTTAAGGTCAAGATGTTCCTTAAGTATCTTCTGTATATCCTCACGATCTTTCTGATTCATAAGGATTGGTTTGAATCTCACGAACTCGTACTCCTTTACAGGTTTAACCTTTAAGGAAGCTTTAAGCTCGTTCTTGTCCCACCATGCCAAAGGATCTTCATTATAATTCCTTTGGATCTTCTTCGACATCCTCGAGTGATATTTGTTCCTCAATGGTCACGTCACTCTGTGGATTCTCCATTAGACCCATCCATAATTCTGCAATGGCTTTTGGAGTAACTCGTTCTTCCTTGTACTGCGAATGAATACAAGTTATTATCCCATATCTTCTTATCCTTTCGCTTCCGAATTGTCTATAGGATAATAACGCTTCACCAAATTTTCTTCGATCCGCCATTTTTGGATTGCGAAGTTTGGCTTCATCACCACACTTGTCTGCGAAAATTAATAGGCATTTTTCTCAAAATGCTTCCCCAATCGCCGACAATAATCTTATGATCACATAATGTTGTGAAAATAAGTCTTCTTGTCTCATTTTCCCGTAAATCGCTTGAATGTTTGTAGGAAATTATTTCCTAGCAAAAGATCTGCACTGTATCATGGAAATAGATTGGTGGCGTCTTCACTTTGTACCATGGGTACCGCGCGCCTCCGATCATGATTTACGCTTGTTTAATTCCTTATTAACGATAAGAATCCTTTTAGAGAAATCTCTTCCTGCAATAGCTCGTAAATCTTCTCCAATTTCTTTAGGAAAAACATTCGGCTTTGCAGTACATATTCCGACACCTGAATCAATATAGGCGGCAAAATACTCGCCTTGTATTCAAAGATATAACATTCCAATAGAAATGTATATGGAGAATGGACTAGTGGTCATTTGATTTTGTATCTTTTATTAGCCACTGTGAACTCCATTCCGTCTTGTAATCTTTCCCAAGGTTTATGATCCTCAAGAAATTCAATTCCTAGTATTAATTGTTCTGAGATTTTTCCTGCAACTCCTCTGATAGTCAGCTTAATTTCACCTATCTTCAGGCTTCCTTGATACCGTCCAACTATTGGTTGTTGGAGATAATATAGAACATCACAAGGAAAAATATTATCCTTTTGAGTGATGTCGAATATTACTTCAACTTCTCGCCATCATTCTGGACATTTAAGCTCTCCTGCTGTTTTGAAAACACCTGGGATACGCTGAACTGTACTTGGTCTCCTTTCTTCCCAACGGCTACTACTCGTCATTCTGTCCTGTTGGAAAGATATCTTTCTTGGCTCAACTCTAAGACTTCGGCTTTTGTTGAAGACTGGTTGATCTTGTATTTTCATATCGATCTCCCTGATAGTTGGAGACTCAATAATCTCTGGTAAAACCACCCTGGCAAAGTCCTCGAAAATCCTTGGGACTTCAATAAATTTCTTTCTCAAGAATACTTCTGAATGATGTGTATTCGAGAGAGCATAGGATATCTTGTATGTGATCGAGATAGTCTATTCCATTCTTTCATCAAATCATCTCTTTTGAAATCTTGATGAAGTGTTAGGACTCTACTGAAATCTCGATCTCCCAGATTGTATGCAAGTCTAGGATAGACATTAAATGCCAATTTCCCAAGATACAAATTTCTCAGAATCGCTCCAAGGCATGAATCCTTGAGGTTTGAGATTCGCTTGTCAAAGATAGCCGTTGAGTGGCGAATCTATCCCTTCTTTGAATGTTGCTTTAATAATGACTTTTATGGCTCCAATATGAATCCATGAGAGTGTATTTGCAACTTCTCCTTTAACTCTGCTTTTGATCTCCTGGATTTCTTTAATAGGGACCAACGCATCTCGATCGATTACCTGGAAACTCCATCTCGAATAGCAAATTCTTGGTTGTTACCCTGTGGATAATTTGGTGTTTTCTTACTTAAACCCAATTTTATCCAATGCTTTTTCCATAGCTCCAATTGTAAATCCATCATAGACTTGAAGCTTTGGATCTTCCTTCATGATTCTCATAAGAGTTTTATGAGAAACTGTCGTGTGAGAGAGGAATCCTAACATATCCTCCCCGATCGTCTGGCCGAAGAATTTCTTCTTCACTCGATTCTCGAAATGAGTCACTTCCATCGTCGAAATAGATCTCTTCTTCATAGATGCTTTCATCCGAGGGTATATCCTCAAATTGATACACCAGAAGATCTTGATAATAGACAGACTTCCTTGATTTCTCGTGTAGCCTCGAACCGTCCTCGACTCCTCGTTTTTGATTATCCGGGCAATCTATTGAGATATGCCCTCTTGCTCGCATGTCCGGCCAATTCTGAATTACAAAGATTTGAAACTTTCATTTGCTCGTGTGAGCACGCCCTGAAAGTTCTCCTTCCCCGGTGTTCTCACGGTACTTGCTTGATTAAACCCGATGAAGAGGCTCTACTCCTCGCTTGGTCTTTGGTCATTGCCCCGCTTTTGTAACTTCGGGCTTTTTGTTTTGACCAAAACCTTCTAAGTCTCCATGAAGACCGCTTTTTTTCTTTATTGCTTCCTTGGCGGTATGGATGGCTTCACTCCTTCTTCTTTTTGTGCGCTTGGTGACCTCCCACAATTGTTGGGATGTCATTATCCACGCAACATAGAGGAACCGCTTTGTTAATTCCTCTTAATCTCTTGTAATTCCCAGTCAGAGCTGCTTGGTAAGACCATTCGATAACTTGGCCTTTAGGAAAGACATTTTTCTGGACACAGTTTCTACTTCCGCTCCATCCTTGTATTCCCTGATAAGCATTTCTCTCCATGGACTCGGAATCTTGGCAAAGAATAGCTGTGCAACTTCCTTTTCTTCAATCTTAGATTTCCACCGGTATTCAGTGAACAACTTGATATATTCGTCAATATGACAAATATCATATAACTCAAGGCTATAGAGGGCTTGTTTATATCTTTTTCTTTTTTCATCCTCTAATCCTCGAAATAACCTCGTTTGTCGATGAACTGGATTTTGAATAGTTTTGCCATACCATCGACAATTCTTTTAAGTGATTCTCCTGATGTGACCGAACCTTTTGTACTAGCATCGGTCATATCCCAAGCAATCTTCACCAATCCTTCAAGACTCATTTCAAAGAGTAAAATGAATGAATCCTTTGTAAGATCGAGGGTTCCTGCTGAAATTCTCATAGCTGAAGCCCATTCATAAATGAGAACTTTTCTATTTTTAAAATCTGGGATGTCCAAATTTAACATCAACCCATATGGATGTATTGGGTCAAGGTGTGATCTTCCATAAGGCGTCTGATAAACATTCGGCCTTCCAGTAGGTTGTCTAGTTCCCGCAAGAGGGTTTCGACCTCCTGTCCCTGAAAGTGGATCACTCCCGGTTGTGAAATTCTCAGTGTGTGGCATCCTCTCGTCCCGAGCTCCATGATTCGAACCCGTACTTTCTTCGACGTTAGTATTAACTGGTGGTGGTGGTGGAATTGGTCTTCCTGCTGGATCATAGGTGACCAATGTTCCATCTCCTCATCCGTCATTTTTCGTATCACTTCGGTTGGTTTCCCTTTTTGGTGTAAATAGGGTACTGTCCCGAAATCTATACGCTTCTTTCCTCCGGAAGAACTCGGCCTGTCCTCCAGGTTCTTGACTCGTTTCTGAATATCATGAAGGATTTCAAGAGTTTCCTTCGATATTTCACCATCGTCTCCATCCGGTTCTAGATCTGATGAACTTGTCTTTAGTAGATGAATATGGCGGTTGCCATAATTCTCGCACTCCTTCTTCGGACTTCTCTAAGATCTTCTGGAGAACTTAGATTTGTCTCAGTAAGTATCTCGTTCCACTCGGTACTCCATCGAATCATTGTTCGATGGGAATTTTCATGAACCGTTTCTTGAAGGTTCATCAAGTGAACATATAGGTCCGTTAAGCATCCGAATCGCCTATAATATTTTGCGCGCATTTTGCATTGCCTTAAGGTTTCCCGTCGGCTCCTGCCGTTTTTTTTCTTCATGTTAGTATTCCCAATATGAAACCTGGTCAAGGTGTTCTTGTGCATACATCGTCAATATTTGACGATATGTCCTGTAAGGGTACATCTCGGACATCGGTCCGGATCCACCAATTTTAAGGATCGCAAACCCAGTAGGAGTAAATATAGAATGATATGAAGATTTTATAAATTAAGAGGTAAGATGCAACGATTTTGAAGTTCAGGGTAAATGAAACAAACTATCAAATACGAGAGGGGTATTTTGGTAAATTTAGGCAAAGCGTAACAATTTACCAAGTTCAGGGGGTAAAGTAGAACAATTTAAAGTTGAGTGAGCTAAGTAGAAAAACACGTATAGTTGGGGAGGGCAAAGTAAAGTTACCCCAAAATATAATGTAATGTTTTCTTACTTTTTAGCTGAGGTGGGATGGAGCATCACAGATTATAGCCCAGATTGATTTAAAAAAAAAAAAATATTCCCTGATAACAAATTGTTTTAAATATATGATATCAGTAGTACGTACTCAATTGAATTAATTAATATTAATTGTTGTAATACTGATCTCCTTATAATGTTATATATTGTGGTTATGCCAGTAAAGTAAATCCTTTTGAGATATTGATAATTGTATGTCCTAAGGTTTATATTTTCAATTAGATGAAAAGTTTACAATAAAGTTGCAAACTGTAAAATAGAAAATAAAATAAGTAATCCTTAGTAAACTTGCCTAACTTTTATTAATAACCTATGAGAAACCTATATGAGAGAAAGTATGCACAAGAACTTAATATTTCCAGAATTGGCCCTTTGATGCCTATATATATGAGAAAATTCACCTTTTTTTCATCGAATTAAGGGTGAATCTTTTGTTTGCTTAGTAATAGAAGCAAACAATATGGAACTCAACTTGTGGGTTGTAGCAGTGCTAATTTCCACGTTGGTTGCAACCATTAATGCTCAAATAATTATAAGGCCACCATGCATAGTATATCCTCCAATTTTACCTCCGTTACCTATACCTCTCCCAATATTTTGTCCATCTCCACCACCTCCACCTAGGTCTCCACCGCCCCCGCCATCACCACCACCACCTCCATCACCTCCACCACCACCACCACCACCTCCATCCCCTCCTCCACCGCCATCACCACCTCCACCTCCGTCCCCTCCTCCACCTCCACCTCCATCCCCTCCGCCACCACCATCACCACCTCCACCACCTCCTTCTCCCCCGCCACCACCACGCCCGCGTCTATGCATTGTCTACCCTCCAACTTTACCTCCATTACCTATAGTTCTCCCAATATTCTGCCCATCTCCACCACCACCTCCACGTTAGTCACCACCTCCTCCACCCTTGTAGATCTCGTCCACCACCCAATGTTGGATAGATCTACATGATCATCGTTCTACTCCATTACAAATATCTCACCAATAAGCAACCTAATTGCACTATCATTTCCATCCTCAAAATAAAAAATATCTCAAATACAATAATGTAGATTTTTTTCCTTTCATTTACATATTCAATAATAAGACCTATTCCTAGTAACCTTCCATCTGAATAAAAAATACTAGGTAATAAGCGTTTGACGTCTCCTAATCCACATGCCTTGCGACCTTCTTGAAGAAACTGGATTTGACACATGGAAATCAACTCTTAACTCCTGAAGACATCATGAGAAGCTCTAGTTTTGGAGAACTATATATTTTCATGGGATGAACTATTGAATTTTGGGAGATGTTTGGCATATGGTTGATGTACTTTTACTGTTACATAATAAATAAAATTGTGCATTATCATTGGAATAAACAATTGTCACAATTTTTGTATGCAAAGTTACATTCTTTGCTAATTAATATCTCATTACACCTGAAATGGAAAATAAATCCCTATATATATATATATATATACACACACACACGTGCACTTAATATAGTTTATTTTCGCATATAATAATTAGCTTAGGAGAGAAGTTGAAAAATTTTAGTACGAAGGAGAAAGACAAGAATAATAAAAGTATATCATATTATACCACTCATAATTAATAATGAAAACTAATTCAAATTATTTATTTCTTGTAGAGCTTATAATATTACAAAGATTAATAAGTACACTAATGGAAGATCAACCTTGATAGGAAACATAAATGTGCCCATATAATAGGCACAAGGCCGGGGCACCTCATGACATAAGTATGGTTAAAAGTTACAACTAAACTACTTGATTGGAAGCAATCCCATCATGCACAATCAAGAATGCAAAATTAGTTTACGGTATTTTTAAGGGTTTGACCTTTGTGAGAGCTAATTCCAGTTGTTTTAAACTACAAGATGGAATAAATATTAACAACGTACATATATTGCACTTACACAGTTAAAACATGATATAAAGATAGTGAGACGATAAGTATATAAATGGATACAGTACGGTAAATTCAATACACTATCTAAAAATAAAATCTTATTTTATATTAAGAAATTAAATAATATTTAAATAATAATATTTAAAATAGTAAACCATAATATGATATTTTAATATAAAAAGAAAACAAGTTATGAACTATATTTAACCAAAATGCTTTAGCTAAATGCAGCACAACATAGTAGAGTGAAATTTAAAATCATTCTAAAGAATATATAATGATACAAAACATTTTATCCTATATATATATTTTATGGCCTTTTTATAAAGTAGAGTATTTATTAAATATGTTTTTGCCACATTTAAAGTATTTTTTCACTAAAAAATAACTTTCTTAATAACTAAGAAATAAAATCCTAGTCGAGTAAGTTACCACACCTAAACTAAGGCATGTAACCTAAAGCAGCAAGCTTGTGAGTAGAAGTAGGAAAACTAAATAAACTCATACGTAGAACATAAATGCTGCTGAAGAGAGATATTTGCTAAATGATCTGCAACTGCATTCTCTTCCTTATAGATATGCAAGAACTTAACATTAATAGAGTGTTTCCCTCAAAAAAACAAAAAACAAACATTAATAGAGTGTTAAGTTTAGTTAGATAGTTAGTTATTCAGTTACATCTACAGTTAGTTAGTTAGCAGACGATTTCTCACACCTGTATAAATACACACACTACCTGAACCTATCATTCAATATACAGTTTACATTTTCTATGCTTGTTTTCTCACTATTTGTTATGGTATTAGAGCTAGGTCCTCTCCGGTGACCTAATTTTTTTCTGCTCATCTTTCGTTCTTCTTCTTCTCCGTTTCCCATGGATTCTTCTCCCATGTCTGTTGTTATGTCTTTGCCTCACACTACAAGAAAAACGCTCAAAGACATCACTTTCACGAATTTGATGATGTTTTATACTATACATCATGTTTTAAGTGAAATGATGTGTATGAGCGGTTTTTTTCGCTATTACACATCGTTTTTAAGAGCTGATGTCTTTGACCACCACTTTCTTGCTTTATAACATCAACTTTAAAATTGGTTATTCCAACAAATGTCTTTGTCCACCCTTTATTGGTTTATAACATCACTATTAACATCATTTGTTTAAATTAGATGTTATTACTCAATATTTACCACTTTAAAATAAAAATAAATTACTTTTCCCAAATTAATATTTTTTTGAGAGGATCCCCCGAATTAAACATCTCACTTCTTGAACACTTAGAAACTTCTCAGTCAAAAAAAACTTCTCAGCCAAAAAACCCTTCTTGCTCGAACAACTTGCTCAAGCCCTTCTTCCGACAGCAGCTCGCCTCAACTAAACATGGTCGGAAATTGAACCCTCCTTCCCCCGGTAGCTCGTCGAACTCAAGCCTTTCTCACTAGTCACTACTCGAATTTCATCCGGAAAAATTTCCAAATTCTTTGATTCGAATATTCATATTCGAAATTTGATTCAAAATTCGAAAATCCTAATTTAAGAAAGAATGAAATTTGAATTTGAGGTGAATGTAATTATTGATCCAAAAAATGAACACCCCTAAGAAAACCTAACCAATGCAATATTCTTCAAGAGCTATCGATTGGTGACGACCTTTTTTCCTTCAAAAAACGTGTGCTTAGCCGAATCCCCGGGCAACACCAGCCTCACAACCATGTCCATTGCCTTGCTCTAGATGCCTGTCTGGGTGGACTTGTTTCAGCACACATTGAAGATGTAGATCTTGTAGGTCTTCGTGGTCTTCTTCACCCGCTTCTTCTTTTTGTCCCCTGCGGCTGCGACGCCTTCTTTCGGGAGCTTCTTACCCGCCATGGGTTTTTTCTCAGTCACGGCCTTCTCAGAAATTAGAGCTTTCTCGGCAGCGGGCTTTTTCTCAGCTGGCCTTTTTATCTGCTTTTGGTGCCATTGAGTATGAAATTTTTGATGAAACTTTCATTGTTTGTGGGTTTTTTTCACATCAAACTAATTGTAGGGTTTTCAAATAGGAACGAAACTTAGTTTGGGGTTTTTATTTTTAATTGAAATCCACAATTTTATTTAAAAAAATTATGGCAGCTGAGTTTGGTTCTTATTTTCTTTGGTTCTGAATAATATAATAGTTTCCTTTTTCCCCTTGTTTTCATTTAGTTGGTTTTGTTGAAGCTTAATTAGTTTAAGTTTTCTCAAGGAGAACCTCTAAAGATGGTTTTCTTCTATAATGGCAGGACTGAAAACTCAGGATTCATTAATGTGATGAATATCATGGGTTTTTTTTTATCGGAATATCATGGCTTTAATAATGAAGGATGTTGTGGTCCTGATTATAATATGTTGGAGGCACAGGAGGCTTATGTGTGCTAATTGTTAATCCCTTGATTCTATTCATGTTGTTTTTACATACTTATGGTATGGTTAGTTCTTTTCTCTTTTATTGGTACAAGATGTAGTTACTCTTTTGATTATGCATTAAGGGAAGGATTTTTAATTCCACGAAGTTCACAGAAAATTGTCTAATGTAGAGTTGTTTTATTTTTTGCCCAATTTCACGTCGTCCTCTCTATTTTCCTCCCTCACTCTCTTTGTCTTTTCTCACAGGCTATCTCCACTGTAGACGTTTCCTCCACCAGGAACTGGGATCCTAACGCCTTAAGTATTTCAGGCAGTTTATATTTTGAACTCATGGAATCAAATAACACATTTTTTGTAGATGGGAAGAGTTTTCGTGATAAACTTGCAATCTCAATGCTTGGTGGGATCTCTTTCACCACATATAGGTAATCTCTCCTTAGAACCATGATTCTCGAAAACAATATTTTAATTGCATAATTTCTCAAGAAATCGGTTTGCTAATAAGTCCTTGTTTGGTCCAATTCAAAGAAACCTATCCCAATGCTCAATTCTCAAGAGTTTTTGTCTTGAGATAGGCAGTGAATTTTGAAAAAGATAAAATTCAGGGAATTGGATGTTCTCACAGCTTTTCTTTATTTTACTCAAATCTTGAATATGAGTTTAGATAGTTTACAAACTGTGTAGATTTGTCAGCTGAGAAAGTCTTTTTACCTTGAAATACTGGAATGTTTAAGACGTATTTTCTGTATCTGATATGCAGATTTGGCTCTTTCATCCGACAACGAAACTTCATATAGTGCATATCCAACATTAACCAGCAATTTTCAACTCTAAAAGTCTGAATAAAAATTTATTAGGCTGGTTGTTGCCTTGTTCTGATATCCTATCATTGCTTGTTGCCTTATTCTGATATCCTATCATAGGTTGCATGATTAATGATTTAGTCTCTCTTTGCTGGATATTCCCAAACAATTACATACTTTATTGTCTAGCTGCGTGGAAGGATGCGCCGAGAAGATAAAGAGGCTCATGCATTCTTATTTTACCCGAATAAGTCACTGCTTTCTGATCAGGCACTTGTATGTTCCTCTTAAGTTTTCTACTATCGTGAGCTTATACAAGTCATATGCTGCTATCTTACCTTCATATTAGTAGACTTTCTGTCCTTAATTCACCTTTTTGCAGTTATTTTCGTGTTTCTTATTTTGTTTAAACATTTGCACTTTGGCTCTAGAAGAATGTCGAGATCTTGGCCAAGGTTTTCAACTTGCAGAAAGAGACATGGGCATTAGAGGCTTTGGTAATATCTTTGGTGAGCAACAGACAGGGGATGTTGGAAATGTTGGGATTGATCTTTTCTTTGAAATGCTTTTAGAAAGTCTGTCCAAGGTATGTAGATTCCATTATATTGTTTCGCATAATGTTCTGATTTTTTTAAGGCTAAAAACCATATATTTCACTTTTTATTGATTACTTTAAGTACTGCAGTCATAACAATACAGTTGAGCTGTTTGTATTTTTGAATTTTCCAGGTAGATGAACATCGTTTAGTCTTTGTTCCTTACTATTCAGTGCAGGTATTGCTTTCTCTCAACATGATGTCACACAAAAAGTTATTGTTCATGTTACAAGTAAAAAGTTGTGTTTTATGTACGCAACCGAAGCTCTGTAATCTCTTTAGTGAGATCTTATTCTCTGTTTAAAACGTGGTACTACTAAGTGGCAATAGTAAAAGATACACAAAAGTTTTTTACTTTTTCTTAAGCTATTTCAACCATTTGTTTAATACCCACATTTGTTGTTTGCATGTTCAAACACTTCACATGTATCAACTGGTGTGGTTCTTGTATGAACTTTACATTGATTATTACCAAGAAACTGCAATCATTTGTATCAAATTGACTTTAGGAGTTGAACCTGTTCCTATAAACCAATTAAAATATCTCTCAAAATCTTAGGTAGAGTATTATAGGTAAAAGCATAAAGCTTTCATTTTGCTTGTTAGATAATGGGGATTATTATAACATCATAGGTAAAATCAGTGACTTTTTTATGACTTTGCTCATAAGAGTTGTCAGGATGTTGTCGCACATATACTGGTGAGTTTAAGAGTTGTTGGTTTTGCTGGTTCGGCAAACAACTAGAGTAGGGAGGAGGATTCATGTGGTTCAGTTAACTATGAATATTGAAGGTTAATTAGTTTGTTACACAACGCCTTTAGAGTAAGTGGGTACGAAACTACTTTCTCTAAAAACACAATTTTATTTTAGTGACCTTAGTGTAATAGACTAGAATACATTGTGCGGTTTTTATCTTTTACTGTGATTATGATACTCAACTTGCATGACTTTGCGATTCTAGCTAAATATTATCCAATTATCTATTTCCAGCACTTTCTTTAATTCTTTGATATATTAATGTGCAGAATATGCAAATATGCAGTAGATCAGAGCTACAGTGAAGATCGATGGATGCTCATAATTTTGGTGATCGACATCTTTTGTTCTCATTTTATTTTGTTTCAGTATGCCATTTTTTGTCTAATTTGTAGTGGATTGGGCGTGGATCTTAGTTTTCTTTAACTTGTTGGTCAATTCTCATTGTTATCGATTGTATAATGATTTTTATTTGGATTAAGTTGTATTCGAGAATATTTGAAATTTGTAATGAATTTGGATTTGGATTTATTGTGTTGTATTAAGTGATTGATGTTCAACTCAACACTATAACATTTGGTTTATGGCCGTTTTCTAAAAGGTTTAACACATCGGTTTCTAACCGATTTTGTTCCTAACAAAATCGATGTTCAAGCAACACTATAACATCATTTTTGTTAGAAACAAAATTGGTTACAAACCGATGTGTTAAGCTCTTATAACATCGGTGCAAAACTAATCTCTCAACCGATCTTAAAGGTAACCAACAACATCGGTCAAAAACAGATGACACTTAGAAAAAAGCTAGCAAACCGCAAGTTAACAACATCAGTTGCAAAATGATGTATTTTTTATATAACAACATTGTTTTTTACATGCTTAAAACCGATGTTAAATATGCATACATTTAACATCACCGATTACGACATTGGTCCATTTTCACACCGATTATCTTACGGCTCGATTGTAATAATTACACTTTTTGGAAAGCTCAGGTGTTTTCTACCATGCGAGCTCATGCTTTGAAGGTTTCATGTTTGGAACGATGAGTTGTTCCTCCGCATACTTTTCTCCTCTTCCTCGATTGCATTGATCATTGCCTCAATATGGAGTACATCGGGTTAGATGCGCAAAGATCAATACCAACTTAGCGGATGCTAAGCTCTATCGATGAATCAATGCTCGGTCATGTAAATCATCACGCCCACATACCGCAAAAGTCCGGTAGTTTTCAAAAAATTGTTTCGATCATAGTCAAAGGCTCGTGCACTTCAACTTCGTTTTATGCTTCAAACTTTTAAGAAAGGTGATCTTAGTATTGACTCTTACATGCTCAAGATGAAGTCCTTGGCGGATGATCTCAATTTTGTTGGTCATATTATAAGTGATGACGAGTTGGTTTTGTATATACTTGGCGGCTTGGGAAATGATTATGAGTTTGTGGTTGTGAATCTAACCACACGAATTGAGTCTTTAAATTTGCACTCAAATGTTACAAGAGATTTGACATTAGTTTCATTTGCCCCCGCATTTGCTCCTAATGGTACATCTTCTTCTCGATTCTCCATAGGCTCATTTTACCGTTTACTCGTTCATCTTCATCTCTTGATCCAAATTAATACTTCGATAGTGGTGCGACCACACATGTTATTGCTGATCTGAAGAACCTTTCGGTCAAATTTGTCTATCAAGGCTCAGACAAGTTTGTAGTTGGTAATGGCTCCAAACTCTTTATTTCTCATATTGGTGCATCTCCATTACCTTGTCTTTCATCCTATACATCTTTACTTAAATAACATTCTTTATGTTCCACATATTACCAAAAATGTTCTAAGTATTTCTCAATTCACAAAGGATAACAATGTGTTAATTGAATTTTATCACAATTGTTTCCTTGTCAAGGACCTCAAAACTTCCAGGACTCTCCTAAGAGGGGAACTTAAAGATGGCTTGTACCACTCAACTTGTCCCATCTTAAGTCTCCTCGAATGCATGTTCATCCCCCTGTTGTACCCCTATTTCTTTTTCTCAAATTACTCATTCGAACCTTTTTTTCTGTTTGATTGTTAAATTTGTTCCATCTTGTAATAATGTGAATTCTCACTGCTTCTAGTAGTTTCACGAGATAATAATATGTGGCATAGAAAGCTTGGTCATCCTTCACATGTAGTCTTGTCTCATGTACTCAAATTACTAAATAAAAAGGCACATTTCAATAATTTTCGGTTTTGTGATGCTTGCAAGCTTGGTAAAAATGCATCAAAAACACACATCGTGTCTCATCCTACGAAAACCACTGCTCTGTTCCGGTTAGTTCACTCTAATCTTTGGGGACCTTCACATGTCTAGTCTATTGAGGGATATAAGTACTACATTCACTTTGTTGATGATTTTACTCGATTCACTTGGATTTTCCTTTGAAACTCAAATCAAGCTCATAATGTCTTTGTCCCGTTCAATTATTTTGTTGAAAGGCAATTCACTACCAAAAATGCCTTCAAACTGATTGGGGTGGTGAATATAGGTATTTTGTTCCTTTTCTTGCTTCATTAGGCATTCGGTTTAGATACCCTTGCCCTCATGCTCATCAACAACATGGGCGGCCGAGAGAAAGCATCTTCATATTGTAGAAATGGGATTATCCATGTTTGCTCGATCTAGTTGACCTCTTAACTATTGGTGGCATGCCTTCTCCTCGATTGTGTTTCTTATTAATAAGCTCACATATGTTGTTCTTCATTACTCTTCTCTATATCAAATGCTTTTCAAGGATCAAGTCGATCCGGACTATCTCTTCTTAAAAGTCTTTGGTCTGCTTTGTTTTCCATACCTAAGGCTTTATCATAACACCAACTTTCAATATAGAACTTCTAAGTGCATTTTCCTTTGATATTCTCGAGTCCCACAAAGGATACAAATGTCTTGCTTTGCTCTTGGTAGAGTCTATGTTACCGATCAATTGAGTTTAATGAGTTAGAATTTCTCTACAATGAGTTGTTTTCTCCTTCGTCCTCCAAAGTTTCCTCCTCCTCCGGACTAATTCCTTTTTCTTCCACCACATCTTAATGTGTCTCCTCAACTTCAGTGCTTCCCACTTCATTGGATGTTCCCGGCATCAAACTCCATGTTTAGTTACCTCTCATTTCACCTACGAGTCCATCCTCTTGTACTAGTGTTTCCTCCCATCTTTCCCCTTCTTTTGCCCCAATTTCCTCTCCCCAGGCTCCCATTCCTCCTTATTCCTCTCATCATATGATCACTAGGTATAAACTTGGTATTTCTAAACCCATTATATATTCCACCATCACGTTCCATCCCCTGTTTGAGTCATCTGCTATCTCACATGCTTTGTCGATCCTCGATGGAAGGAGATGATGAAAGTGGAGTATGATGCTTTAATTAGTCAAAGACACTTGGGATCTTGTTCCCTTTAATACGATATGAATGTACATCATTACGAATAAGTGGGTGTTTAAGGTGAAATATAAGCATGATGGTTCGATTGATAGATTTAAAGCTTGATTGGTTGGCAGGGGATTCCAACGAACAGCGGGCATGGATTATTTTAAAACTTTTAGCCCGATTATCAAGCATTGTACTGTGAGGCTTGTTCTTACACTTAGTTTTAATAAAATGACAAAATATTTTAAAAGTATTTAATATTAATAAACTTATACTTATTTTTTAAATTAAATCTCACAACTTGAATAATTAATACTTAATATTAAATTTATTTAATATTCATTGTATTTTCCATTTAGTTGCTAATTATTTAGCTTTAATTCAGTCCCTATTATATAGTAATTTAAAATGATATTTTCTATTAGCGAATCATTAATACTTTTAATTTTTTGTTCATCATAAATTTAAAATTATATAATATATTAGTTAACAGAAAACACATTGTAGTTATTTAATATGAACTATATTAAATTTAATAAATAGCAAATATTTTTTTCAAAAAGAAAATTAATATATGAATTTTATGCAGTTAAATTAATTTAAAAATAAGAGTATGGACAATTAGGCCTTTTCATAAAGAAAAGAAATGCTAAAATAATATTTTAATAATATAAGGGTGTAAAGTGATACTAATTGAGAGTATAAGGGGGTAAAGTGATACAATTGAAAATACAAGGGGGTAAAGTGATATTTAATGAGAGTATAGTGGGGTAAAGTGAGATTTACCCAAAAGATAATTATAGTTGAGAAGTTTTTAATATTTCCATGAAACATATATTAAAGTTCTTTTTCAGCTTTACATCCCCTCTGCTGCTGATTTGGAGTAATTATTGTAGATGCAAAGAACCAATAAATTAATAGGGAAATAGCAGTTAATTAGTTATCAAATTCAACAATTACTTGAATGTATAGGTACACATAAATATGTTGCCGAACCATGAAAGTATGTGGGAATTAGGTGGTAAATAACCATTATTGCTAAAACAACTTGACATTCATTCCCTTAATAAAGGGTTACATAATTAGATGATATTTAATTTGGATCTGTAGGTGTAGTGGAATGAAACTTAATTTCCACTTGGACAATAGCCAATGGGGAAGCACAAAGTCTTCGTGACGAGAAATATGAGCACATATAATAATTCATTAATGTATGGATATTTCTATAATTAAGTTTATGATGTCCCTTCCCAGCTCCCACCAACAGAGTTAGAAAAGGCGTAAGAGATGGAAAAATTAAGAAATGAGACAATCAAAAGTTCATAAATGGAACAAGGCCTCAAATTAGTACTGTGCCGAATGCACACTACTACAAAACAACCTTTTTACATCGGTTCTGGGGCACATTCTACATCGGTTTTCGAACCGATGTAGAATCCAGCGTAGTGGAATAAGGGGCCTTTTTTACATCGGTCACTGAACCGATGTAGAAATTTTTACTACATCGGTTACAAAATCGACCGATGTAAAAAATGGACCCTTTACATCAATTATTAAACACAACCGATGTAAAAATTGAACCATTTACAACGGTTGTCTTCGGTTCCTAAGAAAACCGATGTAAATGGCCAATATTTTACATCGGTTTATTTACACAACCGATGTAATATCTTCCCTTTTTTGACAAAAAAAATACCTGCTTCGTAAGACGAAACCCAACCAACAATTTCATACAGCAAAATAAAACCTAAAATTTCATCACCGCACAGATCCAACCAAACAAATCACATATCCCACCATACATATTCAACAATGTACATAAGTAAAAACTAATACAATGAAACAATTAATTGCAGGTTGTAAAAACTAATACAATGAAACAACTAATTATCAAGATAACTAAAGATATACATATATATTGGCAGGAGTTGTTGGTGTTTATTCCCAAACAATCTAGACCTCCCAGTGGCTTTGTTTTCCTTCAGCATCCACAATCAGTACCTAAAGCATTCCTCGAGCACTCCTACTATAATTCAGCTTCTTTGGCCCAACCTGGCTTATACATAATACAGATTTTCCCGAAGTGCTTTTCCCCTCGCATATTGCCCAAGTACCTACAAGATTTAGAAAACCCATAAAACTGAACTTATATTCCTTACGTGTGTATATATATATATATGTGTGTGTGTGTGTGTATGTATGTATTAATAAAGTATCATGAATACACGGAATAGTGATTCACGAACATAGACCAAGACTGAATAGAATAAAACCATAGCAAGAGACCAAGTGTCCGACTAGTGATACCTGCAAAGTAAAGCTAAATTAAAGTGAAAATAATGGAGCATACAGACAGTATAAATTGTTGCAATCTATAACAATTTGTTGGTCCGCTATGTTCCAAGTGAAAAATCAAATAAGACTCAAGAAGGATATATTACAGTGTAGGCTGATCAAGGATGCTGGTCTAAACACATAGACACAAGCACATATGCACACACACGTTGTGGAAATCAATTTACAATGGACACCAAAAAGAGAGAAAGAGGAAAAAGCAGTTCCAAATCTGAACCACTTGTTTTAATTTGTTAATCTAAACCAACAACCAAAAGAGATTAGAAGTACCTATTTCGGATGAGATCTTCTATTGCAAAATGGTGTTTCATCTTCTATTACATCGCATGGATGATTGACACGTATATAAAAGTTACAATACGAAAAACCCACAATTTAGGCATGATTTATGCTTCAAAAATTATTTTGCAATAGAATATCTCATCGTTGTATATTGAAGATTCTGGAAATTTTGTAGAGGACATAAATTATTACTTTATATTTATTAGATATATATAATTTCAATATTAATGGCTAGCATTTGAATCAAAAATAGATTTTCTTTATTACAATGTTTAGCTGAACTTTTTCTTTTGAGCAGGTTTAGCTGAAACTTTTATTATGTCTTTACTTTATTATGTTGATTATAAACCTTAAGATTGAAAAAATGGAAGGAAAAAGAAAAAAGAAGAATCAAATTAACAGTATTTTACTAATTACCTCTAAATTTCTAATGAGTAAACATGTTAGTGAAAATTATGGGCCTAACAGGCAGCCCAGGCTCACCTTTCTAATTTTATGGGCCATACAAGATATTTTTCGTGGGCTCAGCTTAGTGTTTATACCAGTAACATAAAGGCTAAATTGGGTTCCAGTAATACAGTACATTGTTATTGTTCAAGCAAGTCTTGTCGTGTTCCATGATTAATGGGCCACTAGTACATATTAATGCAAATGGATCAAAATATATCTTGAATGGTACAAATTGGATTTTATCACAAATTCTTTTTATTAATACAAATCTGATTATTGCCTTTGAGATTCCAATCGTTTGACCAACCTTCCCCCCACCCCCAATATAATCACTAGGTCAATTCTTCAATATAATCACCAGGAGTTCTATTTCTTTTAAATAATATATAAGTGTGTACTTTATATGCATTTTAACAAATTAATTAATCAAGTGATTCAATTAAGTTTTCAAACGAACTTAATAAAACTGAACTTATATTCCTTACGTGTGTGTGTGTATATATATATATATATATATATGTGTGTGTGTGTGTGTGTGTGTATGTATATATTTATAAAGTATCATGAATACACGGAATAGTGATTCACGAACATAGACCAAGACTGAATAGAATAAAACCATAGCAAGAGACCAAGTGTCCGACTAGTGATACCTGCAAAGTAAAGCTAAATTAAAGTGAAAATAATGGAGCATACAGACAGTATAAATTGTTGCAATCTATAACAATTTGTTGGTCCGCTATGTTCCAAGTGAAAAATCAAATAAGACTCAAGAAGGATATATTACAGTGTAGGCTGATCAAGGATGCTGGTCTAAACACATAGACACAAGCACATATGCACACACACGTTGTGGAAATCAATTTACAATGGACACCAAAAAGAGAGAAAGAGGAAAAAGCAGTTCCAAATCTGAACCACTTGTTTTAATTTGTTAATCTAAACCAACAACCAAAAGAGATTAGAAGTACCTATCTAGCAGCCTCTGATGGTCAAAAGTTGTTTTATCAACTGAAGGTATGCCACCATTAATTCTTGGAATATGCTGCATAGCACCAATAACCAGACTGCTTGAGATGGATATACTAACCAGACATCCATCTACTGAATGTTCAGGAAATTTCCAACTGCATAGCTATCTGTAATGCAAACAAATACAACAAAATATACTTATTAAGTATATTTGTCTGAATTGCAGAACCCTTCTCATTAACAAATAATTTGTAGAAGTCCATGATATCATCATGATCTGAGTACAATAAACCCACTAACGAGGAATACCAATATGATTATTGGCTTATAAAGCTACTAATGAAATCAGCATGGAAGTATATAATTAGTACACTTCTTGAAATCTGGCACAACTAAGTTCCATAAATGAATATTGCTCCATTAATTAACAAAAACAGTAATATTTTAAGCTTTTTATACATGGTGGGACAATTTTCAGACAACAATTGGAACAAAAAGTACCTGGCCATTATACCACCCTGTCTCTTCATCTGTCACCCCAAGAAAATAAAAGGGTATTATTATTACATCAAAATTAAAACAGAAACCAGAATAGCAAACAAAAAAGAAAATATAATTCAACAGGGGCACTTAAGAGATGAAGAACTGGAGAGCTACTTGAATAAGTGAAGATAGTTTAACAATATTTGAGAATCCCAGAGTACAAATTCTCAAAAGAAAGGTACAACATAGAATTGAATTCACATTCATTAGAAAAGAGAATTAACATTCATTAGCTGATAAAACAATGTAGTATTCAAAGAAAGAAATGCCACCATTTTTCAACTCAATTCAAACTCAGTTTCAGGCAAGTCAAAGCCAATTCATTCATTACAAGCAAAAGTAAAGCAAATGCCTTTCAATTTTTTGAAATCCTTTCTTCATTCATTTATCCAAAGGTTTTATCTCTAGTTAGAAGGACAAAGATTTATTGTTGTCAGATTGTTTAGCATCTTCATGAAAATAGCACTTGTTTTATCATAAACTAATTGGCAGACAACTACTCTCTATCATATTGTCAAAACATAAAAAACAAAATCTCCTTCTTTTTCCAAAACATAGTTTCAGCCTACCACAGAAAAAAAGCAATGAAACAGCAAAGTCCTATTAATCATCATGTAATTTATAAATAGCCCATCAATCCTCCATAATTCAACATTACACTCACCACAGAAACAAGAAAAGAAACACACAATAAAAAAATAGCAATGCAGGGGTTATAGGACCTCAAATAGGAAAAGAAACGCAATCAGCCACTGTGGAGGTTTAGACAAATTTACACCCTGCAATAGTTCAAAAACACATAGGCAACAAAGTTTCGGATGAACTCCAAGAGTTTAAAAAACACATAGTTCAAAAACACATAGACAAATTTACATGAATCACAAGAGTTTAAATGAACACACTCATTGGAAACAATAATACAGACATTAGGCAATACAATGCCACTGAAATCAACATCATAATACATCAAGTTCAAGTAATATAATCCAAGGGTATATATACCGTGGAAACACTCATACTGATCGTCAATAACATAAATTATAGCTTGATCAAATGGAAAATATGACATATTTTTTGTAGGGATCGGTAGGGACTGCGGAAAATTAACTTTAGACTTTTCTTTTCCTCAGTTTAAGAAGACAAAACACTTTGCTCCATGTATAAAACCTGTCTTTTTCAAAAAACTAATGCCCAGGAAGGCAACAGGTCCCATGCAAAGAGTAAAGAGATATTGGCATCAAGTTGACATGACTAAAATGATACCCATGACCCAGGAAGTTTCTCATTCACAGCGACACCCATTACCATTACTTTACTTCTTAGTATAAGAATAACACTCCAGATCTGAAATCCATGCACATAAGTAACTGGAAGGTTCCAAGCGATAAGGCTGGCATCAAGTTAATTATCAAGAAGAAAGGGTTACAGTACCTTTATTGCCTCATCCAACTGATTTTCATTTTCTTTTTTCTTCTGCTCCTTTTGTTAGAGAACCAACTTGAATCACTCGGACAAGAAATCATCCCTGAGAAGAGGCTCGTGAGTGATTCCAAGACCAGGCTAGCAAAAACCAATTTAAGCTAAAAACAATTGACGTGCATAAAAGTTTATTCGATCCATTAATCACATCAAACAAAATTCTCCGACCAAGGACCTGGAATAGTAATGGCAGAAACAAATGACACCAGTGTAGCACTTGATACCAGATGCTTAACACTATATTGGTAAGAAAAATTCGCCATATGAAGTTCATAAATTTTTTGTTTTAGTAATGAAAGCCATATACAAAGAGCCCCTGATCTACAAGCTGCAAGTAACTCGAACCAAATAAATAATATTCATAGTTGACTGACTAAATATTATACAAGTCAACACCAGACAAAACACATAAAACCTCATAATCAGACAGCTAATATACATAATACAAGAACTTCACCTTTTCTTCCTGATCTTTTCCTTATTTTCCTTCTTTTTATTTATCTCTTTCCCCTGCTTCTTGACTACATCACGGCCATCAAGCTCAACAAGGCTCTCAACACAAGCTTCAGCATAAAACACAAAAGGGATACCATCAACATCGACATTATCAACGGTTTTCTTTCTTAAATCATACCAAACAGGTCTCTTATCATCACAATTTAACAGAACCTTATCACCATCCCTCGAATAAACTAACGTCTTCACAAAATTGTTCCGTTCAATCGCCGGAGGACTAGTTGTCAGCAACTTAATCCAAGATTCTTTCACTCCATAATCTTTCATCACCCAAATAACAACCCTACTCCTGTTAGTACAAACCACAGAAAGACACCCATCGATCACATCCAAATTAACATCAACATCCCTTATCCGAACCCCAGGAGGCATATGAAACTGATAATGCTTCTCTGTCTGAACACTGAAAGCCAAAATTCTAGATGCATCCATACTATCAAGATCCGCAACCTGTATGCAAAGATCCATTAACGTGCACGCGCCAGTTTCCTAACTTCAGATCGATTTTCTACAAAATCAAATATGTAAGATGATTGCTCGCGGAGGTTAAAGTTTGTGCTTTGATAATACAACAAAAAATAGAACACATACCTCAATTTCCAGATCGACTCTAAGGGCTTCAATGAGTACTTTCCAGGCTTTTTGTATGTTTTCTCCAACTACTCAACTTTGTTAATTTTGAAACCCCTGATTCTCACTTCTTCAGGCACTGAGGTATCTTTAAAATCAACATTTTCAATGATCCATCCGGCATTCTGCACAGGTATCTTTAAAGTCAACATTTTCAACGATTCAAGGTATCTTTAACCTTTTGAGAGGATGCCAATAATCAGATTCAATTCCTCCAAATCATCACGAAACAGCAAAGACCAACAGATGGCAGATCCTAATGCACTTAATTCATGATTAAATATTTAAAACATGTAAAGAACTTAAATTATTTCTGTGGGTCAACTTCTATGCTAACCTAACTGAAAACAAATATGAAAACCACATATGAATTAAAATTACGACGAAATTAAAAAAAAAAAAAAGATTGAGAAGTGGAGGTACCAGGTCATATTTCCATGGAAGTTGCAATGAACAACTCAAGGTAGGTTTCACAACACTTAGTTAGAACATTCTTAGCCCATTGAAGTGTATTATCCTAAAATGTAAAAGTACCCATCCCAGTCCATTAATTGATCTTTTGGTTCAACCCTTACTTCACACAAGCATTTGAACAAACACCTTAAAGGCAACCATCTCTAGGATTTCACAGAAAAATACACTGTTGCTTGAAATGGTTGAATCGATAGAATCCCTTCAATAATCTTTTAAACCCTAACAATATTCAAATATATTTCTTTTACAAATTGCATATACATTCACATAAATTTAAAAGAAAGCAATGATCTCAATAAATTAAAATTGTCGAAAAAGCATCGACTTACCATGGACAATTCTGCAAGAAATCTAGAAACAAAAGAGAAGTAACGGGTTCCAATCAAAAACCTGAAAAGAGGAATTCCCAACCTTTCTATCCTTCCTCATCCAAAAAAAGAAAAACAAAGTCGCGTACGATGGCTTCGAAGAGTCCGTCGGTGTTTGCACAAATGAACGACTTTCCTAACTTTTTACGAACGGCGTGCTTCATCCCGACAAAGGCGCCCGACCTTGACCTCACGATCCTGTTTAAAGCCGTATGCATCGAAATCGAGGATGTTTTGTGCTTCGATTGGTCGCCGAGGACCCAGCAATGCTGAAGAGGATGTCAAGCTTGCTGTGATTTGAAGCCGTGGAGCTATTAGGGTTTCGAAGTCTGATTTAGGGTTTCAAAGTCTGATTTCGAGGTGTGCGTAGGTGATAATGAGTTGGCGATCAATTTCAGTGAGAACTTGATGCCGGCGATTGTTACGTTAGCGCCGTGGGAGATTTGAGATTAGACACAGAAAATGAGTGGAGATGAAGAATGGCTGAAGGATATGAGAGAAGGATATGAGAGAGAACAAGAAGGTTAAGAAAATTAAGATTTGGAAAATATCTACGTCGTTCGTATTACACCCGATGTAGGGTTTTCTCAAAATTTACAATTATGCCACCGGATTTATGTTTACATCGGTTTATTAATAACCGATTTAAACTCTGATGTAAATTATATTTTTGTAGTCGTGTTACATCGGTTCTTATATAGAACCGATGTAAAGTTCTTATTTAATTAACAATTATGCCACCGGATGTTTATTTACATCGGTTCATTGGTGAACCGATGTAAACCGCTGATGTAAAAGCTCTGTTTTGTAGTAGTGGCATGGAAAAACTCGCTCACTATGACTATTTAAATTAATTCACAGACTACTTAGGAACATTCATAATAATTTTAAATCATCATGCTAAATCACTCAACAAAGAACTGAAATACTAAATTGAAAGCATACGTGAATATATGGGAAAACAACAACCTATGTGTACATGTGTGTGTGTGTTTTGAATACTGGAAAACAGCAATATATGTATACATGTGTGTGTGTGTTAAACTTTGTATCAACGTAAATATTAGTGTATTTTATATTATTATGCCTATCAGCATAAATAAAATAAAGTATATATATATATATATATATATATATATATATATGCATGCTTTTTGCTCAAGACCATAACAACAACATTTTGATGTGTCCAGGCCCAACACATTATCCGTATGATTGATAATATATTTTATAATGGACTTAACGACATTACTCATCAACTCTTACATCTGGAAACTGTACAGCAACATCTTTGTGAGTGAGGAATATTTTCTGAAGCAAATCAAGAGGGATTAGTCTATCTCCATACCATTAATAATTTTAAATTTTGTTGGTAAATATTTGCCTACAATGATTTTACCTTCAGTTTACAATTATCTTATATGGCAAATATTTACCAACAAAATTTAAAATTATTAATGGTATGGAGATAGACTAATCCCTCTTGATTTGCTTCAGAAAATATTCCTCACTCACAAAGATGTTGCTGTACTCTTTCCAGATCTAAGAGTTGAACATATATTTGTTGTCGACACTTTCCTAGCTTTGATTGAACCAAAAAAGCTAATTAATTAAAAGATAAAGTCAATGGAACAGGACTTTTGAAGAATGAAAAAATTAATTGGCAACTCCAGTTTGTCAACTTTGAACAAATTCTTAGATTGCTTGGAATAATAATAAAAAAAATTGCACGTCGTTATGTTGTTGTTATCCAAAGTAATAACTTATAAATAAGAGTTTCACATCACTAGCTAGATTAATGAAAAAATGAGGAAAAAGAGTTCTATGTGAGAAGAAAAAATATAAGTTTTGTTTGAAGAGAAAAAGTATGAACAATAATAGATTTGTCAGAACTGAAGCATTTGATATCTTCACATATTAACTTATTAAGGATAGTTACAATAAACCCCCTAGGTTTGGGCTAATTACATCTTATATTTTTCCTCTATATAAGTAAAAAAATATTTTAAAACATCCCTGATATTTAAAAAAATATTGCAATTACTCCCTTAAATTTAAGACATCAAAAATGAGGAGTTTTTGTAATTTTGAAATATCCATGGATTTGTTTTTTTTTTTTGTAATTAGCCAAAGCCTCAGGGGTCTTTTTGTAATTATCCCTAACTTCAATTGACAGATTTATTATATCATGCTTCAGGGCATGATGAGCTCGTTAGACGTAAGAATTGCCTCCAACCTTTAAGTTAAATCTGAAGTTTGGCTAATTAGCCACTTATTCAAATGATTAATATCAAATATACGACACATGCATTCTTAATCTAATATAATATTGTTGGAAATTATTCGGGTCCCGGATCTAATCCGGGCCAAATAAGATCCGACTTTTCGATCTAATCGAACGGAAGCGGAAGCGTGGGATTTCAAAAATCAAGTTTTAGATATAAGAACACAAAATCATGCTTATTAAATTTATTCAAACTAAAGGAAGAAAACAAAATTTACATCTTTCGATGATTTTCTTGTTCTTCGCTTTTTATCCGAGAATCCTTTGAATCCCCGAAGCTTGTAGACACCGCAATTTTCCAATTCGATCCTCCCTATCAACGGCAGTGTGTGGGAACCCAAATAATAATTCTAAGTTCCTAACTTTTATTTTCCTGCGATGTACTCAACTCATGAGATCGCAGGATTGGGCTAACTGAATAGGAGGGGAATTGAACTAGGTAAAAGTTAAACCACAAAAAACCAATTTGAAAAACTAAACAAGCTTATTAAAACTTGAAACTGACGTCCAATTGCAATTGATTGGTCAAACTTGTGATAAGAATGCCAAAGACTATTTGAATTTGTTTTTCCAAAAAAAAAACATTAGCCAATCAAATTCCTTTAAATTGTGGTAAGGCGCTGGCTCAATTTCTTTCAATAGTAAGGTGGCCGAAAAAATCTCTACGGGAATGAGATGGCAGTTGAAAACGTGAGTTTCAATTGTGAGATGTGACCCTCTTTCTATAGGCCTAGTTTAATCAGTTTCTCATTCCAATTTGGTTTCCTATCTATTATAGAATTAATAATTCTAGTTAGATATAAACTCTAATTTATAATAATCCAATATAATTATCAATTTAATAATTATATTAATATCATAAATATCTTATATTTATTTAATTCCAAATACAGTTAAAACTGTAGAATATCATATATTCCGGAATTAACTAATATTAATATATTAGCCCAAATATTTTGGAAAACTCTTTTCCATAAACCCTTAGGAAACTGAAAATATTATTTCCAACCCGTTTACTCTAGGAAGGCGAACCGGGGACCATGGACCTATAATTATAAGCTCCAATAAACCGGATAAATAATTAACTCTTTAATTAATTTATTCGACTTATTAGTTCCGATATTACTCCACTATAAATTCGAATTGTACTCTTATAATTATAGAATATCTTACTCTACGAATTGAGCAAATCCCACGATATAATCATTACATATAGATTAATCCTCCATAGACAATTCGTAATTGAAGCTAGGTAGTATCCGTTAAACCTCTTCAATTACCCCTTATCCTCATTTACCATTAATTCACTAGCGAATGGTTAATTTATAATCGATTATAAATTAGAGATCTCAAACCATTCGATTCAGAATTAACAAATGAAAGAATCGTCTCTCTACTCTCGCAAAGAATGGATTCCATATCTCGTGAATTTATATTCCCGACTATTTAATTCAAATGTGAATCTAAAATGCAGGTGTTGGGAATGTCGTAGGACAAACTTAAACGAGCAAATTAAGAATCACATAAAAATAAACAGGAGTCTATAATCACTCAGGATTAGGATTTATCCATATATGACCATCTAGTGATTTAATTTGATTTTCCATTTTTACAACGGAATTTGTATGGAAAATTCAAATTAAATCGGTCCAAGTCCTATATGATCAAATCATATATAAATGCCCCCACTAAGATGTCTCCACATCGACGGTCCAGATAAGACAGTCACATTCAAAATATTTTGGGCCGCATTAATGAAGTTTTAATTAAAGATCCCATACTTTAATTAATTTCATCACGGACTTAATTTTAGTTTATTGTCCATAATCTTAATCCTCTTGTATATAACTCTTATATACTAAGATTATGGTTACAATAAATAAACTAGGAATTTTCATGATGTTCAATGAAATACATACAATTGCAAAAGATTATAGTATTTTGACAGGGGGAGCTTCGTAGCTTATGATGCTTATGTGCATCTTATAAAAGCTTGATATAGCTAGCTTTTACAATATCTCTTGTTGATATGCTCATAGATAGGGGGAGCTTTGTATGAAATGTTTTTTTAACGGATAGTTCACTCGTAAAACCGGAAAATTTATTTGTTTTCAAAATCGTCCTCGAGAAAATTGTTTTGGTTTGTAATCATCAAAAAGGGGGAGTTTGTTAGATAAATGTTTTTATCATGATTTTGATGATTTTGTTCAAATGAGTTTTTAAACCAAAACAATGTCCCTAAATGTTGTCTAAATACTTCCGATCAATTTAAAATGTTTTTACTATTTTTCGGAGTATTTTTTAGAGTTTATTTTCGATAAAAAATTGGACAACACATTTGTTTCAGGCTCGACCTGTCGCCCTATAGGGCAACCCGTACCTGAGTTGAGTTTTGAAACAGAAAAAGGGACGTAGAAAATATGAGGGAGGGCGACCGGTCGACCACTGGGCGACCGGTACCTTAGAGTCCCTCTTTTGGTTCAGTCTTCTCTGTTTCGTATTTTTATCAACCCCAACCGGTCAACATCAAGGCGGCCGTGCACCCCTCCGACGGTCCCCTGTGTAAAAATTGCAGAAATTCAATTTTAATCTTATCTCTCTTGTGACCGTGCACGGCCGCACTTTTTATCGTGAACTATCCATTGCATTTTTGAATGACTTTTCCCTATTTTGTAGGATTGATTTCTAACAGCTATATTGATGATTTTAAATGGTTTCTTTTGCATCAAATCACTCCCCAAGGAGGAGCCTAAGTCTAGAAATCAAAGCCAAGACCTCTCATATAAATAGAGGCTTCATTCAAGCAACAAGATACAACACTCTACACAAGCAAAGAGCAAACAAGCAAACACTTTCATATCTCTTGTTGTATTAGCCTTAGCACTTTCACTTGCACAAATTTGAGGTCTAGGCTTTCAATTCTTGATTACACTTGTACTCATATTGTATTATTCATTATTGAGTTGTAATCTTGATTTTTTGGTCATCATTCAACACAAGACATCCTTGTGAATATTCTTGTGGTAAGAATACATTTGGGTGATCTAGGTGATAGGTGTTTGAAGGTTGTGGTAATCTTCAAAGGTGTTGTAAGAGGGTTATGGTAATCCTCAAGGTGGTGTAAGAGGGTTGTGGTAATCCTCAAGGTGGAGGGTTGTGGTAATCCTCAAGGTGTTGTATTATTAATTTTGGTAATTAATAAAATCTCTTTTTCCTTTTTGAAATACATCCCGGATATACTGGGGTGGTAGAGGATTAGGCCCTAGGTGGGTTGAACCTCTTTAAATCGAAGTGTGCTATTTAGTTTCCGCATTTAGCATTTCGTCTTTGCTTGAATTTTGGAAAAAGAGGGCAAAATCTGAAAAACCGAGATAATCTATTCACCCCCCCTCTAGATTATCGTAGCCACTTGGACTAACAAGTGATATCAGAGCTAAACTCTTTGGATAGCTCGTTCCGAGTAAAGAGGAAAGATTCATGGCTACAAATGATGCTTATCTCACCACCGGCGCCTCCACCAACAAGCCACCATTATTCGACGCCAGCAACTATGCATTTTGGAAAGACCGTATGGAGTGCTTCCTACAAGGGTGCGGGTTCGACATTTGGAATATGGTCATTGAAAGAGTTGATCAACCAACCAAGAAATTGGAGGATGGCACCTCGGCTCCTAAACCTTTCAAGGAGTTCGATGAAAACAACAAAAAGGCTTTCTCTCTAAACGATAAGGCCTTAAATATTTTGCATTGTTCTCTTATCGCCACCGAGTACAATCGCATAAGAGGCATAAGGTCGGCACATGAGGTTTGGGAAAAATTGGAGACAATCTATGAAGGGACCAAGAAGGTCAAGCAAGCATGAAAAACCATGCTTGTTAAAGACTTTGAAAACTTTAACATGTATGATGGTGAAAGTATCTCCAAGATGGTGGAAAGGCTTGACAATATTGTCAATCCTCTTGTGGCCCTCGGTAAAGTCATCTCCGAAGAAGACAAGGTGACTAAGGTATTGAATGCTCTTCCCGGCTCATGGTCCGAAAAAGTGACGGCAATCACGGAGGCACAAAATCTTGAGACACTCAAGTTTGACGAGCTTATTGGAAACCTCCCCATCTATGTAGTTTATCTCAAGGAGAGGAAAAATTCCAAACCATCCATAAATCAATCGGTTATGCAAATTATTCCTAAAGGTCTTGCTTCTTCTTCTAATAATGCATACTATGATAATGATGATGATGATGAGGAGACGGCCGCACTTGTTTGAAAATTTGCAAAATTTGTGAATAAAAATAAAGCAAGAAAATCAAGAGATAATGCTTGCTTTAAATGCGGAAAACCCGGACACTTAATTGTCGATTGCCCAAAACTCGATGAAGAGGAACAAAAGAAAAAGAAGCCTTTCACGAAAAAGAAGGCTCTAAATGCGGAGGTCAAAACGTGGGATGAACTACTCGAAACAACCGACGAGGAAGGAGAGACCGAACATGGTCTCATGGCCATAGACGATGAAAATAATGAGGTAATAGGGGCTATAACAACAATGGAAGATTCAAAATGGCTCGTGGACAGCGGATGTTCACGCCATATGACCGGGAGGAGAGAACTTTTTACCAACATCAAGCTCCAAGAAGAGGGTATGGTCATGTTCGGGAATGGCAAAGGAAGAATTCTTGGAAATGGAAAAATTGGTAACTATTCTTTCTCTTAGTAATGTTCTTTTAGTAGAAGGGCTTAAGTTTAATTTGATAAGTGTTAGCCAACTTTGTGATTCAAATTATGATGTTTCTTTCAATAAAGAAAAATGCCTTATTCTTAAAAATGGTGAAATTATTTGTGAAGCAAATAGAAAAGGCAATCTTTACAAAATTTGTACAAGTGATTTGGTAAGTCAAAATGTTTCTTGTTTAGTCGCCAATAATGATTTAACTAGTTTATGGCATAGGCGACTTGGACATGTTGGATACAAGAATTTGAAAAATATTTACAAAAACCAACATGTGAAAGGACTACCAAAATTGAATTTTGAAAATCCTGGCTTATGTGACACTTGTCAAAAGAACAAATTAGTTAAAAGTAGTTTTAAGCCCAAAAATGAAATTTCCACAACCAAACCTCTACAATTGCTTCACCTTGATTTGTATGGGGATATTGGTACGGCTAGTCTAAGTGGAAAACATTACACTTTCGTTATTGTCGATGATTTTTCTAGATATACTTGGGCTCTTTTTCTTACCAATAAAAGCGATGTTGTTAATGAGTTTGTTAAGTTGTGTAGACTTATTGAGAATAAAAAGGAAGATACTATTAAATCTATTCGAAGCGATCGAGGTGGAGAATTTGGTGGTGAATTTAGAGTCTTTTGCGAAACTAAGGGATATGCTCATAATTTTTCGGCTCCAAGGACACCTCAACAAAATGGAGTAGCCGAAAGGAAAAATCGGACACTACAAGAGATGAGTCGGTCCATGCTCAATAAATTTTCACTTCCAAAATATTTTTGGGCCAAAGCCGTAAGTACCGCTTGCTATGTTATTAATCAAGTTTATATTCGTCCTAAAATGAATAAAACTCCATATGAGCTTTGGAAAGGTAGAACTCCAAATATTAGTTATTTCAAGATATTTGGTTGTAAATGCTTTATTTTGAATACCAAAGATCAATTGGACAAACTTGATCCTAAGGCCGATGAAGGGATATTTATGGGATATTCAACAAAAAGCAAAGCATATCGGGTTTACAATAAGACTAGTGGGGTTGTTGAAGAATCCATCTATGTCAAATTCAATGAAGCTTCGGGTGTTGAAAGAATACCCAATGATGAAAGCGATGAAGAGGATATTATTGAACCAATTGTTCAAGTTGATGATCAACCGTCTACATCAAATGATCAACCGTCCACTTCAAATGTTCCTCAAGAAGATAGAGGTGATACTTCAGATCTTCCTGTTGCATTAAAATTTAAGGGAGATCACCCAAAAGATCTTATTATTGGTGATCCCCTTGACAAAGTGATGACCCGGAGAAAATTTGCCGAGAAAGCTCTTATTTCTCAAAAGGAGCCTAAAAATGCTAATGAGGCTATTGAGGATGAGGATTGGTTCCTAGAGATGCAAGAGGAGTTGAATCAAATTGAAAGAAATGATGTATGGGAATTGGAACCTTGTCCTCCATGTCAAACTATTATTGGTACAAAATGGGTATTCCGGAACAAACTTGATGATCAAGGCAACATTGTTCGAAATAAGGCAAGGTTAGTAGCTCAAGGGTATTGTCAAGAAGAAGGTATTGACTATGATGAAACTTTTGCACCCGTAGCACGTTTAGAAGCTATTCGTATTTTACTTGCCTATTCTTGTTATAAAAATTTCAAACTTTACCAAATGGATGTAAATCCGCTTTCTTAAATGGTATTATTCAAGAAGAAGTCTATGTAAAACAACCTCCGGGGTTTGAAAATTTTTCTAGGCCTAATGATGTTTATAAACTTAAAAAGGCATTGTATGGTTTAAAGCAAGCACCCCATGCATGGTATGATAGACTTAGCTCTTTTCTTTTACAAAATGGTTTTATAAGGGGTAAAGTTGATACAACCCTCTTTGTTTTTGAAAAAGGGCAAGATTGCTTACTTGTGCAAATTTATGTTGATGATATTATCTTTGGTGCTACTAATGATTCTTTGTGCAAGAAATTCTCTAAATTGATGCAAGGTAAATTTGAGATGAGTATGATGGGGGAGCTCAACTTCTTTCTTGGACTCCAAATTAAGCAATGCCAAGAAGGCATATACATTTCGCAATCAAAATATACAAAAGAACTTTTGAAAAAGTTCGGCATTGAAGAAGGAAGAACCGTTTCTACTCCCATGGCAACAAATGCCAAAATTGACAAAGATGAAGAAGGCAAGTCCGTGGATGAATCAAAGTATCGAGGTATGATTGGTAGTTTACTTTATTTAACCGCTAGTAGACCGGACATTCTTCATGTCGTATGCCTATGTACTCGTTTTCAAAGCAATTCCAAAGAATCTCATATGAGTGTCGTTAAAAGGATTTTTCGATACTTGAAAGGCACTATTCAATATGGTTTATTCTATCCAAAGAATGAAAATTTTTCTCTTAAAGAATATAGTGATTTGGATTATGCGGGAAATATTGATGATCGGAAAAGTACTTTCGGATCATGTCAATTTTTAGGCGATTGCCTAGTTTCTTGGTTTTCAAAGAAGCAAAATTGTGTTTCTCTTTCAACGGCGGTAAGCGAATATATTTCATGACTTTTTGTTGTACTCAACTTCTTTGGATGAAACAAACCTTAGCGGATTACAAATGTTCTTTTGAAAATGTTCCTATCTTTTGTGATAATATATCCGCTATAAATATTGCTCAAAACCCGGTTCATCATAACCGTACTAAACATATTGAGATTCGGCATCATTTTCTATGGGATTGTGTTTCCAAACGAAAACTTGAGATATCATTTGTACCATCTCAAGATCAATTGGCGGACATTTTTACAAAACCGCTATCTTCCGAGACTTTTGCATCCATACGAGCTCGGTTAGGCATAATGCATATTGAATGAGGTTTACGTTTGCATTTTGCATGTTTTTAAAACTTAGGGGCGAAAAATCGGATTTTTGGTTGAAAATTCGGATTTTACTAAAATTGGCAAGACAGTGGGCTATTGAGGTTGAGGGCAACCGGTCGCCCTCAACGTCGACCAGTCGCCCTCAACCACGACCGGTCGCCCTAAGCTATATTTTTGTTTAAAATCATTTTGTCTTCAGCATTCGACATTTTAACTTATTTTTGCCATTTCTCGTCCTCTTTGCCAAATTCACACAAATTTCACTTAAAATTTGTTTTCATGCATTCAATTCATATCTTGGACCTTATATAGCATGTTTGTCATCAACATCGCTCATCTTTACCGATCGAATGGTAAGAATTTTCCTTTCTTTGCTCAATTGGGTTGAACCCTTGAGCTTGTGGCTTTCTTGTATATTTCTTGATGAAATTGTCTTATGATCATGATGAGCTTAGTTATTGTATTGTATTGTATGATGTTTGATATGAATTGGTGATGAAATTTTTTGGCTTGATTCATTTACAAGGGCTCTATACAACTTCTTTTAATTTTTACGCCCACAAGGTGTTCGATGAAATGTCACAAAGAATATTTCAACTTCTACATGATTCTCTTGCTTCCAAAAGTCTTAAATACTTATTGAGATCATGTTTTGGCAAATAAAACGAGCGTATAAACTCTTCATGATACATTTCTCCCATTTTCCTTGAATTTTAAGCCTAAATTGTTCAATGGTTGATAAACCGTTTATTTGGCGCACTTTGATATAATTGTATGATGTTTTTATCTTCCTAACATTCTTTTTGAAGATTCCAAAGGGGGAGAAATAGGAAATTGGCTCGTTAGCTAAAAGAAGCTAATAAAAGCTCGTAATAAAAGCTATAAGCTATGGCTTCCTAAAGCCAAGTATACCTAGTCCATGGCTTGTATAATGGACTTAATTGCAAAAGATTATAGTATTTTGATAGGGGGAGCTTCGTAGCTTATGATGCTTATGTGCATCTTATAAAAGATTGATATAGCTAGCTTTTACAATATCTCTTGTTGATATGCTCATAGATAGGGGGAGCTTTGTATGAAATGTTTTTTTAACGGATAGTTCACTCGTAAAACCGGAAAATTTATTTATTTTCAAAATCGTCCTTGAGAAAATTGTTTTGGTTTGTAATCATCAAAAAAGGGGAGTTTGTTAGATAAATGTTTTTATCATGATTTTGATGATTTTGTTCAAATGAGTTTTTAAACCAAACAATGTCCCTAAATATTGTCTAAATACTTCCGATCAATTTAAAATATTTTTACTATTTTTCGGAGTATTTTTTGGAGTTTATTTTCGATAAAAAATTGGACAACACATTTGTTTCAGGCTCAACCGGTCGCCCTATAGGGCAACCCGTACCTGAGTTGAGTTTTGAAACAGAAAAAGGGACGTAGAAAATATGAGGGAGGGCGACCAGTCGACCAGGTGGTCGACCGGTACCTGGGAGTCCCTCTTTTGGTTCAGTCTTCCCTGTTTCGTATTTTTATCAACCCCAACAGGTCAACATCAAGGGCGACCAGTCGCACCCCCTCCGACTGGTCCCCCTGTGTAAAAATTGCAGAAATTCAATTTCAATCTTATCTCTGCGCGACCGGTCACACCCCTGTTTTATCAGCAAACTATCCGTTGCATTTTCAAACAGCTTTTCCCTATTTTGTGGGATTGATTTCTAACAGTTATATTGATGATTTTAAATGGTTTCTTTTGCAGCAAATCACTCTCCAAGGAGGAGCCTATGTCTGAAAATCAAATCCAAGACCTCTCCTATAAATAGAGGCTTCATTCAAGCAACAAGATACAACACTCTACACAAGCAAAGAGCAAACAAGCAAACACTTTCATATCTCTTGTTGTATTAGCCTTAGCACTTTCACTTGCACAAATTTGAGGTCTAGGCTTTCAATTCTTGATTACACTTGTACTCATATTGTATTATTCATCATTGAGTTGTAATCTTGATTTTTTGGTCATCATTCAACGGAAGACATCCTTGTGAGTATTCTTGTGGTAAGAATACACTTGGGTGATCTAGGTGATAGGTGTTTGAAGGTTTTGGTAATCTTCCAAGGTGTTGTAAGAGGGTTGTGGTAATCCTCAAGGTGGTGTAAAAGGGTTGTGGTAATCCTCAAGGTGTTGCAAGAGGGTTGTGGTAATCCTCAAGGTGTTGTATTATTAATTTTGGTAATTAATAAAATCTTTTTTTCCTTTTTGAAATCCATTCCGGATATACTTGGGTGGTAGAGGATTAGACCCTAGGTGGGTTGAACCTCTTTAAATCGAAGTGCGATATTTAGTTTCCGCATTTAGCATTTTGTCTTTGCTTGAAAGAAAAAGAGAGCAAAATCTGAAAAACCGAGATAATCTATTCACCCCTCTAGATTGTAGCCACTTGGACTAACAGATTGGTGGTCTAATCACCCTCCCACTGCGTCGAGGTATCATGCCATTACGATTAGGTATAGTGGTATTTTTCAATGATTTCCCCAACAACTCTTGTTGGTTGTGGTCTCGATCTCATCGTGAAACTCCTCGAGTACAACTTTACTTGAGGTTGGAAGTTTTTTTATAATCGTTCTCAAGAAAGATAGCATTAGTCAAAACTATTACTTTTTTTTCTTGTGGATCATAAAACAAATTTCCTCTTGTTCCTTTGGGGTATCAATGAGCAGGATATCTTACGAACATGGATGCAACTTTCCATTCTTTCCTTTCGGCCTGACAAGTGCTTGGCACCCTCATATGCGTATGGCGTAAACTAACTTTACTCCTATTCCACAACTCTAGTGGTGTCTTTTGGATTGACTTAGATGGAACTACATTCAAAATGTAAACCGTCATTTGCAAAGTATACCTCCAAAACGAATCAAGCAGTGTAGTTCATCATCTACCTAACCATATCAAGTAACGTTTGGTTTAGGAAGTTCTAATTAAAATATTTCGGCATTTAGCAGTGGTTGTTCATTTGGCTTAATTAAATAGAGTCCGTTTTTCAATATTGCACTAAAATATCACGCACATTCTTAGAAATAATAATCGAATTATCATTAAAAGATAGTGAAAATAAATGTTTATAGCAACTTTGAAACAGAAATCAATTTTTTACGAAAACTAGGAATAAAATAAACATTGTTTAAAATTAAAATCCTATCTCTAATATTAAGCCTAACTACTCCCACTGCTGTTGTCGAAACCACTGCACCATTGCCAACTCGTACTGTGAAAGACCCCTCGGCAAGCTCTTCATAAGAACTAAGTATCTGTAAAGAAGAACACATGATTAGTAGCGCCCGAATCAACTACCCGGTAGAAGAATCTTTAGCTAACAAATAACTTTCAAGAATAAGTAAATCATATTTACCTTTCTTTTTCTCCTTTAATTCGGTGAGGTACTTGGGGCAGTTCCTCTTCCAATGTCCCTCTTCTCCATAGTGGAAACACTTTCCCTTTGGTTTGGAGGAATCTTTCTTCTTGCCTTTGGAACTCTTCTTTTTCTTTTGTTTTGATTCACCCTCTTTCTCCTGGCCCTTCCTCTTCTTGGAGGAAGTTGGCTTATCCTCAGCAACATTTGCCTCCCCTTCTTTGACCTTTCCAATGGAAATGGCCTCAAAAGTTGCAATTCATTGAGTAAGCGTGTCAATGAATAAGACAATTTATTCATGACATAGTTGCTCTTGAATTGGAGGAAAGCGGTGAGAGTGATTCCAAAATCATACTCAACTTGTGTACGATCATCAATATTTGCACCATGGATCTCGAAACTTGATAAAGTAGTTGATCATGTTCAAAACATGCTCACTCTTGGATGACCTTCTTCATCTTAACATTCATAGCTATTTTCACAGCTTCATGCCTCGATTGATCGGAAGGCTGACCGAACATAGCTTGCAGAGACTCCATTATCTCATAAGCAGTCTCTGTGTGCTCGTGCTTCAATCTAAGCACGTCGTTCATGTCGGCTAATAAGTAAGCCCGAGCTTTGTTATTAGCGGCAATCCTTTTTTCATATATATCTCTCGCACACTTCGTGCGGCATTAATTGGGGGTTCAGGAGGACATTCTTCCATCAAAACAAATTTGAGGTTCTCACAAACGAGTGCAATGTTCAGTTACTTTTCCACTTAACAAAATGTCTCCAGTTAACGTAACATTCAACAGTGCAAGCATAGGACCAGGCATGATTGCTGAAAATAAAATAAAGTGACATAAATAAGCGAACGAACATCATAGAACATTCAATTTAGGAATCATAAACATGATGCATGAAAGCAATAAAGTTTATCCTACCAATTCCAAGGTAATTTAATCTCACATTTGAGAAGCCGCCGTAGGGTAGGTCAAATCAAATGACGATTAAATCGAGACCATCTAAGATTAATAAAATAAATAATCAAGACATCTCATATCTTCATTTATTAATTAATCACCTTTTAATTTAGCCAAGATACATCCAAACTATTTGATTGTATCCTTATGAGTGTTACCAATTTTTTGGATTTTAAAAATTAACTCAAAATCGCCGCCGTAGGGTAGGAAAATTAAGAGTTAAATTTTAAATTCCTATCATTTCGGAGATTAAGCCTTGATTATTTATTTAAGTGAAAGCCATCCGTAGGGGGGCGAATCTGAGCATCGCGAGGCGTCACTTAAATCTCACGTGCTTTGATCAATAATGGAGGCCACATGATTTATTGTCATGAATCCTTCTCCCACTCATTATTTTATAATAAATATTTCATAAATATTTAAGTTATAAAACATCTTATGTTTTAATAAGCCAAGTCCAATCATATTGGTCTTTTGAGTAAAATTCTCTAATTTAAAAATCTAACTTTTAGAAATTAAATCATAATTTTAATCAATTTTAAAAAAACCCCTAAATTATCAAAATAATTAAGGGAATAGGGATAAAACGAAAAAATTTCATGAAAGAACAAAGGAAACAACGCGCCAACTAAAAAAGGGACCTGCCCGAGCCCTGCCCGGGACCTGCCCGAGGTTGCCCAGGCCCTGCCCGGACTGCCCAAGGCTGTCCGGCGCCTGCCTGGGCTGCCCGAACGCGAATCCGAATAATTTTTGTTTCTAAAACATGTAATTCGAAGATTTTTTATAAAAACCGAATCCAATTTCCACAAAATTAATTCCAAACAATTATCCCAATTTTTAAAATCATATAAATACTTTTATACAAAATTTAAAAAATTATATAAAACACTTTTATACAAAATTTTAAAAAATTATATAAAACACTTTTATATCAATTTTAAAAACCATATAAAACACTTTTATATCAATTTTAAAAATTATATAAAACACTCTTATATCAATTTTTAAAAAACATATAAAACACTTTTATATCAATTTCAATCCATCTCATAGATCTATTATAACAATTAAGCAATTCAATTATCATGATACATGACATGCTTGGGAGTGGGTTCCATAAATGACATATCAATATGCATGGCATATATATCACTTATACATCACATAAATCTTAATCCGCGAAATAATAAATATGACGATTCGGATCGATACCCAATATATCAAAACATGTAAGATCAAATCCTAAACCCACTCCAAAATAAGTTTAATAACAGATCTAGTTCTTATATCAAAACCAAATGTCTCGATACCATTTGTTGGAAATTATTCGTCCGGATCTAATCAAGACCAAATAAGATCCGACTTTTCGATCTAATCGAACGAAAGCGGAAGCGTGAGATTTCAAAAATCAAGTTTTAGATATAAGAACACAAAATCATGCTTATTAAATTTATTCAAACTAAAGGAAGAAAACAAAATTTACCTCTTTCGATGATTTTCTTGTTCTTCGCTTTTTATCCGAGAATCCTTTGAATCTGCTTGTAGACACCGATTTTCCAATTCGATCCTCCCTATCAACGGCGGTGTGTGGGAACCCAAATAATAATTCTAAGTTCCTAACTTTTATTTTCCTACGATGTACTCAACTCATGAGATCGCAGGATTGGGCTAACTGGATAGAAGGGGAATTGAACTAGGTAAAAGTTAAACCACAAAAAACCAATTTGAAAAACTAAACAAGCTTATTAAAACTTGAAACTGACGTCCAATTGCAATTGATTGGTCAAACTTGCGATAAGAATGCCAAAGACTATTTGAATTTGTTTTTCCAAAAAAAACATTAGCCAATCAAATTCCTTTCAATTGTGGTAAGGCGCTGGCTCAATTTCTTTCAATAGTGAGGTGGCCGAAAAATTCTCTACGGGAATGAGATGGCAGTTGAAAACGTGAGTTTCAATTGTGAGATGTAGTCCCTTTTTATGGCTGGATTGAATCGGTTTAAAAACAACAACTTTCCTATCTATTCTAGAATTAATAATTCTAGTTAGATATAAACTCTAATTGATAATAATCCAATATAATTATCAATTTAATAATTATATTAATATCATAAATATCTTATATTTATTTAATTCCAAATACAGTTAAAACTGTAGAATATCATATATTCCCGGAATTAACTAATATTAATATATTAGCCCAAATATTTTGGAAAACTTTTTTCCATAAACCCTTAGGAACTGAAAATATTATTTCCAACCCGTTTATTCTAGGAAGGCGAACCGGGGACCATGGACCTATAATTATAAGCTCCAATAAACCGAATAAATAATTAACTCTTTAATTAATTTATTCGACTTATTAATTCCGATATTACTCCACTATAAATTCAGAATTGTACTCTTATAATTATAGAATATCTTACTCTACGAATTGAACAATCCACTGATATAATCATTACATATAGATTAATCTTCCATAGACAATTCGTAATTGAAGCTAGGTAGTATCCGTTAAACCTCTTCAATTACCTTTTATCCTCATTTACCATTAATTCACTACCGAATGGTTAATTTATAATTAGATTATAAATTAGAGATCTCAAACCATTCAGTTCCAGAATTAACAAATGAGAGAATCGTCTCTCTACTTCTCGCAAGAAGGAATGGATTCCATATCTGTGAATTTATATTCCCAGCTATTTAATTCAAATGTGAATCTAAAATGCAGGTGTTGGGAATGTCGTAGGAAAAACGTAAAGGAGCAAATTAAGAATCACATAGAAATAAACAGGAGTCTATAATCACTCAGGATTAAGATTTATCCATATATGACCATCTAGTGATTTAATTTGATTTTCCATTTCTACAACGGAATTTGTATGGAAAATTCAAATTAAATCGGTCCAAGTCCTATATGATCAAATCATATATAAATGCCCCCACTAAGATGTCTCCACATCGACTGCCCGGTCAGAATAAGGCAGTCACATTCAAAATATTTTGGGCGCATTAATGATGTTTTAATTAAAGATCCCATACTTTAATTAATTTCATCACCGACTTAATTTTAGTTTATTATCCATAATCTTAATCCTCTTATATATAACTCTTATATACTAAGATTATGGTTACAATAAATAAACTAGGGATTTTCATGATGTTCAATAAAATACATACAATATGCAAAAGAGTTCGAAAATAAATGTCGCTTTTATTAATAATAAAAAACAATTCACAATTGTTTTAAGGGCACTATCCCTAACAAATATGTCATATAATCTTAAACCATCGAGTGTAATCTAAAAGTCACATATCTGATGTAGATGCGCATGAATTTTTCATAAACTTACAATGTATTGTTTCATGATTAATCATCCGAATTAATTAATTAATGTAGTTGTAATACTGATCTGATTATAGTGTTAATGTGGTTATGCCGTTAAAGTATATCCATTTCGCAAATTGTTAATGTTGTGTCCTCAGGTTTAGATTTTCAAATATACATTATAAATTTACAATAAGGTTGCAAGTTGCAAATTCTACTTATACAAAAGAAAAGAGTAACCCATAATAAACTGACCTAACTTTGATTAATAACCTATGAGCAACCTATTTGATGGAAAGTATGCACAAGAACTTAATATTTCTAGAATTGGCCCTTTTTGATGCCTATAAGTATTAAAGAAATTCATCCTTTTTCTTCATCGAATTAAGGGTGAGTCTTTTGCTTGCTTAGTAGAAGCAATCAATATGGAACTCAACTTATGGGTTCTAGTTGTGCTAATTTCAACATTCTTTGCAACTACTAATGCTCAAATAATAAGGCCACTATGCATAGTATATCCTCCAACTTTACCTCCGTTACCTATACCTCTCCCAATATTCTGTCCATCTCCACCACCACCTCCACCTAGGTCTCCACCGCCCCCTCCATCACCACCACCACCTCCTTCACCTCCTCCACCATCACCACCACCTCCGTCTCCTCCTCCACCACCATCACCACCTCCACCTCCGTCTCCTCCTCCACCGTCACCACCACCACCTCCGTCACCTCCTCCACCATCACCACCACCTCCGTCCCCCCCTCCACCACCATCACCACCTCCACCTCCGTCTCCTCCTCCACCTCCACCTCCATCCCCTCCTCCACCACCGTCACCACCTCCACCTCCTTCTCCCCGCCGCCACCACGTCCACGTCTATGCATTGTGTACCCTCTACTTTACCTCCATTACCTATACCTCTCCCAATATTCTGCCCATCTCCACCACCACCCCCTCGTTAGTCACCACTACCTCCACCCTTGTAGATCTCCTCCACCACCCAATGTTGGATAGATCTGCATGATCACCATTATCTCTACTCCATTTCCAATATCTCACCAATAAGCAACCTAATTGCATTACCATCTTTACTAGCCTCGAAATAAAAATTGTCTCAAATATATATAATACTATAGTTTTCGCCCTTTCCTTTACATTTTCCATAATAAGACCCTTTCCTAGTAGCCATGTCAACTACTAGCTAATAAGGTTTTGTCGTCCCAAGATCCAAATGCCTCGCAACCTTCTCGAATAAACTGGCTTTGACACATGGAAATCAAATCTTAACTCCTGAAGATATCATGAGAAGCTCTAGCTTTGGATAACTATTTTCGTGGGATAAACTAGTGAATTTTAGAGGATGTTTGGCTTATGGTTGATGTACTTTTACTGTTACACAAAACAAATAAAATTTGTGCATTATCATTATTGGAAAAAAAAATGGTCACATTTTCTGTATGCTAAAGTTACATTCTCTTTTCATATCTGATATCTGTAACATGAGTTTTAAATTTGGCATTAATGTAATGTGGGTTACAAACCCATGTTAATGCAACTTAAGTTAATGAAACTCATGTTTCATACATGGTGCAATTTATTGTGTATAGAGTTACCATACAAGTGGTTACAAGATGTGAGTTATGAGTTAATTTTGATGGAAAATTAACTATAAAAGGGACACAATCCATGGTCCTCTTGTCACTTAAAGATTGAACAAATACACCATCTATTAAATTAAGGAGACAAGAGAAACCCACTGGAGAAAACGTAAAGTTTTATTTTTTAGATTAGAAAGCAATGGCTGGAGGTATGTTGATCTATTTTAGCTTCCGCATACATGTTTCTTTTGTGATGTAGAAACATGATTAAATTGTCTTTAGACTTTTATTTGGTATCAGAGCATAGTTTAACCTATGCCTTGCTTTTTCGGATATATGTTTTACTGTTAATATGTTCGAATTTTTCGATGGTAAAAAAAAAATTATGATTTCAACCGGTTTGAAATTAGATTTTTAAATGATATGTATATCTTTCAGTTTTATTTTTGGATTCATGATTTTGATGAACCAAAAAAATTTATATATAAAGAGTAGCCACAACATCTTTTATAAATAAAAATTATATATTAAGTTGATATTTAAGATCACATGTGGATTTAGACATAAATTGTGGTAATTATATGTAATATGATAAAATTTATCTGAGACGCCCACCCCTATTACTACTGCTGAAAAATATATAAATAGCAAACTCTATTTAAAATGTGTGAGTTTTTTTTTTAATCCCTGCGACATTTTAACAACAACCAAGTAAAATCATTTTAATTTTAAGATAAGGACAAGTCATGTCCACAAACAAAAGAGGTAATCAACCCTATTATTAAACACAACAGACATCCACGTGATCAAACGCATAACCCACATCATCCGGCTATTTACATTAGCGTTTTTAAAAGAGGGTACAACCCTAAACCAAAATATAATATAAGTACAAAAAGGGAAATGTGACCCATCAACATAGTCCAACAGGTCGTCATCCATGTACAGTATCCTCAATAACATGTAGAAGCTCGGCTGACCGACGATAAGCTCATGAAATCGAGCATCACCAAACTCGTCTACAATGCATGAACTACGTGAGCTAATGCCGATGAAGCAAAAATCATGCATGGCAAAGGAATAAAGCAATATACATGCGGTGCATTCCAATATATTATGCCACTTTGATTCATGTTTATGCATCAAGGTATTTTATTCAAAATCACTTTCTTTTAGTGGGCCCTTGGTCCACTGCTATGCTGCCAAAAAGAACTCAACACATAATTAATGATCTCAAGTTGTATACAGTCAGTATGTCTCACATACCCAGTAATGTCTCACATGGCCTTTGGACATCTATAATCAATCGACCCCATCCGAATGTCTCACATACCCGCAGTGATGTCTCACATGGCATCGGGCATTAATAATCAATGAGCCTCGTCCAGAATGTCTCACATACCCGGTGATGTCTCACATGGCAATTTGGACATTAATAATCAATGAGCCTCGTCCAGAATGTCTCACATACCAGTGATGTCTCACATGGCACGAGCTCAATATATCATATAAGCATGACCTCATGCCTCGATTGCACTAGCGGGTCAACAAAATATTTTATTTTCATAGAAAATCATGTCGTGCATGTCTCATCTCGACAATGCTCATATGTTTGCATGCGTGCAAATGCCAATGAATGACATGCTCAATGAAACAATAATCATCACACTCCAATATCCACCAAGCAACATATGAACATCAAGGTTTTCATAATACATCCATCAAGATACAAGAATCACATTTAGTATCAATAAGACAGGAAATACTATGTTCATGCATTGTAGTTGCAGATGGATTTTCACTTACCTTTTGCCCGTGGACAAGGTACTGAAAATTAGCTAAATCCTTTTTCCTTTTTTTTTTTCCTCTTTAGCCTTAGATATAAGATAACCTGTAAAATATAAATTGTTAACTTCTACTTTTGTTTTTCAGCTCATCCAATCTGCTATCATCAATCTTATGACACACCTTAAATCCTTAAATATCTACACATCACTTGATTACGTACTATTAATTATTTCGCATAATCTGAATCATGTTAATCTGCAATTTGAAAGATGGGTTTAGGATAAATTCATTGATTTAATTAAGAACCTCAAGATTTTCTTTTCCCATTTCCAAACTTCCTACAGAAATTTTACCAATGAATTCATCAGACGATGTTACTGATATAAAATATTATCTTCTTATAAGCTTAATCACAATAATTAACAATTCTAAACGTTTAATTAATTAGCACTATATAACCTGAAATTACAGTAAAAGGCAAAGAATTACATCTACTAGTGTGCGAGACTATCACTTGAGGACTCGAAATCTGAACACGCTAAGCATTTGGTGCTTAATCATATATGTCTGAGTGTTTGTTCCTAAAGTAAATATAAGTTTTATACTTGAACTATAACTATCTGAGTATGTATTAATCTCTGTGCGTATATACTTTCTTGGAAAATTGAAGGCGGTGGCCTGGTGTGTAACCGACATACACACACATACGTAGATATTATCTTATTATACTTATTAGTTAAGAAACAATCCTTATCCATATATATATATATATAGGGATTGGTTCAAATGAAACCAATCCCTTTAGGTTAGTCCATGAGACCAATTATAAACCCTTGATTTAAATATTTTAATGGTTGAGATCATTTTTCTTATGTTTGGAATATAAGGGTAATATTGTATTTTCATCTAAATCAGTTTTATGAAAAAAAAATCGTTACTCCCTATTTTTTAGGAAAATATAATCTTTCCTATCCCACCTACGATTTTTAGGAGGCAAAAGCCCAATTTCGATCTAAGTCGCGCCTTTTCAATTTTTTTTTGGGGTTGAAGGAGTTCGATTTTGAAGGAGTTCGTATTTTTTTCTCAGTATACTAAGTAGCGAGATGTTGTATACTAAGTATACAAATATGTTATGATAAATATACAACATTAAGTGGAATGTAAACAAGGAGTTGATACTTGAAACCCATCTTCTATTTATTCTTTTTACGATTATGCTCCTGTAGAAATTTGCGCTTTGTACTAAAAAAATGAACTTGGTGTGTTTATATATAAAAAAACAAGGAGTTGATACTTGAAATCTATATTCTATTCTTTTTCTCGACACCCATCTTTTTCTATTTCATCTTGTATACTAAGTATGCGGATGTTGTATACTAAGTATACAAATATGTTATGATAAATATACAACATTAAGTGGAATATAAACATAACGTTGTATAAAGTTTTGATATCCGAATTGTGTGTTTTTCTTATGTAGGAGTTTTGGTTAATAAAATGTCAAGCGAAGAACATGAAAGAGAGGTTGGTAGTCGCGAAGAGGAGAGTTCGGAGACAAGCCTTCAAAGAGGCTGGATTTGTTTAATTGGATAAATTGAATTGTATTATTTGTTGTATAAGTAGTTTAGTGTATTTGTTTACTTAGTAACGTGGAATTGTATTCTTGGTTAAGTGGAATTGTATCCTTAGTTATATAGGTGGTTAAGTGGTTTTGTATTTTTAGTTCGATGTAATTATAAATTTAGTTTAATATTTTTGCATACTCGATAATGTTTATAATATAGTTAGTTCGATTTAATCGTATATATAGTTAAACAATTATGTATGCTTAGTGTTGTTTTATTGTATATTTGGTTCAATGTAATTTTACATGCAATACATGTATGAGAAGCAAAACTATTCTTAAAGATAAATTAACGGGTTACATAATGCTATGACAAAATTAAGTATACAATCGTAAGTTAATAAATTATATGATCGCATTGTATTAAATATACAGAACACATAACTAAGTGTACAATTTCAATCCAATATGTATGCGATCCCATCAACTAAATAAACACGATCGCTTTGTAAAAATACAAGTTGTTTCATTTTTTAACAATACACATTATTCACATTATGATAAATCCATTTGGCATGCAATGACACTCAATTATATGAACAATTTAACTAAAATAAGTATACAACACTAAAAGGAAAAATTATATATCCCAATGTATTAAATATACAAGAAAACATCATTCCTTGTCCATTCTCGAACAAATAATTATACAAATCACATTAACTAAGTAACATGATATATTACTTTGTTCTTGAACTTCTTTGTCGTGCTCCTTCTGATGTCAAATCCGCTAATTGCTCCATACTCTTTGTAAAATTTTATACCGGTTTCCAATGTAGAGAAATGCATGCCCACTCGTGGAATCTTTTCTTGTTCTACCTCCTACGATATCCAATATTTAGTTGAGTCCGGTGAGATTTCGAGTCGTTGACGTCCATTGAAATTGTTGGTTGGTTCTACGATGTTTTACATTAAACAAGACAGAGCATTATAAAAACAAAATGGATGTATTATTTATACAATATGCAACCATATACATACATATTATTATTATTAGTAACTACGTTCATATAAACCACCATACAAAATTTTTTTTTTTGAGAGAAATTTATATCCAATCCAACTAAATGGAATTAGGGAAACTAATATAACAATCATACAAGATTATATTATAATTATACAACACTCATGACTATGTGTACAAGTTAAATATGTTAAATATACACGTAAAACAGTTAACAACATATATGCAATCTCCAGACTAGTTGTAAATATTTAAGAAATAAATATTCAAATACAAGATTTATATACTAAATATACTAACATTGTTCACTACATATACAAACTAACAAGAAATATACAATGCACAGACAATTTCAAAATTTGAAAAAATGTAAAATATGTATACAATGTTTGTACACTAAATATACATCTCATTTGTATACTAAACATACAAATTACGAACAAAAACATACAATTGGTTCGATTTTGCGTTCAGTGTTTTTTCAGTGATTCATCCTAAATTTTTTTGCAAGTATATCGTAAGATATTACCTTGGAAACATTCACAAATCGCGTTGGAGGGAAGATCTTCTGCCATTGTACAATCCCTTTGCTCTAATTGATGACAACCTCGTCAATTAACGAAATATATTGTATGTTTTTTCCGTGCTCGCAAATGTATAATGTATAATTTTTCGAGGTCTAAGAGATTGATGTCAATGATGGTAGAGAATGTCGTGGTGAGGAAGAAGGGTTGACGCGGTGGATTTCCATCGATTATGGGGCGTGATCAATTCAAGATCACGCCCCTAATTTTTAGCATTCGGTTACCATTTTTATTTCGACAGATTACTATTTTACCCCCTCCTATGTATAGTTTCTTATGTAAAGTTGTATAGATTCATTTAGATCCTGGCCGTTGATTTATGTTTTTAATGGTGTGGATTTGGTCTTATGGACTAACCTAGGGGGGTGGTCTCACATGATCCTCTCCCTATATATATATAGGGGGCGAATCAAGTGAGACCATGTCTCTAGGTGAGACACAATGGACTAATCTCAACCATCCCCCACTATTATTCAATGGGTGTGATTTAATGGATAAAAAATATATTAAAATATTAATTTAATCAACATAAGGGTAATAGGGTAAAATAACATAACAAGGTAGTTATAAGAATGGAATCAAATCTCTTTCTCTCATTCATCTCTCAAATCTCACGTCTCTCTCTCTCTCTCTCTCTCTCTCTCTCTCTCTCTCTCTCTCTCTCTCTCTCTCTTCTCTCTCTCTCTCTCTCTCTCTCTCTCTCACACACACACACACACGTCTCTCTCCATCTCTCCTCTCTTTCTCGGTTCCTCCATTAACGCAAATGGAAGAACTCGAATCGTGAAAAAAATAGGAAGAAGATGCAATTTATGTTTCAAATGAAAAAACAACGACGAAGAAGAATCGAACTCGTTTATATTCAACCTACACTTTATAAACTGATTTTATAGAGAAAAAAAATTGTGAAGAAGAAGATGATTTCTATTCCAAATGAAACAACCATGAATAAGACGATGCATCTGTGTAGACATCAATGGAGAACTCAAACCACCATTAAAATAAACTCTTAAAATCGTAATTTTCACGAATAAGACGATGCATAGATACTTATGAAATGATGTATAAATACTTATAAAATGTTGCATATATAATTATGAAACGATGCATATATCTCAGGGATATTACATATTTGAAAATATGCAACAAAAAATCTACTAAATATGCATTATCCGAAAACTATCTATGCAAAAGTAAAAAAACTAATATGTAGTACAAGATAACCAACTATGCAAGACGTCATAAACTATGCAACAAAATCAACTAACTATGCATTATCTAGAAACCATCTATGCGATGTGGAATAACTAAATATGCAAAGACATTATGTAACACCTCATTTTCATAATTTCCAAAAGCAACATCACATTTTCATAACTAAATATGCATTATATTGAACCTATTTATGCGAAAGTGTAGAATAACTAAATATGCAAAGACGTTATATTCAATTACGTATTGTTTTCGTAAAAAGATGCCAATAAAACAACTAAATATGCATTATTTGATTTCTAATTATGCAAAGAGAAGAACCCTAACTATCTTTGAAAATAAAAATATTTGGAAAGAAACATGTTCCTTAAATTCCGCCACAAAATCCGGCGAGCTTCAATCTCACCCATAAAACCCGCTGGGACCACTAATTTGACTTACAAAATTACCACCTTACCCTTAAATTGGCGGAAATCAGGTAATTAAAAAAAAAATGAATTAATCACATCCCTTCATTTTTTAAGATCAATGGGTAAGATGAGTCCACACTGTCTCACCTAGGGAGGGTGGTCTCATTTGAACCAAATCCTATATATATATTAGTCATGTCCATCTATTAGATGTGAAAATAAGAACTCCACACGTATACATACATATATATATATATATGAACTCATTTAATTACATATAATATATTAGTTATATTTATTTATTAAAACATATCACTGCTAATACATAATTTCTTAGGCATGCATGATGATGTACACGTGTGATCACATATACATCTACAAATTACAATTATTACCAATGTACATGTAATAAAATATATAACTACATAGTATTTTTAATTAATTATATATATATATATATGTGTGTGTGTCATAATGATCTTTTATACATTATTATTCTCCTCTATTTAAACTAATCACATATTATCCCACCCTAAGTACGAAAGATCTGTATTAATACAAAATGTTAAATCCCTTATATCCAATTTCTAGTCCCCTTTGTACACCAAGTTCCATAACTAATCTTGATTGTGATTTAATTAATTAGATATCTATAAAGCCTTTATCTTATAATCTACACCTAATTAATATTATAAGTTAACTTTGATATCCTCTTGCAGTTTCAAATATATCATAAATTTATTTATAATTAATTTTTAATTTTTCTATTTGACAAGAAATACTATTACAATTAAACTCCTTCTAATCATCTATTACAGACGGTTCGGAAACTTAGATTCATTATCGGATTAAGTACAGAACCAAACCACATGAAGCTATGAATTTACTTCTTATTTGTTTTTCACTTTACACAAATTTCATATTTTAAGCCAAGACACACACACCCAACCCCAAAATAAGAGAAAATATAAAATAAATGGTTAAAGAAATTTGCTTACTCAAAGATGCTTCCATGGTCCCGTAAAAATGAGAACACGCTCTGCAATTTGTGTTTGTGTGTGTTTGATTTTATCAATCTATTTAGTCTAGAATTCTCCTTATAAGGCGGTGCTACACAGGTTCAATATATTTGTATATTATTTTAGTAACTATACTTAATCATAAAGTTATCTATGTGTATGCATGCCAATACAAAGTTTGACTCGTTGCATGCATGATGTGTTCAATTACAAATATATACCAATTGCAAGTATATACTTTACATAGTTTAGCACACATGACCATGATACATTACACTCTCAGACCTATATAAATATATATTAATACACCACCACCATAATATATATATATATATATATATATATGATTACCTATACTATCATCTAATTAATTAACTAATTACATATAATACTATAAGTTATTTATATACGTGTAATTAGTATATATATATATATATAAATGTGATTTTCATGATTTTATTCATGTACAATTATGATTATCACTTACTTAAGTTGGCAATCCAATAATTAGTACTATATAAGAGTTCTATGAAATTAATTAATTTATTGGAAGTAAAATATATCGTGCAAATACCAATATCAATGCAACTAACATATTGTCAACATGTAATGTACGAATTATATTGGCCTAGTGAGCCGTGTGAGGCTCGGGTATTACATCCTCCCCTCCTTATAGAAATTTCGTCCCCGAAATTTTACTTACCGAAATAAGTAAGGATACTTAGCTCTCATCCCGTCTTCTCTTTCCCATGTAGCTTCCTCTACTGATTGATTTTCCAAAGTACTTTAACTAATGGGATTTTCTTATTTCTTAGTTTCTTTACTTCTTGTAACAATATCTTTACAGGCATCTCTTCGTAGCTCAAGTTAGCCTTTAATTCTACTGGTTCGTATTTCAAAATATGAGATGGGTTTGAAATGTATTTTCTAGACATGGATACGTGAAAAACATTATGCACTTGAGCCATTGACCCGGGGAAGCCGAGTCTATAGGGAACATCCCTAATTTTTCAGTAATATAAAATGGACCAATGTATTTAGGACTAAGCTTTCTTTTCTTTCCGTACAATATTATCTCTTTTTTTTATGACGTCTTAAGAAACACTTAGTCTCCTATAGAAAATTCTAATACTGTTATTCTCTGACTCGTATAACTTTTCTGTTGTTTTTTTTTTTAGCAGTTTCCATCCTTTTCAAATTCTTAACACAACTTCTGTCATTTCTTGCATCATATCTGGAACCAAGAGTTTCTTTTCACTAGTCCCATGCCAGTGGATTGGGGATCTACACTTTCTACCATAACACACCTCCTAGGGAGCCTTTTCCAATTGTAGCATTATAATTATTATCGTATATGAATTCCACCAGAGACACATATTTGCTCCATGGTCCTTGAAAGTCTAGAACAAAAGCTCTGAGCATATCTTCTAGAGTTTGTATGGCTCATTCAAAACGTCCATGCTCAAAATTATATTATTTCCCTTCATGTCTAATACGATCAGATCAACCTAAAGTTCTTTTCCGTCAATAAAAGTACCATATGTTCGTACAATCTAATTAGTTTATGTAAATCTCTCGAGGGAACACCTACATATAACTGACTTTATATATATTGGTATTCTACCTAGCCTTCTCACACACTTACTAAACACAAATGAATGCATGGCTCCAGAATCAATAATGCAAATGTCGAGACACTAAAGGGTAGATTGTTTACCTGTAACAATTGATGGGTTTTTCTTGGTGACAACTTTGGTCATAGTAAAAACTCTAGCGGGCACTCTCTCTTGGACTGTGGGTTTTGGTTTATTTGGGCACATATTAGCCATATGTCCCGCTTGTCCACATGAAAAACATACTCCAGTACCTCAAAGACAGGCTCCACCATGTTGTTTTCCACATCTAGGGCAAGGTGGGGGTGTTGATGTTTTACTTTGATCAGTCTTCAAACGTTTGATTGGATCTCCTTGTTCTTGTCCCTGTCGTTGTTGAAATCTTGGTTTAGAGCCCTGAAACTGAGGTAATATTTTCTTTTCATTTTCGACCCAATGTTGTCCCTGTTTTTGTGTAGACAGACGTCGGACCTCCTGTGCGTGCTTTATTTTCAGCTCAGCTTGTTCTGCAACTAGTGCTCTCTCAGCAACATGTGAATACGTGAACCTTTGTATTCTAGTCATACTTACATCCCTATAGAGCTCCGGCCTCAGACCTTCGAGGAACCTTTCCACTTTTAGTACCTCAGTACTAACCATGTGTTCAGCAAACCTCGACAGTTGTTCGAATTTGCGAATGTAATCAGCAACTGTCATACTTCCCTGCCCCAACTGTATGAACTCGTTCATCTTCATAGCGCGAATGGGAGCGGTAAAGTATTTGTTCCTAAAGAGTTGCTTAAATCTTTCCCATGTCACGGTAGCTACATTCTCGATGCTCTTCATCGTATCCCACCAGTGTCCCGCACCACCACGTAACATAAAGGAAGCACACATTACCTTTTCTTCTTCAGGAACTTTGCTATATTGGAACATATTATCCAAAGTCCTTAACCAATCTTCCGCATCTGTAGGGTCTATTGCATCCTCAAATGTTGGTGGATTTAACTTTCTGAATCTTTCCCCAACCATCTCTATTTGCTCTACTCTTTGTTGTGGTTGATTCATCTCTACTCTTTGTTGTCCAACTGTATCCCTCTGTTGAATAAGTTGTTGAATCTGTTCAGACTGTCGTTGGATAAGCTCTATAAGTCGATTTATAACATTATCCCGATCACCCATAGACATATGTGTCTCCTCTCCTTAGTTCATATCTCCACTACTACTATTAATCTCACCTCTAGTTCTCACCATATCTCCCACACTGCCTTAAAAGGAACCTTGTAACACATGGCCAATATGTATACAATTCATGAACATAAAATACATTAAGTAACCAAGCAAAACTTACTGGCATGGCTGTGCTCTACGAGTTCTGAGTTCATGTACATGGACAGTCTACAGAACCCGTAACTGGGCTCTGATACCACTCTGAGATGCCCACCCCTATTACTACTACTAAAAAATATATAAATAGCAAAACTCGGTCACAAACTCTATTTAAAATGTGTGAGTTTTTTTTTTAATCCCTGCGACATTTTAACAACAACCAAGTAAAATCATTTTAATTTTAAGAAAGGACAAGTCATGTCCACAAACAAAAGAGGTAATCAACCCTATTATTAAACACAACAGACATCCACGTGATCAAACGCATAACCCACATCACCCGGCTATTTACATTAGCATTTTTAAAAGAGGGTACAACCCTAAACCAAAATATAATATAAGTACAAAAAGGGAAATGTGACCCATCAACATAGCCTAACAGGTCGTCATCCATGTACACTGTCCTCAATAACCTGTAGAAGCTCCAACAGCCTGACCAGTAAGCTCATGAAATCCAGCATCACCAAACTCGTCTACAATGCATGAACTACGTGAGCTAATGCTTAGTAAGCAAAAATCATGCATGGCAAAGGAATAAAGCAATATACATGCGGTGCATTCCAATATATTATGCCACTGATTCATGTTTATGCATCAAGGTATTTTATTCAAAATCACTTTCTTTTAGTGGGCCCTTGGTCCACCTGCTATGCACCGGAAAGAACTCAACACATAATTAATGATCTCAAGTTGTCCAGTCTGTATGTCTCACATACCTGAAGTAATGTCTCACATGGCACTGGACATCAATAATCAATCAGCTCCGTCTGAATGTCTCACATACCCGAAGTGATGTCTCACATGGCACTGGGCATTAATAATCAATGAGCCTCGTCCGAATGTCTCACATACCCGAAGTGATGTCTCACATGGCACGAGCTCAATATATCATATAAGCATGACCTCATGCCTCGGTGCACTAGCAGTGGCCAACCAAAATATTTTATTTTCATAGAAAATCATGTCGTGCATGTCTCATCTCGACAATGCTCATATGTTTGCATGCACGTGCAAATGTCAATGAATGACATGCTCAATGAAACAATAATCATCACACTCCAATATCTACCAAGCAACATATGAACATCAAGGTTTCCATAAAACATCCATCAAGATACAAGAATCACATTTAGTATCAATAAGACAGGAAATACTATGTTCATGCATTGTAGTTGCAGATGGATTTTCACTTACCTTTTGCCCGTGGACAAGGTACTGAAAATTAGCTAAATCCTTTTTCCTTTTTTTTTCCTCTTTAGCCTTAGATATAAGATAACCTGTAAAATATAAATTGTTAACTTCTACTTTTGTTTTTCAGCTCATCCAATCTGCTATCATCAATCTTATGAAACACCTTAAATCCTTAAGTATCTACACATCACTTGATTACTTACTATTAATTATTTCGCATAATCTGAATCATGTTAATCTGCAATTTGAAAGATGGGTTTAGGATAAATTCATTGATTTAATTAAGAACCTCAAGATTTTCTTTTCCCATTTCCAAACTTCCTACAGAAATTTTACCAATGAATTCATTAGATGATGTTACTGATATAAAATATTATCTTCTTATAAGCTTAATGACAATAATTAACAATTCTAAACGTTTAATTAATTCACACTAATAACCTGAAATTACAGTAAAAGGCAAAGAATTACATCCACTAGTGTGTGAGACTATCACTTGAGGACTCGAAATCTGAAGACGCTAAGCATTTGGTGCTTAATCATATATGTCTGAGTGTTTGTTCCTAAAGTAAATATAAGTTTTATACTTGAACTATAACTATCTATGTATTAATCTCTGTGCGTATATACTTTCTTGGAAAATTGAAGGCGGTGGCCTGGTGTGTAACCGACATACACACATACGTAGATATTATGTTATTATACTTATTAGTTAAGAAACAATCCTTATCCATATATATATATATAGTATTTGGATACATATCCTATGTGAGTATGTGAGACCAAATCTGGAACGTTGACTTATTTTTTAAATGGTCTAGATTAATCAGTTTTTGTCCTTTTTTAAAGATTAATTTATTGAAGAAAATGACTTTTTGGTAAATCCAACTTTATATCAGTTATTAGGGAGAAAGTTATATTTGGTAGTGGCTTTTCACATTCCTAGAATTAAGGGAACGTGATTCTCTCTCAAATCTTCTACGCTCTCTCTCAAACTCCCTCCCTCTCGGTAATCTCTCTCCACCAGTCCTTCATTCATCATATCACATAAAAATCTGTCGCCAGTGACACCTTCTTCTCCGGCGATGGCAAGATTGCAGACAACAGCAGCGGCCACGGGAATGGTCCTTCTCTCACCACTGCTCGTTCCAACAACTTCTACGGAATCCCATGGAAATTTCTTCCGTCGACTAAGGCTCATGCAACTGACAGCCCCTCCCCGTCGGAGCCCTCCTTCCCGCACATGTCCGCTGCCATATCCTCGCGTACTGTTGTAAGGTGTTGATCCAGATGATACGGTTTGTTGGTTTTTAGGGCATCTTGAAATTTGCAAGGAGTTGAACCATCTGCAAATACGCCACTTAGGGCGTCTTGAAATTTCTTCAGAAGTAGCGGTCCGGGAACCCCCAAATTTGTTGTAAATTCCCTATTCGAGCAGGCACCAAATTTATTTCTTTCTTCTTCGTTGGTTTTTTTTATTCAAGCAGGTAATAAATTTGTTGGATATTCGTTAAAATTGCATATTGTTGTTGATAAAATTGCTTATGACTGTTATGGAAATTGCTTTTGATATTCGTCAAAATTGCACATGATTGTTGACAACAAATTTAGGTTATTATGTCAAATGGGAGGGGAGAGTGGCAATTAGTATTTCCCACTTTTCCCAGAAGTATTGGGAGATTGTTTTAATGTGGCAAAAAATTGGTTATTGTTGTCAATAAGTATGCTCACATCTGTTTTTAAATGTAGTTGGTGACTGCTTTAATGAGGCAAAAACATTGTTTATCCTTGTGATATATTATGCTTATGAATATTCAAGTATATGCGAAATACTGGGAATGGGTTTGTTTTTGATTCTTACTGTCTTTATTATTTGGAAAAACGAAGTCTGTGCAAAAAATTCAAGTATTTTGGTGATTATTTTAATGAGGCAAAAACATTGCTTATATATGTTTTATATCATGCTTATGTATATTCAGGTATGTGAAAAAAAAATACTGGGATTGGTTGTGTTTTTGTTCCTTACTGTATTTATTATTTGTGCATGCCTTAGAGGGACAAGGATAACAAAGTTGATTGCGGTATTTTCGCAATGCGCCATATGGAGACCTATATGAGAGACCTATTTATGATGCATAGAAAGTGTGCAGCTGCAATATGTCTGGATACAATGAATGAGCTGAGGGAGGCGGTATTGGGACGGGTGAAGGAGTTTGCCAAAATGAAATAAGATCAATCCGAAATGTTTTGTTGCTTTGCACTTTTTTTTGATAAAAGTATTGGTTACTGTAGTGTTTTTCAGACACGGTAAATTTGTTTGGTCTTTTGAAGTACCTTATAGTGATGTTTGAATGTTTTTTGATAATTGTTGAGTGTTAGTTCATGGTTGTTATACTTTCCTCAAAGCAGAATTCAGTTGCTTATGTAAGCAGAACTCAATTAGTCTGTATATAGAATTCAACTCTATTGTATGCAATCATTTTCATGGTATGTTATAATGTTTCTAACATTATTTCAAATATTTTTAAGCAGTGTTTGTGTTCTTTGTAAGCAGAAATCAACTGCATTGTAAGCAATATTCAAATGTTTTATCTTTTCAAGCATCTTTATACTTTTTTAGCAGTATTCAAATATTTCGTAAGCATAATTCAAACTTTTTGTAAGCAAAAGTCAATTGACTTGTAAGCACTATTTCAAATATTATAACTTATCAAGTATTGTATACTTCTAGCACTATTCAAATGTTTTTGTAAGCATGATTCAAATGCTTTGTAAGCATAATTGAATGGACTTGTAAGCATGCATCTCATGGTATGTTATACTGTTAGCAAAATTCATCCCTTCTTTTGGAGTCATATGTTCGTCACAGTCTGGTGTCCAATTCGGAGATGAATCCGTTGTTATTTTTCAATCGCTGTTGCGGAACACTTGCAATTACAAATCAAGTTTCAACAAAAAGAAATAATTAAGCAAGATTTTGAAAACACATTAGCATAATGGTAAACGAGTATAAGCAATTGTATAGTCATACATAAGCAAAGTACTGGGTCAGGACAAGCGGGGTTGTAATCAAATAATTTCAATAGATACAACCTATATATAACGATAAAACAATGACCAATTAACCTGATAGTTTATAACACCGAAAAAATGCATTTACGATCATAACATATATGTTTTTTAAAGAAAACAACGAGGGACGAAGAATTGCATTTCATGCTTTAGCAATATGTTCATAATGATAAGCATATTCATATTCATCAATAAACAATATTATGGATACGAACAAGCAACTTTCTGGGTAAATATGAAAAAAAAAACGTGGATGAGGAATTGAATTTTTCTGCATTCGAAAGTATGTTGATACTTATAAGCACATTCGTAGGCAAGTGAAAGCATAATTGTGATCACGAATAAGCAACTCACTAGATAAACATAAAAAAAAATTGGGATGATGAAGAATTGAAAATTTTCTTGACTACCAAGTAAGTTCATATTTATAAGCATATTATTTGGCACACATAAGCAATATTATAGACACGAATAAGCATATTTCTGGGTAACAATTACAAAAAAAAAATGAAATGATTGATCGAATGATTGATTTAGGAAACATTACGAATCAAATTTTAAATTGATTCAGTAAAAAATGGACAATATAAATAATTTGGAAGGCAAGAAAAAGTGTCACCTTGTTCTTCATTAGTGTTGAAGCATTCCTCATAGGTGTCATCCATTTTTTTTCTTGCTTGAACTCTGCAAATGTCGAGTTTTGCAGAGTATGGAGGAAGATTTGAGTTGCAGAAACACGGTGGAAAAGATGATATGGCACTGGCGATTTTTTCAATAACTTGATTTGGTGGATTGTGATTGCAAATTTGATGGTAACTCATCCTATTTTAGTGGGATTTACTAGATTTAGCTACCACAACTTATTATTATATGGACTGATTTACCCTCCTATTGACTTTTTTGAATAATTTATCATCATTAAGCATGATTAATCTCAGCCATTGAAATCAATATATTTGTGGCTTGGATCTGGTCCTACGTACTCATATAATAGAGAGGTCCTATATAACCCTCCCTATATATATATTACTTACTAGATGTATTAGTCATGTCCATGTATTAGATGTGAAAATAAGAACTCCACACGTATACATACATATATATATGAACTCATTTAATTACATATAATATATTAGTTATATTTATTTATTAAAACATATCACTGCTAATACATAATTTCTTAGGCATGCATGATGATGTACACATGTGATAACATATACATTTACAAATTACAATTATTACCAATGTACATGTAATAGAATATATAACTACATAGTATTTTTAATTAATTATATATATATATATATGTGTGTGTGTCATAATGATCTTTTATACATTATTATTCTCCTCTATTTAAACTAATCACATATTATCCCACCCTAAGTACGAAAGATCTGTATTAATACAAAATGTTAAATCCCTTATATCCAATTTCTAGTCCCCTTTGTACACCAAGTTCCATAACTAATCTTGATTGTGATTTAATTAATTAGATATCTATAAAGCCTTTATCTTATAATCTACACCTAATTAATATTATAAGTTAACTTTGATATCCTCTTGCAGTTTCAAATATATCATAAATTTATATATAATTAATTTTTAATTTTTCTATTTGACAAGAAATACTATTACAATTAAACTCCTTCTAATCATCTATTACAGACGGCTCGGAAACTTAGATTCATTATCGGATTAAGTACAGAACCAAACCACATGAAGCTATGAATTTACTTCTTATTTGTTTTTCACTTTACACAAATTTCATATTTTAAGCCAAGACACACACACCCAACCCCAAAATAAGAGAAAATATAAAATAAATGGTTAAAGAAATTTGCTTACTCAAAGATGCTCGCTGGTCCCGTAAAAATGAGAACACGCTCTGCAATTTGTGTTTGTGTGTGTTTGATTTTATCAATCTATTTAGTCTAGAATTCTCCTTATAAGGCGGTGCTACACAGGTTCAATATATTTGTATATTATTTTAGTAACTATACTTAATCATAAAGTTATCTACGTGTATGCATGCCAATACAAAGTTTGACTCGTTGCATGCATGATGTGTTCAATTACAAATATATACTAATTGCAAGTATATACTTTACATAGTTTAGCACACATGTCCATGATACATTACACTCCCAGACCTATATAAATATATATTAATACACCACCACCATATAATATATATATATATATATGTGATTACCTATATACTACAACATAAATGACATTAGGTAACACTAAAAAAATGTTATCTAATGGCCATAAAATGTTACTGTAGACAATAGGTAGCACTTTTATGGCGCTGCACTTGCCCGTGCTACCTATAGTCTAAGATATCATTTTTATTAGCTTTTAGTAACACTTTTTCTAAGTGTTACATTATGTTTTCTATTGGTAACACTTTGAAGCAATATTTCTAAAGTGTTACATATGAATCTTATGTAACACTTTTTATATTTGTAACACATTAAAAAAAAATACTTGTAAAGTGTTACATATTAATCTTAAGTAACACTTTTTTTGTAGCACTTCGTATAAATACTATTTTTTTGCCACCAAGTAAATTCGAACTCACGACCTGTTATGTCTGGAATTGGCAATTTTCCACTAAGCTAAGTTGATTCGTATTACAACTTTTGCTTTGTTTTATATATATACACATACACACACACACACATATATATATATATTATATGTATATATAATTTATTTTATATAATAAAGATTATATTTTATAATATATGTATTTAATTATATTATACATTGTATATATCAAATTTTATATTGTATAGTATATAGTTGGAAAATCATATTATATTATATATTAAAGGACACAACAAATTAAAAATATCAAAAATATATAAAATAAATTTACCAACTGATAAATATTCAAATAGGTAAAAATAAAAAATATATAAAAATATAAAATTAATTTACCGACAGATAAAAAAGTTCTAACAGTAAAGAAATTAAATAATAAAGAAAATAACGAAAAAATAATTTACCGACGAAAAAATAACAGTTGGGATTCGCACTTACCATTAGCCGAGTTCGCCTACAATAACAGCTTATCGGCCACGATTGGGATGGCACCCTACGAGGCATTGTATGGGCGAAAATGTAGATCCCCACTACACTGGGAGATTGATGACCAATGGACTCCGAAAGAGAAACGAAAGTCGCCCTCGATTCCAAAGGTCGACTTAGTTCAGGAGGCCATGGAGAAGGTCAAGCGGATCAAGGAGCGGATTCGCACAGCTCAGAGCCGCCAAAAGAGTTACGCGGACAAGAGAAGAAAGGATTTGGAATTTGAAATCGGTGATGAAGTATTTCTCAAACTCTCACCACGGAAAGGATTGATTAATCCCAGAAGAAAGGAGGCAAGTTGAGTCCGAGATATGTTGGACCTTACAAGATTTTACGGAGGATCGGGAAGTTAGCCTACTGCACTCGAGTTACCAAAGACCATATGCGGGAATGCACGATGTATTCCACGTTTGAGATCAAGAAGTATCAACCGGATCCCGAGCATATCATCACTCGAGATACTCCTCCTCTAATGGAAAATCTATCCTACACCGAGGCCAATCCGGATCATTGATCGCCAGATCGACGATTGCGTAAGAGAGAAATCCCGATGTTTAAAGTGGTGTGGCGAGAACCACAACCGAGACGAAGACGCAACATGGGAGATGGAAGAAGACATAAGGAATCAATATCCGAACTATTTCAAGAGAATTTGGGGACCAAATTCTTTTAAGGAGGGAGGATGTGAAGCCCCGATTTTTCCGAAGCTATTAATTGATCCTTATTGTTGTTTATACATTTGATCGACTATTTTACCGTCATTTTGACGGGTAATTAATAATAATATATACATTTTGTATTTTATTTCATTTTATTTAATTATTTGTGATCATAATCTTATTTAATTCTATCCCTCATTTATGATCACTTGATTGATCATTATTACTATTTTTGTATTTATTAGTCACCTTAGAATATTAAAGAGACTATTTATTTTGGAGACTTTTACCTTATAGAATTAAGATTTTGATTTAGATTAAGTGATCATGAGACTTACAAGTGATCAAGGAAATCACTAAATATTTTGAAGATTGATATATTTCATCTATTATCATCAAATTTGGGACACAAATAAATATATGGAATTACCATATTGCCCTCATAGTGGACGGCCATGGTGGTATTTTTGGGATAAAAATATCATCCAACTCTTGTACACCTACACCATATATTAGTCATCTTGTGTATAATTATATCATTAATTCAAACATTATACACATCATCTTATACACATCATCTTATACACCAATTCTTTATTACTATTTTTCCCAACTTATTCCATTCTTCCCAACATTCTCCTTATTCCTCTCAAATTCCAATTTGACCCACACTTTGACTTGCATTTTGTCTCCATGCAAGAGACAAATTACAAGACACAATTTGATCAAAATTTTCTCTCCCTCTCTCTCATACTACACGGCCATATGGGCTATTACACACAAAAAATTCATCTCATTTCATCTAACACATTTATCCTCTAACAAAAATCCTCCTCCTTCTCTCTAAAAACTCCCAACTTCTCTCTATTCTTCCTTTCACCTTCTTCTTCTATACTTAGAAAAAATTTCAACATTTCCTCCCTATTCTTCATAAAAATCGAACCATCATCATACAAGGTAAGAAATTTTAGCTTCAATCCATTTTTTGATATCACATTGTTCATCTCTTCCACCTTCTTAACTTAAGTTTGAATTTGGTTTGGAGGTACATTTAGAAGAACTTGAAGGTTTGAACTTGACAACATTTTGAAGAAGGACCTCAAGCTTGAAGAAGAAAATAGTAGAGAAAATTAGACTACAAGGTAAGAATTGTGTACTAGACCCCTTCTTTCCTACTCTTCCTATTTTTTTTTCAAATTTTAACACCCCTTTTCATTTTTGAGAAATAGGGGCTGACCTTAGGAGATTTTGGAGTTGAACCAAAATTTCCAATTTTGAGCTTCAACTAGTCTCCAAACATCTACTACACAAGGTAAAGTGTAGTCCTTTTCATTTCCTTATTTCCTTCTTTTTCTCCTTAATTTTTCTCTCATTTTTCTAACTCCAAATTTTGATATTTTCTTGACTTAGGGGCTGACCTAAGAAGCCTCATCCAAAAATTGTGAAATTATCCTTTTATTTCACAATTTCCAAATTTAAGGTGGGTGGAAAATTATTTTTTCAACTTTTAGGTGTTTTGATTAAATGCATGTAGAAACTTTAATCATGAGCCTTGATATATATATATATATATATATATATATATATATAATTATGTATTGCATGTCAATTTTATATATCAAATCATGAAAATTCTCAAGAGTTGCTCAAAGTTATTATTTATTGAATTTTAGGTGCATGCATGTACACTTTAATGCTTTAATTGATGAATTCTTGTATGTATTGGACATGCATGTATATGATCTTTAAAATCTATGTTTTGGATGACTTATAACCTGGAAAAGTCGAGCATAATTGATTAAATTTTAATTTTGGACTTAAAAATGCAAAAATGGAAAGTTGGTGGACTAAATTGCAAGAAATAAAAGTTTAAGGACCCCTCTGCAAATTTAGAAATTTGGGACTGTACTCAGGTTCAAAAATGATTTTTGGACATTTTAATAAAGTTTTAAGAGTTTTAAGATAAATAAAATCAACCTTTAAAAGCCCAAGGACTAGATTGTAAAATTTTGAAAGTTTAAGGGCTACTTTGCAATTTTTAAAACTGTACCAGACCTAAACTTTAAAAATTGAAATTTTTACTCTTAAGTTACTGGGAATGACACATTTTAAAAGTATTCCAAAAATCCAAGTGAATAGGGCTTGGAAAATAATTTTTCTAAAATTAAGGGACTAATGTGTAAAATATTAAACTTGAGGACCAAATGAAATTCCCAGGACTTATGCAGCCCATGCACCTGTAAATACTAACTTAACTATAACTTAATTATATTTTGGACCCAAGGTTCAAATTACGTAACAATTGGACCCCTAAAAGCCTTAAAGGCAATTATTTTAAAATGGGACAAAAATGATATTTTCAAAAGTTGAAGGACCTACACATTTTGCATTTAAAAACTGCTTTTGTCCCAATATGCTACCAACCTTAGTGACATTTTCCAATTGGAATCACATTAAAAGCCCTTCCGGTTTGTGAGTTCCGAATTTTTAAAACTTAAGGTCCGAATTGACAATTTTTACGAATTTGGGGCCAATGTGAGATTTTTATAAAGACTCGACCTCAAAACTTTAAAAACCTGAATCTCTGGACAATTTGGAGAATTTAGGAACTGACCTCATAATTTTTCAAGGTCGGGATATTTAATTATTCAATTTTTAACCCCAAAAGTGTTAGTTTTTACAAAACGGGGCTAAATTACAATTTTCCTTTTATAAAGGACCTAACTCAAATTATTTTCTCTTTTACTAAAATATCCCTAGACTCTCTGACTTGGAGATTTAATTTAAGTATTTTACTTTCCCAAAAACCCCTGACTTATCGGATCAATTTGACCGATTAATACCCGATCGCAGAGCGACTTCCTCGCCTTGCGAATTGAATCTATAACGTGACTTATGTCCCACCCAATCTTTCAAGATATCGAAGGTTTCTTATCCTTCAGATAATCATCTTCATCCAAAAACTCCACCAACGCCATAATTGCCACTCGCGTTTTTCAAAATGTTTTCCTAAACTACTTCCCTGAATCAATAATACTCGACTGCCTGGTTGACTGCCTGTAATTGTAATTACTTTCCTGCCTGAGTCAACTTGGTGTGTCGATCTCACAGTCGGAATGGATACGTCGGGGATGGAACTGGGCAGCTCGGCTGCTATTCCACTCTTCCGACCCCATCGTCCTAATCCCGCAACTGAGGGACGGAGTTTGTCCAAGGGAAGCGGGTCATAAGATCGAGGTATAATCATGATTATGACAGATCCGAGCCTCGCCACTCCACGTGGATTTTGTCTTTACCTACGGAGCGATAAGGTGCCGCTTGGACCATACTTGACCGGGAGTTACAAGGAAGAACGAAGGAATCGCTTTGTCCGATCCACACGATTCCGGAGTTATCGCCCCATTTTGGTTGGTGTTACATTTCCGCACGCAACCGCTACCGCTTTGCATTGGTTGGCGCTACAAATCCGTGCGCAAAGCATTATTTGCCTTGCATAGGATTGGCGTTACACTTCCGTACGCAATCCTACCTGTCTTGACTGATTCACATAGTGCCTGTGTGACCATGAACTGTTTTCTTGAACTGTATAAATATACTATTGTATTATTTTATCACGACGCTTGTGAACTGTGTGTGAAATCATGCATCATACTCACGCGTTTTCATATAACTGTTTTCTCACATTAACTATATTGCGCCACACTCGCACACGATCACCCCATCCACCGAGATTTTTGTCTCATCCCCACCGTTTTCTAACCTTAGATGAGGATTTCGTTGGAGATCTTTGAACCGCTTTGATTGAGACCTTGTACTACGCTTGTTGGATTTACTGCTTCTTGTTGTTGATTGGACTCTTTTCTTATGTTGTTGTCGGACTTTTGTATTTCATTCCATTCGGGTTTGTAATTGAGGGGCGTATGACCCTTTGACTTTAAGTTGCTACTTTGTTGATTTTCGGGTTGTAATTTGGATGACGGATTGTAGACTTTAAGTGGTAACTTGTATCTGTTATTTATTTCCGCTGCTATTTAGACTCTGTCTTATTGGGTTCTCATTGATATTTGTCTGGACTATTGGTTCATTTGTATTTAAGTTGTGGATTGTCGTCGTGTCCCGTTTGGGGCGTGACAATAAGAGTGGTATCAGAGCTCGGCTAGTAAGATGGAAACTTATACCGAGCTGACCCAGGATAGGACCCTCGGTCTGTGTTTTGGGTATTACCACGACTTGACTAATTAAGTGTGAAATCGATTTCAAATTGGCATAGAACCGTCTTATTGATATTTGAACTAAGTTAGAACGCATACTTTGAGATTTCATAATTATACTTGTCTTGACTTAGTTGATTCTTGACTGATTTCCCTTATTCATTCTTCCTTATTCTCTTCTTATCTTTCCTCTACCTTTGACTGATCCGCCTTAGTTTTGTTTGATCAGGATGGAGCCGACGCCGCCTACATGGTGGGATGTATTCCATGCCCGTCTTTGAGCGGGAATATTACCGGCACCGATGATTCATTGGCACCGGAAAGTGAACGCAGCGACCACGAGTTAGCCCGAGCGCCAACGGAATAGGGACCTGACTCAGCGCTTGGCGATGAGCCAAGATGAGAAGAACGAACTGACCACTCACATCAAGGACCGCGATAACACCATAAGAGCGCGGGAGGACCAATTACAGAGTATCCAGGAGCGCCTGGATAACATGCGGGAGAAAATGAAGAGGACAAGCGATGGTCGCCAGAAATGGGAGATTGACGCCCGCCTATCCCGTAGCACCGTCGATCGCTTGAGGAGACCTCATCAAGCGATGATGACTCATTGAGGACCTTACACAGCCCTAGCTCGAGAGAGACGCGCGCACTAAAGGTCGCTTTAGCGGCTAATGCTCGCCATTGCCACCGCCCGAGGCGAGCTCAGTACGATACCGAGGAGGATCCCGAGGAGGATCCATCGACATTGGAGAGCGGAGGCTGCTCCACTCGATGAGGCTCGGGATTGAGCGAGGTTGGACTTTGTGGATTGGCCCGAGGTTGAGGAGCCACCTCGGCCCGACCGGCCGATTATAGATATAGGCGGCGATGATGATGGCGATCTCACGATTAGCTAGCGATTGTCGGTTTGTACTTTTGTTGTTGTAGCCGTGTAATCCAAAGTGTTGTACCTTACATTATTGTACTAGATTCGGATGTATTTTGATTCCATGTATCGACTTAGTATTCTCATTGTTGAATTTTGGGTGTATTCAAATTTTATAGTAATGGATATGCCTTTTGCTATTTATTCAATGTCTTGTGTTTGATGTTCCGTTCCCTGCGATATCACTTGCTTTACGCGAATCATTATTGTATTCATTTACTCGCGAATCGCAACTAACGCTTCAAGATACAGAATGGAAGAAAACCGAGGACGTGGGAGACCTTGTCGCGTTCCACGAGGAGACAATGATGTACCCGGGATCGGGTACCCTCTCCGGAATTACCACCACCTCCTCCACCACTTTGCAGAGACAATCTGATCGCACAAGCCTTGCGGCAAATCGGTGTTTATGAGGCAACAGCGAGCCTCAACCCCGTGCTCCCGAACTCCGTCCGAGAGGCGAACGATCGCACATTGGAGCGATTCTGCGTTCGACCCACCAACCTTTTTGGGAGAGCCGGACGATGTGAAAGCGGAAGAATGGATAGAGAAGTCGGAAAATATCTTCAATGCTCTTCAATACTCCGACGAAGCGCGAGAGTCACACTCATTGTATTTAAATGCAGAATCGGCGGCTAGAGACGGTGGAGGGCGATTGAAAGGAGATGGGAATAGGGCCAGAGTAATCGAACATGGGGAAATTTCTTGGGCCGAGTTCAATGAACAAGATATTCCCAGTGTCGTGAAGGAAGCACGCGGGATGAATTCCATAGATTGAGGCAAGGAACCTCGATCGTGGCTCAAGATCTGAGTCAATTTCACCGATTGTCCAAGTATGCTGGGGACAATCGATCAAGAAGAGATAAGCTTTACAAGTTCACTCGAGGATTGAAATCGGAACTTGAGCTTGATTGTTGACTGTTGAATCGCAACCTACTCGCCAGCGGTAAAGCGGCTCTGCATTAGTCGGGATCGAACCATATTGGGACATTCAATGAGAATAGGCCATCGAAACGATCTTAAGAGGACAATTGTGGGACAACTATCTAAACCGCCGCTAAGTTTGAAAGGACCGATTAAACGTAAAGACAAAGGAAAGAGACCGATCGGGGAAAGCGGGTCAAGAGTGTGCGCATTGCCGAAACCGACATACTTCCGACAAATCTGTTGGCGTAAACAAGGAAGGTGTTTGCGCTGTGGTAATGTCAAAGACCAGTGCAAGATTGCCCGAAGTACGATGACCGAACCAAACAGACGCAACCACGTGCGGAAATGGCTAGGGGAATCGGGCAAGATGCCCGCCGAGCATTTGCACTAGCCGGACAGAGGCTCCGGAGGCAACAGACGTGGTTGAAGGTACGCTTCTAGTATCTAACCACTACGCTAAATTATTGTTCGACCCTGGATCAACGCATTCATTTGTTGCACCGCATTTTGTACACAAACTGCATGCATGCATGGAACATATGCATATATGCTTAGAAGTGTCAACTCCTATGGGTGCAAGTCAGATAACAGATATTATCTATAATGCATGCGAAGTTGAGATTGTTGAGATAAACTTTCCTGCCGATTTGATCTTATTACCTATATCCGAATACGACGTGATATTGGGAATGAATTGGTTATCTGCACACCATGCACAAATGGACTGCCATAACAAGTCCATTAAGCTATGTGAACGCAGAAAACCCGAAGTGGAGATTTCGGGAAGGGCACGAGTTAAGATTGCCCCAATCATTTCCGCAATGAAAGCGAGAAGGGCGATCACTAGAGGGGCTCAGGGGTACTTGGCGTTTGTAATTAACAAACCCAAGGTTGAGACACAAATCAACCAAGTACCTATAGTATCAGCATATACGGATGTATTTCCACAAGAACTCACCACTGTCCCTCCCGATAGGAAGTCGAGTTCACCATCGGTGTTTGCCGGGGACTGCCCCGATTGGTGCACACGTATAGAATGGCTCCTCTTGAGCTACAAGAGTTGAAAACGCAATTCTAAAAACCGATGGATGTGGGATTCATCCGGCCGAGTGCGTCTCCGTGGGGAGCACTTTGTCTTTGTTCAAAAGAAGGATGGCACATTAAAACTATGTATAGATTATCGTGGTCTTAATAGTGTGACCATCAAGAACAAATATCCCCTCCTGAGGATAGACGAACTATTTGATCAACTTCAAGGAGCAACGGTGTACTCGAAGTTTGATTTACAACAAGGATATTACCAACTGAAAATCCGCGAATGAGACATTTCCAAAACTTCATTTCAAACCCGATATGGACACTACGAGTTTGTAGTAATGCCTTTTGTCCGACGAATGCACCAAAGAAATTTATGGACCTCGATGCATCGAGTCTTCCAACCTTATTTGGATCAATTCGTAGTGATATTCATTGATGACATACTAGTATACTCTAAGTCTAGAGAAGAGCACGAACGTCATCTAAAAATCGTTTTAGAGACACTACGAGAGCATAAGTTGTATGCCAAATTCAACAAGTGCGAATTTTGGCTTAGTGAAGTCGCGTTCTTGGGACATATAGTATCCGACACTGGGATTGCAGTAGATCCTTCAAAGGTACAGACAAGTGGTTGAGTGGAAACAACCCGAGTCTCAGAATCGGAAATTAGAGTTTCCTAGACTAGCTGGATATTATTGAAGGTTTATCCAGGACTTCTCCAAGATAGGGACCACTCACTCGACTAACCTGCAAGCAAGTCAAGTTTGAGTGGAATGACAAATGCGAGGCGAGTTTCCAAGAGTCAAAAACGACCACTACGACTCGATCTTAGCCCTTCCAAAGGGAACCGAAAACTTTGTCGTCTCTGAAATGATGCATTAAAAGAAGGACTAGGAGCGGTGCTCATGCGGGGAAGGAAAGGTTATCGCTTATGCATCATGAAAACTCAAGCCGTATGAGGTCAATTATCCAACGCATGACTTGGAATTGGCAGCAATAGTGTTTGCATTGAAGAAATGGAGACACTATCTCTACGGAGCAACATTCACGGTTTTCACGGACCATAAGAGCTTGAAGTACCTATTCTCTCAGAAAGACCTCAATCTGAGGCAAGCGGAGATGGATGGAGTTGATTGAGGACTATCACTTTGATATTCAATACCATCCCTGGGAAAGCTAACGTCGTAGCGAGGCGCTCTAGCGAAAGGTGAGCTTAGCCGGACTTATGATTCGAGAGTGGGAATCATTAAAAGAGCCGAGCAATTGGAATCGACGAGAACCAATACTCGATTTTCATGTGCTAACATTTCGATTACACCCAATCTGGCGAATGAGATCAAAGAAGCACAAGAGAAAGATACACATCTTCAAAAACTCGAAGGAGAAGATACTTAAAGGAGAAAGATCGAATTCTCGGTACACGAAGATGGAGTTATCGGTTCCGGAATCGAGTGTGTGTACCGAGAATGACGACAAGATTAGGAATAGAATCTAGTAGAGGCACACCGCTCGAAATACACTATACATCCTGGAGGAAACAAGATGTATAAGGATTTGAAACGGAGTTATTGGTGGGTAAACATGAAGAACCAGGTAGCGAGTTCGTTGCGAGATGTTTGACTTGTCAACGAGTAAAAGCAGAACACCAACGAGCATCTGGTTTACTACAACCGTTGAGAATTCCCGAGTGGAAATGGGAACATATAACGATGGACTTAGTGACGGATCTACCAAGGACCAGAGGAGGCCATGATGCTATCCTCGGGTAGTTGTAGACCGACTCACGAAATCGCACACTTTTTACCCATCAAGAAAACGATAGCTTGCGCGAAACTTGCATGCACTTATATCCGAGAAATCATTCGACTGCATGGAGTACCAGTCGATATAGTATCCGACAGAGACCCGAGGAGGCCATCATAAATTTATTTATAATTAATTTTTAATTTTTCTATTTGACAAGAAATACTATTACAATTAAACTCCTTCTAATCATCTATTACAGATTTACTTGGAAACTTAGATTCATTATCGGATTAAGTACAGAACCAAACCACATGAAGCTATGAATTTACTTCTTATTTGTTTTTCACTTGGGATAAATATTGTTAACACCCCCAACTATACAGGTTTTTACACTTTGCCACCAGAACTTTAAAACGATACAGTTTTCAACCTGAACTTTACAAAATTTTGCACTTTGGTTAAAATTCCAAATTTACCCCTGGACTTATAAAAGTTGAATTGCAGTTTACCCTCTAAACTTTAAAGTTGTTGCACTTTGCAACCTGGACGATAAATTTCATTGCATTTTCCTTGATTACTCCCAAAGGTCTTGCGATCCTCGAAAATGGTATCAGAGCCTAGGTTTATTAAGAACTTTTAGTTAAATTTATTATAATTATGTAATTAACAATTGGTGAGGAGAAATTACTCCGAGATTATGGATCCGGACCGATGTCCGAGATGTACCCATGACATATCGTCAAATATTGACGATGTATGCACAAGAACACCTTGACCAGGTTTCATATTGGGAATACCAACATGAAGAAAAGGAGCGGCGCGAGCCGACGGGAAACCTTAAGCGCAATGCAAAATGCGAGCGAGAATATTATAAGCGATTCGGATGCTTAACTGACACTTATATGTTCACTTGATGAACCTTCAAGAAACGGTTCATGAAAATTCCCATCGAACAATGATTCCGATGGAGTACCCGAGTGGAACGAGATACTTCCCGAGACAAATCTAAGATCTCCGAAGATCTTAGAGAAATCGAGAAGACGGTGCGAGTGCATTATGGCAACCGCCATATTCATCTACCAAGACAAGTTCATCGATCGAACTGGATGGAGACGATGGTGAAATATCATAAGGAAACTCTTGAACTCCTTCATGATATTGAAACGAGTCAAGAACCTGGAGGACAGCCGAGTTAATCCGGAGGAAGGAAACGTATTGATTTTGGGACGGTACCTATTTACACCAAAAAGGGAAACCAACCGGTCATTCGAAAGATGACATATGAGGAGAAGCTCATTGCTCTAATCAAAGGAAAATCCATCAAAAATTAAAAAGATGGATATGGAAAAGATGAATCTTAAAGATCTACACGACTGGCGAGAATCCTTCGCGGGATTAGGTATTGTAGATTTAAAGATGAACGCAGTGAGAATCGCTTTGGTTACCTATGACCCACAAGGTAGACCAATTCCTCCACCACCGCCAGATTAATCCTAACGTCGAAGAAAGTGCGGGTTCACATCATGCGGCTCGGGGCGAAAGGATGCCACATCTTTGGGGACTTCACGAGGGAGTGATCCACTTTCGGGGGCGGGAGGTCGAAACCTCTTGCGGGAACCGGGCGACTACTACCTAAGGCCGAATGTTTATCGACGCCTTATGGAAGATCGCACCTCGACCCAATACATCCGTATGGGTTGATGCTAACTGGACATCCCGCATTTTAAAAATGCAGAAGAAGTTCTCATTGATGAATGGGCTTGACTATGAGAATTTCAAAGAACCCTCGATCTTACGAATGATTCATTCATTTTACTCCTTGAAATGAGTCTTGAAGGATCGGTGAAGATTGCTCAGATATGACCGATGCTAGTACGAAAAGTTCGGTCACATCGAGAATCACTTAAAGGAATTGTCGATGGTATGGCAAAACTATTCAAAATCCAATTCATCGGCACGGGTTATTTCGAGGATTAGAGGATGAAAAAGAAAGAAATATAAACAAGCCCTCTATAGCCTTGAGTTCTTGGATATTTGTCATATTGACGAATATATCAAGTTGTTCACCGAATACCGGTGGAAATCCAAGATTGAAGAAAAAGAAGTCTGCCGCAAATATTCTTTGCCAAGATCCCGAGTCCCTGGAGAGAAATGCTTATCGGGAATACAAGGGTGCAACTGGTTGAAGAAAGCGTGGCGAAAAAATGTCTTTCCTAAAGGCCAAGTTATCCGAATGGTGCTATCAAGCGACTCTGCCGCACAGAATTACAAGAGATTAAGAGGAATTAACAAAGGTTCCTCTATGTTGCGTGGATAATGATATCCCAACAATTGTGGGAGGTCAACCAAGGCGGCACAAGAAGAAGAAGGAGAGAAGTCATCCATACCGAGGAAGCAACAATAAAAAGCGAGTCTTCATGGAGACCTAGAAGGTTAGTCAAAACAAAAGCCCGAAGCTATAAATCGGGACAAAGACCAAAGACTGGCAAGCGTAAGTAGAGCCTCATCATCGGTTCTAATCAAGCAAGTACCAAATAGAAATCCGGGGAGAAGAACTTTCAGGCGTGCTCACACTAGAGCTAATGAAAGTTTCAAAGATCGTAATTCTTTGGACATGCGGAGCAAGAGGGCATATCTCAACGGATTGCCTAGACAATCAAAAACGAGGAGTCGAGGCAGTTCGAGGCCACACCAGAAATCGAAGAAGGTGTCTATTATCGATTTAATACAAGTGTATCAATTTGAGGATATTCCCTCGGATGAAAGCATCTATGAAGAAGAGATCTATTCTCGATGATGGAAGTGACTCAGCTCGGGAATCGAGTGAAGAAGAAATTCTTCACAGACAATCGGGAGGATATGTCGGGATTCCTCTCTCACACGACGATTTCTCATAAAACTCTCATGAGAATCATGAAGGAAGATCCAAAGCTTCAAGTCTATGATGGATTTACAATTGGAGCTATGGAAAAAGCATTGGATAAAATTGGGTTTCGTAACAGAAAACACCAAATTATCCACAGGGTAACAACCGGAGAATTTGCTATTCCGATGGAGTTTACCAAAGAACGATCGAGATGCGATTGGTCCCTATTAGAGAAATACAAGAGATCAAAAGCAAAGTTAAAAGAGAAGTTGCAAATACACTCTCATGGATTCATATCGGAGCCATAAGAGTAATTATTAAAGCAACATTCAAAGAAGGAATAGATTCGCCTCTTAATCTTGCTATCTTTGACAAGCGAATCTCGCATCTCAAGGATTCATGCCTTGGAGCGATTCTGAGAAATTTGTATGCGGGGAAATTGGCATTTAATGTCTATCCTAGAATTGCATACAATTTGGGAGATCGAGACTTGATGAGAGTCCTAACCCTTCATCAAGATTTCAAAAGAGTCGATTTGATGAAAGAAGGAAACAGCCTTACTCGATCACATACAAGATTTCCTATGCTCTCTCGAATACCCATCATTCCGAAGTATTCTTGAGAAAGGAATTTATTGAAGTCCCAAGAATCTTTTAGGACTTTGCCAGGGTGGTGTTACTGAAAATCATTGAATCTCCAACTATTAAGGAGATTGATATGATAATTCAGGATCAACCATCTTCAACAAAAGTCGGAGTCTCGAGTTGAGCACAGAAAGGATGTCTTTCCAGCAAAGACGAGAATGGTGAGTAGCAAATAGTTGGGAAGAAAGGAGACCAAGTACGATTCAAAGGCGCATCCCGATGTTTTTAAAACAAAGCAGGAGAGCCGAAATGCCCGAGAGGATGGCGAGAGGTTGAAGTAATATTCGACATCACTCAAAAGGATAACATTTTTCCTTGTGATGTTTTATATTATCTCCAACAACCAATCGTTGGAAGGTATCAAGGAAGCTCAAGATAGGAGAAATTGAGCTTACTATCAAAGGAGTTGCGGGAAAGGTCCCGAACAATTAATACTTTGGGAATTGAATTTCTTGAGGAACATAAACCTTGGGAAAGATTACAAGACGGAATGGAGTTCACAAGTGGCTAATAAAAGATACTGAAATCGATGACCACTAGTCCATTCTCTATATACATTTCTATTGGAATGTTATATCTTTGAATACAAGGCCGAGTATTTCGCCGCCTATATTGATTCAGTCTTAAATATGTACTTTATAGCGGATGTTTTTCCTAAAGAAATTGGAGAAAATTTACCAGCCATTGCAGGAAGAGATTTCTCTAAAAGTATTCTTATCCTTAACAGGGAATTAAACAAGCGAAAATAATGATCGGAGGAGCGGGCGTACCCATGGTACAAAGTAAAGACGCCACCAATCTATTTCCATGATACAGTGCGAGATATTTTGCTAGGAAACAATTTCCTACAAACATTCAAGCGATTCACACAAGAGAACGAGACGAGAAGACTTATTTTCACAACCTTATGTGATCATAAGATTATTGTCCAACGATTGCGGGAAGCATTTTACAGAAAAATGCCTATTAATTTTCGCAGCAAGCGTGGTGATGAAGCCAAACTTCGCAATCCAAAAATGGCGGATCGAAGAAAATTTGGTGAAGCATTGTTATCCTATAGACAATTTGGTTCAATTCAGAAGGATCAAAAGATATGGGATAACAACTTGTATTCATTCAGAGTGCAAGGTGAAGAACGAGTTACTCCAGAAGCCATTGCAGAATTATGGAGGAGTCTAATGGAGAATCCACAGAGTGACGTGACCATTGAGGAACAAATATCACTCGAGGATGTTAAGAAGAAAATCGAAAGGAATTATAATGAAGATCCTTTGGCTTGGTGGGACAAGAATGAGCTCAAAGCTTCCTTAAAGGTTAAACCAGGAAAGGAGTACGAGTTCGTAAGATTCAAACCAATCCTTATGAATCGGGAAGATCGTGAGGATATGCGAGAAGATACTTAAGGAACATCTTGACCTTAAGTTAATTTCACCAGAGTTTCTCCATACAGATCCAGGATTCTTAGTCGAAAACCATGGAGAAATCAAAAGAGGAAAGCCAAGACTTGTTATTAATTACAAAGGGATTAATAACATTTTGGAGTTCGACGATACTATATCCCAAGCAGAGAACATCCGTTAATCGTATCAAAGGTGCCAAGATATTCTCAAAGTTCGATTGCAAGTCCGGATTCTACCGCATTAAGATGGAGGAAGAAAGTAAGAAGTTTACTGACTTTCTCTACACCACAGGGGACACTATATTTGGAACGTGATGCCTATGGGATTGGCTAACGCACCCCGGATATATCAAAGAAAGATGGATAATCTTTTCAAAGATTATTTCGATTTCATGTTCGTTTATATCGACGACATTCTAATCGCATCAAAGAACATGAAGGAGCATCTCAAACATTTGGAAATATTTTGGATGTTTGTCACAAAGAAGATTAGTGCTTTCGGAAAAGAAGGCGGTAATCGCAACAAGATAGATTGAATTCCTCGGAATTGAAATCGATGAATCTGGAATTATTCTACTGAGAATCATATTGTGGAAAAATACAGGATTTCCGATACACTGAAAGACAAGAAGCGACTTGAGTTTTCTTGGAGTTGTTAATTTTTTGGGATGTTCATTAACAATCGGCATATTACAGGAAGGTGTTTAGCCCATTGTTTAAAAAAGATGCAGATTTCAAATGGGAAGATGAACATCAAGAAGAATTAAGCAACTAAAAGAAGTTTGTAAAAAGCTTCCAAAGCTTGCGATTCCCCAAGACGAGGACGAATCAGTTCTCGTACACGGATGCCGATGATTGGTGGCGGCAGTTCTTACGAAAATCACACCAAACGAAGAAATGCCATGCAGAATCTTTGCGAGTGGTTTATTCACCCCTAGTGAAGCAACTCGATGGCACATTAACGAGAAAGAATTCTTTGCAATCGGAAAAGCTTTTAAAAAATGGCCTCTATTTTTACCAAGCTAAAAAGTTTACTTTAAAAATTGATAATTCAAGTGTCAAGGCTTTTCTCGAAAAATAAAATTGAATCAAAACCGAGAAAAGGCTCGATTACTTAGATGGCAAGTCAATGTCAATATTATGATTATGATATTGTCATTATAAAATCTCATGAAAATATTCTTGCAGATTTCTTGACACGAGATGGAAGGACGCGCGTTCTTTGACGAGGTCCTTAAACGAGTAAGACATCTCGGGAAAACCTGGAGAGTCTAGAACGAGATTTTGGGGCGTTATGTCTCAATGCGAGTTGTTGGGCGACTTCAACAGTCCACCACAATCCGTTTCTAGTCAAATACGAGCATGCCGGTTCGCTCGAGGACGTTGTTCTTAGCACGCAAGGGCCTCTCTTCCAGCCGCATCTCCTACGGTGCAAAAAGGGGCCGAGAGAGTACGGGGCTCTAACACGGAGGTTATGGATTCAAGTACCATAATCACAAGTGTTGCGGTGATGCATCCCGAGGGTGTACAAATCAGAATTTAATGTTGAAGCTCCTGTCACAACCCGAGTCTTCAAGTCAACCCAACCTGGGGGTAAAGAGGGAGAGTTGAATCTTAGGCCACAGGCAGGCAAATCTAAGGTTCAAACTGACGAGAATAAGATTTCTCCTATGCGGTATATCGGCAATGGGAGAAACTAGTTACAAGACAAGGTATTAACCCGAGAAAACAATGGTTGATATCTCGAGCAAGTATCCCGAGTTTGGATGAAACCAGGAAGTCATCCAAATGAAGTACAGAATGGTATACTTTTGGAGCTTTAGCTTCAATCTATACCGTGTCACCGTGATTCCCGAGAAATTTCAAAATTACCGAAATGGATTGGGAAGCGATTTACGAGACCTGGGCCAATAATCCACATTTGGCCGGGGATATTTTAGAATGTATTTTATCGGTGCGGCTCTGAACCAAAGAAAGAAAGGCTTTAATGAAGCTTTTCATTTTATCAAGTTAAGAAGACCGGAGGGAAATGCTTTAAAATACATTAAAGCAAACTTCACCTAAGAAGGACCGATGTTAGTACGAGCATTTTCTCAAGACGAAGCTTCTACCAGACGAGCATGGGTCTTTGGGTTTGTCTAATCAAATGGACAAAGTCAAATATCCATTTAAGTTCTTCCCGCAGTCGGCGAATGGATCTTTCCTCTTGAATTCGATGATGGATCAACCACGGGGTTTGCGGAAAGAACTCTTCGAGACCAAAAGAAGAATTCTCTCGGGAAAACAAGATTCCTAAAAGCAAAGAAACTTACCGGAAATTTCTGTAACATGGCGCATGTTGGCCGTTGGGTCGACCGGATCTGTCAAGCATGCCCGAACAAAAGGAACCCGAGTTTGGGAAAGGATTCGACCTAAACCCGACCGACAAGATCATGCAAAATGAAAGGATAAGGGCCCGACTCACAAGATGCGTTATCCTCGGGGACCACGTAAACCAAATTTTTAAAAGATTCCCCAACAAACATCACATGGGCGAGTCACGCGGGAGAAAAAGAAAATCAGCTGGCGAGGAAATAATGTGGGATATGACGTAAGCAGTGACGTCATATATATCAGCAAGATTTGAAGTCCGCCTTTGGAGTCCGGACTTATCTCTATAAAATGCAGGATTTGAAGGAAGGTGAGGACATCGAACATTTTCCTTAGTTTTCTTACAATAAAATCTGAGTGAAAAATTTGTAATATTTTGAGTGTTTTAGTTTTTAAGTTTTTATGTATTTTCGTGTGCAAGCCTCATACATGAGAGGCTAAACAAATATTCTCCTCCCAAAAGGAGATTACTAATGTAATAAATTTTTTCTTTAAGTTCTTAATAAAATAAAGGCTGTTTGTTCAACATGTGTTCATAATGTACTATTGATCAATCCCCTTTGAAGAATTACTTTTACGCCTTGGAGTAGAAACGAACTAAAGGTCTTTGAACGATTTACGAAGGAGTCGGATAACTTGCGGATCATCATCTTCCCGAGGGTGAGGTTGAACAGTGAGGAGTCACATTAGTCAAAACGATCTGGGGCGATAATTTTCCGATCGGTGGCGTTGCGAACCACTTAACCCGTCTTTGTTTCGGTCAAAAGAGGTATGAATTTTAAGGGATTTATTAATTTTACGGAAGCATGTTGGGCCCGATATGGTCGTAATGGACTATTTTCATTTTCGATCTAAAGACCCAATTTGTATACGGATAAATACTTGAAATAAGATCTTGATTGAAGTATGTCTTGTTGAGTTTATAGTGAAACCCGACATGATCCATTTAAAACCTCTGAATAGAGATCGGATCTAAGTAGGTGTAACAATGCCACGAACAAAACAAGTTACAGAAAAATCGGGTTCTTATTTCTCGAAAAACCCGAAAAACAAATTGTTTAGGGAGTGAAAACTTTTTGAGTATTGTATAATGCAATATACTTATCCTTATGGAGCAATCTGTCACAAATTAGAGTTTAAAGGGATAACTAAAACTATTGTTTACAAAGAATACCTGCCTAGGGGTAAAATGGTCCTAAGGTTGCAAAAAGTAACTATTTTCATAGTTTAGGGTGCAAAGTGTTACGAATCAAAGTTTAGGTTGTGAAGTATAAAAAGGAGTAAAGTTGGGGTGACAAATAATAATTATCTCTTTTCACTTTACACAAATTTCATATTTTAAGCCAAGACACACACACCCAACCCCAAAATAAGAGAAAATATAAAATAAATGGTTAAAGAAATTTGCTTACTCAAAGATGCTTCCCTGGTCCCGTAAAAATGAGAACACGCTCTGCAATTTGTGTTTGTGTGTGTTTGATTTTATCAATCTATTTAGTCTAGAATTCTCCTTATAAGGCGGTGCTACACAGGTTCAATATATTTGTATATTATTTTAGTAACTATACTTAATCATAAAGTTATCTACGTGTATGCATGCCAATACAAAGTTTGACTCGTTGCATGCATGATGTGTTCAATTACAAATATATACTAATTGCAAGTATATACTTTACATAGTTTAGCACACACGTCCATGATACATTACACTCCCAGACCTATATAAATATATATTAATACACCACCACCATATAATATATATATATATATATATATATATATGATTACCTATACTATCATCTAATTAACTAATTACATATAATACTATAAGTTATTTATATACTTGTAATTAGTATATATATATATATAAATGTTATTTTCATGATTTTATTCATGTACAATTATGATTATCACTTACTTAAGTTGGCAATCCAATAATTAGTACTATATAAGAGTTCTATGAAATTAATTAATTTATTGGAAGTAAAATATATCGTGCAATACCAATATCAATGCAACTAACATATTGTCAACATGTAATGTACGAATTATATTGACCTAGTGAGTCGTGTGAGGCTCGGGTATTACATTATCCCACAGGAAATTTTATTGTATTTATATAATTGACCAGGAAAAAATATCAAATTAGATTTTCTAATTTACCCACAGGGATTAGAAAAGGGACATAATTTGATAGTTTCGTCATCAAGTTAAAATGAATCTAATTGAGTTAAAATTTGGCCAACAGGCAAGTTTTATGTCTCTAGATTGATATTGCAACATGATTTGCATTGGTAAAACATGTTATATGGTTTAAAAGAGCTTCAAATTTGATAATATGAGTATGTTTATGTTATATGCAGTTATTCAACCTGTTAACTTCTCTGATATGAAATTCGATGTTCCTCAGCTCAATGGGGACAATTATAAGATTTGGAAGGAGAGAATTCTTCTCCATTTAGGGTGGATGGACATTGACTATGCTATCAGGAAAGATGAACCCCCTGCTATATCTGAAAATAGCATCCCAGATGAAGTTGATCTTTATGAAAAATGGGAGCGATCTAATCGTCTCTGTGTTATGTTCATAAAGACCAAAATATCTAAAGGGATTAGGTGATTGGCATGTATTTTCCATGTATTTTGGGCTTAATTTTGGTTAGAATATGTTGATATGCATGCATTGCATGTGTGTGACGCCCACCACCATTCTACTACTGGAAAATATATAAATAGTAAAACTCGGCCACAACTCTATTTAAAACGTGTAATAATTTTTTTTCCTGTGACATTTTAACAACAAACGAGTAAAATTATTTTTAATTATAAGTTAAGGACCAACCATGTCCATAAACAAAAGAGATAACCAACTCTGTTATTAAACACAACAAACATCCACGCGGCCAAACGCATAACCCACATCACCAAGCTATTTACCTGTACATATCCACATCAGAGTTTTCGAAAGAGGGTACAACCCTAAACCAAAATATAATATAAGACCAAAAAGGGAAATGTGGCCCATCAACATAGCCCAACAGGTCGTCATCCATGTACACTGTCCTCAATAACCTGTAAAGCTCCAGCAACCTGACCAGTAAGCTCATGAAATCCAGCATCACCAAACTCGCCTACGATACATGAACTACGTGAGCTAATGCTCAGTAAGGGAAAATCCTGCATGCCAAAGAAATAAAGCAATATGCATGAGGTGCATTCCAGTATATTATGCCACTGATTCATGTTTATGCACCAAGGTATTTTATTCAAAACCACTTTCTTTTAGTGGGCCCTTGGTCCACCTGCTATGCACCGGAAAGAGCTCAACAAATAATTAATGATCTCAAGTTGTCCAGTCCGTATGTCTCACATACCCGAAGTAATGTCTCACATGGCACTGGACATCAATAATCAATCAGCCCCGTCCGAATGTCTCACATACCCGAAGTGATCTCTCACATGGCACTGGGCATTAATAATCAATGAGCCTCGTCCGAATGTTTCACATACCCGAAGTGATGTCTCACATGGCACGAGCTCAATATTTCATATAAGCATGACTCTCATGCCTCGGTGCACTAGCAGTGGCCAACCAAAACCTTTTCTTTTTATAGAAAGTCACGTCGTGCATGCCTCATCTCAAAAATGATCATATGTTATGCATGAACATGACAATGCTAATGAATGGCATGCCCAATGAAACAATAATCATCCTCCTCCAATATCCACCAAGCAACATAAGAACATCAAAGTTTCCTTAATTCACCCATCAAGACATATGAATCACATTTAATATCAATAAAGCATGAAATACTATGTTCATGCATTGTAATTGCAGATGGATTTTCACTTACCTTGCACTGAGTTTCACCTCACTTATAGGTATGCTACAATAACCCTTTGACCTAGGTGTAGAACAATCTGTCAAGAACATAGGGCATCAATTCCATTCCTAAATTAGTAAATTTAATATAACGAATCTTACGAAGACCATTAGAACTTATATAATTAGTTGACAATCAAACTTTATTATTTTGATCAAACCTAATCGAAATTGCTATGTACTTGAATTTTCACTTTATATATTTAATGTCACTCAATTGATATATATTAAGCCTTGCATTAAGTACATAGATATTTAAACACCATTAGACTTAACTGAAACTCCTAATTAGTTCATTCTCATCTAAGATATACTATAAACAATCCATATATGCTATAACCTGCATTTATCAAATTGAAATATATTTAACATACATCTTGTTATCTAGATTTCTATTATCCCATTGGTTACGCATTTAGTGTTAATATCATTATCTATTTTAATCCTTATCATTCTTTAATTATTAAGATGTAGTTTCTCAATCACACACCCACCAATTTCTTCACATCATAGACATTATTGTGTACATGTATGTGGGTGAGAAGTAAATACTTTACTCATAAATAGTTGCTCTTAATTCCATATTCAAATTATCTCTTTGGAAACCCAAATTAATTCATCAAAGATATTGAAAAGGGTGACGCTGATTACCAATTTTTAATCGTGGAGAATGTTGCCCGTCTCTGTTCCTTCCTCTTTTCTTCTTTGTGGCGTGTGTGTTGTTGAGTTATAAAAGTGTATACCTTTTTATTTCTTAAAGTTCTAAGTCGGTTTAATGGTTAATAGGATTAAAATATATATGTGCTCATCCAAAGAAAAATGAGTAAGCAAACTAGTTTCTTTCCTTGTTTATCTAGTGCACACGTGCACACACACATATCAATTATATATTTTATATTTATCCAAACTTACACAATCAAGCTAAGTTAGCTTATTAATCAACTACTACATGGTCGGCCAAGTTAGTATGAGTCACATAGTTAAAATATTATATTTATATATGTATATATGTTACATTTTTAACTTGGCATCTGATTAGTAGTCACAATAGATATGATATGTATGTGTATATATATATGTTATTTATATATATAATTAGCATATATCTCTTATATATATATATTTGTAATCATATATCTCATATATATATATATATATATATGATCAACACATAAATAATTTTTAATCATATTTTCACTATTTCCCTCATATATGCGTGTTAGTAACCTGAGCTGGTTATGTAGCTCTGTATTAAACATCATATAAAGTATTCTTATTAATTTATTCACATATCATATCACACATTGATAAATATGTCCATACCACATTTCAATTCTAGATTTACCCCGTGTCACCAAAAAAATTTCGCACCTCTAAAGTTAACAGATGTTACGTATGAGAATTCCAAATTGCAAATAAATTGTGCAGGTGCCAATTTTATGCAACTAGTGTATAAGCATGTAATTTATGAACCATAGAGGCTCGGGTATTACATCCTGACCTCCTTATAAAAATTTCGTCCCCGAAATTTTACTTATCAAAATAGATTAGGATACTTAGTCCTCATCTCGTCTTCTCGTTCCCACGTAGCCTCTTCTATTGATTGATTCATCCAAAGTACTTTAACTAATGGGATTTCTTTATTCCTGAGTTTCTTTACTTCTCGTAATAATATCTCCACATGTATCTCTTTGTAGCTCAAATCAGCCTTTAATTCGACTGGTTCGCGTTTCAAGATATTAGATGGATTTGAGATGTATTTTCTCAACATGGATACATGAAATACATCATGTATTTGAGACGTTGATGTTGGTAAGTCAAGTATGTAAGCCATATTGCCAATTCTCTTAGTAATATGAAACAGACCAATGTATCTAGGACTGAGTTTTCTTTTCTTTTGAAATCGCATTATTCCTTTCATCGGTGCCACCCATAGAAACACTTGATCTCCTACAGAAAATTCTAACATTCTTCTTCTTTGATCAGAGTAGCTTTTCTGTCGGCTTTGAGCAGTTTCCATCATCTGTAGAATTTTCACCATTGCTTCTGTCATTTCTCGAATCATGTCTGGGCCTAAAAGTTTCCCTTCACCAATCTCGTCCTAGTGTATCAGCGATCTAAACTCTCTACCGTATAGTGCTTCATAGGGAGCCATCACAATTGTAGCTTGATAGCTATTGTTATATGAGAATTCTATCAAAGGTAGATATTTACTCCATTGTCCTTGAAAGTCTAGAACACGTGTCCTGAACATATCTTCTAAAGTTTGTATCGATCGTTCGGATTGTCCGTTGGTCTGAGGGCGATAAGCAGTACTAAACGACAATCTTGTTCCCTGTGTCTTCTGTAATATCCTCCAGAAATTAGATAAGAATCTAGATTCTTTATCTGAAACAATAGATAGTGGCACACTGTGAAGTCTAACCACTTCCTGTATTTAAAGTTGTGCGTATTGATCCGTGGAATAGGTACTAAAGTCAATCTCTTATTTAGTTATTGAAAAGTTTGTTCGCATGCTTCCGTCCATTTGAAGGAGACATTCTTTCTGGTCAATTGTGTTAAAGGCGAAGTAATCTTCGAGAATCATTCCACAAATCGGCGATAGTAGCTAGCTAAACCTAGAAAACTACGTACTTCTGAAAGATTTATAGGTTGTGGCCATAATTATTGATAGCCTCGACTTTACTTGGATCAATTGAGGTTCCTGCTTCGGACACAACATGTCTCAAGAACACTACTCGATCTAACAAGAATTCACATTTCTTAAATTTAGCATATAATTGTTTTGCTTTTAGGACTCTAGTACACTTCTTAAGTTTTCAACGTGCTCCTCTTTTGTTCTGGAGTAGATCAAGATATCATCGATAAAAATAATAATAAATTTATCTAGAAAGTCTTTAAATTCCCGATTCATCAAGTCCATGAAGGCTGCTGGGATGTTAGTCAACCCAAATGGCATCAACAAGAATTTATAGTGTCCACACCTTGTGTTGAAGGTTGTCTTGGGTTCATCATCTTCATTTATTTTTAGCTGATGGTACCTGGATCGTAAGTCGATCTTCAAAACTACTGTTGCACCTTGAAGTTGATCAAACAAATCATCGATTCGAGGTAATGTGTATTTGTTCTTAATTGTAAATTTGTTTAATTCGTGGTAATCGATACACAATCTCATCGTACCATCCTTCTTTTGCACGAACTAGACTGGTGCACCCCATGGCGAGAATCTAGGTCTGATGAAACCTTTGTCTAGTAACTCATGTAATTGTGTTTTTAATTCTTTCAGTTCCAATGAAGCCATGAAATATGGAGCTTTGGAGATTGGAGATGTTCCTGGAAATAGGTCAATAACAAACTCGATCTCGCAGTCGGGTGGTAATCCGGGGAGATCATCTAGAAATACATCGGGATATTCTCTCACTATTAGAACTTCATCAAGGGTTGGTTGATGTTGTTCGTTGATGCTCATGACACTTACTAGGTATCCTTCACAGCCAGCATTCAGTAAGCATTGTGCCTTTAGTGTTGATATAATTAGAAATCTAAAGTAAGTCATGATTCCAACTAAAGTAAATGAATCTTCTCCCGTAAGTCGAAAAGTCACTGTCTTTTTCTGACAATCGATTGTAGCACCATATTTTGACAACCAATCCAAACCCAAAATGATATCATAGTCATTCATTGATAACACAATTAGATCGGCATAAAGTTCTCTATTTTCAATTGGAATAGCACAAGCTTTCAAAATTTGATTAGTCTGTTTGGAATCTCCCGAGGGAATCAGTTTATTGTAACCCACTTCAGCTACATCAGGTGTCCTACCCAGTCTCCTCACATACTCAATGGATGCAAATGAATGCGTAGCTTCCGAATCAAATAACACAAATTTTACGATGACAAGGATAATAAGTTTACCTATAACCATTAATGGGTTCGCCTTTGCGTCTATTCTTTTGATAGTAAACACTTTGGTTGGTACATGTTTTTTTGTCCTATATGATTTGAACTATTTAGGCACAGGTTAGCAAAATGTCCTAACATCCCACACGTAAAATATCTCCTGGTATTTACCAATCATCTTCTAGTATGTTGAGTCTTGCACCTAGGGCGAAAAAAGTAGTGTTATAGGTGCCTTACTTTGATCAGCTCTTTGGCGCTTAACTTATTCCCATTGTTGTTGTCCTTGACGTGGTTGAAAGTTAGGTTTCTGCTGCTGAACTTAGAAAACTCTCTTCTTTTGGGATCATGTTGTACTGGAACATATTCTCTAATGTTTGCAACTAATCTTTAGCTGCTGTGGAATATGTTGTATCGTCAAATATTGGTGGATTTAGCTTTTGGAACATTTCCTCACTATCTCGACTTGACCTATCCTTTGGCGTGGTCTTTTCATTTCCACTGTTTGTTTTCCAGCTATATCCCTTTAATGAATGACGAGTTGTATTTGTTCATATTGTCGCTTAATGAGTTTTGTAAGTCTATTAGCGACATTATCTCGATCACTAGTTAGAATAGGTATCTCCCCTTCTTGGTTTCTATCGCAACTACTACTCTCACCTCTAGTTCTCACCATAGCTGGAAACTATCTTAGGGAAATCTAATAACATACAACCAATATAATTTCATATAATTTCATGAAACATAAAATGCATCAGACAATAAAGTAAAACTTACTGGCATGGCTGTGCTCCACAAGTTTGAGTTCATGTACATGGATAGTCTACAGAAGCTGTAGCCGAGCTCTGATACCACTTTGTGATGCCCACCACCATTCTACTACTGGAAAATATATAAATAGTAAAACTCGCCATAAACTCTATTTAAAACGTGTAATAATTTTTTTTCCTATGACATTTTAACAACAAACGAGTAAAATTATTTTTAATTATAAGTTAAGGACCAACCATGTCCATAAACAAAAGAGATAACCAACCCTGTTATTAAACACAACAAACATCCACGCGGCCAAACGCATAACCCACATCACCAAGCTATTTACCTATACATATCTACATCAGAGTTTTCGAAAGAGGGTACAACCCTAAACTAAAATATAATATAAGACCAAAAAGGGAAATGTGGCCCATCAACATAGCCCAACAGGTCGTCATCCATGTACACTCGTCTCAATAACCTTTGTGAAGCTCCAATGACACGACCAAATGGCTCATGAAATCCAAAGATCACCAAACTCGCCTACAATGCATGAACTACGTGAGCTAATGCTCAGTAAGGGAAAATCGTGCATGCCAAAGGAATAAAGCAATATGCATCAGGTGCATTCCAGTATAATATGCCACTGATTCATGTTTATGCACCAAGGTATTTTATTCAAAACCACTTTCTTTTAGTGGGCCCTTGGTCCATCTGCTATGCACCGGAAAGAGCTCAACAAATAATTAATGATCTCAAGTTGTCCGGTCCGTATGTCTCACATACCCGAAGTAATGTCTCACATGACACTGGACATCAATAATCAATCGCCCCAAATGTCTCACATACCCGGTGATGTCTCATGACATCAAGGGCATTAATAATCAATGAGCCTCGTCAAATGTTTCACATACCCGAAGTGATGTCTCACATGGCACGAGCTCAATATTTCATATAGGCATGACTCTCATGCCTCGGTGCACTAGCAGTGGCCAACTAAAACTTTTTCTTTTTATAGAAAGTCACGTCGTGCATGCCTCATCTCAATAATGATCATATGTTATGCATGCACATGACAATGCTAATGAATGGCATGCCCAATGAAACAATAATCATCATCCTCCAATATCCACCAAGCAACATAAGAACATCAAAGTTTCCATAATTCATCCATCAAGACATATGAATCACATTTAATATCAATAAAGCATGAAATACTATGTTCATGCATTGTAATTGCAGATGGATTTTCACTTACCTTGCACTGAGTTTCACCTCACTTATAAGTATGCTACAATAACCCTTTGACCTAGGTGTAGAACAATCTGTCAAGAACATAGGGCATCAATTTGATTCCTAAATTAGTAAATTTAATATAACGAATCTTACGAAGACCATTAGAACTTATATAATTAGTTGACAATCAAACTTTATTATTTTGATCAAACCTAATCGAAATTGTTATGTACTTGAATTTTCACTTTATATATTTAATGTCACTCAATTGATATATATTAAGCCTTGCATTAACTACATAGATATTTAAACACCATTAGACTTAACTGAAACTCCTAATTAGTTCATTCTCATCTAAGATATACTATAAACAATCCATATATGCTATAACCTGCATTTATCAAATTGAAATATATTTAACATACATCTTGTTATCTAGATTTTTATTGTCCTATTGGTTACGCATTTAGTGTTAATATCGTTATCTATTTTAATCCTTATCATTCTTTAGTTATAAAGATGTAGTTTCTCAATCACACACCCACCAATTTCTTCACATCATAGACATTATTGTGTACATGTATGTGGGTGAGAAGTAAACACTTTACTCATAAATAGTTGCTCTTAATTCCATATTCAAATTATCACTTTGGAAACCCAAATTAATTCATCAAAGATATTGAAAAGGGTGAAGCTGATTACCAATTTTTAATCGTGGAGAATGTTGCCCGTCTCTGTTCCTTCCTCTTTTCTTCTTTGTGGCGTGTGTGTGTTGTTGAGTTATACCTTTTTATTTCTTAAAGTTTTAAGTCGGTTTAATGGTTAATAGGATTAAAATATATATGTGCTCATCCAAAGAAAAATGAGTAAGCAAAATAGTTTCTTTCCTTGTTTATCTAGTGCACACGTGCACACACACACATATCAATTATATATTCTATATTTATCCAAACTTACACAATCAAGCTAAGTTAGCTTATTAATCAACTACTACATGGTCGGCCAAGTTAGTATGAGTCACATAGTTAAAATATTATATTTATATATGTATATATGTTACATTTTTAACTTGGCATCTGATTAGTAGTCACAATAGATATGATATGTATGTGTATATATATGTTATTTATATATATAATTAGCATATATCTCTTATATATATATATTTGTAATCATATATCTTATATATATATATATGATCAACACATAAATAATTTTTAATCATATTTTCACTATTTCCCTCATATAGGCGTGTTAGTAACCCGAGCTGGTTATCTAGCTCTGTATTAAACATCATATAAATTATTCTTATTAATTTATTCACATATCATATCACACATTGATAAATATGTCCATACCACATTTCAATTCTAGATTTACCCCGTGTCACCAAAAGAATCTCGCACCTCTAAAGTTAACAGATGTTACGTATGAGAATTCCAAATTGTAAATAAATTGTGCAGGTGCCAATTTTATGCAACTAGTGTATAAACATGTAATTTATGAACCATATTGGCCAGGTGAGTAGTGAGAGGCTCGGGTATTACATCCTCCCCTCCTTATAAAAATTTCGTCCCCGAAATTTTATTTATCAAAATAGATTAGGATACTTAGTCCTCATCTCGTCTTCTCGTTCCCACGTAGCCTCTTCTATTGATTGATTCCTCCAAAGTACTTTAACTAATGGGATTTCTTTGTTCCTGAGTTTCTTTACTTCTCGTAACAATGTCTCCACATGTATCTCTTTGTAGCTCAAATCAGCCTTTGATTCGACTAGTTCACGTTTCAAGATATTAGATGGATTTGAGATGTATTTTCTCAACATGGATACATGAAATACATCATGTATTTGAGACGTTGATGTTGGTAAGTCAAGTATGTAAGTCATATCGCCAATTCTCTTAGTAATATGAAACAGACCAATGTATCTAGGACTGAGTTTTTCTTTCTTTTGAAATCACATTATTCCTTTCATCGGTGCCACCCAAAGAAACACTTGATCTCCTACAGAAAACTTGAATAAAGTATAATTTTAGTGACGTTATTTTAATATCGTCTCAAATAAAGTATAATTTTCCAACATCCCTGGGGTTTTTATTGTGACAAAAACTTGAAGATTAATGACATTTTTATATGTCTGAAAAAGGTTATTGATTTAGGACGCACCTTAAATCGTCTCAAATAGAGTCATTTTAGTGACGTTATTTTAATATCGTCTCAAATAAAGTATAATTTTCCAACATCCATGAGGTTTTTTATTGTGACGAAAAATTGAAGATTAACGACGATTTTATATATTTGAAAAAGGTTATTGATTTAGGACAGATAAAATTCGTCTGTAAAGGTCTAAAATATGATGTCTTTAATATTTTTATTAATTTTTGAAGCCAACATAGCATTTTATTTTCTTGTGATATTTTAGAAAAATCTCAAAAGGTACTTTTTAAAACAAATATATAATTTTCTAAAAATATATGTAAATATAATAATAATCTTTCTTAAATTTAAGTTTTTCTTTAATACAAAATAAATATTTTAACAATTAAAAAAGGCTTTATATAATACTGCAAAAATAAATAAATTAAAAAATCGAACTATTGGTGACGTTTATCTTACATCGTCACTATATATTTCAATTAGGGACGTTTATATGCACGTCACTGAAAAATTCCATAACCCGCGCGTCTTTACTATTTTCATTCGCGCCACTCTTTTCCTCTTTTTTTTTCCCCACAAAACCCTGCCCCCGTCTCATCACTCTCAACTCACGGTTTCTGTCTCTCCCCACGTCTCAAAGCAAAACAAAACAGATCACAATTCTTTCTCTAATTCCACGCTGAAAATTCTCAAATCCACCGTGACGAGCTTTCGACATATCTAAGGTTTGTCTCTCTGCCTTCAAATTCAATTTGGGGCTTTAATTTTTTTCCAATTTTTGTGATAAATAAGTGTAGAATGATTAAGAAATAGAAGTAAGAAACACGAATCTAGTGTTGTTTAACAATATGGAACATGAGGGAATTTTCTGGAAATACAGAGTGCATGTGTGTATTTCTGTTGAGCTTTTTGGAATTTTCAACTCACGGTTTTCTGGTGGAGATTTTGTTGGTGGTGCTTTTTTTTGTTCTTTTATAAGAAACGGCATGCGATATTTATTTGATTTTGAATTGCTTGTGCAAATTTTTTTGATTTGTAGGCTCCTAGTTCATTTTTGTTTGTGGCTGCATCATTTCAGAGTCTTTGATTAGGTTTTGCAATTTGAGTGTGTTGGTATTTTGTTCTTTATCCAGTTGGTACTCACTTTTTTGTGTTGTTTAATTTCTCATTCTTGATTATATGATGTCTGGTAAGATATGGATTAGTTATAGTTATAGTTTGGATAGACTTGTTTTAAAATTTGCACCAAATCCTGAGTCTTGCAGTACATATGTAACTGCCTTGAGCTTCAGGTTTGGATAGTTATACTCTTGTTTTTTTTGTCATTACAAATTAATACAATGAGCGTTGCACGCGGGTTACATAGTATGTCATATTAATAAAATTTTGAATTAAATCACTGTATATAATATGGGAGACTTTTATCACAAAATTTATGAACATGATTTTATGTTCTATGATTGGAGTGATTTAATGAATTCCAGGAGTATTGATTGGCAATTTGGCGATTTTTGGCCGATTTATTCCGACTAGACCGCCTAGCCCGATTTTTGCCGATTTTTTGGCTGCCTAGGCCGCCTAGGCCGCCTAGGCCGATTTTTGCCCGGGCCAATTTTTTTGCCGATTTGTGGAAAATCGGATCGGCCTAGGGGCGCCTAGCGCCTAGGCCGATTTTTACAACACTGGTTTCTTGACTCTGTTCCTTTTTATTCATGTTTTTAAAAAAAATCTTCTTTCTGGACCTGCACTACGCAATTAGATATATTTTCTCAGTTAAACTAGTCAATAATATCTATATATATAAGGAGATACTATACACTGGCAAAGTCTTTTGTTATTGTTCGACATGAACTGGTATGAATTCTAATTACTTCGTGTTTTTTTCCAAAGTCATAATTATTGAATATGCAACATGTATAACAGAATCAAAAACTAGGAAATGACCAAGGTTGTGATAGAATCACTTTTTATAAGCACACTCATTGCAGTGAAGCTACTGAAAAATGGACATCCCCTGAGGCAGATGAAAACTATGTAAGATAAATATCACTTATTAGATAGCTTATAACTTATTTCATTATTCTTGATCTACTATGGTGACTTGTTTCTTAACTTTGTAGAAACGTATGATAGAATTGTCGGCCAAATCAACTGAGGAGGGTAATCCACTAACTCCTGATGAAGTATGTGACATTGTATTGGGAACTAGATCAGGTTGCATTAAAGGATTGGGGTATGGTCCTAAACCTGCTCGGTTAATGCCAGCTAGTAGTTCATTAATCAAATAACTCCAAGAACAACTAAAGCAATCGAAAGCTGAAAATGACAAATTGAAGGAGAAATTAGACAATGAGATTAAGAATGGACATAGAAGGGAGAAAACGTTGTCAAAGCATGAGCAACTATTTCGCCAGCTTCTTGGTTCGAAGTATGATGATGAGATAGCGACTGAGGGTGAAGAGTATGTTTAAGGAGAACTCGCACTATTCTGATTTCTTGTTATTTTAGTATCAAGTTTTATATATATGTTTCTTGTATTGAAGGGATGATATGGATGCTTGATCATTTGCCTCACAAAATCAGTGATTGATGACATCTTGTTTTGGTAACAGGTGAGTTACACTTTTTTATTTCACAAACACCATCTCGTATGCTCTTTCTAATTAACTCACATCTAGAAAGCTTCTAAAATTTTATTTGTTAAATGAACTAAAAAAAGCATACAGATTATTCATATGCTTATTTAGTTTTTGGATTGTGTAAGTAAGCCTTTGATTGTTTTGATCTGAAGATTGAAGATCGAACACCCAGACTGTGATAAAACTATGAATGTTGTGAGTAGAATAGTTAAGTTGTTGCCAATCTTCTGTTAATTGATTGTTGTCAGATTGGTTCTGGTTAAGGAGAGAAACATTAATTAACCAAGGATAAGTCCATGAGAAACTAAATGAGACAATTTATAGATTTGATCTAATGCTTGTTTTTTTTTTGGGGGGGTGGGTTTATTTTACTACTTGCTTTTCAGGAAAACCTAGAAACAATTCATTGGGCTCTAATTCTTGCATGTCCAGAGCTATAAATAATGAGTTTTCTAGTCATTAGTTTGGTTTTAGTTAAAGAATCTTGTTCGAGTGTACAACTTGAATGACCTTGTGAAGAAATGGATCAAATGATAAGAATACTATTAGCCACCATAAAATTCAATAATGGAGATAATAGTTGGATCTAGTAAAGAATTATTATTTTTATGGTGCAAGTAAAGGATTATTCAATTGGGTATGATTGAATGAGGATATTGCATGGTGCACATGTATATATATTGATGGTAATATTTCTCAGAATGATTTTTGTATATAAAGCATCTTACCTTGAACCCTTTTTGATGTACATAAAGCATCAATGTTTTCCCATATACATGCAGTTCCAGGATCATAAATCAATTAATCATTTCAGCAATTACCTTGAACCCTATTTGATGTACAATTTGATTTTATGCACTTTCAGTTGTTTGTCTTTGAAATTACAGGAAGAAAACTATATGAATAGAGCCATGACAACCGTCAATGAGCTGATGGAGAGACAGAAGCTACAACTAATGCAACTCATCAGCCTTCTTAAGAAGATTGAAGCTCTTTTTTTGTCTTCTAGGTGACAAGTATGAATGTTTTGACAAGCATGAGCCTTGATAGACTCTGTTTAGTTGTCTTATATTTTGTCTTGTAGAAACAATGTTATTTTATTTTGAAGTACGATTACAAGTGAGATGCTATTAATTTCAATGAATGAAACTTTATTTTTTTTAATGAATTTATATTGATGTTTATGTCTTATTCTTAGGGCATTTTGTTTCGCACTTTGTTACAAAGTTTACTATACAACTAGAGGATACGGTGGGTCCGAAAAAAAGAAGTTCTTTAGGGACGAAATAAACGTCCTTGAACCAATGCCAAATATATGGACAAATATGAAATCGTCACTAAAGAATGGTTTTAGAGACGAAAATAATCGTCTCTATACTAGTTAAATTTAAAGAAACTAAAAATGTCGCTAAAACGTTATTTAGGGACGAAAAAAAATGTCTCAGAAAGTTATTCAGTTAGGATTACTATCTTTTGGGACCAATGACAAGACGTCCCTAATTATCTATTTAGAGACGAAAATGTTCGTCGCAACATGTAAGATAGGGCCAACTGGAGGATAATACGTGACGTTTTTATGTCGTCTCAAAAGCCAAACCTTTAGAGACGTTATTCTGATTTCATCTCTAATGACTTTTAGCGACTGGGATATTGCGACGTCTCTTGTGACATTTTATATTCGTCTCAAATATGTATTTGCGACGTTTTGGGGACTTTTAGTGATGATTTCGTTTCGTCCCAAATTCCCAATTTTCTTGTAGTGGGGATATTAACTGAAACCATAACCCAGGAATCCATTCATTCATACTTGATCTTTTAATCCACTCTTTACTTTGTTTCTTTTAGGATAATTTCTGCTTTAGTGTTAATAAAACCAATCCATCTCAAATTAGATAGTCTAGATAAAAATAAGGCTATTATAATCCAGTAATTAGTGCATTAGTTTATTAGTCCCTGTGGATTCGACCTTGCTAACCCTATTCTATAAACTGCACCGTACACTTGCGGTGAAGCTAAAAAATAAGGCGAACAAGTTTTTGGCGCCGTTGCCGGGGACTAATTAAATTTTTAGTACTAATATTGCGATAAATAGAATTATTTTTAATTTAGACATTTTTTCTTTCTTTTTATTTTTGTTGTTTAATTTTACTTCTACTAGGTTTGACTTGTTTTCTTTAGTTGGTTCAGGTAGTGCATGAACACTCGCTCGAAGTAAGGAGAATTAGCACCGTTCATACCGGAGGTTGAGGCTTTTGCTAGGCGAAATAGTGCGGCTACTAAACAGGCAGAAAGACAGCAAGAACAGACCATGGCAGACATAGAAGGTAACAACGGAGGCAATAACGGGGTCGATAACGAAGGTAACAACCAGGCCAGAAGGGTCAATGTCGAGTTACCAATACTAGAGGTTCCGGTGGCTCCGGAAGTCCAGCAGCAAGTGATTCGCGATTACTTTCACCCATAGACCAATCGCAACTATGGTGGAATTGCCAATGTCCCAATCAATGCTAATAACTTTGAGCTGAAGCCAACACTGTTCTCGATGGTGCAGCAGAATCAGTTTGGGGGTTTCCCGTCTGAGGATCCCAACTCTCATCTTGCAAACTTCATACAGATTTGCGATACTATCAAGATGAATGGGGTGACTGATCATGATATACGTCTTCGCCTATTCCCTTTCTTTTTAAGGGATAAGGCTAGGAAATGGCTAGGCACCCTAACTCAGGGGAGTGTGAACAACTGGGATGAGCTGAGTCAGAGGTTTTTGTTTAAATACTTCCCACCAAGCAAGACACTCCAGCTCAAAAGTGAGATCACTCAGTTCAGGCAGTTTGACTCTGAGCCTTTGTATGAGGCCTGGGAGAGATTCCGGGATTTGTTGAGGAGGTGCCCACAGCACGGATTTCCTGAAGATCAACAGCTCTGCTTCTTTTACAATGGGTTGATGGGGCAGACTAGATCGTTTGTGGATGCTGCAGCAGGGGGCGCTCTACTTGCAAGGTTTTTGGAGGATGCATTCAACTTGTTGGAGGAGATGGCCATGAATAGCTATCAGTGGCCCTCCGAGAGGACTAATGTGAAAAGGGTAGCCGAAGTGTCTGATTCGAACCCAATTAAAGAGTTAACAGCCTAGATGGCCGTATTGACAAACCAATTGAGCGCTTTGACAAAGGCAAACGAGGAAAACGCGGGTGCAAGTAATGGGGGAGTTCCTCTAGATCTGAAAGAGGAAGCAAATTATGTTAATAACCGAAATTTCAACAATTTCCGGAATAATCAAGCTCCTACCCATTACCATCCGGGTTTGAGGAACCACGAGAACTTCTCCTACGCAAACACGAAGAACATGATGCAACCACCACCGGGATTTAATGTGACAAACGGTGTCATTACTGCGGAGCCAAAGCCATCTTTAGAGGACATTCTCGCCTCATTCATGAGTGAGACGAGGAACAGATTTACTAAGGATGTGGCGAATATGGATAAAATTGAAAACCATAGTGTAACGCCATTCATCTGAGGAGTGGTACGGAAAACGAGGGCCAAAAATACAAGAAATTACTGAACAGACGCAAGGGAGGACGCCCCGTGCGTCACCGCCGGCAAAGACGTGTGCCACTGCATGCACAAAGCACATGCAAGTCTTTGCCGAGACGCGAAATAGAAGCAAAGGGCGATGTTGAGGCTGAGGAAGGAGTTGAGGACAATGTCACTGAACAAAAAGGGGCTGAGAAACTTAAATCTTTCTCTAACTCTGATCTTTCAAATTTTTCTATACCACTTCCTTTCCCTCAACGTTTTAAAAAGAAAAATTTAGATTCCCAATTTGCTAAATTCTTAGACATCTTTAAGAAACGCATATTAACATACTGCTTATGCATACACACATTGGAGCAGATGCCCAATTATGCGAAGTTTTTGAAGGAAGTGATGTCCAAGAAGAAAAAGTTGGCAAAATTCGAGACAGTCAATTTGACCGAGGAGTGCAGCGCGATCATTCAAAGGAAACTACCACATAAGCTCAAAGATCCGGGGAGTTTCACTATCCCTTGTGCTTTTTGGTGGTGTAGTATTTAATAAAGCACTTTGTGATCTAGGAGCAAGTATTAATTTAATGCCCTTATCCATTTTCGAAAAACTTGGATTAGGAGAGGTGAAGCCGCTCTACGGTCACCTTACAAAATAGTGATAGATCACTCACATATCCCAAGGGAATCGTGGAGGATGTGCTCGTGAATGTAGACAAGTTTATATTCCCTGTGGACTTTTTAGTGCTTGACATGGAGGAAGATCGAGACGTCCCTCTGATTTTCGGCGTCCATTCCTAGCCACTGCACGCGCATTGATAGATGTACAAAAAGGAGAGCTCACATTACGAGTTAATGATGAGCAAGTGTTGTTCTCCATCTATAAGGTTGGGAACCATCATGATAACAGTGAGAGTTGTAAATCAATATCTGTCGTCGATTTAAGTGCTATTATTTTTAATCCGAGTCATTGTGTGTGTGCTATAGATCATGTACATGACGTACTAAATTGTGAGAAAGCAAAGCACACGATTAGGACCAGCAGCTCGGAAGCACGCGAGTACTGCCGCTCGAACGATGCAAACGAGAAGAAACATGGCATTTAACCGATGGGTGACTTCTACGCTAAAGGCATTCAAAGGAGGTTCGAATCTATGCGAGTTGAATTGGCAAGGAGAAGAACATGAAGAAATGACTCGCATCACTTTGCTGGAATCGTGATCGAGGAAAATAGGCGTCAAGCTTTAGACGTTAAATTTAGCGATTGTTGGGATACAACCCAACGGTTTGCTGTTTTATTTCTTCCCATGTTTTCTTGGTTTGTTTTCCCTTTTCTAAGTTAGGATTTATTTGCTTTCATAGGTTAGGATTTTTTCTTGTTTTTCTGATAAAAAAAATGGAAAATTCGAGCTAAAGTACAATGCCCAGCACGGCCCGTGCGGGCACCAGCCCAAAGAATGAAAACTTCGGCACCCAGCACGGGCAGCCCGTGCGCCAGGCGCACGGCCTGTGCGGTGCCCAGATTTTTGGCTTGAATGTTCGGCCCCTAGCACGGGCCGCCCGTGCCATAGAGCATAGCCGTGCTCCCGTCTGCTGAGACAGACTTAAGACGGGCGGAGGCCAATTTATTTTCACAAAACACTTCCCTCTCTCGCGCGGACATACACAAGATTGAAGCCCTCTCGATTTATTCGCAAATTTCACCTAGATTATCCCCACAAATCACTTCCCACACTACTCTCACAAGATTTACACTTTTAAAATTGCTTAGAAAAGAAGACTTGAGTAGAAAAGCACCTAGGGTTTCAAACTTCAACTCTTTTCGAATTCTCGGGATTTAAGGTATGAATTGCACTTTTTATTTCGAATTTCTTGATGATTATGAATTAGAGATGTTATATGGTGCATGTTTGATACTTTTGCCATGAATTTGATTGAATTTTTCTATTGGGCATTTTATCGAACACCTCGTGGGTTGTTGAATTAGGATGTTTTTGATTGATTTCTTGATGAATTATACATGAGCTCGATTGTTTAGGGTGTTAGTGACTAAGATTCTCTGCAATTATATTGTTTGTTGGGTTTGGAAGCTTAGTTGTGGATTAAATTGTAGAGATGAGACACTATGCCTTATATGGATTGTTGTATGTAATTCACCGTTTTCTTTTACTTGGCATGTACGTATTCTCACGATTGTTTTGTCAGGTACTCATTCGAACAAATGGCTGAACCAAGGAACCGACTGAATAGAGGCAGACGAGGATAGGGGGCCGCCGCCGCACTTGCGCCACCACACCCGGACAGCCCCGAGGCTTACGGGCTCACATTGATAGAAAATGACGAACTTGACAGGTGGAACCGGCTGGTCACTTGTTCGTTCACATCCACACGATATGCCGACGATGAGTGTACCCGAGCTCTCGGAATACATGAGGAGGTTTAGCAAATGTTTGAACGAGTGGGATGGACCGCCTTCATGCAAGGGCGGTGGCCGACATTCAAGACACTCCCGCTTGAGTTCCTAAGCTCCGTGGAGGTTACGGAGACGCGAGTCATAAGTGAACCTCAGAAAATCCGGTTTAGATTGGGCAACGTGTGGAGGCACGTCACTATCGCTGAACTTAACCAGATTTTTGGGGTACCATCAGACGCCCCGTACCAGACCGCTGCAAATTATAGCTCGCATGAATTCTGGAGATTGTTGACTGAAACCCCAGAAACCAGCCTGATGCAATACGCGGCACGCACATCCAAGGCCGCAACCTTGTATTCCGCTACATCCATAAAGTGATGGCCCATTTAGTGTACGCTCGGCACAACAACGGGGGTATGCAAGCTCGTGAGCTATATCTCCTTTGGTGTATGCTCACCCGCACCCCTTATAATATGGCGGCGTACTTTGTGGAACACGCTGTTTACATTTCTCAGTAGGACGCGGGGATAATATTAATTGGGGGAATGATTACCCCCATTGCTCAATATTTTGGGGTTGATATGCGCCGAATGGAGCCGATTGAGGGCAGTCGAAGCATCAACATGCCCTCCGCACCATGAAGATCATAACTGAAGAGGAGAACATCCTCTGTTTTCAACAAAAAGTCGGGTCTACCTTCCCCTTCCCTAACCCGCAGCTCACTGCTGTGGTGGGCAATCAAAGTAACTGGTTCCTGAACTCTGAGGCACATATCAGGGTTATGGACGGCCTGACAGCACGAAAAAGGAGGAAGGTAGCAGGGTTACTCGATGAAGAGGATTTGGTGATGGAGGCAAGGGAGTACGATCGGCACGAGAGAGGCTTCGAGCAGGGCTTCCCACAGAGGCGGCCCGACATTCCAGAGAGCTCCCACCAAGGTGAGGAGCATGGGGGACAATATGATCATGATAGACTCTATGCTCTTGAGGAGAGCATGCAACAGCATAGGCACGACTTCTGGCATCACCAGGATGAGTTCCATGCTTTCCGAGCAGAGCAGGAGCAAAGGTACCTAGCCCAGGAGCAAAGGTACCAGGCACAGGAGCAGCGAGAGTTGGAGATATTGCAGACGTTACATCAGATTCAAATGTGGCATATCTCGCAGGGCCACTTTCCGCCGCCACCCCCACAGTGATCCAGGTCCTTTCCACACTTTTTTTTGAAATTCTACCTTCTCTTCTATGCGCTATAATTTCATTCAAGTTTGGAGGGGAGAGGTAGTAATTTTGTTGAATTGTGTGGCATTTTTGCATTCATGTAGTTGCATTTAGAGCATATAGGATGCATTGCATTAGATGTTTTTGATTTTTTTAGCACGTTTATTGCTTTGGCATGTTTATTGCTTTCTTAGTTGTTCAGGGAATGAGTTGACCGCTATTGTGTATTTGTTGATCTTAGGAGCATGTGTTGAACAGTTTATGTTGTTTTGAATTGGGTGTTGAGCGTGAGTTGACCGGGTTGAGAATAATTAATATGGAGCATGTGATTATTGGGATCATGGTTAATATACTTTGAATTATGCACTTACAAGCCTGTGAGCTTTTTGAGTCTTTACTGCTTTCATATTATGCATTCTTGTTGGTTGATTGAGTATGTCATTCATGTTGTTTTGAATTCTAGAACTTGCTCTGGTATCTCTGTCAAAGTCACATGTTGTATGCATTCATGAAAATGATTTTAGGCCATTTTTGGTAAGCCTTTCAAGCCTTTTTGCCTACCTTATGATATTTGATTTCCCTAGTTAGCCAATTTGAGCCTATTGCCTGATATTTTTGATAGCCACATTTCAAGCCTTAAAACATAATTCGATATATCTGTTTCCCTAAGCTTGAGCGTATAACATTGGGTAAAGGGATAGAATAAAGGGTTGAATGAAAGGGTATCGAGGAGTTAGAAAATAGTTTATATGCTGGGTGATTGGGAATAAAAGAAGAAAAGGAGGAAAAGTGAAGAATACTCACAAAAATAAAAGACTGCAGATGTGAGTCGGCCATAAATGAAAAGTAGGCTGGAAATTGTGATGTAAGGTGAAGGAGAATGAATTGCATGAAAAAGAAGGGAGAAATAGAGAGGTGATAGAATATAAGGCGATTGGGAGTGCATAGTTGATTCGTATTAGAATAATTGTTTGAGAAAATGATGTGGTTACCAATATATACGCTTAAGTTGAGTCACTTTATCCATATTTTCCTACCTTAACCAAAGAGCCTTCATTACAACCATAAACAAAGTCCTTTCTGATTTGTGAATTGCATACAAACGAGTGGCGGAGATGTGAGACGATTTGCAAGCATATGGTAATTCTTCAACATTGATATGACTTGAGCCAATACACATCAATTATTATTCTAGTGAGTAGACTATGCACTTTATCCATGAGAGGCGTGATTTGAAGTGTTTTACCATGATTTTGATAGACTTGTGCTCCGTGTTAGATATTTGAAACTTGGCTGGTTTGTGTTTGATGTCTATGGATAGATGACATGAATTGTGATGCGGTGTTCTTGAGTTGCTCTTCTTTACCCCATTTGTGTTGTCTTGTTTATAAAGTGTTGACCGGGACTGTCAATAGTTTAAGTTTGGGGGTTTGATTGGCATGTATTTTGCATGTATTTTGGGCTTAATTTTGGTTAGAATATGTTGATATGCATTCATTACATGTGTAAATAGGGCTTTATTCATGTTTTGTGGAAAAGGATTACGCTTTGCTCGTTTTGTAGGAATTTATAGATAATTGTAACATTTTGGCAACAATTCGGAGCATTGCAACCGCCAATACTTGATGTGAAGTATGAAGTTTGCAGTCGAATCGAGAAGAAGCCAGACGAACCGGCTGGAAAAAGGAAAAAAAATGGCCAAGTGCTTGTTGCTACAGGTGAGCACGGGTAGGGCGTGCTCCCTAGCACAGCCCATGCTCAATCCTAACTCAAGCCTGAGGGTTCGACTACTAGCACGGGCAGCCCGTGCCATAAGGCACGACCCGTGCTCCATGCTGTGATTTGGACAATTCATACGGCACCCAGCATGGGCTGGGCGTGCACTAGCACACGGTCCGTGCGCCTCTGCGGGAAAAATAGAGTTTGACTCGTTGTGAACTAGGTTTCGACCCAAACGAAGTACAAATAGGGACACGCTGAATTTTGCCCTAGAAAGCAGAGAAAATAGCAATTCCTCACCGGAGAATTGGAGAGATCGATCAAGACCACAACCACACCTTCAAGGATTGAAGATAGATCGAGAGATCGTCATCATCCCCGAGTTCACTCATTCCATAGTATCATTATTTTCAATTAGTTAGACATGAATATTAATAATTTGTCTATGGATTATTTCTTTTCTATATCTGGCTAAACACTTTGTGATTCCCGGGTTTGGGAGTAGGTTAATGGATACTTTTAATTGATGATTAATGATAATTGAAGTTAATGTTTCCAACCCTATTCAAGTACTTTGCTTTAATTATTGTTTTATCAAAAAGCTATTGGTTTAACTTGTTTTGATATACTGATTCATAATTCGAATGTATGAGTTTCAATATTAGATCTATGAGTACTTGACATGAATAGCTTGCATGATTGAGAAGTCTGTGAATATTCGTGATGCTTTATAATCTTTTGATCTTTTGGGAGTTGGATATCTCATGTTAAGTAGAGATGCTAGCATAGATAATCCAATCAACGCTTTTACATGCATCTCGAGAGAGAGGGTAAATTACTTTTGTGATTGGTCTATAGGAAAGAATACGTTTAACTTTGGTTTGATTAATCTGATAATAAAAGGGGATATTAACTGAAACCATAACCCATGAATCCATTCATTCATATTTGATCTTTTAATCCACTCTTTGCTTTGTTTCTTTTAGGATAATTTCTGCTTTACTGTTAAGAAAACCAATCCATCTCAAATTCGATAGTCTAGATAAAAATAAGGCTATTATAATCCAGTAATTAGTACATTAGTTTATTAGTCCATGTGGATTCGACCTTGCTAACCCTATTCTATAAACTGCACCGAACACTTACGGTGAAGCTAAAAAATAAGGCGAACATTAGGGGCTCAGTCGAGTAATATGACAATGTTCGTGCCTTGTTGAAGGCAATTGATGATCAGTTTGTGTCTTCTGACAAAGCATTGGCTAGCACCCTAATAATGCAGTTCTCATCCATAAAGCTTAATGGATTAGAGGTGTGCGTGAGCATATCATGCGAATGAGGGACATAAGCGGCTCACCAAAGCATTGGAAGTTGAGATGTCGATTCTTTCCTAGTTTACTTTATTTTGCACTCTCCTCCACAAAGATGGTCCTTTTAAGATCTCCTATAACACACATATGACAAATGGTCAATAAATGAACTTATGACCATGTGTGTTCAGGAGGAGGGACGATTGGCTATGGAGGAGGTTGAGAAAGTGAATATGGCGATAACATCAGGAAGGAAAAAGCAAATCAGGCCAGTGATAAGGGAAATGACAAGATTTCTCCCCGGAAGGACATCAAGAAAAAAGGCAAGTGCTACTTTTGCAAAAAGAAATGGCATATGAAGAAGAATTGCCCTAAATTCTTGAAGTGGCTTGAAAAGAAAGGTACTCAAATTTCATTTGTTTGTTATGAATCCAATATGATTGATGTTAATCATAACACCTGGTGGATTGATTCTGGTTCAACAATCCATGTTACGAATTCCTTGCATGGATTGCAAAACCTGTGGAAACCAGTGGGAAGTGAGCAAAGCATCTACTCCGGAAATAAGATGCCCTCACATGTGGAAGCAGTAGGAACATGCAAACTAGTTTTACGCAGTGGTTTTATTTTGCTTTTGGAAAAGACTTTGTATATTCCTAGTTTTGCTAGGAATTTGATTTCTGTTTCAAGATTGGTATCATCTGGTTATTCCTTTAAATTTTCAGATTCTTATTTTAGTTTATCTTATAGATCTGATATTATTGGATGCGGTATTATGTCTGATGGTCTTTTTCGTCTTAATTTGCAAAATGGTGATAATCGTCTTTTTTGCGTTCATGATAATCTTTGTTGGTATTAAGCGGTGTGTTATGAATGAAAAGTCCTCAATATTGTGGCACCGGAGATTGGGACACATCTCCATTGAAAGAATTAAACGATTGGTAAATGATGGGGTACTTAGTACTCTGGATTTTTCTGATTTTGTGACTTGTATAGACTGCATTAAGGGTAAGCATACTAACAAGTCAAAGAAGGGTGCTAAGAGGAGTTCAGAAATATTGGAAATTATTCATACAGATAATTGTAGTCCAGATATAGATGCGTATCGTGATAAGTACTTATTACCTTTATAGATGATTACTCACGTTAAATGTATCTCTACTTACTCAATAAGAAGAATGAAGCACTAGATGCTTTTAAGATCTTTAAAGCTGAGGTAGAAAAACAATGTGGAAAACAAATTAAGATCGTGAGATCAGATAGAGGTGGTGAGTACTATGGTGGATACACTAAGAGTGGACAAGCTTCTGGTCCATTTGCAAGATTTCTTCAAGAGAATGGGATGACTATGTTGTGTATCTACAAGAGTGTGACTACAATATTGGAGCCGAAAATGATCCTAATATATTTTCACAGGCCATGAGTTCTAAGGAATCAAACTTATGGTATAATGCCATGAAAGGTGAGATGGATTCTATGGCATCTACAAAGTCTAGGATCTCGTCAAGTTGCCTGATGGTGTGAAAACCATCGGTTGTAAGTGTGTCTTCAAAACTAAGAAAGACTCAAAAGACAACATAGAGAGATATAAAGCAAGACTTGTTGCCAAGGGATTCATTCAAAGAGGAGGAATTGATTATACAGGGACTTTTTCTCCTGTATCTAAGAAAGATTCCCTTCGATTAATTATGGCATTAGTAGCCCATTTTGATTATAAATTGCATCAAATGGATGTGAAAATAGCGTTCCTCAATGGTGACCTAGAGGAGGTTGTTTATATGAAACAACCTGAAGGTTTCTCTTCTAGTAAAGGTGAGCAATTAGTTTGCAAGCTTAATAAATCCATATATGGACTGAAACAAGCCTCCCGTCAGTGGTATTTTAAGTTCCATGAAGTTATCACTTCATTTGGCTTTGAAGAGAACATCATGGATGAATGTATATATCAGAAGGTTAGTGGGAGCAAGATTTGTTTTCTAGTGCAATATGTGGATGAGATTTTACTTGCTACTAATGATAAAGGTTTGCTATATGAGGTGAAACAATTTCTCTCAAAGAACTTTGATATGAAAGATATGGGCGAAGCATCTTATGTCATTGGCATCAAGATCCATAGAGATAGATCTCGGGGCATTTTGGGTTTGTCTTAGGAGACCTACATCAATAAAGTTCTAGAGAGATTCCATATGAAGGATTGTTCACCAAGTGTAGCACCCATTGTGAAGGGTGATAAATTTAATCTGGATCAATGTCTGAAAAATGAGCTTGAACGGGAATAAATGAAAACCATTCCATATGCTTCAACTGTTGGAAGCCTTATGTATGCCCATGTCTGTCCCAGACCGGACATTGCATTTGTTGTTGGAATATTAGGAAGATATCAGAGTAACCCAGGTCTTGACCACTAGAGAGTTGCAAAAAAGGTGTTGAGATACCTTCAAGGGACAAAAGATTACATGTTCATATATAGATGGACCAATAATTTGGAAGTGATTGGCTACTCTGATGCGGACTTTGCTGACTGTGTTGATTCACGAAGGTCAACATCTGGATATATTTTCATGCTTGCCAGTGGAGCTATATCTTGGAGAAGTGCAAAGCAGTCTTTGACTGCTACTTCTACCATGGAAGTAGAGTTTGTATCGTGTTTTGAAGCTACTAGTCATGGTGGGTTGAAGAGTTTCATAACTGGGCTTAGAGTTGCGGATTCAATTTCTAGGCCATTAAGATTGTACTGTGACAATTCAGCTGCAGTATTTATGGCTAAGAACAATAAAAGTGGAAGTCGAAGTAAACACATCGACATCAAGTACTTAGCCGTTAGAGAACGTGTTAAAGAGAAGAAAGTGGTCATTGAGCACGTTAGCACTGAATTGATGGTTGCCGATTCTTTAACTAAAGGCATGCCACCAAAGAATTTTAAAAGATCAAGTAGTACGAATGGGACTTAGTTCCGTAATGTAATTTATTGGAACTCTTATACAACTAATATTTTTCATTTTTGTGTGCACATTTGTGTTGAGAAATATCATTAATGTTTGGACCTAGAATAAACATAGGGTTTATTCATTAAGTTTTGTAACCAGATAAAGAATTTGAGAAATATAATACACTGTAATACATAGTTGATATTACTCGCATATAGAGGACATATCTCTATGATTCATGTATTTTATTTCTTAATTATGTATGCACCAAGTGGGAGAATGTAACATGAGTTTTAAATTTGGCATTAATGTAATGTGGGTTACAAACCCATGTTAATGCAACTTAAGTTAATGAAACTCATGTTTCATAAATGGTGCAATTTATTGTGTATGGAGTTACCATACAAGTGGTTACAAGATGTGAGTTATGAGTTAATTTTGATGGAAAATTAACTAGAAAAGGGACACAATCCATGGTCCTCTTGTCACTTAAAGATTGAACAAATACACCATCTATTAAATTAAGGAGACAAGAGAAACCCACTGGAAAAAACGTAAAGTTTTATTTTTGGATTAGAAAGCAAAGGTTGGAGGTATATTGATCTATTTTAGCTTCCGCATACATGTTTCTTTTGTGATGTAGAAACATGATTAAATTGTCTTTAGACTTTCAATATCTCCATGTACGTAGTGACGTACATGGAAAATAAAAATCTCTAGCTATATCCATGCACTTAATTCTGTTTATTTTCGCATGTAAAATTTAGCTTAGGAGAAAAGTTGAAAATTTTAGTAGGAAGAGGCAAGACAAGAATTATTAAAAATTAGTATAAGATACCAAAAATGGTACCAGGATATAAATGAGCTATTTTAACTCAAAATTATTAATATTAGAAAATTTTAAGACTATAAGTCTTAAATAGTAGAAGCAATTGTATGAAACTTTTGAGTTTCAATTATAAGATTATTATCAGAGTAAGACTATTATTATTATTATTATTATTATTATTATTTAGACAAAGAACAAAATAACAAATTATAAAAGCAACAAACAAACTTTGGAGGTTGATTCCTCCTGTGGATTGTATTCCAAGGATTTTCCCTGCAAGAATTCTCGTGTTAGAAAATCTGGTAAAGAATTAGATTTTCCAGAAATATGTTCAATATCAGAATCAGAACAAGACAGGATTTTCCAGAAATATGTTCAATATCATAACCTTCTTTGAAGCACCAGATGAATTTTTATTCATCTTGTTTTGCTGGCTTTTTGGAGGTTGATTCCTCCTGTGGATTGTATTCCAAGAATTTTCCCTACAAGAATTCTCGTGTTAGAAAATCTGGTAAAGAATTAGATTTTCCAGAAATATGTTCAATATCAAAATCAAAACAAGACAGGATTTTCCAGAAATATGTTCAATATCATAACCTTCTTTTAGAGGTATAGATTCATTATTATTATTATTATTATTATTATTATTATTATTATTATTATTATTATTTAGACAAAGAACAAAATAACAAATTATAAAAGCAACAAACAAACTTTTTATTAAATACTTACATGTACAGTGATCTTGATCGGAACAGTCGATCGGGATCAGAAACTATTACAAACTTTCATTAGAACTGGGAATATTACAAAGAGATAGAGAGTAGAAAACTTGGATGCCGAAAATGAAGAGGCTTATGAGCCTTTTTATGGCCAATCCGCCGGACTTCAACTGTGGATTTCAAAATTTTATAAAATGTTGACGTCATCATTACGTCATGGCTTACGTCACTGCTTGCGTCAGTGCTGATGTCATGGCTGACGTATTCTTCTATGATTGATATTGAAATAATTTTATCCCTCGTATTCTTTGGTCATCATCTCTAAAATGAGAGTTTCATCATCATAAGGATCTTGAGCATCATTCATTTCGATGTCTTGATGTTTGTTATTTTTTGAGGATGATGAAGTACTTGGTTTATCAGTTCCAGTAGTTACCGGTTCAAACACTTCTTTGAATAATTTTGCAACACTATCCTTATCCATATGTTGCAACAATTCTTTTAGAAGAGCTGATTGAGTAGGCACTTGGTAATTCATATTTCTCATTATTTCATGAGCCGGTTTTAGAGATCTGATTCCTTTTAAGTTATAAGCTGAGCCTTCACCAAAGAAGTCTTCTTTGGCCCACCATTTTATTAAAATGTTTCTTCCATAGAATGTGACATTTAATTTAATGTCATTTTTTATCAAATCTCTCTTTTTAAGAGCATATTCCCATTTTATAATCTATGGGAATTGATACTGTATTGCAAATTGCAATAAATAGGTAGAAGAATCAAACTGATCATTAGTTTATTGAAAAAGCAGTAAAATTTGTTTTACATTTCTAGGTAGAATATCTGTAGATACTCCCAAAGAAAAGAAAAAAGTTTTAAACCACATCGGAATATGTTGGGTTGGTTCAACAAGTGAAAATTTTATCCACCAAGTGTGTTTCCTTTGAGGATTATCATAAAGGAGAGTAAATTCCCAAACACGAATATAATCGTCGTAGTTATAAAGATTTGGTAAAGATTTAAAAGTATTCAATTGCCTAGGTTGAAGCAATTGTAATCCCCAACTTGTAGGTGGAAGGATATTTTTAATAATCATTTTAGAAAAGCTATACTCATGAGTTCCTCGGTTCATGTGAGATATCTCCACTGATCCGGTTTCAGTTAAAATTGCCTCGAAGTATTCTCGAGTCTTTTTCCCAAATAAAGGAGGAAGATCTTTTATCAAATATGATTGAGCAACCTGTGATGGAGAAAGATTTTGTATACTTTCTTCTACTGGACAATATTTTATATATCCAGAAATAACATAAGGATATTTTAGTTCCTCAATCGTCTTATTAGGACTGTTTGAAAAAATAGTGTTTTGATATATTTGAATATCATAAGCACTATCATCATTTTCGAATTCCTTTGTAGGATCGAAATTCTTCATTTGAGAAGATTCTTGTGTAGCCTTGGTATCTTTAGTGCTTTTAGCACCTGAAGATGGATATTTTAATTCCTCAATCGTCTTATTAGGACTGTTTGAAAAAATAGCGTTTTGATATATTTGAATATCCTTATGTTATTTCTGGATATATAAGATATTGTCCAGTAGAAGAAAGTATACAAAATCTTTCTGGATATATAAAATCTTTCTGGAAAATCCTGTCTTGTTTTGATTTTGATATTGAACATATTTCTGGAAAATCTAATTCTTTACCAGATTTTCTAACACGAGAATTCTTGCAGGGAAAATCCTTGGAATACAATCCACGGAGGAATCAACCTCCAAAAAGCCAGCAAAACATGATGAATAAAAATTCATCTGGTAAAAATGCCAGTATCATCAATTTTTGTATAGGAAATATTGTTTGTAATATTAGGAACTCCATTTTTCCAAACAATATTTCCTATACAAAAAATTGATGATACTTCGCATTTTTACTGTGTGAAAATATGACCTCCATTTTCCATTTTCAATGCCACCAAAACTCATTTCATAAATACACTTTTGAATATTATTCAAAATAAAGAAAAGTTTTTACATCATCTTAAAGATGAGATTTCTTTTAAACTTTACAGCAAACTCTTGAATCTAAAAAGGTACAAGAAAAAATAAATAAAATTAAAGATACCATATTTAAAGAAATATGTGATGATACTCCCAATGCCTTTTGGGATAGAAAACAACATATGGTAAGTTTGCCATATGAACCAGATTTTAATGAAAAATCTATTCCTACTAAAGCAAGACCTATTGCAATGAATCAAAGATATAAGGATCTTTGCAAAAACGAAATTTAAGAATTACTTGAAAAAGGTCTAAATAGATTAAGTTCTAGTCCTTGGAGTTGTCCAGCATTTTATGTTGAAAATAATGCTGAAATTGAAAGAGGAATTCCAAGACTGGTTATTAATTACAAACCACTTAATAAAGTGTTAAATTGGATAAGATATCCGATACCTAATAAAAGAGATTTGTTTAATAAGTTATGTCAAGCAAAAAGCTTTTCAAAATTTGATATGAAATCTGGATTTTGGCAAATTCAGATAAAAGAAGAAGATAGGTATAAAACGCCTTTTACTAGTTCCATTTGGACATTACGAATGGAATATTATGCCATTTGGACTTAAAAATGCTCCATCTGAATTTCAACATATTATGAATGATATTTTTAATCCTTATATGGATTTTACAATTGTTTATATTGATGATGTTCTATTATTTTCGAAAAAAAGAACAACATTTTAAACTTATTAATACATTTATAAATGTTGTTAAAAAAGCAGGACTTGTAGTATCTGCTAGAAAAGTATTACTATGTCAAACAAAAATAAAATTTTTAGGACATGACATAGAAAATGGATTAATACATCCTATAGAAAGAGCAATAAAATTTGCAGATAAATTTCCTGATGAAATTACTGATAAAAATCAGTTACAAAGATTTTTAGGAAGTCTTAATTATGTTAAAGACTTTTATAAAGATCTATCTTTTGATTATAAACTTTTATTTCAAAGGCTTAAAAACAATCCATCAAATGGACTATAAGTCATACAGATGTTATAAAACGCATTAAAGAAAGAGTAAAAACTCTTCCATGTCTTTCTCTTGCTAATCCGCAGCTATTAAAAATAGTTGAAACAGATGCCTCTGAAATTGGTTATGGAGGAATATTAAAACAAAAGGAACAAGATTCTAAAGAGATTCTTGTTAGATATACATCCGTTTATGGAATCATACTCGGAAAAATTATTCTACAATTAAAAAAGAAATATTATCAATAGTTCTTTGTTTCACTAAATTTGAAAGTGATTTATTAAATAAGAAATTCTTATTAAGAATTGATTGCAAATCTGCAAAATATGTTTTAACTAAAGATGTTAAAAACATGGAATCTAAACAAATATTTGCTACATGGCAAGCAATCCTGTCTTGTTTTGATTTTGATATTGAACATATTTCGGAAAATATAATTATTTACCGATTTTCTAACACGAGAATTATTACAGGGGAAAATCCTTGGAATACAATCCACGGGAGGAATCAACCTCCAAAAAGCCAAAAAACAAGATGAATAAAAATTCATCTAGTGCATCATCTTCAGGTGCTAAAAGCACTAAAGATACCAAGGCTACACAAGAATCTTCTCAAATGAAGAATTTCGATCCTACAAAGGAATTCGAAAATGATGATAGTGCTTATGATATTCAAATATATCAAAACGCTATTTTTTCAAACAAATTTAATAAGGCGATTGAGGAATTAAAATATCCTTATGTTATTTCGGATATATAAAATATTGTCCAAGAGAAAGAAAATATATAAAATCTTTCGGATATATAAAATCTTTCTGGAAATCCTGTCTTGTTTTGATTTTGATATTGAACATATTTCTGGAAAATCTAATTCTTGCAGGGAAAATCCTTGGAATACAATCCACAGGAGGAATCAACCTCCAAAAAGCCAGCAAAAAATGATGAATAAAAATTCATCTGGTAAAAATGCCAGTATCATCAATTTTTTGTATAGAAAATATTTTTTGTAATATTAGGAACTCCATTTTTCCAAACAATATTTCCTATACAAAAAATTGATGATACTGGCATTTTTACCAGGGTGGGGGAATATGACCTCCATTTTCCATTTTCAATGCCACCAAAAACTCATTTCATAAATACACTTTTGAATATTATTCAAAATAAAGAAAAGTTTTTACATCATCTTAAAGATGAGATTTCTTTTAAAACTTTACAACAAACTCTTGAATCTAAAAAGGTACAAGAATAAATAAATAAAATTAAAGATACCATATTTAAAGAAATATGTGCTGATACTCCCAATGCCTTTTGGAATAGAAAACAACATATGGTAAGTTTGCCATATGAACTAGATTTTAATGAAAAATCTATTCCTACTAAAGCAAGACCTATTGCAATGAATCAAAGATATATGGATCTTTGCAAAAACGAAATTTAAGAATTACTTGAAAAAGGTCTAATTAGACTAAGTTCTAGTCCTTGGAGTTGTCCAGCATTTTATGTTGAAAATAATGCTGAAATTGAAAGAGGAATTCCAAGATCAAGTTATTAATTACAAACCACTTAATAAAGTGTTAAATTGGATAAGATATTCGATACCTAATAAAAAGAGATTTGTTTAATAAGCTATGTGAAGCAAAAATCTTTTCAAAATTTGATATGAAATCGGATTTTGGCAAATTCGGATAAAAGAATAAGATATGTATAAAATCGCCTTTACCATTCCATTTGGACATTACGAATGGAATATTATGCCATTTGGACTTAAAAATGCTCCATCCGAATTTCAACATATTATGAATGATATTTTTAATCCTTATATGGATTTTATAATTTTTATATTGATGATGTTCTATTATTTTCGAAAAAAGAACAACATTTTAAACTTATTAATACATTTATAAATGTTGTTAAAAAAGCGAGGACTTGTAGTATCTCTAGAAAAGTATTACTATGTCAAACAAAAATAAAATTTTTAGGACATGACATAGAAAATGGATTAATACATCCTATAGAAAGAGCAATAAAATTTGCGAGATAAATTTCTGATGAAATTACGATAAAAAATCGGATTACAAAGATTTTTAGGAAGTCTTAATTATGTTAAAGACTTTTATAAAGATCTATCTTTTGATTGTAAACTTTTATTTCAAAGGCTTAAAAACAATCCATCAAATGGACTATAAGTCATACGGATGTTATAAAAACGCATTAAAGAAAGAGTAAAAACTCTTCCATGTCTTTCTCTTGCTAATCATGACTATTAAAAATAGTTGAAACAGATGCCTCCGAAATTGGTTATGGAGGAATATTAAAACAAAAGGAACAAGATTCTAAAGAGATTCTTGTTAGATATACATCCGGTTTATGGAATCATACTCGGAAAAATTATTCTACAATTAAAAAGAAATATTATCAATAGTTCTTTGTTTCACTAAATTTGAAAGTGATTTATTAAATAAGAAATTCTTATTAAGAATTGATTGCAAATCGCAAAATATGTTTTAACTAAAGATGTTAAAAACATGGAATCTAAACAAATATTTGCTACATGGCAAGCAATCCTGTCTTGTTTTGATTTTGATATTGAACATATTTCGAAAATCTAATTATTTACCGATTTTCTAACACGAGAATTATTACAGGGAAAATCCTTGAATACAATCCACGGGAGGAATCAACCTCCAAAAAGCCAAGAAAAACAAGATGAATAAAAATTCATCTAGTGCATCATCTTCAGGTGCTAAAAGCACTAAAGATACCAAGGCTACACAAGAATCTTCTCAAATGAAGAATTTCGATCCTACAAAGGAATTCGAAAATGATGATAGTGCTTATGATATTCAAATATATCAAAACGCTATTTTTTCAAACAGTCCTAATAAGACGATTGAGGAATTAAAATATCCTTATGTTATTTCTGGATATATAAAATATTGTCCAGTAGAAGAAAATATACAAAATCTTTCTGGATATATAAAATCTTTCTGGAAATCCTGTCTTGTTTTGATTTTGATATTGAACATATTTCTGGAAAATCTAATTCTTGCAGGGAAAATCCTTGGAATACAATCCACAGGAGGAATCAACCTCCAAAAAGCCAACAAAAAATGATGAATAAAAATTCATCTGGTAAAAATGCCAAGATCATCAATTTTTTGTATAGAAAATATTTTTGTAATATTAGGAACTCCATTTTTCCAAACAATATTTCCTATACAAAAAATTGATAATCATTTTTACCAGTGAAAATATGACCTCCATTTTCCATTTTCAATGCCACCAAAAACTCATTTCATAAATACACTTTTGAATATTATTCAAAATAAAGAAAAGTTTTTACATCATCTTAAAGATGAGATTTCTTTTAAAACTTTACAACAAACTCTTGAATCTAAAAAGGTACAAGAAAAAATAAATAAAATTAAAGATACCATATTTAAAGAAATATGTGCTGATACTCCCAATGCCTTTTGTAATAGAAAATAACATATGGTAAGTTTGCCATATGAACTAGATTTTAATGAAAAATCTATTCCTACTAAAGCAAGACCTATTGCAATGAATCAAAGATATATGGATCTTTGCAAAAACGAAATTTAAGAATTACTTGAAAAAGGTCTAATTAGACTAAGTTCTAGTCCTTGGAGTTGTCCAGCATTTTATGTTGAAAATAATGCTGAAATTGAAAGAGGAATTCCAAGATCAAGGTTATTAATTACAAACCACTTAATAAAGTGTTAAATTGGATAAGATATTCGATACCTAATAAAAGAGATTTGTTTAATAAGCTATGTGAAGCAAAAATCTTTTCAAAATTTGATATGAAATCTGGATTTTGGCAAATTCAGATAAAAGAATAAGATATGTATAAAACTGCCTTTACCATTCCATTTGGACATTACGAATGGAATATTATGCCATTTGGACTTAAAAATGCTCCATCTGAATTTCAACATATTATGAATGATATTTTCAATCCTTATATGGATTTTATAATTTTTTATATTGATAATGTTCTATTATTTTCGAAAAAAAAGAACAGCATTTTAAACATATTAATACATTTATAAATGTTGTTAAAAAAGCAGGACTTGTAGTATCTGCTAGAAAAGTATTACTATGTCAAACAAAAATAAAATTTTTAGGACATGACATAGAAAATGGATTAATACATCCTATAGAAAGAGCAATAAAATTTGCGATAAATTTCTGATGAAATTACCGATAAAAATCGATTACAAAAGATTTTTAGGAAGTCTTAATTATGTTAAAGACTTTTATAAAGATCTATCTTTTGATTGTAAACTTTTATTTCAAAGGCTTAAAAACAATCCATCAAATGGACTATAAGTCATACAGATGTTATAAAACGCATTAAAGAAAGAGTAAAAACTCTTCCATGTCTTTCTCTTGCTAATCCGCAGCTATTAAAAATAGTTGAAACAGGATGCCTCTCGAAATTGGTTATGGAGGAATATTAAAACAAAAGGAACAAGATTCTAAAGAGATTCTTGTTAGATATACATCTGGTTTATGGAATCATACTCAGAAAAATTATTCTACAATTAAAAAAGAAATATTATCAATAGTTCTTTGTTTCACTAAATTTGAAAGTGATTTATTAAATAAGAAATTCTTATTAAGAATTGATTGCAAATCTGCAAAATATGTTTTAACTAAAGATGTTAAAAACATGGAATCTAAACAAATATTTGCTACATGGCAAGCAATCTGTCTTGTTTTGATTTTGATATTGAACATATTTCGGAAAATCTAATTATTTACCGATTTTCTAACACGAGAATTATTACAGGAAAATCCTTGAATACAATCCACAGGAGGAATCAACCTCCAAAAAGCCAAAAAACAAGATGAATAAAAATTCATCTAGTGCATCATCTTCAGGTGCTAAAAGCACTAAAGATACCAAGGCTACACAAGAATCTTCTCAAATGAAGAATTTCGATCCTACAAAGGAATTCGAAAATGATGATAGTGCTTATGATATTCAAATATATCAAAACGCTATTTTTTCAAACAGTTCCTAATAAGACGATTGAGGAATTAAAATATCCTTATGTTATTTCTGGATATATAAAATATTGTCCAGTAGAAGAAAGTATACAAAATCTTTCTGGATATATAAAATCTTTCTGGAAAATCCTGTCTTGTTTTGATTTTGATATTGAACATATTTCTGGAAAATCTAATTCTTGCAGGGAAAATCCTTGGAATACAATCCACAAGAGGAAGCAACCTCCAAAAAGCCAGCAAAACAAGATGAATAAAAATTCATCTGGTAAAAATGCCAGTATCATCAATTTTTTGTATAGGAAATATTTTTTGTAATATTAGGAACTCCATTTTTCCAAACAATATTTCCTATACAAAAAATTGATGATACTGGCATTTTTACCCAGTGGGGAATATGACCTCCATTTTCTATTTTCAATGCCACCAAAAACTCATTTCATAAATACACTTTTGAATATTATTCAAAATAAAGAAAAGTTTTTACATCATCTTAAAGATGAGATTTCTTTTAAAACTTTACAGCAAACTCTTGAATCTAAAAAGGTACAAGAAAAAAATAAATAAAATTAAAGATACCATATTTAAAGAAATATGTCTTTGATACTCCCAACGCCTTTTGTAATAGAAAATAACATATGGTAAGTTTGCCATATGAACTAGATTTTAATGAAAAATCTATTCCTACTAAAGCAAGACCTATTGCAATGAATCAAAGATATATGGATCTTTGCAAAAACGAAATTTAAGAATTACTTGAAAAAGGTCTAATTAGACTAAGTTCTAGTCCTTGGAGTTGTCCAGCATTTTATGTTGAAAATAATGCTGAAATTGAAAGAGGAATTCCAAGACTGGTTATTAATTACAAACCACTTAATAAAGTGTTAAATTGGATAAGATATTCGATACCTAATAAAAGAGATTTGTTTAATAAGCTATGTGAAGCAAAAATCTTTTCAAAATTTGATATGAAATCTGGATTTTGGCAAATTCAGATAAAAGAATAAGATATGTATAAAACTGCCTTTACCATTCCATTTGGACATTACGAATGGAATATTATGCCATTTGGACTTAAAAATGCTCCATCTGAATTTCAACATATTATGAATGATATTTTCAATCCTTATATGGATTTTATAATTTTTTATATTGATAATGTTCTATTATTTTCGAAAAAAAAGAACAGCATTTTAAACATATTAATACATTTATAAATGTTGTTAAAAAAGCAGGACTTGTAGTATCTGCTAGAAAAGTATTACTATGTCAAACAAAAATAAAATTTTTAGGACATGACATAGAAAATGGATTAATACATCCTATAGAAAGAGCAATAAAATTTGCAGATAAATTTCCTGATGAAATTACTGATAAAAATCAGTTACAAAGATTTTTAGGAAGTCTTAATTATGTTAAAGACTTTTATAAAGATCTATCTTTTGATTGTAAACTTTTATTTCAAAGGCTTAAAAACAATCCATCAAATGGACTATAAGTCATACAGATGTTATAAAACGCATTAAAGAAAGAGTAAAAACTTTTCCATGTCTTTCTCTTGCTAATCCGCAGCTATTAAAAATAGTTGAAACAGATGCCTCTGAAATTGGTTATGGAGGAATATTAAAACAAAAGGAACAAGATTCTAAAGAGATTCTTGTTAGATATACATCTGGTTTATGGAATCATACTCAGAAAAATTATTCTACAATTAAAAAAGAAATATTATCAATAGTTCTTTGTTTCACTAAATTTGAAAGTGATTTATTAAATAAGAAATTCTTATTAAGAATTGATTGCAAATCTGCAAAATATGTTTTAACTAAAGATGTTAAAAACATGGAATCTAAACAAATATTTGCTACATGGCAAGCAATCCTGTCTTGTTTTGATTTTGATATTGAACATATTTCTGGAAAATCTAATTATTTACCAGATTTTCTAACACGAGAATTATTACAGGGAAAATCCTTGGAATACAATCCACAGGAGGAATCAACCTCCAAAAAGCCAGCAAAACAAGATGAATAAAAATTCATCTAGTGCATCATCTTCAGGTGCTAAAAGCACTAAAGATACCAAGGCTACACAAGAATCTTCTCAAATGAAGAATTTCGATCCTACAAAGGAATTCGAAAATGATGATAGTGCTTATGATATTCAAATATATCAAAACGCTATTTTTTCAAACAGTCCTAATAAGACGATTGAGGAATTAAAATATCCTTATGTTATTTCTGGATATATAAAATATTGTCCAGTAGAAGAAAATATACAAAATCTTTCTGGATATATAAAATCTTTCTGGAAATCCTGTCTTGTTTTGATTTTGATATTGAACATATTTCTGGAAAATCTAATTCTTGCAGGGAAAATCCTTGGAATACAATCCACAGGAGGAATCAACCTCCAAAAAGCCAGCAAAAAATGATGAATAAAAATTCATCTGGTAAAAATGCCAGTATCATCAATTTTTTGTATAGAAAATATTTTTTGTAATATTAGGAACTCCATTTTTCCAAACAATATTTCCTATACAAAAATTGATGATATCTTAACATTACCAGTGAAGAATATGACCTCCATTTTCCATTTTCAATGCCACCAAAAACTCATTTCATAAATACACTTTTGAATATTATTCAAAATAAAGAAAAGTTTTTACATCATCTTAAAGATGAGATTTCTTTTAAAACTTTACAACAAACTCTTGAATCTAAAAAGGTACAAGAAAAAATAAATAAAATTAAAGATACCATATTTAAAGAAATATGTGCTGATACTCCCAATGCCTTTTGTAATAGAAAATAACATATGGTAAGTTTGCCATATGAACTAGATTTTAATGAAAAATCTATTCCTACTAAAGCAAGACCTATTGCAATGAATCAAAGATATATGGATCTTTGCAAAAACGAAATTTAAGAATTACTTGAAAAAGGTCTAATTAGACTAAGTTCTAGTCCTTGGAGTTGTCCAGCATTTTATGTTGAAAATAATGCTGAAATTGAAAGAGGAATTCCAAGACTGGTTATTAATTACAAACCACTTAATAAAGTGTTAAATTGGATAAGATATTCGATACCTAATAAAAGAGAATTGTTTAATAAGCTATGTGGAGCAAAAATCTTTTCAAAATTTGATATGAAATCGGATTTTGGCAAATTCAGATAAAAGAATAAGATATGTATAAAACTGCTTTACCATTCCATTTGGACATTACGAATGGAATATTATGCCATTTGACTTAAAAATGCTCCATCCGAATTTCAACATATTATGAATGATATTTTCAATCCGTATATGGATTTTATAATTTTTATATTGATAATGTTCTATTATTTTTGAAAAAAAAAAAAAAGATTTTAAACATATTAATACATTTATAAATGTTGTTAAAAAAGCGACTTGTAGTATCTCGCTAGAAAAGTATTACTATGTCAAACAAAAATAAAATTTTTTAGGACATGACATAGAAAATGGATTAATACATCCTATAGAAAGAGCAATAAAATTTGCGAGATAAATTTCCCGATGAAATTACCGATAAAAATCAGTTACAAAGATTTTTAGGAAGTCTTAATTATGTTAAAGACTCATCTTGGCTTATCGCCAAGCGCTGAGTCAGGTCTCTGTTGCGCTGACGCTCCTGGGCTAGTTCTGTGGTCGCGCGTTCGCTTTCCCGGTGCCAATGAATCATCGATTGCCGGTAATATTCCCGCTCAAACGGGCATGGAATACATCCCACCACGTAGGGCGGCGTCGGCTCCATCCCGATAAAACAAACTAAGGCGGATCACCAAAGGTAGAGGAAAGATAAGAAAGAATAAGGAAGAGCGAGTAAGGGAAATCAGTCAAAATCAACTAAATCAAGACAAGTATGATTATGAATCTCAAAGTATGCATTCTAACTTAGTTCAAATATCAATAAGACGGTTATATGCCAATTTGAAATCGATTTCACACTTAATTGGTCAAGTCGCGGTACTACCCAAAACACGTGCATCGAGGGTCCTATCCTGGGTCAGCTCGGTGTAAGTTTCCATCTTACTAGCCAAGCTCTGATACCACTCTTACTGTCACGCCCCAAACGGGACGCGACGAACGATTCACAACTTAAATACAAATGGACTAACATTCCAGAGAATACCAATGAGAACCCAATAAAGTAGAGTCTAAATAGCAGCGGAAATGAATAACAGATACAAGTTATCACTTAAAGTCTACATCCCATCACCAAATTACAATCCGAAATTCAACAAGGTAGTAACTTAACGTCAAGGGGTCATACGCCCCTCAATTACAAACCCGAATTGATTAGGATACAAAAGTCCAACAACAACATAATAATAAAAGAGTCCGATCAACAACAAGATGCAGTAAATCCAACAAGCGTAGTACAAGGTCTCAATCCGAGCCGGTTCAAGATCCCCAAATCCTCATCTAAGGTTAGAAAACAAAGATGAGACAAAAATCTCGATGGATGGGGTGATCGGTAATGCGAGTGTGGCGTAATATAGTTAATGTGAGAAAGCGATTATACGAAAACGCGTGAGTATGATGCATGGTTTCACACACGATTCTAAGCGTCGTGATAAATTATTTAAATAATATATTTATACGATTTAAGAAAATGATTCATGGTCACACAGCACTATGTGATACATCAAGACAAGTAGGATTGCATACGGAAGTGTAACGCCAATCTATGCAAGGCAATTAATGGTTGCGTCTGACGGACTTGTAGCGCCAACCAATGCAAAACAGGTAGCGGTTGTGTACGGGAATGTAACGCCAACCAAAACGGGACGATAACTCCGGAATCGTGTGGATCGGACAATGATTCCTTCGTTCTTCCTTGTAACTCCCGGTCAAGTATGGTCCAAGACCGGCACCTTATCGCTCCGTAGGCAAAGACAAAATCCCGAGAGAGGGGCGAGGCTCGGATCTGTCATAATCATGATTATACCTCGATCTACGACCCGCTTCCCTTGGACAAACTCCGTCCCTCGATTGCGGGATTAGGGCGATGGGGCGGAAGAGTGGAATAGCGGCCGAGCGCCGGTTCCCATCCCCCGACGTATCCATTCCGGGAGTGTGAGCTCGACACACCAAGTTGACTCGGCAGAAGTAATTACAATTACAAAAATCCAACCAGCAATGAGTATTATTGATTCAGTGGAAGCGATTTAGGAGCAATTTTTGAAAAACGCGAGTGGCAATTATGGCGTTGGTGGAGTATTTGGATGAAGATGATTATTGGAAGGATAAGCAACCTTCGATATCTTGAAAGATTAGGTGGAACATAAGTCCCGTCATAGATTCCAAAATCGCAAGACGATGAAGTCGCTCCGCGATCGGGTATTAATCGGTCAAATTGATCCGATAAGTCAGGGTTTTTGGAAAAGTAAAATACTTAAATTAAATCTCCAAGTCAGAGAGTCCAGGGCGATTTTAGAAAAGAGAAAATAATTTGAGTGAGGTCCTTTATAAAAGGAAAATTGTAATTTAGCCCCGTTTTGTAAAAACTAACACTTTTGGGGTTAAAAATTGAATAATTAAATATCCCGACCTTGAACAATTATGAGGTCAGTTCCTAAATTCCCCAAATTGTCCAGAGATTCAGATTTTAAAAGCTTTAAGGTCGAGTTTTTGTAAAAATCTCACATTGGCCCCAAATTTGTAAAAATTGCCAATTCGGACCTTAAGTTTTAAAAATTCGGAACTCACAAACCGGAAGGGATTTTAATGTGGTTCCAGTTGGAAAATGTCACTAATGTTAGTAGGATATTGGGACAAAAGCAGTTTTTAAAAACAATATGTGTAGGTCCTTTAACTTTTGAAAATATCATTTTTGTCCCATTTTAAAATAATTGCCTTTAAGGCTTTTAGGGGTCCAATTATTATGAAATTTGAACCTTGGGTCCAAAATACAATTAAGTTATAGTTAAGTTAGTATTTTCAGGTGCATGGGCTGCATAAGTCCTGGAAATTTATTTGGGTCCTCAAGTTTAATATTTTTCACATTAGTCCCTCAATTTTAGTAAAATTGTTTTCCAAGCCCTAACCACTTGGATTTTTAAAATACTTTTTAAAATATGTGATTCCCAGTAGCTTAAAAGTATAATTTTCAATTTATAAAGTTTAGGTCTGGTACAGTTTTAAAAATTGCAAAGTAACCCTTAAACTTTCAAAATTTTTACAATCTAGTCCTTGGGCTTTTAAAGGTTGATTTTATTTATCTTAAAACTCTTAAAACATCATTAAAATGTCCAAAAGTCATTTTTGAACCTGAGTACAGTCCCAAATTTCGAAATTTGCAGAGGGGTCCTTTAACTTTTATTTTCTTGCAATTTAGTCCACCAACTTTCCATTTTTGCATTTTTAAGTCCAAAATTGAAATTTAATCAATTATGCTCGACTTTTCCAGGTTTTAAGTCATCCAAAACATAGATTTTAAAGATCATACACATGCATGTCCAATACATACAAGAATTCATCAATTAAAGCATTAAAGTGTACATGCATGCACCTAAAATTCAATAAATAGTAGTTTTAAGCAACTCTTGAGAATTTTTATGATTTGATATATAAAATTGACATGCAATACATAGATTATATATATCTCAAGGCTCATGATCAAATTTTCTACATGCATTTTAATAAAACACCTAAAAGTTGGAAAAATAATTTTCCACCCACCTTAATTTTGGAAATTGTGAAATAAAGGGATAATTTCACAATTTTGAGTGAGGCTTCTTAGGTCAGCCCCTAAGTCAAGAAAATATCAAAATTTGGAGTTAGAAAAATGAGAGAAAAATTTAAGGAGAAAAGAAGGAAATAAGGAAATGAGAAGGACTACACTTTACCTTGTGTAGTAGATGTTTGGAGACTAGTTGAAGCTCAAAATTGGAAATTTGGCTCAACTCCAAAAATCTCCTAAGGTCAGCCCCTATTTCTCAAAAATGAAAAGGGGTGTTAAAATTTGAAAAAAATAGGAAGAGTAGGAAAGAAGGGGTCTAATACACAATTCTTACCTTGTAGTCAAATTTTCTCTACTATTTTCTTCTTCAAGCTTGAGGTCCTTCTTCAAAATATTGTCAAGCTCTAACCTTCAAAGTCTTCTAAATGTACCTCCAAAACCAAATTTAAACTTAAGTTAAGAAGGTGGAAGAGATGAACAATGTGATATCCAAAAATGGATTGAAGCTAAAATTTCTTACCTTTTAGTATAGTGGTTCGATTTTTATGAAGGATAGGGAGGAAAATGTTGAAAATTTTTCTAAGTATGGAAGAAGAAAGTGAAAGAAAGAATAGAGAGATGTTGGGAGTTTTTAGAGAGAAGGAGGAGAAGGCTTTGAGTATTAGAATGTGTTGATGAGAAATGAGATGAAAATTTGGTGAAAAATGCCATAATGGCCGTGTAGTATGAGAGAGAGGGAGAGGAAATTTTGATCAAATTGTGTCTTGTAATTTGTCTCTTGCATGGAGACAAAAATGCAAGTCAAAGTGTGGGTCAATTTGAATTTGAGAGGAATAAGAAGAATGTTGGTTAAGTGGGAATAAGTTGGGGAAAATAGTAATAAAGAATTGGTGTATAAGATGATGTGTATAATGTTTGAATTAATGATATAATTATACACAAGATGACTAATATATGGTGTATGTGTACAAGAGTTGGATGATATTTTTATCCCAAAATATCCATCATGGCCGTCCACTATGAGGGTAAAATGGTAATTCCATATATTTTTTTTTTGTCCCAATTTTGATGATAATAGATGAAACATATCAATCTCCAAAATAATTAGTGATTCCCTTGATCACTTGTAAGTCTCATGATCACTTAAACTAAATTAAAGTCTTAATTCTATAAGGTAAAAGTCTCCAAAATAAATAGTCTCTTAAAATTCTAAGGTGACTAATAAATACAAAAATAGTACTAATGATCAATCAAGTGATCATAAATGAGAATAGAATTAATGATGATCATGATCACAAGTAATTAATTAAAATGAAATAAAATACAAATGTTTATATTATTAATAATTACCCGTCAAAATGACGCGCAGTAAAAATAGTCGATCAAAAGCTTAGACAACAATAAGGTTCAACTAATAGCTTTCGGAAAAAAAAATGGCTTCACATCCTCCCTCTCCTTAAAAGAATTTGGTCCCCAAATTCTCTTGAATAGTTCGGATATTGATTCCTTATGTCATCTTCCATTTCCCACGTTGCGTCTTCGTCTCGGTTGTGGTTACGCCACACCACTTTAACCATCGGAATTTCTCTCTTACGCAATTGTCGTATCTCGTTGGTCGATGATCCCGATTGGCCTCTCGGTGTAGGATAGATTTTCCATTAGAGGAGGAGTATCTCGGTGATGATATGCTCGGGATCCGGTTGATACTTCTTCGATCTCAAACGTGGAATACATCGTGCATTCCTGCGTATGGTCTTTGTAACTCGAGTCTGTAGGCTAGCTTCCCGATCCTCTGTAAAATCTTGTAAGGTCCAACATATCTCGGACTTAACTTGCCTCCTTTCTTCGGACTGATTAATCCTTTCCATGGTGAGAGTCTAAGAAATACTTCATCACCGACTTCAAATTCCAAATCCTTTCTTCTCTTGTCCGCGTAACTCTTTTGGCGACTACGAGTGTGCGAATCCGCTCCTTGATCGCTTGACCTTCTCAATGGCCTCTGAACTAAGTCGATCTTTGGAATCGAGGCGGCGACTTTCGTTTCTCTTTCGGAGTCCATTGGTCATCAATCTCCCAGTGTAGTGGGGATCTACACTTTCGCCCATACAATGCCTCGTAAGGTGCCATCCCAATCGTGGCCTGATAACTGTTATTGTAGGCGAATTCGGCTAATGGTAAGTGCGAATCCCAACTTCCTTGAAAATCCAAGGTGCAGGCTCGCAACATATCTTCAAGGGTTTGAATTGTTCTCTCGGGTATCCATCGGTTTGTGGATGTCTTCTTTGTCTTTGAAACTTAGTGAGGTACCTAATTCCTCGTGTAAGCACTTCCAAAACTGGAGACAAACCTCGGTCTCTGTCGGATACTATATCGATTGGTACTCCATGCGGTCGAATGATTTCTCGGATATAAATCTGTGCAAGTTTCTGCAAGCTATCGGTTTTCTTGATGGGTAAAAAGTGTGAAGATTTCGTGAGTCGGTCTACAACAACCCAGATAGCGTCCTGGCCTCTTCTGGTCCTTGGTAGATCCGTCACGAAGTCCATTGTTATATGTTCCCATTTCCACTCGGGAATTCTCAACGGTTGTAGTAAACCAGATGGTCGTTGGTGTTCTGTTTTTACTCGTTGGCAAGTCAAACATCTCGCAACGAACTCCGCTACCTGGTTCTTCAGGTTTACCCACCAATAACTTCGTTTCAAATCTTTATACATCTTGTTTCCTCCAGGATGTATAGTGTATTTTGAACGGTGTGCCTCTGTTAGGATTTTATTCCTAACTGTTCGTCATTTGGTACACACACTCGATTCAAACCCGATAACTCCATCTTCGTGCATCGAGAATTCGATCTTTCTCCTTTAAGTATCTTCTCCTTCGTTTTGAAGATGTGTATCTTTTTCTTGTGCTTCTTTGATCTCACTCAGAGATTGGGTGTAATCGAAATGTTAGCACATGAAATCGAGTATTGGTTCTCGTCGATTCCAATTGCTCGGCTCCTTTAATGATTCCCACTCTCGAATCATAAGTCCGCTAAGCTCGCCTTTACTTGGGCGAGCGTCTTTCTACGACGTTAGCTTTTCCGGGATGGTATTGAATATCAAAGTGATAGTCCTCAATCAACTCCATCCATCTCCGTTGCCTCGAGGTTGAGATCTTTCTCGGATAATAGATACTTCAAGCTCTTATGATCCGTGAAAACCGTGAATGTTGCTCCGTAGAGATAGTGTCTCCATTTCTTCAACGCGAAAACTATCGCCGCCAATTCCAGGTCATGCGTTGGGTAATTGGCCTCATACGGCTTGAGCTTTCGTGATGCATAAGCGATAACCTTTCCTTCCTCGCATGAGTACGCTCCTAGTCCTTCTTTTGATGCATCACCGTAGACGACAAAGTTTTGTTCCCTTTGGAAGGGCTAAGACTGGGCCGTAGTAAGTCGTTTCTTCTTGACTCTTGGAAACTCGTCTCGCACTTGTCGTTCCACTCAAACTTGACTTGCTTCCGGGTTAGTCGAGTGAGTGGTCCGGCTATCTTAGAGAAGTCCTGGATAAATCTTCGATAATATCCAAATAGTCCTAGAAACTTCGATTTCCGTTCTGTTCGCACTCGGTTGTTTCCATTCAACCACCGTCCTGTACCTTGAAGGATCTACTTGCAATCCCGATCGGATACTATATGTCCCAAGAATGCGACTTCACTAAGCCAAAATTCGCACTTGCTTTGAATTTAGCATACGAACTTATGCTCGTAGTGTCTCTAAAACGATTTTCGGTGACGTTAGGTGCTCTTCTCTAGACTTAGAGTATACAAGTATGTCATCAATGAATATCACTACGAATTGATCCAAATAAGGTTGGAAGACTCGATGCATCGTGGTCCATAAATGCTTTCTTTGCTGGTGCATTAAATCGGACCGAAAGGCATTACTACAAACTCGTAGTGTCCATATCGGGTTTGAAATGCGCTTTGGAAATGTCTCCTTCATGGATTTTCAGTTGGTAATATCCTTGTTGTAAATCAAACTTGAGTACACCGTTGCTCCTTGAAGTTGATCAAATAGTTGGTCTATCCTCGGGAGGGGATATTTGTTCTTGATGGTCACACTATTAAGTCCACGATAATCTATACATAGTCTTAATGTGCCATCCTTCTTTTTGACGAACAAAGACAGTGCTCCCCACGAGACGTGCTCGGTCGGATAAATCCCACATCCATCGCTTTTGTAATTGCGTTTTCAACTCTTGTAACTCAAGAGGAGCCATTCTATACGGTGTTACGCAATCGGGCGAGTCCCCTGGCAACACCTCGATGGTGAACTCGACTTCCTATCCGGAGGGACAGTGGTGAGTTCTTGTGGAAATACGTCCGTATATCCGATACTATAGGTACTTGGTTGATTTGTATCTCAACCTTGGGTTTGTTAATTACAAACGCCAAATACCCTCGAGCCCCTCGAGTGATCGCCCTTCTCGCTTTCATTGCTGAAATGATTGGGGCAATCTTAACTCGTGCCCTTCCCGAAATCTCCACTTCGGGTTTTCCGGTTCACATAGCTTAATGGACTTGTTATGGCAGTCCATTTGTGCATGGTGTGCGGATAACCGATTCATTCCCAATATTACGTCGTATTCGGATATAGGTAACAAGATCAAATCGGCGGAAAGTTTATCTCAAAGAATCTTAACCGCATGCATTATAGATAATATCATTATCCGACTCGCACCCATAGGAGTTGACACTTCTAAGCATATAGGCATATGTTCCATGCATGCATGCGGTTTGTGTACAAAATGCGGTGCAACAAATGAATGCGTTGATCCAGGGTCGAACAATATTTTAGCGTAGTGGTTAGATACTAGAAGCGTACCTTCCACCACGTTTGTTGCCTCCCGAGCCTCTTGTCCGCTAGTGCAAATGCTCGGCGGGCATCCTTGCCCGATTACCCTGGCCGTTTCCTAGCTTCGTGGTTGCGTTGGTTTGGATCGGTCATTGTACTTGGGCAATCTTGCGGTGTGTCTGATTACTACCACAGCGCAAACACCTTCCTTGTTTACGCCAGCTTGTCGGCATGTCCCGGTTTCGGCAATGCGTACATTCCTGACCCGCTTTCCTTATCTTGTCTCTTTCCTTTGTCTCTGTCCCGTTAACCGGACCCTTCGAAACTTAGCGGCGGTTTAGACGGTTGTCCCACACAGTAGCCTCTTAAAACTGTTCGAGGCCTACTCTGCTGAATCCGTCCCAATACGGTTCGATCCCGACTCGATGCGGAGAGCCGCTTTTATCATGGCCGAGTAGGTTGCGCTTCAATCACAACAATCAAGCTGTTTACAAGTTCCGGTTTCAATCCTCGAGTAAACTTGTAAAGCTTATCCTCTTGATACTAATTGTCCCCAGCATACTTGGACAATCGGTGAAATTCGGACTCATCTTGAGCCACGTCGGGTTCCTTGCCTCAATCTATGAAATTCATCCCGTGCTTCCTTCACGACCTGGGAATATACTGTTCATTGAACTCAGCCAAGAAATTTCCCCATGTTCGATTACTCGGTCCTGTTCCCATCTCCTTTCAACTCGCCCTCCACCAGTCTCTTTAGCAAAATGATTCCGCATTTAAATACGGCTAGTGTGACTCTCTGCTCGTCGGAGTATTGAAGAGCATTGAAGATATTTTCCAACTTCTCTATCCATTCTTCCGCTTTCACATCGTCCGGCTCTCCCAAGAAGGTTGGTGGGTCGAATCACAGAATCGCTCCAATGTGCGATCGTTCGCCTCTCGGGCGGGTTCGGGAGCACGGGGTTGAGGCTCTGCTGTTGCCTCATAAACACCGGTATTTGCTTTGTAATGCTTGTGCGATCAGATTGTCTCCTGCAGCGGGTGGAGGAGGTGGTGGTAATTCGGAGAGGGTACCCGGTCCCAGGTACATCGTCGTCTCCTCGTGGAACGCGACGAGGTCTCCCACGCCCTCGATGTTACGCCATTCTCAGTATCTTGGAGCGTTAGTTGCGATTTGCGAGTAAATGAATACAATAATTATTCGCGTAAAGTAAAAGATATCGCAGGATAGTAACATCAACACAAGACACCAATAAATGGCAAAAGGCATATCCATTACTATAAAATTGAATACACCCAAAGTACATCGTTGAGAATACTAAGTCGGATACATGGAATCAAAATACATCCGAATCTAGTACAATAATGAAAGGCATAACACTGGATTACACAGCTACAACAACAAAAGTACAACGAAAATCTGCTAGCTAATCGGTGAGATCGCCATCATCATCGCCGCAGACTATGTCTATGATCGGGTTGGTCGGGTTGAGGCAAAACCTCAACCTGCGCCAATCCACAAAGTCCAACCATTGCTCAAATCCCCGAGCCTCATCGAGTGGAGCAGACCTCCGGCTCTCCAATGTCGATGGATCCTCCTCGGGATCCTCCTCGATCCTCCTCGGGGTCCTCCTCGGGATCCTCCTCGGGATCGGAGTACGGGTTCGCCTCGGGCGGTGGCAATAGGCGAGCATTAGCTGCTAAAGCGGCCTCTAGTGCGGCGTCCTCTCGAGATAGGGCCTGTGTAAGGTCTCAATGATCGTCATCTTGATGAGGGTCTCCTCCAAGCGATCGCGATCTTACGGGATAGACGGGCATCAATCTCCCATTTCGTGACCGTCGCCGTCCTCTTCATTTTCTCCCTCATGTTATCCAGCGCTCACTGGATACTCATTTGGTCCTCCCCGCTCTTATGGTGTTATCGCGGTCCTTGATGACAATGGTCGATTCGTTTTTTCTCATCTTGCTTATCGCCAAGCGCCGAGTCGTCTGCATTGCGTTGACGCTCCCGGGCTAGTTACGTGGTCGCGCGTTCGCTTTCCCGGTGCCAATGAATCATCGATGCCCGAATATTGCCGCTCAAAGACGGCATGGAATACATCCCACCACGTGGCGGCGTCGGCTCCATCCTCGATAAAACAAACTAAGGCGGATCACCAAAGGTAGAGGAAAGATAAGAAAGAATAAGGAAGAGCGAGTATTGGTCAAAGACAAGTATGATTATGAATCTCAAAGTATGCATTCTAACTTAGTTCAAATATCAATAAGACGGTTATATGCCAATTTGAAATCGATTTCACACTTAATTGGTCAAGTCGCGGTACTACCCAAAACACGCATCCAGGGTCCTATCTGGGTCGGCTCGGTGTAAGTTTCCATCTTACTAGCCGAGCTCGATACCACTCTTCTTTGTCACGCCCCAAACGGGACGCGACGAACGATTCACAACTTAAATACAAATGGACTAACATTCCAGAGAATACCAATGAGAACCCAATAAAGTAGAGTCTAAATAGCAGCAGAAATGAATAACAGATACAAGTTATCACTTAAAGTCTACATCCCATCACCAAATTACAATCCGAAATTCAACAAGGTAGTAACTTAACGCGTCAAGGGGTCATACGCCCGAATTACAAACCCGAATTGATTAGGATACAAAAGTCCAACAACAACATAATAAGAAAAGAGTCCGATCAACAACAAGATGCGATAAATCCAACAAGCGTAGTACAAGGTCTCAATCCGAGCGGTTCGGATCCCCAAATAAATCCTCATCTAAGGTTAGAAAACAAAGTGATGAGACAAAAATCTCGGTGGATGGGGTGATCGTGTGCGAGTGTGGCGTAATATAGTTAATGTGAGAAAGCGATTATCTGAAAAACGTGAGTATGATGCATGGTTTCACACACATTTCACAAGCGTCGTGATAAATTATTTAAATAATATATTTATACGATTTAAGAAAATAGTTCATGGTCACACAGGCACTATGTGATACGATCAAGACAAGTAGGTTGCGTGCGGAAGTGTAACGCCAATCTATGCAAGGCAATTAATGGTTGCGTGCGGACTTGTAGCGCCAACCAATGCAAAACAGGTAGCGGTTGCGTGCGGGAATGTAACGCCAACCAAAACGGGGCGATAACTCCGAATCGTGTGGATCGACAGCGATTCCTTCGTTCTTCCTTGTAACTCCCGGTCGGTATGGTCCAAGACCGCACCTTATCGCTCCGTAGGCAAAGACAAAATCCCGAGAGCCGGGCGAGGCTCGGATCTGTCATAATCATGATTATACCTCGAGACTACGACCCGCTTCCCTTGGACAAACTCCGTCCCTCGGTTGCGGGATTAGGGCGATGGGGCGGAAGAGTGGAATAGCGGCCGAGCTGCCCGGTTCCATCCCCGACGTATCCATTCCGACTATGAGCTCGACACACCAAGTTGACTCGGCGAAAGTAATTACAATTACAGAGCGATCAACCAGCGTGAGTATTATTGATTCAGAAGCGATTTAGGAGCAATTTTTGAAAAACGCGAGTGGCAATTATGGCGTTGGTGGAGTATTTGGATGAAGATGATTATCGGAATGATAAGCAACCTTCGATATCTTGAAAGATTAGGTGGAACATAAGTCCCGTCATAGATTCCAAAATCGCAAGACGAGGAAGTCGCTCCGCGATCGGGTATTAATCGGTCAAATTGATCCGATAAGTCAGGGTTTTTGGAAAAGTAAAATACTTAAATTAAATCTCCAAGTCAGAGAGTCCAGGTCGATTTTAGAAAAGAGAAAATAATTTGAGTGAGGTCCTTTATAAAAGGAAAATTGTAATTTAGCCCCGTTTTGTAAAAACTAACACTTTTGGGGTTAAAAATTGAATAATTAAATATCCCGACCTTGAAAAATTATGAGGTCAGTTCCTAAATTCCCCAAATTGTCCAGAGATTCAGATTTTAAAAGCTTTGAGGTCGAGTTTTTGTAAAAATCTCACATTGGCCCCAAATTTGTAAAAATTGCCAATTCGGACCTTAAGTTTTAAAAATTCGAAACTCACAAACCGGAAGGGATTTAATGTGGTTCCAGTTGGAAAATGTCACTAAGGTTAGTAGGATATTGGGACAAAAGCAGTTTTGAAAAACAATATGTGTAAGTCCTTTAACTTTTGAAAATATCATTTTTGTCCCATTTTAAAATAATTGCCTTTAAGGCTTTTAGGGGTCCAATTATTATGAAATTTGAACCTTGGGTCCAAAATACAATTAAGTTATAGTTAATTTAGTATTTCCAGGTGCATGGGCTGCATAAGTCCTGGAAATTTCATTTGGGTCCTCAAGTTTAATATTTTTCACATTAGTCCCTCAATTTTAGTAAAATTGTTTTCCAAGCCCTAACCACTTAGATTTTTAAAATACTTTTTAAAATATGTGATTCCCAGTAGCTTAAAAGTATAATTTTCAATTTATAAAGTTTAGGTCTGGTACAGTTTTAAAAATTGCAAAGTAGCCCTTAAACTTTCAAAATTTTTACAATCTAGTCCTTGGGCTTTTAAAGGTTGATTTTATTTATCTTAAAACTCTTAAAACATCATTAAAATGTCCAAAAGTCATTTTTGAACCTGAGTACAGTCCCAAATTTCGAAATTTGCAGAGGGGTCCTTTAACTTTTATTTTCTTGCAATTTAGTCCACCAACTTTCCATTTTTGCATTTTTAAGTCCAAAATTGAAATTTAATCAATTATGCTCGACTTTTCCAGGTTTTAAGTCATCCAAAACATAGATTTTAAAGATCATACACATGCATGTCCAATACATACAAGAATTCATCAATTAAAGCATTAAAGTGTACATGCATGCACCTAAAATTCAATAAATAGTAGTTTTAAGCAACTCTTGAGAATTTTTATGATTTGATATATAAAATTGACATGCAATACATAGATTATATATATCTCAAGGCTCATGATCAAATTTTCTACATGCATTTTAATAAAACACCTACAAGTTGGAAAAATAATTTTCCACCCACCTTAATTTTGGAAATTGTGAAATAAAGGGATAATTTCACAATTTTGAGTGAGGCTTCTTAGGTCAGCCCCTAAGTCAAGAAAATATCAAAATTTGGAGTTAGAAAAATGAGAGAAAAATTTAAGGAGAAAAGAAGGAAATAAGGAAATGAGAAGGACTACACTTTACCTTGTGTAGTAGATGTTTGGAGACTAGTTGAAGCTCAAAAATTGAAAATTTGGCTCAACTCCAAAAATCTCCTAAGGTCAGCCCCTATTTCTCAAAAATGAAAAGGGGTGTTAAAATTTGAAAAAAAATAGGAAGAGTAGGAAAGAAGGGGTCTAATACACAATTCTTACCTTGTAGTCAAATTTTCTCTATTATTTTCTTCTTCAAGCTTGAGGTCCTTCTTCAAAATATTGTCAAGCTCTAACCTTCAAAGTCTTCTAAATGTACCTCCAAAACCAAATTTAAACTTAAGTTAAGAAGGTGGAAGAGATGAACAATGTGATATCCAAAAATGGATTGAAGCTAAAATATCTTACCTTTTAGTATAGTGGTTCGATTTTTATGAAGGATAGGGAGGAAAATGTTGAAAATTTTTCTAAGTATGGAAGAAGAAAGTGAAAGAAAGAATAGAGAGATGTTGGGAGTTTTTAGAGAGAAGGAGGAGAAGGCTTTGAGTATTAGAATGTGTTGATGAGAAATGAGATGCAAATTTGGTGAAAAAATGCCATAATGGCCGTGTAGTATGAGAGAGAGGGAGAGGAAATTTTGATCAAATTGTGTCTTGTAATTTGTCTCTTGCATGGAGACAAAAATGCAAGTCAAAGTGTGGGTCAATTTGAATTTGAGAGGAATAAGAAGAATGTTGGTTAAGTGGGAATAAGTTGGGAAAATAGTAATAAAGAATTGGTGTATAAGATGATGTGTATAATGTTTGAATTAATGATATAATTATACACAAGATGACTAATATATGGTGTATGTGTACAAGAGTTGGATGATATTTTTATCCCAAAATATCCATCATGGCCGTCCACTATGAGGGTAAAATGGTAATTCCATATATTTTTTTTTGTCCCAATTTTGATGATAATAGATGAAACATATCAATCTCCAAAATAATTAGTGATTCCCTTGATCACTTGTAAGTCTCATGATCACTTAAACTAAATTAAAGTCTTAATTCTATAAGGTAAAAGTCTCCAAAATAAATAGTCTCTTAAAATTCTAAGGTGACTAATAAATACAAAAATAGTACTAATGATCAATCAAGTGATCATAAATGAGAATAGAATTAATGATGATCATGATCACAAGTAATTAATTAAAATGAAATAAAATACAAATGTTTATATTATTAATAATTACCCGTCAAAATGACGCGGTAAAATAGTCGATCAAAAGCTTAGACAACAATAAGGTTCAACTAATAGCTTTCGGAAAAATCGGGGCTTCACATTTTTAATCCTTATATGGATTTTACAATTGTTTATATTGATGATGTTCTATTATTTTCGAAAAAAAGAACAACATTTTAAACTTATTAATACATTTATAAATGTTGTTAAAAAAGCAGGACTTGTAGTATCTGCTAGAAAAGAATTACTATGTCAAACAAAAATAAAATTTTTACGACATGACATAGAAAATGGATTAATACATCCTATAGAAAGAGCAATAAAATTTGCAGATAAATTTCCTGATGAAATTACTGATAAAAATCAGTTACAAAGATTTTTAGGAAGTCTTAATTATGTTAAAGACTTTTATAAAGATCTATCTTTTGATTGTAAACTTTTATTTCAAAGGCTTAAAAACAATCCATCAAATGGACTATAAGTCATACAGATGTTATAAAACGCATTAAAGAAAGAGTAAAAACTCTTCCATGTCTTTCTCTTGCTAATCCAGACTATTAAAAATAGTTGAAACAGATGCCTCAAATTGGTTACGAGGAATATTAAAACAAAAGGAACAAGATTCTAAAGAGATTCTTGTTAGATATACATCCGGTTTATGGAATCATACTTAAAAATTATTCTACAATTAAAAAAGAAATATTATCAATAGTTCTTTGTTTCACTAAATTTGAAAGTGATTTATTAAATAAGAAATTCTTATTAAGAATTGATTGCAAATCTGCAAAATATGTTTTAACTAAAGATGTTAAAAACATGGAATCTAAACAAATATTTGCTACATAGCAAGCAATCATGTCTTGTTTTGATTTTGATATTGAACATATTTCTGGAAAATCTAATTATTTACCAGATTTTCTAACACGAGAATTATTACAGGGAAAATCCTTGGAATACAATCCACATGAGGAATCAACCTCCAAAAAAGCCAAAAAACAAGATGAATAAAAATTCATCTAGTGCATCATCTTCAGGTGCTAAAAGCACTAAAGATACCAAGGCTACACAAGAATCTTCTCAAATGAAGAATTTCGATCCTACAAAGGAATTCGAAAATGATGATAGTGCTTATGATATTCAAATATATCAAAAAACGCTATTTTTTCAAACAGTCCTAATAAGACAATTGAGGAATTAAAATATCCTTATGTTATTTCTCGATATATAAAATATTGTCCAGTAGAAGAAAGTATACAAAATCTTTCTGGATATATAAAATCTTTCTGGAAATCCTGTCTTGTTTTGATTTTGATATTGAACATATTTCTGGAAAATCTAATTCTTGCAGGGAAAATCCTTGGAATACAATCCACAGGAGGAATCAACCTCCAAAAAGCCAGCAAAACATGATGAATAAAAATTCATCTGGTAAAAATGCGATATCATCAATTTTTGTATAGGAAATATTGTTTGTAATATTAGGAACTCCATTTTTCCAAACAATATTTCCTATACAAAAAATTGATGATACTGGCATTTTTACCAGGGTGGGGGAATATGACCTCCATTTTCCATTTTCAATGCCACCAAAAACTCATTTCATAAATACACTTTTGAATATTATTCAAAATAAAGAAAAGTTTTTACATCATCTTAAAGATGAGATTTCTTTTAAAACTTTACTGACAAACTCTTGAATCTAAAAAGGTACAAGAAAAAAATAAATAAAATTAAAGATATCATATTTAAAGAAATATGTGCTGATACTCCCAATGCCTTTTGGGATAGAAAACAACATATGGTAAGTTTGCCATATGAACCAAATTTTAATGAAAAATCTATTCCTACTAAAGCAAGACCTATTGCAATGAATCAAAGATATATGGATCTTTGCAAAAACGAAATTTAAGAATTACTTGAAAAAGGTCTAAATAGACTAAGTTCTAGTCCTTGGAGTTGTCCAGCATTTTATGTTGAAAATAATGCTGAAATTGAAAGAGGAATTCCAAGACTGGTTATTAATTACAAACCACTTAATAAAGTGTTAAATTGGATAAGATATCCGATACCTAATAAAAGAGATTTGTTTAATAAGCTATGTGAAGCAAAAAGCTTTTCAAAATTTGATATGAAATCTGGATTTTGGCAAATTCAGATAAAAGAAGAAGATAGGTATAAAACTGCCTTTACCGTTCCATTTGGACATTACGAATGGAATATTATGCCATTTGGACTTAAAAATGCTCCATCTGAATTTCAACATATTATGAATGATATTTTTAATCCTTATATGGATTTTACAATTGTTTATATTGATGATGTTCTATTATTTTCGAAAAAAAGAACAACATTTTAAACTTATTAATACATTTATAAATGTTGTTAAAAAAGCAGGACTTGTAGTATCTGCTAGAAAAGTATTACTATGTCAAACAAAAATAAAATTTTTAGGACATAACATAGAAAATGGATTAATACATCCTATAGAAAGAGCAATAAAATTTGCAGATAAATTTCTGATGAAATTACGATAAAAATCGATTACAAAGATTTTTAGGAAGTCTTAATTATGTTAAAGACTTTTATAAAGATCTATCTTTTGATTGTAAACTTTTATTTCAAAGGCTTAAAACAATCCATCAAATGGACTATAAGTCATACGGATGTTATAAAACGCATTAAAGAAAGAGTAAAACTCTTCCATGTCTTTCTCTTGCTAATCCATGACTATTAAAAATAGTTGAAACAGATGCCTCGAAATTGGTTACGAGGAATATTAAAACAAAAGGAACAAGATTCTAAAGAGATTCTTGTTAGATATACATCCGTTTATGGAATCATACTCGGAAAAATTATTCTACAATTAAAAAAGAAAAATTATCAATAGTTCTTTGTTTCACTAAATTTGAAAGTGATTTATTAAATAAGAAATTCTTATTAAGAATTGATTGCAAATCTGCAAAATATGTTTAAACTAAAGATGTTAAAAACATGGAATCTAAACAAATATTTGCTACAGGCGGGTGAATCCTGTCTTGTTTTGATTTTGATATTGAACATATTTCCGGAAAATCTAATTATTTACCGGATTTTCTAACACGAAATTATTACGGGAAAATCCTTGAATACAATCCACGGAGGAATCAACCTCCAAAAAGCCCGAAAAACAAGATGAATAAAAATTCATCTAGTGCATCATCTTCGTGTCTAAAAGCACTAAAGATACCAAGGCTACACAAGAATCTTCTCAAATGAAGAATTTCGATCCTACAAAGGAATTCGAAAATGATGATAGTGCTTATGATATTCAAATATATCAAAACGCTATTTTTTCAAACAGTCCTAATAAGACGATTGAGGAATTAAAATATCCTTATGTTATTTCTGGATATATAAAATATTGTCCAGTAGAAGAAAGTATACAAAATCTTTCTGGTAATCCTGTCTTGTTTTGATTTTGATATTGAATATATTTCTGGAAAATCTAATTCTTGCAGGGAAAATCCTTGGAATACAATCCACAGGAGGAATCAACTCCAAAAAGCCAGCAAAAAATGATGAATAAAAATTCATCTGGTAAAAATGCCAGTATCATCAATTTTTTGTATAGAAAATATTTTTTGTAATATTAGGAACTCCATTTATCCAAACAATATTTCCTATACAAAAAATTGATGATCTTAACATTTTTACCAGGGTGGGGGAATATGACCTCCATTTTCCATTTTCAATGCCACCAAAAACTCATTTCATAAATACACTTTTGAGTATTATTCAAAATAAAGAAAAGTTTTTACATCATCTTAAAGATGAGATTTCTTTTAAAACTTTACAACAAACTCTTGAATATATAAAGGTACAAGAAAAAATAAATAAAATTAAAGATACCATATTTAAAGAAATATGTGATGATACTCCCAATGCCTTTTGGGATAGAAAACAACATATGGTAAGTTTGCCATATGAACTAGATTTTAATGAAAAATCTATTCCTACTAAAGCAAGACCTATTGCAATGAATCAAAGATATATGGATCTTTGCAAAAACGAAATTTAAGAATTACTTGAAAAAGGTCTAATTAGACTAAGTTCTAGTCCTTGGAGTTGTCCAGCATTTTATGTTGAAAATAATGCTGAAATTGAAAGAGGAATTCCAAGACTGGTTATTAATTACAAACCACTTAATAAAGTGTTAAATTGGATAAGATATTCGATACCTAATAAAAGAAATTTGTTTAATAAGCTATGTGAAGCAAAAATCTTTTCAAAATTTGATATGAAATCTGGATTTTGGCAAATTCAGATAAAAGAATAAGATAGGTATAAAACTGCCTTTACCGTTCCATTTGGACATTACGAATGGAATATTATGCCATTTGGACTTAAAAATGCTCCATCTGAATTTCAACATATTATGAATGATATTTTCAATCCTTATATGGATTTTATAATTGTTTATATTGATAATGTTCTATTATTTTCGAAAAAAAGAACAGCATTTTAAACATATTAATACATTTATAAATGTTGTTAAAAAAGCAGGACTTGTAGTATCTGCTAGAAAAGTATTACTATGTCAAACAAAAATAAAATTTTTAGGACATGACATAGAAAATGGATTAATACATCCTATAGAAAGAGCAATAAAATTTGCAGATAAATTTCCTGATGAAATTACTGATAAAAATCAGTTACAAAGATTTTTAGGAAGTCTTAATTATGTTAAAGACTTTTATAAAGATCTATCTTTTGATTGTAAACTTTTATTTCAAAGGCTTAAAAATAATCCATCAAAATGGACTATAAGTCATACAGATGTTGTAAAACGCATTAAAGAAAGAGTAAAAACTCTTCCATGTCTTTCTCTTGCTAATCCGCAGCTATTAAAAATAGTTGAAACAGATGCCTTTGAAATTGGTTACGGAGGAATATTAAAACAAAAGGAATAAGATTCTAAAGAGATTCTTGTTAGATATACATCTGGTTTATGGAATCATACTCAGAAAAATTATTCTACAATTAAAAAGAAATATTATCAATAGTTCTTTGTTTCACTAAATTTGAAAGTGATTTATTAAATACGAAATTCTTATTAAGAATTGATTGCAAATCAAGAAATATGTTTTAACTAAAGATGTTAAAAACATGGAATCTAAACAAATATTTGCTACAGGCGGTGCAATCCTGTCTTGTTTTGATTTTGATATTGAACATATTTCTGAAAATCTAATTATTTACCGATTTTCTAACACGAGAATTCTTGCAGGAAAATCCTTGAATACAATCCACGGGAGGAATCAACCTCCAAAAAGCCGAGAAACAAGATGAATAAAAATTCATCTCGTGCATCATCTTCAGTGCTAAAAGCACTAAAGATACCAAGTGCTACATAAGAATCTTCTCAAATGAAGAATTTCGATCCTACAAAGGAATTCGAAAATGATGATAGTGCTTATGATATTCAAATATATCAAAACGCTATTTTTTCAAACAGTCCTAATAAGACGATTGAGGAATTAAAATATCCTTATGTTATTTCTGGATATATAAGATATTGTCCAGTAGAAGAAAGTATACAAAATCTTTCTGGATATATAAAATCTTTCTGGAAAATCCTGTCTTGTTTTGATTTTGATATTGAACATATTTCTGGAAAATCTAATTCTTTACCAGATTTTCTAACACGAGAATTCTTGCAGGGAAAATCCTTGGAATACAATCCACGGAGGAATCAACCTCCAAAAAGCCAGCAAAACATGATGAATAAAAATTCATCTGGTAAAAATGCCAGTATCATCAATTTTTTGTATAGGAAATATTGTTTGTAATATTATGAACTCCATTTTTCCAAACAATATTTCATATACAAAAATTGATGATACCGCATTTTTACCAGGGGGGAAATATGACCTCCATTTTCCATTTTCAATGCCACCAAAAACTCATTTCATAAATACACTTTTGAATATTATTCAAAATAAAGAAAAGTTTTTACATCATCTTAAAGATGAGATTTCTTTTAAAACTTTACAACAAACTCTTGAATCTAAAAAGGTACAAGAAAAAATAAATAAAATTAAAGATACCATATTTAAAGAAATATGTGTTGATACTCCCAATGCCTTTTGGGATAGAAAACAACATATGGTAAGTTTGCCATATGAACCGACATTTTTAATGAAAATCTATTCCTACTAAAGCAAGACCTATTGCAATGAATCAAAGATATATGGATCTTTACAAAAACAAAATTAAGAATTACTTGAAAAAGGTCTAAATAGACTAAGTTCTAGTCCTTGGAGTTGTCCAACATTTTATGTTGAAAATAATGCTGAAATTGAAAGAGGAATTCCAAGACTGGTTATTAATTACAAACCACTTAATAAAGTGTTAAATTGGATAAGATATTCGATACCTAATAAAAGAGATTTGTTTAATAAGCTATGTGAAGCAAAAATCTTTTCAAAATTTGATATGAAATCTGGATTTTGGCAAATTCAGATAAAAGAAGAAGATAGGTATAAAACTGCATTTACCGTTCCATTTGCACATTACGAATGGAATATTATGCCATTTGGACTTAAAAATGCTCCATCTGAATTTCAACATATTATGAATGATATTTTTAATCCTTATATGCCATTATGAATTTCAACATATTATTGTTTATATTGATGATGTTCTATTATTTTCGAAAAAAAGAACAACATTTTAAACTTATTAATACATTTATAAATGTTGTTAAAAAAGCAGGACTTGTAGTATCTGCTAGAAAAGTATTACTATTTCAAACAAAAATAAAATTTTTAGGACATGACATAGAAAATGGATTAATACATCCTATAGAAATAGCAATAAAATTTGCAGATAAATTTCCTGATGAAATTACTGATAAAAATCAGTTACAAAGATTTTTAGGAAGTCTTAATTATGTTAAAGACTTTTATAAAGATCTATCTTTTGATTGTAAACTTTTATTTCAAAAGCTTAAAAACAATCCATCAAATGGACTATAAGTCATACAGATGTTGTAAAACGCATTAAAGAAAGAGTAAAAACTCTTCCATGTCTTTCTCTTGCTAATCCGCAGCTATTAAAAATAGTTGAAACAGATGCCTCTGATTGACATGTATTTTGCATGTATTTTAGGGCATATTTATGGCTATAATTGTTTATAAACATGCAATAACTCATATGAAATGGTATATATTCGCTCTTTGTGGAAAAGATATTACGCTTTGCTCGTTTTGTAGGAATTTAACAATATTTGGAGTGATTTTGTGACAAATACGAGCATTGCGACCTAGAAGCATCAAGAATCGAGTGATTACACCCAATTGGAAGCCAATTATATTGAGTCAAGAGTCATAGTAATGATTCATGTGTCAAAAGAAGCATGGATGATCCAACAACAAGGGGATATATCTCATGGAATATCCAAACGCGCGTCTAGATTTTTCCAAAGACCGACAGGGTTTAGTATTTTGGTCATAACTCTCTCTACAAAATTGATATTGAGCTGATTCAAGTGGCAACGGAAAGCTAAGAGAGAGGGCTACAACTCTTATGAAGACTCCATAAGCAAATTCGGACGTTTGGGTGGCGCACGGGCTGGTCGTGCGTATGTGCACGGCCCGTGCTCCCTTCAAATGGCCGGATTGGACAATTTGTGCGGCACCAAAGACGGGCAGCCCAAAGGGCCAAAGGGCACGGCCGTGCTCCCCACTGGGAAAAAGAGTCGATCCGTTTTCAACTAGGTTTCGACCCAAACAAAGTACAAATAGACCCGGGGCGGCCACAAACAAGAACACGCTGATTTTTACCCTAGAAACCAAAGAAAAGAGCAGTTTTCCAAGGGATACTTCGAGAGATTGATCAAGACCGCAACCACACCTTCGAGGATTGAAGATAGATCGAGAGATCGTCATCATCCCCCGAGTCACTCATTCCATCGTATCGTTATTTCAATTAGTTAGATTTTGATTATGAATTATTTGTCTATGAATTGTTTATTTTCAATGTCCGGCTAAAACTCTTGTGATTCCCCTGGTTTGGGAGTAGATTAATAAACACTTTTATGTGATGATTAAGGATAATTGAAGTTAATGTTTTCTTTCTCTATTCAAGTACTTTGTTTTAATTCTTGTTTTATCAAAAGGCCTTTGATCTAAACTTGTTTGATGTATTGATTCATAATTCTAACCGATGAGTTTCAATACTAGATCTTGAGTACTTGACACAAATAGATTGCATGATTGAGAAGTCTGTGAATATTTGTGAGATCTTTTAATCTTTTGAACTTTTGGGAGTTGGATATCTCATGTTGAGTAGAGATGCTAACATAGATAGTCCAATCAACGTTTTTACATACATCTCGAGAGAGAGGGTAAATTACTTTGGTGATTGGTCTATAGAGAAGAATACGTTTAACCTTGGTTTGCTTAACCTGAGCATAAAAGTGGGATATTAATTGAAACCATAAACCAGGAATCCATCCATCCATACTTGATCTTTTAATCGCTCTTTGCTTTGTTATTTTAGGATTAATTTCTGCTTAGTAGTAATAAAACCAAACCTTCAAATTTCGATAGTTTAGATAAAAATAGGACTATTATAATCCAATACTTAGTACATTAATTTATTAATCCCTGTGGATTCGACCTTGCAAACCCTATTCTATAAACTGATCCGTACACTTGCGGTGAAGCTAAAAAAATAGGCGAACATGCCTCTGAAATTGGTTACGGAGGAATATTAAAACAAAAGGAACAAGATTCTAAAGAGATTCTTGTTAGATATACATCTGGTTTATGGAATCATACTCAGAAAAATTATTCTACAATTAAAAAAGAAATATTATCAATAGTTCTTTGTTTCACTAAATTTGAAAGTGATTTATTAAATAAGAAATTCTTATTAAGAATTGATTGCAAATCTGCAAAATATGTTTTAACTAAAGATGTTAAAAACATGGAATCTAAACAAATATTTGCTACATGGCAAGCAATCCTGTCTTGTTTTGATTTTGATATTGAACATATTTCTGGAAAATCTAATTATTTACCAGATTTTCTAACACGAGAATTCTTGCAGGGAAAATCCTTGGAATACAATCCACGGGAGGAATCAACTTCCAAAAAGCCAGCAAAACAAGATGAATAAAAATTCATCTGGTGCATCATCTTCAGGTGCTAAAAGCACTAAAGATACCAAGGCTACATAAGAATCTTCTCAAATGAAGAATTTCGATCCTACAAAGGAATTCGAAAATGATGATAGTGCTTATGATATTCAAATATATCAAAACGCTATTTTTTTCAAACAGTCCTAATAAGACGATTGAGGAATTAAAATATCCTTATGTTATTTCTGGATATATAAGATATTGTCCAGTAGAAGAAATTATACAAAATCTTTCTGGATATATAAAATCTTTCTGGAAAATCCTGTCTGTTTTTATTTTGATATTGAACATATTTCTGAAAAATCTAATTCTTTACCAGATATTCTAACACGAGAATTCTTGCAGGGAAAATCCTTGGAATACAATCCACTGGAGGAATCAACCTCCAAAAAGCCAGCAAAACATGATTAATAAATATTCATCTGGTAAAAATGCCAGTATCATCAATTTTTTGTATAGGAAATATTGTTTGTAATATTAGGAACTCCATTTTTCCAAACAATATTTCCTATACAAAAATTGATGATCTTAACATTTTTACCAGGGTGGGGGAATATGACCTCCATTTTCCATTTTCAATGCCACCAAAAACTCATTTCATAAATACACTTTTGAATATTATTCAAAATAAAGAAAAGTTTTTACATCATCTTAAAGATGAGATTTCTTTTAAAACTTTACAGCAAACTCTTGAATCTAAAAAGGTACAAGAAAAAATAAATAAAATTAAAGATATCATATTTAAAGAAATATGTGCTGATACTCCCAATGCCTTTTGGGATAGAAAACAACATATGGTAAGTTTGCCATATGAACCAGATTTTAATGAAAAATCTATTCCTACTAAAGCAAGACCTATTGCAATGAATCAAAGATATATGGATCTTTGCAAAAACGAAATTTAAGAATTACTTGAAAAAGGTCTAAATAGACTAAGTTCTAGTCCTTGGAGTTGTCCAGCATTTTATGTTGAAAATAATGCTGAAATTGAAAGAGGAATTCCAAGACTGGTTATTAATTACAAACCACTTAATAAAGTGTTAAATTGGATAAGATATCCGATACCTAATAAAAGAGATTTGTTTTATAAGCTATGTGAAGCAAAAATCTTTTCAAAATTTGATATGAAATCTGGATTTTGGCAAATTCAGATAAAAGAAGAAGATAGGTATAAAACTGCCTTTACCGTTCCATTTGGACATTACGAATGGAATATTATGCCATTTGGACTTAAAAATGCTCCATCTGAATTTCAACATATTATGAATGATATTTTTAATCCTTATATGGATTTTACAATTGTTTATATTGATGATGTTCTATTATTTTCGAAAAAAAGAACAGCATTTTAAACTTATTAATACATTTATAAATTTTGTTAAAAAAGAGGACTTGTAGTATTCGCTAGAAAAGTATTACTATGTCAAACAAAAATAAAATTTTTAGGACATGACATAGAAAATGGATTAATACATCCTATAGAAAGATCAATAAAATTTGCAGATAAATTTCCTGATGAAATTACTGATAAAAATCAGTTACAAAGATTTTTAGGAAGTCTTAATTATGTTAAAGACTTTTATAAAGATCTATCTTTTGATTGTAAACGTTTATTTCAAAGGCTTAAAAACAATCCATCAAAATGGACTATAAGTCATACAGATGTTGTAAAACGCATTAAAGAAAGAGTAAAAACTCTTCCATGTCTTTCTCTTGCTAATCCGCAGCTATTAAAAATAGTTGAAACAGATGCCTCTGAAATTGGTTACGGAGGAATATTAAAACAAAATGAACAAGATTCTAAAGACATTCTTGTTAGATATACATCTGGTTTATGGAATCATACTCAGAAAAATTATTCTACAATTAAAAAAGAAATATTATCAATAGTTCTTTGTTTCACTAAATTTGAAAGTGATTTATTAAATAAGAAATTCTTATTAAGAATTGATTGCAAATCTGCAAAATATGTTTTAACTAAAGATGTTAAAAACATGGAATCTAAACAAATATTTGCTAGATGGCAGGCAATCCTTTCTTGTTTTGATTTTGATATTGAACATATTTCTGGAAAATCTAATTATTTACCAGATTTTCTAACACGAGAATTCTTGCAGGGAAAATCCTTGGAATACAATCAACAGGAGGAATCAACTTCCAAAAAGCCAGCAAAACTAGATGAATAAAAATTCATCTGGTGCATCATCTTCAGGTGCTAAAAGCACTAAAGATACCAAGGCTACACAAGAATCTTCTCAAATGAAGAATTTCGATCCTACAAAGGAATTCGAAAATGATGATAGTGCTTATGATATTCAAATATATCAAAACGCTATTTTTTCAAACAGTCCTAATAAGACGATTGAGGAATTAAAATATCCTTATGTTATTTCTGGATATATAAAATATTGTCCAGTAGAAGAAAGTGTACAAAATCTTTCTTCATCACAGGTTGTTCAATCATATTTGATAAAAGATCTTCCTCCTTTATTTGGGAAAAAGACTCGAGAATACTTCGAGGCAATTTTAACTGAAACCGGATCAGTGGAGATATCTCTGTGAAGCCCTCGATTTTTATTCGAACATGTACTTGTATCACGTATCGTCTTTGTACTATTTGACAATTCTACCGCGTCACTTTGACGGGTAAATATTAATGATAAATATATTTTGCATTTAATTCTTTTAATTTCTATTTGTGATCATAATCATTTATTAATTTTAATTCGCATTTATGATCACTTGGTTGATCATCATTATTATTATTGGTGTATTATTAGTCACCTTAGAATTTTAAGAGACTATTTATTTTAGGGATTATAATTTATAGAATTAAGAATTCGATTTAGATTAAGTGATCATGAGACTTATAAGTGATCAAGGACATCACTAATTATTTTGGAGATTGATATTTATTCATCTATTATCATCAATTTTGGAAAGAAAAATATATGGAATTACCAAAATACCCTTAGGGGACGGCATTGGTGTAATTTTTTGGTGTAGAAATATCTCTCAACTCTTGTACATGTACACCTTGTGTATTCCTCTTGTGTATTTATACACCATTAATTCAAACCTACATCTTAAATTAATCCCACCATTTCAATCATCCAATTGGTCAAACAAGACCAAATTAAAAATTTCCCCTAAGCTTAGCATTTTGGCCCATTGTCCCTAATAAAGATACCTAAATATTACTTTCTTCCCCAATTCCCTCAATTATTACTCTAACTTATCATTTAATCAAAACAAAACAAAATTTTTATTCTTCCCATTTCATTTCACCAACACCAAATTTCTTCTAAGTCTTGAAATTCCTCTTACCTCTCTCTAAAAAATCCTCCTACATCTCTCTACCTATTCTTCATCTTCTTCACTAACACTTAACCAAAACTTCAAGAATTCATCTCCCATTTTCTTCAAAAATTCGAACCATATACACTACACAAGGTAAGAAATTTTCTTCTTCAATCTATTCTTATACCTTCTAGCTCACCTCTTTCACCTTCTAATTTAAGTTTGATTTTTGAATTTGAGGTATACCTAGAAGACCTTTGAAGAAGTTAAGAGACTAGTCATCTTGAAGAAAAATTGTGAAGAAGTTGGACTATAAGGTAAGAAATGGAATTTTTAGTACACTTTCTTCTTCTCTTTCTATTTTCCAAATTTTTACACTCCATTTTCATTTTTGGAGTTTTAGGGGCTGACCTTGGTGGTTGACATTAAGGGTGACCAAAACCTTATACTTGGAAGCCATTACTAGTCACATTTTACTCACTACACAAGGTAAGTGTAGTATTTCCAATTTTCTCACTATCTTCTTCTTTTCCCTAAATTTTTAACCACATTCTTATAACTCCTATATTTTTTTGATATTCCTTAACTTAGGGGCTGACCTAAGTCATACCTTCACCGAGAGAGATTTATCCCATTTTCACCAACAAACCGATCTTTAAGGTGGGTGGAAAAATCCTTTCAACTTCTAGGTGTTTTAATTCATAAAAATGCATGTAGTATTTTGTTATTGAGCATTTGAGATATATATTATGTATTGCATGCTATTTTCTTGTATCAAGTTGAAAAATTTCTCAAGTGTTGCTCAAAATGCGATTTACCGAAAATTAGGACATACATGTACACTTTATTGTCATATTTGATAAATTCTTGTATGAGATGGATATGTATGTTTATGACTCTTGAAATCTATGTTTTGTATGGCCTATAACCTGGACAAGTCGAGCATAATTGATTAAATTTCGATTTTTGGACTTAAAATGCAAAAATGGAAAGTTGGTGGACTTAAGTGCAAGAAAATAAAAAGTTAAGGGACCTCTCTGTAAATTTCGATTTTTGGGACTGTACTCAGGTTCAAAAATGTTGTTTTGACATTTTAATAAAGTTTTAAGAGTTTTTAGATAAATAAAATCAACCCTTAAAAGCCCAAGGACTAGATTGTAAAATTTGAGAAGTTTAAGGGCTATTTTGCAAATTTCGAAACTGTACCAGACCCTAAATTTAAAATTTGAAATTTTAACTCTTAAGGGACTGGAAATAACATATTTTAAGTGTATTCCAAAAATCCAAGTGTTTAGAGCTTGGAAAGTAATTTTATAAAACTTGAGGGACCAAATTGTAAAAGATTAAACTTGAGGACCCAAATGAAATTTCCAGGACTTATACAGCCCATGTACCTGGAAATACTACTTTACCTATAACATAATTGTATTTTGGACCCAAGGTTCAAATTTCTTAACAATTGGACCCCTAAAAGCCGTAAAGGCAATTATTTCAAAATGGGACAAAAATGAGATTTTCAAAAGTTGAGGGACCTATACTTATGACGTTTTAAAACTGCTTTTGTCCCAACATCCCACTAACCTTAGTGACATTTTCCAACTGGAATCACATTAGAAGCCCTTCCGGTTTGTGAGTTCCGATTATTTTAAACTTAGGGCCCGAAATGACAATTTTAACAATTTTGGGGCCAATGTGAGAATTTTATAAAAACTCGACCTCAAAACTTTAAAACCCTGAATCTCTGAACAATTTAGAGAATTTAGGAACTGACCTCATAATTTTTCAAGGTCGGGACATTTATTTATTTAACTTTTAACCCCAAAAGTATTGGTTTGACAAAACGGGGCTAATTGTAAATTTTTTTTTTTTATAAGGACCTAACTCAAATTATTTTTATTTTTCTAAAACAGCCCTGGACCCTTTGACTTCAATTCTTAAGTAAAATTTTATAATTTCTCAAAAACCCCTTGACTTATCGGACCGCCTTGACCGATTAATACCCGATCGCGGGCGACTTCCTCGTCTCGTGATTTCGAATCTATAACGGGACTTATGTTCCTCCTAATACTTAAGATATTGAAGACTACTTATCCTCCCGATAATTATCTTCGTCCCGATAACTCCACCAACGCCATAACTATCTCGTGCAAATTTTTGAGAACTTTTCATGAATCGCTAACTTCCCGAATCAATAATACTCCGCCTGGTTGACTACATGAACTTGTGTTTACTTTCTGCTGAGTCAACTTGGTGTGTCGAGCTCACGATCGGAATGGATACGTCGGGGATGGAACCGGGCAGCTCGGCTGCTATTCCACTCTTCCCCCCATCGTCCTAATCCCGCAAATCGAGGGACGGAGTTTGTCGAAGGAAGCGGGTCGTAGTACTTGAGGTATAATCATGATTATGACAAATCCGAGCCTTGCTAGCTCCACTGTGGATTTTGTCTTTGCCTATAGAGCGATAAGGTGACAGGTCTTGGACCATCTTGCTCGGGGAGTTACAAGGAAGGACGAAGGAATCGCTGTCGATCCACACGATTCGGAGTTAATCGGACCCGTTTGGTTGGCGCTACAAATCCGTACGCAACCGCTTACTTGTATTGCATAGGTTGGCGCTACAAATCCGTGACGCAACCGCTACTTGTATTGCATAGGTTGGCGCTACAAATCCGTGCGCAACCGCTTACTTGTATTGCATAGGTTGGCGCTACAAATCCGTGACGCAAACCGCTACTTGTCTTGCATAGGATTGGCGTTACAAATCCGTGCACGCAATCCTCCCCGTTTGCTTGACCATAGTGCCGCTGACTACGAATCGCTTTTTTCTTAATCGTATAAGTATATTAATTAAATATATTTATCACGACGCTTGTGGATCGTGTGTGAAATCATGCATCATCTCTCATGCGTTTTCATACAACTAAATTTCTCGCATTAACTATTTATATCGCCACACTTACACACGATCACCCCATCCACCGAGATTTGTCTCATTCCCTCCTCGTTTTCTAACCTTTAGATGAAGAGTTCGCCGAAGACATCGAACCTACCGCATGATTGAATCTCTATCGATGTGGAGCGATATTTCCTTTTACTTTCTTTGTTGTTGTTGTTGGACTCCTTCATTTTATTTTGTTTGGACCGTAAGTTAATTAAGATAATCTTTTGGGTTGTATTCGGATCTTTTGCCGGACATCTTAAGATATAATTTGTACTCGTGGTTGTTATAATTCCGCGCATTAGACTCTATTTCACTTGGAGTTTGGTACCTTTGGATTAGGGGATGATTAATTCTTTTAAGTGATTGATCGTTGTCGCGTCACGTTTGGGGCGTGACAATCTCACATGAACCGAGGAACTCATGAGTATAGATTTTCTAAAATGATTATTAAAAATATCCTTCCACCTACAAGTTGGGGATTACAATTGCTTCAACCTAGGCAATTGAATACTTTTAAATCTTTACCAAATCTTTATAACTACGACGATTATATTCGTGCTTGGGAATTTACTCTCCTTTATGATAATCCTCAAAGGAAACACACTTGGTGGATAAAATTTTCACTTGTTGAACCAACCCAACATATTCCGATGTGGTTTAAAACTTTTTTCTTTTCTTGGGGAGTATCTGCAGATATTCTACCCAGAAATGTAAAAAAACTTTTACTGCTTTTTCAATAAACTAATGATCAGTTTGATTCTTCTACCTCTTTATTGCAATTTGCAATACAGTATCAATTCCCATGGATTATAAATGGGAATATTCTCTTAAAAAGAGAGATTTGATAAAACAAAAAATGGCATTAAATTAAATGTCACATTCCTTGGAAGAAATATTTTAATAAAATGGTGGGCCAAAGAAGACTTCTTTGGTGAAGGCTCAACTTATAACTTAAAAAGAATCAGATCTCTAAAACCGGCTCATGAAACAATGAGAAATATGAATTACCAAGTGCCTACTCAATCAGCTCTTCTAAAAGAATTGTTGCAACATATGGATAAGGATAGTGTTGCAAAATTATTCAAAGAAGTGTTTGAACCTAGAACCTTCATTGGGCGATAAACCAAGTACTTCATCATCCTCAAAAAATAACAACACTGAAGACATCGAAATGAATGATGCTCAAGATCCTTATGATGATGAAACTCTCATTTTAGAGATGATGACCAAAGAATACGAGGGATAAAATTATTTCAATATCAATCATAGAAGAATACGTCAGCCATGACATCAGCACTGACGCAAGCAGTGACGTAAGCCATGACGTAATGATGACGTCAACATTTTATAAAATTTTGAAATCCACAGTTGAAGTCCGGCGGATTGGCCATAAAAAGGCTCATAAGCCTCTTCATTTTCGGCATCCAAGTTTTCTACTCTCTATCTCTTTGTAATATTCCCAGTTCTAATAAAAGTTTGTAATAGTTTCTGATCCCGATCGACTGTTCCGATCAAGATCACTGTACATGTAAGTATTTAATAAAAAGTTTGTTTGTTGCTTTTATAATTTGTTATTTTGTTCTTTGTCTATAATAATAATAATAATAATAATAATAATAATAATAATAATAATAATAATAATAATAATAATAATAATAATAATAATAATAATAATAATAATAATAATAATGAATCTATACCTCTAAAAGAAAGTTATGATATTGAACATATTTCTGGAAAATCCTGTCTTGTTTTGATTTTGATATTGAACATATTTCTGGAAAATCTAATTCTTTACCGATTTTCTAACACGAGAATTCTTGCGGGAAAATCCTTGAACACAATCCACGGGAGGAATCAACCTCCAAAAAGCCAAGAAAAACAAGATGAATAAAAATTCATCCTAGGTGCTTCATCTTCAGTGCTAAAAGCACTAAAGATACCAAGGCTACACAAGAATCTTCTCAAATGAAGAATTTCGATCCTACAAAGGAATTCGAAAATGATGATAGTGCTTATGATATTCAAATATATCAAAATGCTATTTTTTCAAACAGTCCTAATAAGACGATTGAGGAATTAAAATATCCTTATGTTATTTCTGGATATATAAAATATTGTCCAGTAGAAGAAAGTATACAAAATCTTTCTCCATCACAGGTTGCTCAATCATATTTGATAAAAGTTCTTTCTCCTTTATTTGGGAAAAAGACTCGAGAATACTTCGAGGCAATTTTAACTGAAACCGGATCAGTGGAGATATCTCACATGAACCGAGGAACTCATGAGTATAGCTTTTCTAAAATGATTATTAAAAATATCCTTCCACCTACAAGTTGGGGATTACAATTACTTCAACCTAGGCAATTGAATACTTTTAATAGTGAACCAAAATTAAATTATTTATTTTTAGTAGAGCTTATAATATTACAAAGATATAAGTGTAGTAATGGAACATAATGTACGTACGTATTAATAAGCGGGAAAACTGCAAAATTGGTCATGTATCTATAGGGGTATTGCAATATTAGTCATGTAACATTTAAAGTTGTAATTTTAGTCCTGTGACAGTTTTGCCCTTAGCAAAAATAACAATTTTAATCATGTAATATTTTTTAGTTGTGGTGATTTTGGTCGTATTATTTAAAATAATTACAATTTGTTGCGAAATTAATACGTGTTTTTGTATTTTCATAATTAGGAACTAACACATGTAGGACTCGTATATCGGATTTTGATCCGAATTCATAAATCTAAAATTCTTCCATCATTAGACAATCTATAGTATAAATGATAAATATATTTAACTCAGATAAATAAAATATAGGCTCTGATACAATTTTGTACTTGATCTTAGGTGTATTGATTATTTTGGCTGGTATTTTGGGAATAATTGAAAATATAGAAATAGCCCTCGGGACCAAATTTGCACCAATTTAAAACTTATAGGATCAAAATTGCACAATTCTAAAACTTGTTGGACCAAAATTGCAAAACTAGCAAAACATACAGACTAAAATCGTAATTTCAAAAGTTCTGAGAACTAATATTACAACATCCTATAAATACAAGACTAATTTTGCATTTTTTCCTTAATAAGCGGAAGGACAGCTGAGAACATAAGTATGGTAAAATTTAAAGAACAATCAAGAGTGCAAAATTAGTTTATGGTATTTTTAAGTAATTGACCTTTGTAAGAGACAATTCCAGTCAATGGTGCCTCAACCACCCCCCACCCCCTCCCCCATTTTTTTTTAAAAATAATTATACTAGGAAAAAATTCTTAAAAATTATTTTAGTTAGAATTTATATGAAGTTTTTTAGGTTTTTTATCCGGTTCACCCCATTTTTGTGTATCGGCCACCCCTATATTTTTCCTGGCTCCGCCCTTGATTCTTGTTGCTTTAATCTATAAGATGGAAGAAATATTAGCAATATATTCATCTAAAAATAAATTTAATCTTTTTATTAAGAATACCAAATTTAAAATAATACTATTTAAAAATTAGTGAAAAAAATCATAATCATATTGTAGTATACAAGGAAATCAATAATAAACTATATTTAAACAAAATGTATGCTTCAGTTAAATGCATCACGCGCACTACAACAAATTCGCAAATTGCCGATGGAAATTACTGACGGACAACATGAGTCAGTAAGTGTCGATGGAAAGAGGATGGAAATAGAAAATAAAATCGCTTATTATTATATACTAACCAATTACCGATAGATTTTATGACCAAAAATCCACCCCTAACACGTCGATAATTAAGGCGCCAAACTTCTGTGTGGAAAAAACGGTTGGAAAACACGACTAAAAACGTGCATTTTTAAAGTGTAGTGTATGCAAAATACATATAAGATAATATTGAAGGACCAAAGCTCTACGACTCTATCTAACTATCTAAGTGTTGAGATATGTCACTTGTGAGTTGTCCAACATTGATTGATTAGGGGAAGAGAGTCCACTTTATAAGCCAAATGAGTTACTCCTCCTATCACCAATTGATTTTAGGATGGAACCTCACTTGGTGGGCTTGGGCTCTCTCCCATATTGGGTACGCTTCATGTGTGGGACCGTACCAAGTCCCCTTAAATTTAACATGGTATCAGAGCAGGCAGATGCTCGGCCCAAGGTGGGTCGTATCACATGATGTGATTGGGTATGGTGGATCATGTGATGATAAGAAAATGATTAATGAATTGATGAAGGACTCACAAGTGAGGGGGGCGTCTTGAGATATGTCACTTGTGAGTTGTCCCACACTGATTGATTAAGGGAAAAGAGTTCACTTTATAAGCCAAATGAGCTACTTCTATCAGCAATTGGTTTTATAAGGATGGAACTTCATTTGGTGGGCTTGGGCTCTCTTCCATATTGGGTAGAGCTGGCAATTCCCAGCCCGGCCCGTGGGCCGGTCCGATCGGCCCGCACTTTGGGCTGGGCTGGGCAATAATATTCTAGGCCCGAAAAAAAGTCGGGCCTATTTGGCCCGGCCCGATACTTTCATGTGCAAAATATATTTTGGGTTGGGTTGGACCATGCATTTTCACGGCCGACCAAATTGGGCCGGCCCGATCCGGCCCGAAATTTTCGTGCCGGGCTAGCCCCCAAATTTAACACTAAGCCAACTTAGAGGACAATGTAATTTTCCCTAAGAACAAAAGTAAGTTTTGGACTATAGTTTCACAGAATGAATAGAATGTTATATGCAATTAATTTTTACTTTTTATGTTTTGCACAGCATAATATGTCCTTTACTAGTGTAAGACATGTTTAAGAAATTAAGATATTTTGGACATGAATATACAAATATTGATGTTCTTATTGTTAATAATTTGAACACACGTTCAGGCATGTATCTGAGGAGGTACAATGTTTTTTAGAAGTATTCATGCACAATATTAACCAACTCGTGTTGACGTGCGTTTTGGTCAACGAGCAAAAATATGTAAAAGACTTGACACGTGGAAATATAAACGTACGTAACGTGTGTTTATTTATGGCTAATTCTGCCTTTTTTGCATAATGCCGAACCGAATTATTGGGGTCGGTCTTTCTTATAATCTTGCTCTCTTTTCTCTCTTTTCTCTTTTTTCGTCTGTCCCTCTTTAATCTCTCTCTATCAGACCTTTTATACCCCTTGAGTCAGTGGGTTTACAATAGTCATCTTTGCACTAACTAGTCATTAATTAGTAAAATAATTAAAGAAAGACACATGTCCTCTCTAATCTGTGCATGTCGTCAAAACTTGCCACTTGTCGACTTCTCTTTATAACTTTCGACATGTGGCGCTTTCGATACCAATAAAGCGTTAAGCATGGGCGTGTGATTATTTTTATGAGTCCTGTCGCGCATGCGTTCCCGTCCGAAATTTGGGCTCGGGGCTCGGCAGGCCGTGTTTGCGGTTGGGCTCGGTAGCGGGCGAGCTAATTCGTGACGTGTCGCCGCGCACCGTTCTTTGAAGTCACCCGCAGTCTCCTACTCGGACGTGTCTTTGGATTGATGACGTGGATTAATTTCTTCCACTCGGCTCGGCGTCATCAAAGGCCCCAAGTTTAATTCCGAGAGAAGAATTTCTCAAGTCGAGTTAAACTTTAATGCTAATGATAAACATTTAATAGGGAAACGGATTTCTCAAAGGTTTTGTTCATTCCTCGACATCTGTCGGCGTAATGATTAATGCCTAAACAACATTAATTGGGTTGCCATAATGAGCAGAATCGTGGCATCTTGTGGTTGGACCCGCCTTGCGCAGAATCGAAAAGGTACGTCGGTTCTATCGGTGGCGTAGGGACGCGACGTTCTTCCGACATGTTTGACGGCTTTTGAGTTTAAAAGGCGCGTCTTTTCAAATAAACGTTTGATTATCGAGGAAACTCCATCTATAAATACCTCTGTTTCCCTCCATTATCCACTTTCGCAACCATTAACCTTTGAAATGAAGTGACTAAAACCGAAGCAGAAATTTTGGGTCGGCTTCCAAAGTTCGAGAGACTTGAACTTAGGTATTTTTTTCAAAATACTCTCCTTTTACCTATAAAATGTCTTCTTTTGAGGATAGTAGAGTCGTAGTTATAGTGTAGAGGTTGAAATCGAAGATCCTCCTCTCAACCTTCATTTATTTCTCACCAAAGACGGCAATCTCCGTCTCACGGCCCGAGCATAATTCGAGATATCTTCTCCGTTCTTCTCGAGGTGGAACGTCCTTGGAGCGGACGCATACTATCTTTGATCCGACGCCCGGTGACCGTTTTAGAGAAGGAATGTTGTATCGGCCCGGACCGGCACAAGAGAGTTCCGGCGAAGAATCGCCAAGTGTTAATTTTAGCGATCCCGGCAAGAAGAAGAAAACATGGACCCATCGTGAGCCGAAGCGTGATAACATGGAGCGGGTAGACGAACCCTCCGGTGATTCGAGGCCGGAGAGGCCACTAGGGCCCATGGGCCACCGTAATGGTGACGGCCGGCAAGAAGGAGGCCCTCGTCTTTGTGTCGAGCCTCGGTGGACGCCGAGTGATATAAGCGATATCCTGAGCATGCTGATGATTCGGGAGGTGGAAGAATTCCGGTGGAGGTACCGTATTCCAAGTGGCATCAATTTTTGGGTACCGGACGGCACAGAAGTTCCCCAGTACCCACCGGCGGGTTGCTTGGCCGTATTTGCCGCCAGCCTTCTATACGGGTTGAAATTTCCACTGCCGGCTTTCCTTACGCGGTGGTTTTGCAAATGGGGCATGCATCCGACCCAGGTGCACCCTATTTCTTGGGGCAGGATCATCGGCCTCCTAGTGATGTTTCACTTGGAAAAATATCCTCGCCCCATCTCGGGGGCCAGCCGTCCGAGTGGTATTATGTACAGACCCGACTGGGGTATCCGGATGGCTTGGTGGAAGGTCTCCCTTCATCTTTGAAGGAGTGGAAGGATAAGTGGCTCTGGGTGAGCGGCGAGTGGCAAGCTCGCGTGGGAGATGGAGAAAGGGAAACCGTTCTTTATCCCCCATCGGACTTTGTTTTTGGTTACAGTAAGTCTTATCTTTTTTCCTTTCTCTGCTTTTGTTGTTTACTGTTTCCTTTTGTAATTCACTTTTGTCTTTTTACCTTTATAGAGAACCAGGCATCAAAGGGCCTCTGTCGGCCACCTTTATTCGAAGGCTGGAAAACATCCAGGCTCGGGGCATCATGGACAGGCGGATTGAGAGGTTGGCTACCGAGGCCAACTTGGCCGGTACTGGCTTGATGCTCGCTCTCCGCGCCCGACCCGAGGCCGAGGGGCGCTCGGGGGCGAGGCGGCCGGCGGGAGGTGGAGGTTGAGAGAGAGACTCACAGAACCTCCCTCCGTAATGAAGCGGCCCCATTCTCCGGGAGCGCTGGCGAGAACAGAGCGAGCTACGCCGTCTCTCTGCGATGGCTAGTCCTGTGGGCGATCATTTGCGCCCGTTGGGCAAACGCACTCGGAGCCACCGAGTGCGGCCGCCGTTCGAGGTAAACATTGTATTTTTACACCCTTTTGAAATGTTATTTCGTTTTCTTCGACCTATTAACGGTGGTTGCTTTTTGTAGGGTGTGGCTTGGATTTGCGTGCACGCCTTCGCGGCGTGAGGAACACGGCCGCTCGCGAACTCGGGCGACCATCGGTCACCCACAGTAGATGCGGAGGCGGCTCGGAGAGCGATATCCGGGCGGAAACGTCCTGGCGATGGAGTCCGGGAGCGGTGGAGCCTCTCTTCAAAGGAGAAGAGGAGGGATTGTGATGGAGGAGCACCTCGGACAGAAGGGTTGGTCAAACGGCGCCGGAACATCTGAACAGGTGCCCCGAAGAAGTCCGCGAACTTTCTCGGATGACTTTGGCGGGGGAAGGTCACTTCATTCCTCCAAGTCAAGTGAGAGATGAATATTACGAGGGAATGATTGGACTACTCCTCGATGGTTTGTGGAATTTGTTCGATGTGCCACGCCGACGGAGGAGCAATCGAGAGTTTTACCGGGAGGCGGGTCGGGCGCGATGAGTGTCGGCTCGTGCCTGGACAAAGGCATCGAGCAATTCTCGCTCGAGATCGGCCAAGAACAAATTCGATGACGCCATGGCAATGTTTGGGCGGATGATTGGGCTCTTATGGCATGCGATTGGGGAACTCGCGAGCTAGAGAAAAAAATATGCCCGTCTGGAAAGGCGGCATGGGGACTGCGGGAGGCCTATGCTACCCTTCAAGGGGGTACAAGAATCGTTAAAGACCCAGCGGATGAGGCTACGGCTCGGCCAACTCGAGAGAGAAACCGCTGCGGCAAGGCCGAGGCGGAGCGAGATCAGGCCCGCAAGGTTGAAGAGGAGCTTAGGGCTAAGGTTGCCGAGTTGGAACGTGATCTGGCTTGCCGGGCGAGGAAATAGAGAGGCGTCTAGGCAATGTGCTTGCAGAGAGGCCGAAGAGACTACTCATCGGCAAATTGAGGAAGCTCGCACACGCCGTTGAAGCTTACAAGGACTCGAGGAGTATGCATTTATCTTAACCTGCGGCCACGCGACCACCTTTCGAGAGAAATTCTCGATTTGGTTAAGGCGGGCGTCTTGTTGCTCGGCCTTGAGGAAGATCCGGCCCTCCCGGAGGCCGATCTCGATGCTCTTCGGCCAAACTTTGTCGAGGCTCCTAATGCTCGGGGCTCTCCTCCTCCTCCGGACGTGGAAGAAGTCGCCTCCAGCGGTGCCGTTGAAATTCCGCCCCCTGCTCAGCCTTGATGTTTGCCTCTTTTTATTTACATGCTTTCATATGTACTCGTAGGTAGGTAACTTGGCTTCGTGCCTTAAGATGTAATGGGCTCTGGCCTCCCTTATGTAAATACTTCTGAAGTAGGAATGAACTGTTATTTTTCTCACCTGTGTATGTGTTTCAAGTTTTTGCATATGCTTGGCTCTTCTCCTTTTTGTAAGATTGTTGTCTGTCTTCTTTTTCCTTTTATATTCCCAAGTATGGGGCTCGGTTCCCAGTGCTTCCGAATAAGGGGCTTTACTTGCTTTAATTGATTCTCGTACTCGGTATATGAACTTGATCTTTATTTTGTTTTTGGTACTTGGTGTATAAACCAAGTCTCCATTTTGTGCCCAGTGTGTACATCGAGTCTTTATTTTGTGCTTGGTGCGTAACCAAGTCTTTGATTTGTGCTCGGTGCGTAACCAAGTCTTTAATTTGTGCTCGGTGCGTAACCGAGTCTTTATTTTGGGTTCGGTGCGTAACCAAGTCTTTGATTTGTGCTCGGTGCGTAACCAAGTCTTGGTATTGTGCTCGGTGCGTAACCGAGTCTTTATTTTGTGCTGGTGAGTAACCGAGTCTTTATTTTGTGCTCGGTGCGTAACCAAGTCTTTGATTTTGTGCTCGGTGCGTAACCAAGTCTTGGTATTGTGCTCGGTGCGTAACCGAGTCTTTATCTTGGGCTCGGTGCGTAACCAAGTCTTTGATTTGTGCTCGGTGCGTAACCAAGTCTTGGTATTATGCTCGGTGCGTAACCGAGTCTTGGTATTGTGCTCGGTGCGTAACCGAGTCTTGGTATTGTGCTCGGTGCGTAGCCGAGTCTTTATTTTGGGCTCGGTGCGTAACCAAGTCTTGGTATTGTGCTCGGTGCGTAACCGAGTCTTTATTTTGGGCTCGGTGCGTAACCAAGTCTTTGTTTTGTAAGGATAGATCCGCCTTGTGGGCGTGTTGCCCTTTTTTCATCGTGCAAAGGACGTACCTGAGATGACTTTTCGGCCTTCAGCTTAAGCCGAGGCGATTTTTACTGTCCTCGGCACATAGCCGAGGTGAGTAAAAACTTCGTTTCCCTTTAGAGAGCTCACGAAATATCAGATGAAAGGATAATTCCTTGGAATCCTATCGGATCATAAACCGAGCTCTTTATTGATAATACCGTTTCGTATGCTACATTCCATGGATGCATAAATTTTTCTCCACTCAAATATTCTAGGTACACCCCACCGGATAAGGCGTGGGTGACCGAAATGGGCCCTCCCGGTTGGCTTCAATGGGTCGGGTTGAACGCCCGTTATCTTTTTCAACACAAGATCGCCGACACAAAATCTCCTTTCCTTTACTTTCAATTGTAGTACCTTTCACTCCTCTGTTTATACACTGCGTTTTCATCTCGCAGATCGCACCTTTTTCTTGAAAGCGAAAGTCTAGCTCGGCTCGGAGCGCGGCCTCATTGCGCCTCTTGAGAAAACTTTGCAACTCAAGGTAGGGGCTCCAATCTCAACAGAATCACCGCCTCGGCTCCATAAGCCTAAAGAAAAAGGTGTTTCTCCAGTGGCCGCTCGATGCGTCGTTCTATATGACCATAGTACACCGGGTAGTTCCTCCGGCCAATTACCTTTAGACTCCTCCAATCTCGCCTTCAGGGTATACTTGAGTATTTTATTAACGGCCTCAACTTGTCCGTTCGACTGGGGATGGTATGGAGTTGAGAAATAGTTTTGATGCGAAACCTTCACAAAAACTTGAAACCTTCTATTATCGAATTGTTTCCCATTATCTGTAACAATCGAATGTGGTATCCCGAATCTACAGATAATGGATTTTCATACGAAGCTAACAACCTTTTCCTCATCTATTTTTGCCAGAGGCTCTGCCTCGGCCCATTTTGTGAAATAATCCACCGCCACAATGGCATACTTGACGCCCCCTTTGCCGGTGGGGAGTGGTCGATGAGGTCCATTCCCCATTTGGCAAACGGCCATGGGCTAAATATGGAGGTAAGTTGCTCGGGGATGATATCCGACTGCGGTGCAAATCTTTGGCACCTCTCGCATCTTTTGACGAGGTCGGTTGCATCCTTTCTTAGGGATGACCAGTAGTATCCTTGCCGTATTAATTTATAGGCCAACGTCGGCCCCCCGCGTGGTTCCCGCATATTCCCGATGAACCTCTCGAAGTGCATAATCTGCATCGTCTCGGAAAGGCACCGTAGGAGTGGGACGGAGTATCCTCGTTTGTATAGGATGCCATCTACTAGTGTAAACCGAGCCGCTTGGGTTCGTAGTGTTAAGCTTCACTTTGTTTTCGGTTGAACTCCTTTCTCTAAATCTTGAACGATTGGGGTCATCCAGTGCGCTCGGCGGTTTGATTGTATATATCTTATTTGCGCCAAGTGACCAGGCGAGACAGGTTGTGTGATGACATCCGCGATGGCATCATCGTCCTGGCCGAAACCGAGCCGAGCTAAGGCATCTGCCCGCATGTTCTCGGCTCGGGGCACATGTAAGACTTTTGTCTTAAAGTGTGATAACCTCTTCTTGACCAAGTCCAAATATTGTGCATTTTTTTGTTCTTTTGCTTCATACACGCCGTTGATTTGATGAACGACCAGTGAGAATCACTTTGTGTACCAATAGTTGTTTTAGGCCCATAGAAGCCGCCATCTCTAAGCTGCCCGAGAAGTGCCTCGTATTCGCTTCGTTGTTCGTTGCGGAATCGAAATCGTGCGGCCGAGCGAAAGAGCACTTTTCATTTGGATCGATTATCACGATTCCTCCCCTGCTCGACCTACGGTGGAAGAGCACAACGAACAATTTCCATTCTTGGTCTTCCATAACTTCGGTCATATGGAAGGTGTGAATTCGACCACAAAGTCGGCTAAAGCTTGTCCTTTTATTGCGAGTATGTGGTTCGTATATAATATCAAACGGCGAAATTCGACAGACCCGTTTGATCATCCGACCCGAGAAGTATCGGTCGGTGTAGTACTTGCTTCATGGATAGTTCGTCAAGACTATAATCTTGTGCTCTAGAAAATATGGACGGAGTTTCCGCGCCGTAGTGACTAGCGAATAAGCCAATTTTTCCATTGGTGGATAGCGGGCTCGGCGTCATGTAACGCTTGGTGGTGTAGTAGATGGATGTTGAATAGAACCATCTAACCTGATTAACACCGAGCTGATAGCATATTCGGATACCGCCAGGTACAAATACAAGTCCTCCCCTTGGGTAGGTTTTTGCAATATGGGAATTGAAGAAAGGTGATGTTTGAGGGATTCAAAGGCAGTCTGTGCTCGCTCAGTCCACTCAAAATTTTTACTCTTTTTTATAATTTCAAAGAAAGGTTTGCACTTGTCCGTGGATCGTGAAACAAATCGGTTAAGGCGGCGATGATCGGCTGTTAGGCTTTGTACCCTTTTTACAGAGTTAGGGAGTTCTAGATCAATGATGGCTTTTATTTTGTCTGGGTTGGCTTCGATTCCCCTTTGGCTGACCATATACCCCAGAAATTTACCTGAGCCGACCCCAAACATACACTTTCTCGGGTTTAACATCATCTTGTACTCTCTCAAAACAGCAAACATTTTATTAAGATCGTTTAGATGATCGGATATGTACAGTGATTTTACCAACATGTCATCTACATAGACTTCCATAGTGTGACCTATCATTTTTGCAAATATCTTATTTACTAACCTTTGGTAGGTCGCACCAGCGTTCTTCAACCGGAAGGGCATCATCTTGTAACAGTAAATTCCACGAGCAGAGAAGAATGATGTATTTTTTTCGTCTTCTGGGTGCATTCGTATTTGGTTGTAACCCGAGTATGCATCCATGAAGCTCATCAGTTCGTGTCCCGCCGTGGCATCTACCATATAATCAATATTTGGCAATGGATAACTGTCCTTAGGGCATGCCTTATTCAGGTCGGTAAAATCCACGCACAGGCGCCATTGGCCATTGCTCTTCTTTACCAAAACAGGATTGGCCACCCATCGGGGATAGAGGGCTTCTCGGATGAATTGATTGTCTATCAACTTGTTAACCTCGGCCTCGAGTGCTGCTTGTCTGTCAGGGCCGAGCTTACGCCTCTTCTGGATAACTGGGCGGAACGTTAGATCAATATTAAGGCGGTGGAATGCATACTTAGGGTCAATTCCGGGCATGTCTGCATGAGTCCATGCGAAGACGTCAAGATTATTTCCCAAAAACTCAATCAGCTCGGTTCGATATGGTTCTGGGCCAATACGCAATTGGCGCCCCTCGCTTGCCTTCCAACGTTGATTGTATCAACTGTTCTCTTTGGTTCCGCCCGTTTTCTTTTCTTGCTCGCCCTCTTTTGATCTGTAGGGGCAATTCATCTCTCATGGCCGGCTCGTTCTCGACTGTCGGCTCGCCTTCTTCCATCATTGGCTCCTTCCCAGGTCGACGACCTGGATTATCCTCCTGAACGATCACCACTTTCCGCTCGGACTCCTCCTTGGGCAGGGGATCGCCTTGTGTGGTTCCACTGGTTTGTCCTCGTTCCACCACGTTAATCTCTACCGGTCGGAGCTTGAGAGAGCATTCTCGTGACTCCTTTGATTTCCTTTATGTATAGCCTCGCCATCGGATGTTGGGAATTTTATACAAAAATGATATATTGAAACGGCTTTTATATGATAAAGCAATGGCCTCCCAATGATAGCATTGTACTCCGAATCGGCGTTGATTATTTTGAATGTTGTCATGATGGTCCGTTTATGCAACCCTTGTCCCACTTGGATGGGCAAATCAACTTCCCGAGCGGGACTATCCTTCCTCCTCCAAAACCCGAGAATGCTATCGTTGCATGGACGGATATAGCTATCGCTCACGTTCAATCTTGAAAAGCTCGGACATAAATGATGACGAATAGCTTCCAGAGTCGATCAAAATTACGTGGACCGGAATACCCAAAATCGGTGCGATAATGACCGGGGTCGAAATGAGGATGGACCACCTGGTCGGCATCCGCATCCGAGAACACAAAATGGCGGTGGGTTGGCCTTCTTGATTTCCGCCACCCGAACTTCCCTTTCGGCGTTGGCTACTGTCTAACATCAGCTTTCCTTTTTCTATTGGAGCGGATATCCTCGGCCGTTTGTGTTAGTATTGATTCGATTTACACTCGACATCATGAGGATCTCCCTACCCTAGTTTTCGGCAGGTGGTGGCGGCAGGAGAGCTGGATTGGTTACGCGCTCCGGATTGACACCGTGACGGAGAGCCCAAAGACCCCGGAGACCAGAAGAGCCGACCGGAGACCCCAAGAGTCCGGGTCTCCGGGAGAGCCCGGAGACCAGAAGAGCCGACCGGAGACCCCGAGAGTCCGGGTCTCCCGGAGAGCCCAGAGACCAGAAGAGCCGACCGGAGACCCCGAGAGTCCGGGTCTCCGGGAGAGCCTAGAGACCCCGAGAGCCCGGAGACCAGAAGAGCCGACCGGAGACCCCGAGAGTCCGGGTCTCTGGAGAGCCCAAAGACCTCGGAGAGCCCGGAGACCAGAAGAGCCGACCAGAGAGCCCGAGAGTCCGGGTCTCCCGGAGACCCCGAGAGTTCGGGTCCCCCAGAGAGCCCAAAGACCTCGGAGACCAGAAGAGCCGACCGGAGACCCCGAGAGCCCGGGTCTCCCGGAGAGCCCCAAGACCTCGAAGACCAGAAGACCACGAGAGCCTTGGTCTCCCGGAGAGCCCAAAGACCTCGGAGACCAGAAGAGCCGACCGGAGACCCCGAGAGCCCGGGTCTCCCGGAGAGCTCGGAGACCAGAAAAGGCCTAACAAAAGACCAGCTCATCAACTCATGCACAACAAGGAGGAGACACGTGTCCCACTCAAAGAGACAAGTGTCCATTAATCAACTCATGCACGTATTGATACCTTGAGCCAGTGCCGGTGGGGGCGGTAGTTCATGAACGTATCTTTTAAGACCGCCTTGCCGAACAATCCGCATAATTTCTCTGATTAGATCTCGGCACTCATCGGTATCATGACCTATTGATTTATGATAGGCACAATATCAACGTGAATCTAATTTTGTCGGCTCGACCTTCAAAGGCCGAGCCGGAGGTAACAAATTTAGACCCTGTACTTCATTCCATATGGTGATGGAGTGTAGGTCAAAGTACTCCTCGGTCACGGCAACTTGGCCTCGCGCTTCAGCTAGCCCTAAATCCGGTGGTCGGGTTTTCCGAGAACGGTCTAAATCCCAACCCCGGCCCAACTGCTGGTTCTTTCCTTCCGTCCTTTCTCACGCCCCCTGGCCGGTGCTCGGGGCGGTTACTTGCCATGGCTTCTTCCGCGCAAATATGGCGTTCCGCGCGGACCAGAAACTCTTGGTACGAGGTAGCCCCCGATTCATGGATGGAGTAGTTAAACCAAGTCTCGGGGGCAAGTCCAGCCATGGCTGCGATTAAAATGGCGTCATCCGACACCGGTTCCATCTCTCGAACTTGCTTGTTGAACCGAGAAATATAGCTTTTCAGGGGCTCGTCCTTCCCTTGTTTGATGTTCACGAGGGAGTCCTTAGGTGCGGCTCGGACTTTGGAAGTTAAGAAATGCGTCATAAAGGCGGAGGCCAGATCTCCCCATGCCCGAATGGACCCCTGTGGTAGGGTCCTAAACCAACGGTGGGCTCGGTCGCCCAGAGTCAGTGGGAAGGCCCTGCAGAGGATGGAATCACTAGGGCCGCATGCCCATCCATGCTAAGTACTTGTGGACGTGAGTGGTCGGGTCGGTTTCCCGTTGTAGAGACCGACACAGGGGATCTTCAATTTTGGCGGTAATGGGGTCGCCAGGATTCCAGGGGAAAATGGCGATATAACAACTGGTTGGTTCATTGCTTGGGGCGGTCTTCGAGACTGTTCGCCTTCCGGACCGCCTTCTAATTCGTTCAAACGATGATGCAGGCGGTGTATTTCTACATCCTGTTCTGCCATAGGCTAGGGCCTTGAATCGATTGACCACTAGCTGCTCCGCTCATCCGGAAACTGAGCCGAACTTATCGATCGGTGGGCGAAAAGGATCAACTCCCGGTCGTCCGGCGAATCGAGTGGGCATGGCGATGTCGTGTTGGCTCGGTAGTGACTACGCTACGACTTTGCCCTTCCTCATCTTCTCGTGGCCGCCTTCATGTCATGATTTGACATGTTGTTCATTACCCGCCGGCTTCTTGGGCCGTCATAAGGAAGCCCGGGAATTTGAGGATTAATATTAACATTTAGTTGTGGGTTGAGTGGGTTAGTATTTGCAAGGAGTGGAGGAGGTGCTTGAGAGTTTGTGGTAGCGAGTTTGTGATATGAGTTGGTTCATTTGTTGTATAAAAGTTGGTTTGGCAATTAGGCGAGCGAAAGGAAATAAAGTAGTGCTCCCCGTACGTTTGGAGCATATTTTGGCCATTCGTAGTCGGCGCTTTGGTTGTTCAAATGTTGCTCTTGATCAAACGGGCATTTCTCATTGTTGACTCATTTTGTCTATTATGAAAAGGTTAAAGCGTTAAACTTTACCTGGTTTTCACTTAACTTGCTTTTGCTTGGAACTCGATGGACCAATACGGCCCTCCTTCTAGCGCCAATTTGTTGACGTCGTTTTGGTCAACAAGCAAAAATATGTAAAAGACTTGACACGTGGAAATGTAAACGTCGTAACGTGTGTTTATTTATGGCTAATTCTGCCTTTTTGCATAATGCGGGGCGAATTATTGGGGTCGGTCTTTCTTATAATCTTGCTCTCTTTTCTCTCTTTTCTCTTTTTTCGTTCGCCTGTCCCCCTTTAATCTCTCTCTATCGGACCTTTTATACCCCTTGAGTCGGTGGGTTTACAATAGTCATCTTTGCCTAACTAGTCATTAATTAGTAAAATAATTAAAGAAAGACACATGTCCCTCTCTTCTGCAGCATGTCGGTCAAAACTTGCCACTTGTCGACTTCTCTTTATAACTTTCGACATGTGGCGTTTCGATACCAATAAAGCGTTAAGCATAGGCGTGTGATTATTTTTATGAGTCCATCGCGCATGCGTTTCCGTCGAAATTTGGGCTCGGGGCTCGGGCTCGGCAAAGTGTTGCGGTTGGGCTCGGTAGTGGGCGAGCCTAATTAAGTGACTTGTCGCCGCATCATTCTTGACGTCACCCGCAGGTCTCCTACTCGGACGTGTGCTGGATTGATGACATGGATTAATTTCTTCGAGCTCGGCCCGGGCGTCATCAAAGGCCCCCAAGTTTAATTCCGATAGAAGAATTTCTGAAGTCGGAGTTAAACTTTAATGCTAATGATAAACATTTAATAGGGAAACGGATTTCTCAAAGGTTTTGTTCATTCCGACATCGTCGCGTAATGATTAATGCAAACAAACGCATTAATTGGGTTGCCATAATGATGATACGTGGCATCTTGTGGTTGGACCAACCTTGCGCAGAAAATGGCGACATAACGGTTGGTTGGTTCATTGCTTGGGCGGTCTTGAGATCGTTCGCCTTCTGGACCGCCTTCCAATTCGTTCAAACGACGATACGGGCGGTGTATTTCTACATCCCGTTCTGCCATAAGCTAGGGCCTTGAATCGATTGACCCTAAGTTGTTCCCGCTCATCCGGAAACTGGCGGGAACTTATCGACCGGCCGGGCGAAAGGATCAACTCCCGGTCGTCGTCCCGAACACCGAGTGGGCATGGCGATGTCGTGTTGGCTCCGTGTGAGTGACTCGCTACACGACTTTGTCCTTCCTCATCTTCTCATTGCCGCCATTACATCGCACGCGGACACGTTGTTCATTACCTCGAAGTGGCTTCTTGGGCCGTCATGAGGAAGCCCTGGAATTTGAGGATTAATATTAACATTTAATTGTGGGTTGAGTGGGTTAGTATTTGCAAGGAGTGGAGGAGGTGCTTGAGAGTTTGTGGTAGCGAGTTTATGATATGAGTTGGTTCATTTGCTTTGTATAAAAGTTGGGTTGGCAATTAGGTGGAAAAGGAAATAAAGTAGTGCTCCCTGCGCCGTTTGGAGCATATTATGGCCATTCGTAGTCCGCCGGTTTGGTTGTTCAAATGTTGCTCTTGATCAAACGGGCATTTCTCATTGTTGACTCATTTTGTCTATTATGAAAAGGTTAAGCGTTAAACTTTACCTGGTTTTCACTTAACTTGCTTTTGCTTGGAACTCTGACTGGACCAATACGGCCCTCCTTCTAGCGCCAATTTGTTGACGTGCGTTTTGGTCAACAAGCAAAAATATGTAAAAGACTTGACACGTGGAAATGTAAACGTACGTAACGTGTGTTTATTTATGGCTAATTCTGCCTTTTTTGCATAATGCCGAGCCGAATTATTGGGTTCGGTCTTTCTTATAATCTTGCTCTCTTTTCTCTCTTTTCTCTTTTTTCGTCTGTCCCCCTTTAATCTCTCTCTATCAGACCTTTTATACCCCTTGAGTCAGTGGGTTTACAATAGTCATCTTTGCACTAACTAGTCATTAATTAGTAAAATAATTAAAGAAAGACACATGTCCCTCTCTAACTGTGCATGTCAGTCAAAACTTGCCACTTGTCGACTTCTCTTTATAACTTTCTGACATGTGGCAGTTTCTTATACCAATAAAACGTTAACCATGAGCGTGTGATTATTTTTATGAGTCTGTCGTGCATGCGTTTCCAGTCGAAATTTGGGCTCGGGGCTCGGGGCTCGGCAGCCGTGTTGCGGTTGGGCTCGGTAGCGGGCGAGCCTAATTCGTGACGTGTCGCCGCGCACCGTTACTGACGTCACCCGCAGGTCTCCTACTCGGACGTGTGTTGGATTGATGACGTGGATTAATTTCTTTCAGCTCGGCTTGGGCGTCATCAACTCGTATCGAGCATTTCATGCTAAAGATTGACCATTGCATCCCATCCTTCTCGGTTCGATACAATTATTTCCTTTTCAAGTAATTACCAAATATAAATCAAGGCAATTATATATTTGTACTATCATTATTTTTTACTTCGATATATAACTGTCAATCGTACCTTCTCCATATTTATGTCTATTAAATTTCCTCGCGTTTTAGAGTTTTATTTCAAGATCACTTTGAAAATATAATTATTTACATCCCCCTGCTGCTGATTTGGAGTAACATAATTCTTGTAGATGCAAAGAAGCAAGAATTTAAATCTCCAAGAAAATAGGCACATAGCAGTTAGTATATCAAATTCAACAGTTTCTTGAATGTATAGGCCAGTGCATATAGATATGTTGCCCAATTAGGAAAGCATGTGGGAATTCGGTAGTAACTTATTTGTGATACTTTACCATACAGGCTACACGAGATTTACAATTTGTCCTCTTGAGTCCTGCCACGAGCGGCGGTCACCTGCTAATTTTTTTAAATTTTGTCATTTCAACTTTGTAAAATTTTGTACTTTATCACCCTAAAATTAAAAAAAAAAAAAAAAAAATTATGCTCGTATTCTAATTCTGTTGGTAGGATCAGGGAATGGACAACACAAACGTTTTGAAATACTCATCCAAATAATGAATTATGCTCGTATTTTTCGTCGTGAAGACTTCTGTGCTACCCCATTGTCTAGTGTCCAAGTGGAAATTAAATATCAATTAATTATGTAACCCTTTATTTAGGGAATGAATGTCAAGTTGTTTTAGCAAAAATGTATTTTATATGTATAAAATGGATATATAAAATTTGAAATAAATGACAAAATGAGCGATTTGGCCCGGCGGCTATTGTGCCATGTAATGATGTAAATCCTCTAAAGTCTCAAGTTCTATTCCGAATGGAATTAAAAATTAGGATTCTTTTTCCCTAGCTATTTTGTTGTCCGTTTTGCAAATCAAAAAACATATATGAAAGTTTTCTTTTTGCTTTTCTATTCTATCATTTATATTTGCTTTTTTTTTCATTTTACAAAACCAAAAGATAAAATTGAAGAAATATAAAAATGCAAGAAGATTAATTTTTTATAGCTAATTTATTAGTTATTTATTTTTTTGTCGGTTTCTCTATAGTCAATTATTATGAACGATCTTTTTTCATAATTTATTTTAATAAGACTGAAATATAAAAGTTGGAGCATGATATTTTTGTTATTACATATCTTATTATTACGTTAAATAAAAGGAAATTGTAACATTGATTTTATTATTTTTAATTTTTTATGTAAACACAAGGGCTCCATTTTTTTTCTCGCTCCAGGCCCCTCAAAATCTAAGACCGCTCTGATAGTAGATCGTCAGACTAAGTGTAAAAATTTCCATAGTTTGGAGGAAAAACTATTTTTATTTCCTTATTGTACTTATAATATAGTACTTATTGATAATTGGTTCATCGGTTATCACATTCCAAAAGCAATGAAAAATTAAATAAAAGCAAACTTAAGTCTACTATTTAATAATAAACAGCTTAATTTTAATATTGATTCGTTTACAAAAAGGTTGGAGAACTGCGGTATGAATACTTTTTTGTAATCGTGCCACCCTATGTTTTATATAAGGCGGCACGATCATGCAACCCTGTTGCATGATCGTGCCGCCTTATATAAAACATAAGGTGGCACGATCATTCTCACATTTATAGTGGCACGATCGTGCTATGTTGAACAATACTCTACTTTTTTTCCTGACGAAATAAGCGAATTTTCCCATATTATACATAAATATTTGAAGAAAGAAATACATTAGCTTCGTTACACTGACTTTAACTTCTCTTCCAATTGTGTCTTGAATATTCAAAAATCGAAAAAATGAAAGGAAAAAAAAACAAGATTGTTATATGTGGAAAGAGAAAGAAAATAAGAAGAAAAGAGGAAAGGAATTTTATTTTTTTAAACCAAGAAAGAGAGAGAGGACAAGGGCATTTATGACATTAAAGTTGATTAAAAAAATGATTTTTTATGAAAGTTGGGTAAAAAAGTGTTAGTGGGGTAGAAAATCTTCTCTCAATTATCCCAAAAAGTAAAAATGACCATTTTTCCTTTTTGTTAATATGTTATATGTATTTACACTTTCCTACCTTAGATTGCACAAGAAAAGCGAATTAATCAAAAGATAAAGTACTGGAACAAGACATTTGGAAGAATGAAAAAATTGGCGACTCTAGTTAGTTAGCTTTGAATAATTAATAGTTATATCTTAACATTTTTGGCAATACGAAAAAAGTTAAAGTTCAATTCCTATGCGTTTTTTCAACTTTGATTGATGATATCTCATATCTGGTACATGCATCTTTTCATTTAACGACTATCTTAATTTCAAACTATATTAGATTGAATAATTTGAAATAAATTTAACTGAATAAAGATTGATAGAATTAGAAGTTACTGAAATACTTAGAGGGTCTTATTTGTATTCATAGCCTATTCCCTTTGGTTGACTTACAAATTTCAATATTCTTGATAATTAATTTAGTTTAAACAGATCATACAAATTCTTAGCATTTATACCTTCACATATTTACCTATATTGGAAGATTAGTTATATCATGTTTCTATCTTAAAAAAAAAAAAAACAAAATTGTGATATCATGTTTCATTGCATGGGCTCGTTTACCACGACTTTGTAGCTCAAGTGGTATTGCTCACGGCTCACCCTATGCAAAGATGTTTTGATCAGAATTTTAACCCGGAGTTTTTTAGTTTCTTCAAAATTGCCCCAACATTACGAAACCGTTGGATGGGTAAATTGCTTCCAAAAGCATCGAGTGCAATCTAAAGTCACATAGATCTAATAGAGATGAACATGAAATTTCATAAACTTATAATATATTGTTTTCTTAATTAATCGTCCGAACTAATTAATTAATGCTGTTATAATACTGGTCTCGTTAAACTTTATTGTGGTTATGGCGTTAAAGTATATCGATCTCACAAACTGTTAGTGTCATGTCCTAAAGTTTATGTTTTCAATTATACATGATAAAATTACAATAAGGTTGCAAGCTGTAATTTACTAAATACTTAAACAAAAGAAATGGGTAACCCTAATAAACTGACCTAACTTTGATTAATAACCTACGAGCAACCTATATGAGGGAAAGTATGCACAAACACTTAATATTTGTAGAATTGACCCTCTGATACCTATATATATGGAAAAAATTCGTTCTTTTTTTTTCAATGAATTAAGGGTGCATCTTTTATTTGCTTGACAGTAGATATCAACCAATATGGAACTCAATCTTTGGGTTCTAGTAGTGCTAGTTTTTACGTTGGTTACAACTAATAACGCTCGTATAATAATTATAAGGCCACCATGCATAGTATATCCTCCAACTTTACCTCCATTACCTATACCTCTCCGAATATTTTGCCCATCTCCACCACCACCTCCACTTAGATCTCCACCGCCCCCACCACCTCCATCTCCATCCCCTCCTCCACCATCACCATCACCTCCACCTCCGTCCCCACCACCTTCATCTCCACCACCTCCGTCTCCTTCTCCATCTCCACCATCTCCATCCCCTCTTCCCCCATCACCATCACCTCCACCTCCTTCTCCATCTCCACCACCTTCGTCCCCTCCTCCACCATCACCCTCACTGCCACCTCCATCTCCACCATCTCCGTCCCCTCCACCATCACCATTACCGCCACCTCCATCTCCACCACTTCCGTCCCCTCCTCCCCCATCACCATCACTTCCAACTCTATCACCTCCACCTTCTTCTCCATCTCCACCACCTTCGTCCCCTCCTCCACCATCACCCTCACTGCCACCTCCATCTCCACCATCTCCGTCCCCTCCACCATCACCATTACCGCCACCTCCATCTCCACCACTTCCGTCCCCTCCTCCCCCATCACCATCACTTCCAACTCTATCTCCATCTCCACCACTTCCGTCCCCTCCTCCACCATCACCATCACCGCCATCTCCATCTCCACCACCTCCATCCCCTTCTCCCCCATCACCATCACCTCCACCTCCCTCTCCATCTCCACCACCTTCGTCCCCTCCACCATCACCCTCACCGCTATCTCCATCTCCACCACCTTCGTCCCCTCCACCACCATCACCCTCACCGCCACCTCCATCTCCACCACCTCCGTCCCCTCCACCATCACCATTACCGCCACCTCCATCTCCACCACTTCCATCCCTCCTCCCCCATCACCATCACTTCCAACTCTATCTCCATCTCCACCACTTCCATCCCCTCCTCCACCATCACCATCACCGCCATCTCCATCTCCACCACCTCCATCCCCTCCTCCCCCATCACCATCACCTCCACCTCCCTCTCCATCTCCACCACCTTCGTCCCCTCCACCATCACCCTCACCGCCACCTCCATCTCCACCACCTCTATCCCCTCCTCCCCCATCACCATCACTTCCAACTCTATCTCCATCTCCACCACTTCCGTCCCCTCCTCCACCATCACCATCACCGCCACCTCTATCCCCTCCTCCTCCATCACCATCACCTCCACCTCCATCTCCACCTCCTTCGTCCCCTCCTCCACCATCACCATCACCTCCACCCCCATCTCCACCCCTCCTCCATCACCACCACCACCATCACCTCCACCTCCATCTCCATCCCCCCCTCCACCTCCATCACCACCGCCACCACCACGTCTATCTATATGCATTGTGTACCCTCCAACTTTACCTCCATTACCTATATCTCTCCGATATTCATCCATCCCCACCACCACCTCCACGTTAGTCTATACCACCACCCAATGTTGGATATATCTACATGAACACTCGTTATCTCTCTACTCCATTACCATTGTCTTAACAATAAGCAACCTAATTGCACTACCATCTTGACCTCAAAATAAATTAAAAATATCTTAATACCGTAGTTTTTTCTTTTTTTACATATTCAATAATAAGACCCTTTCCTAGTAACCATTCACGCATCTACATAAAAACTACTAGGTAATATGATTTTGACGTCGATGATCCATGGACACGCCTTGCCACCTTTTTGAAGAAACTAACTTTGACATATGGAAATGATCGATTATTAACTCCTTGAAGATATCATGAGAAGCTCTAGCTTTGGAGAACTATATATTTTCATGGGATGAATATTGAATTTTTGAGGATTTTTGGCATAGGCTTCATGTACTTTTAATGTTACACATAATAAATAATAATGTGCATTATCATTGGAGTCAAAACCGGTCTCATTGTCGTGTGCTAAAGTTACATCTTCACCGATATCTCCACTACGACAAAATTCATTTTTCACATCGGTTGTGGGGCTCTTTCTACATCGGTTTTAAAACCGATGTAGAATGTGGCGATGTAGAAAATGGGATTTTTCTACATCGTTTCCCTAACTGATGTAGAAAAGCTAATTTTACATCGGTTATATTTATACCGATGTAGAATGTTATCCAAAGAGACAAAAATAACATCGTTTGTTAAAAACAACATTGTAGAATGTGGCTTTCGACATCGGTTTGGTTACCAACCAATGTCAAAAACGTTAATTTCTGCATCGGCTTTTCTAAATAACCGATGTAACAGAGACACATTAACATTTAATTTTTTCATATTTACATTGTATTCACTACACATCCAACACCAATATATACATTATAATACAATATTGTCCCAGCGCAACAACAATAATACGGCAACAATTAAGCTAAAATACCATATACCAACAATACGATAACAATAAACTCAAAGATACCATATACCATCAATACAATGATAATCATCTAAATACGATATACCAACAATTTAAAAAAAAGCAATATTAAGTCGATCATTTAACAATAAAACGTGTTATCATGTTCTATAATACAATATATAAGATTCTTTCAAGATACAATATACTAGATGATCAATACAAGATTACTTGGTTGCTTCAAAATACCATATGGTAATCAGTGTTATGATTCTTCTTCATAAATCAACCTACAAGAAATCCCAAAAGATAAACATTAAGCAAATAGAGGTGGGTGCAATGCAATCAAGCTGAGAAATTGCACACAGTCCCAAACACATCATTAACACCATAGTGATAACTGATAAAAGAAGAGTAGAATACCATACGCCAGAAGGCTCAATACACCAGATCAAATAAAGCAGATACACTAAATCAAAGACTATCACAATTTCTATTCTCTTCACAGAAAGCAGAAACCTTTTTACACTCTAGTTCTTTGTGTATTTTTAAATTTTAAAGCATCTATGAAACAATCAACAAGCTTCGAGTGCTGCCCTATATATTTAAGACATTGTTTCAAGTCTTCAATAGCAGAGGAACTGATATAATAAACACAATAAAACACCTTAGAAACCATGCATCAAAAATACTCTTAAAAAACAGAAAAAAGGTACTTTTTGTGATGCAAAAACGTCTATCTTTCCCTAGTACTTATTTTTGAAATTCCACTTACACCTAAACAAAATCAATTGGACTGACAAACCCTTCTCCCATAAGAAAAGCTATATGTAGAATTAGAAATAAAAATTCCGGACATTGGTTATGTATAGACACCCTAATGTTATATATATATATATATATACTATAGTATATATTCGAGAAAAAATATGTATGGGTGTGTGTGTAACTTGTAAAACAATATTAAGTGATGGATGAGTAATTTAGAGAGATGTGGCAAGTTGTCATGAGAAATGCTTAGGTTATATTGTCTTGCACTCGTATTTGTTGATTGGTTTATATGATAAAGACACTTGTAACGGGTTGGGGTGTTTTAAGTGGAGAGCTGAACAAAATCCATCAACATTAATATCTTATCAAAACAGATAAAGCAGAGATGGGTCTTTGGTGGAATGGAATTGTTCCTTTTGACAAAAATTACATTAATCTAGAGAAGATGAGAATTTTCCAAAATATAAAATCCATTTATTTGTAACATTAATAGGTGCAACAATATGCATCATTTCTTCTCTTTCCAGCTGAAAGTAAAGGTAAACACGAAATCCAAAGATCACGACATCTGCTCAAACTTAATAATTCCTATCAATCAAATATTTTTATTGACATAAATTAAAAATGGCACCAATTACAACCACTGATTCACTAGTACAAGGACTGAACCAAGGAAGAAAGGAAGGAAGAAAATAATTATTTAAGTTTTGGAGATTGACGTCTTTCAAGAAGCAATATCTTTCCAAGCTTCATAGAACCAGAAATAAAAATCATATATATATATATATATATAAACCAACTACATATACACAAACTTCCAGATAAACACCAAAAGTTGGCTTAATTGCAAAATTAGTCCACTAACTATAGGGTCCAAGCAAAATTGGTCCACTTATTTAGGGATCTAGCAAAATTGGTCCACCAATTAAAAAAAATTCGCAAATTTAGGACAAATTTGCCCGAAAAATGGAATTTTCGCCGGAATTTCGCACGTGCCGATCACGTGAGCCCACAATTGGGGATTTTTTGATTTCCTGGTCAACTTCGTTGACCTGGCAGGTCACCCGATCCACCTTGGAGTCACATCACTGTTTCCATGGATGAAAAGGACGCTGACTGGGTTAAGAGTTAAGTTATCCACATGGAAAATCCTTGGGTTATTATTCATTATTCAGTAACTCAAAAAAAATATAATGCAAATACGAAATTTGTATTATGCATGATATTTGTATTTTTATTACATAAAATATGGATTTTTAATTTTCCATCTCAAAATTATATCTTTTCAAAAAAAAAAATCTCACAATTATATAAAATTAATAATTCATAAATAACTTAACAATCGACTATTTAGTTATTATCAATTAAATAAAGTAATAAATAATTTAAACATTAAAAGATATATCAAAAAAAATCAAAAAAATATTCTTCTTCTTCCTTACAACCCACCGAGTCGCTGACGTAGACGCTCAACCATACAAGAAGGTGCATCCACCAAATTAAAACTATTTTCAGCCTCCCATCTGAAACACTCCATACACAAGAAAATTGCCATGGTTAGGGAAATGTTTGTTCATATTTTGTTGGCTCCTGGAGGACCCATGAGGCATCGGTGCCCTCCTCCTCGTACTCGCCGTCATCGGCAATATTACATTGTCGCTCTCCTTTGATTGACTTCGCACAGTCACGGTGGTCATTTCCCCCAATTTTATTGAGGCTGGTGGTGTTGCTGGGCCACAACCCCTTAATGGTTGGGTTGTTCTGGCCCTCAATCCCTAAGAGGAGTTTCTGTTGGGTGCTTGACTGACGCGGCGGAGCAACCGATTTCTTTGCAGACTCAGCTATGTTTGGAAGTATCGAGGTCTTCAACTTTGCTATTGAGGGAGCGGGTTAGGCGCCGTTGTGGTTCTGCAAATTGGGGCGGCGGTGGTGATGTTGAATAATTGTTTCTAATTTATCTAAAACATTTATGCAACTAAATTTGACTAGTGAACTAAGTTAAAACTTAATATATTTTATATTCTCATTAAGTTATTAATTACTCGAATTTAAAATTTATTTTTAATTTATTTTTACTGTTTAATTTTATTTTTAATCTATATAAAGTTATATTTTTCCACACAAGCATTGAGTCAACATTTTTGTCCAAAAAGATGCCTCATTTGCCACCTCAGCAAAATTGATCGGAAAATCAGAAAACCCCCAAATTCTAGCACTCACGTGACCAGCACATGCAAAATTCCGGCTTAAATTCAATTTTCCGGGCAAATTTGTCCTAAAATTGCGAATTTTTCTTAATTGGTGGACCAATTTTCTGGGACACTCTAAATAAGTGGACCAATTTTCTTGGGCCCTATAGTTAGTTGACTAGTTTTGCAATTAAGCCCCAAAAGTTACATTATCACCCCAGAAAAAGGAGTAACATTAAAAAATTTCCTTTTTACGACCAATATGTACAAGGAAAAACTTATATTTACGTGATTTGATGAAGCTGTAGTTCGAGCAGCTAAGAATTCAACGATTTTCTGGAAGTGCTATCACTTGAAGCGATTAATTTGGTTGACCCTGATCTTAACCAATATGTTAAGAGGGGAAACTCGAAAAAATGCATAAGTATTTCACTATTTAAGCTCTTATTAAAAAAAGTGCCATTCATATGATCAAGGCATTCGAAGGTAGACAAGATAGTTAAGAATGATATTGTATCCCAGAATTTCAATGGTACAACTGAACCATGCTGAACTCAAAAGGAAGCACCGTGGAGATTTAGACAAGGCTCAACACATGTAACTAATAAATTACAGAGAGCCTACTATATGATATCCACCCAATCAAAATGTAAAATAGTAAATTACCTGCTTAAGGTAGCAAATACCTCCGACATTTTCTAGTTCTCCAATGTCACTTTCAGTATTTTGTGACAGTTTCTCACTTTTTGATCCATTGAGTCGTAAGAACCTTCCTTGCAGTGCATTTAAGGTAGGCAAAATTGTTTTTTTAGTCCTCTAAGTAGATAAATTTGGAGATTTCGTCCTATTTTTTTTGCAACTTTGAATTCAATTCTTTAAGTGGTAAAAATTCGGATTTTTGGTCCTGTGACCTATTACAGTAGGTAAATTTTACATGTTGGTTGATGTGGCATTTTGTTTTAATTAAAAATTTAATTTTAAATAAAAAAATGTTGAGTTGGCATCCTATGTGATAGATTTTTAGGGGAAAAAATAAATAATTCCATCTTTGCATTCTGCTTTTTATTAGTAAAATTAAACAAATAAATTAATATATATATTAGATTACAAATGTATTAATTTGATAAACTTATTTAAAAATATAATAAATAAGTTTCGAATAATTTAGTAAATGTTAATAAATTTTAATAGTTAAATATATTTTTTTATAATTGTTGTAATTGTGGCCCAATATTTGTTATTGGCCCAATTGTTTTATTTTCTCTAGGCCCCAAAACCCCTAGCCCATTTGTTGCTAGCCCCACTTGGAACCGGGTCGTGTTTAACCCGTGTGAGAAACCCATGGATCTTGGACTTTATATCTTGATGTTGGACCTCTAGCGCTACTCGGATTGACGGCTGTCCCCACAAACCAACATGAGTCTTTTAAAGCGCTTTGTCCTCACTTCACACGCACCACTCGAAAACTTCCCGGGTCACCCACCCATGTCTACTCCAGGCCAAGCACGCTTAACCTCCGGAGTTTCTATGTAATGGGCACGAGAAAAGAAGATGCATCTGTTGGTATAGGTAGTACAAATCATATCCTTTAAGCTATCCTTTAACTATGCAATCCAGTACTCACGAGTTCGAATCGCGGGCGCGCCTCGCGCTTCTCTTTTAAAGCCCATTCGCGGTAGGATCTTTGGACCAAATCCCAATACTTGACCGTCCATTATAGTGTTTCAATATCCACCCTTCATTTGAATTATTAATGTTTCTCACCAAACCCTAAAAGTGGCAGCCCCATTATCTCATCTCATTCCAACGGCATTATTCATCCCTCTCACTCTTCAATCTGTAGCTTCATTCTCTAACTTATCTCTGGTGCGAAATTGATCTATTCTTGGTGAATGTTTGAGATTTCCCTTCAGTGAGATATTGTGAGTATAGTTTGATTCGTGCATATCTGTGAGTGTGTGTTCGATTCTCTGCAATCTTTCTAGGGTTTGGGTGAGGTCCGATTTTGGGTCATCTCTTTGTGGGGTTCCCGATTCGGGGTTCCGGTGGGTGTTCTCCGGTGGCGTTTGGGCTGGGGTTAGAGTGGGCCAATCTTGGTCCATGCTTTTGGCTTGCTAGTTACGGAGGTAAACAAAAAACAGTTTTCATCATCGCTTATTTTTTTTTTCATTTATTTATTGCACTCATAGTACAATAACTGATTATAACATGCACGTAGCAAGCTATAATCAGAAAACCAACCAAGCACAGTTCCAACTCAATCAACTGTATCAAAATTCAAAATTTTCAGACAAGACAAAAATTTACTAACAGTAAACACTTAGTTCCATATCAGCAGGATTAATTTCAGAAGGTATTTTTTCAAGATTAACTAAGCCTTTACCAACAATATCACGGATATAATGAAACCTCACATCAATATGCTTATTTCTATCATGAAAAACAGGATTCTTACACAATTGAATACCAGTTGATTGATCGGAAAATACAACAACATTACCATCAAGAAAACCAAGTTCGAAATCAAGCCTTTAAGCCAAATTGCTTCTTTAAATGCTTGATTCTGAAATAATATACTCGATTGATCGTAGAAAGTGCAACAACATGTTGTAACTGTGATTTCCAACTAACACATGAACCACACAAAGTGAACACGTAAGATGTTGTTGATTTTCTATTATCCCTATCATTTGCATAATTAGAATCCACATAACCATTCAACTTAACACCTCCAGCAGATTTAGTAAATTTAAGCCCTAAATTCACAGAATGTTTCAAGTACCTTAACAACCATTTCAATGCATTCCAATGAGGCATACCAGGGTCAGACATAAAGCGACTCAAACAACTCACATCATATGCAATATCCGGCCTAGTACTAACTGTGAAGCCCTCGATTTTTATTCGAACATGTACTTGTATCACGTATCGTCTTTGTACTATTTGACAATTCTACCGCGTCACTTTGACGGGTAAATATTAATGATAAATATATTTTGCATTTAATTCTTTTAATTTCTATTTGTGATCATAATCATTTATTAATTTTAATTCGCATTTATGATCACTTGGTTGATCATCATTATTATTATTGGTGTATTATTAGTCACCTTAGAATTTTAAGAGACTATTTATTTTAGGGATTATAATTTATAGAATTAAGAATTCGATTTAGATTAAGTGATCATGAGACTTATAAGTGATCAAGGACATCACTAATTATTTAGGAGATTGATATTTATTCATCTATTATCATCAATTTTGGAAAGAAAAATATATGGAATTACCAAAATACCCTTGGGGGACGGCATTGGTGTAATTTTTTGGTGTAGAAATATCTCTCAACTCTTGTACATGTACACCTTGTGTATTCCTCTTGTGTATTTATACACCATTAATTCAAACCTACATCTTAAATTAATCCCACCATTTCAATCATCCAATTGGTCAAACAAGACCAAATTAAAAATTTCCCCTAAGCTTAGCATTTTGGCCCATTGTCCCTAATAAAGATACCTAAATATTACTTTCTTCCCCAATTCCCTCAATTATTACTCTAACTTATCATTTAATCAAAACAAAACAAAATTTTTATTCTTCCCATTTCATTTCACCAACACCAAATTTCTTCTAAGTCTTGAAATTCCTCTTACCTCTCTCTAAAAATCCTCCTACATCTCTCTACCTATTCTTCATCTTCTTCACTAACACTTAACCAAAACTTCAAGAATTCATCTCCCATTTTCTTCAAAAAATTCGAACCATATACACTACACAAGGTAAGAAATTTTCTTCTTCAATCTATTCTTATACCTTCTAGCTCACCTCTTTCACCTTCTAATTTAAGTTTGATTTTTGAATTTGAGGTATACCTAGAAGACCTTTGAAGAAGTTAAGAGACTAGTCATCTTGAAGAAAAATTGTGAAGAAGTTGGACTATAAGGTAAGAAATGGAATTTTTAGTACACTTTCTTCTTCTCTTTCTATTTTCCAAATTTTTACACTCCATTTTCATTTTTGGAGTTTTAGGGGCTGACCTTGGTGGTTGACATTAAGGGTGACCAAAACCTTATACTTGGAAGCCATTACTAGTCACATTTTACTCACTACACAAGGTAAGTGTAGTATTTCCAATTTTCTCACTATCTTCTTCTTTTCCCTAAATTTTTAACCACATTCTTATAACTCCTATATTTTTGATATTCCTTGACTTAGGGGCTGACCTAAGTCATTCCTTCACCGAGAGAGATTTATCCCATTTTCACCAACAAACCGATCTTTAAGGTGGGTGGAAAAATCCTTTCAACTTCTAGGTGTTTTAATTCATAAAAATGCATGTAGTATTTTGTTATTGAGCATTTGAGATATATATTATGTATTGCATGCTATTTTCTTGTATCAAGTTGAAAAATTTCTCAAGTGTTGCTCAAAATGCGATTTACCGAAAATTAGGACATACATGTACACTTTATTGTCATATTTGATAAATTCTTGTATGAGATGGATATGTATGTTTATGACTCTTGAAATCTATGTTTTGTATGGCCTATAACCTGGACAAGTCGAGCATAATTGATTAAATTTTGATTTTTGGACTTAAAATGCAAAAATGGAAAGTTGGTGGACTTAAGTGCAAGAAAATAAAAGTTAAGGGACCTCTCTGTAAATTTCGATTTTTGGGACTGTACTCAGGTTCAAAAATGTTGTTTTGACATTTTAATAAAGTTTTAAGAGTTTTTAGATAAATAAAATCAACCCTTAAAAGCCCAAGGACTAGATTGTAAAATTTGAGAAGTTTAAGGGCTATTTTGCAAATTTCGAAACTGTACCAGACCCTAAATTTAAAATTTGAAATTTTAACTCTTAAGGGACTGGAAATAACATATTTTAAGTGTATTCCAAAAATCCAAGTGTTTAGAGCTTGGAAAGTAATTTTATAAAACTTGAGGGACCAAATTGTAAAAGATTAAACTTGAGGACCCAAATGAAATTTCCAGGACTTATACAGCCCATGTACCTGGAAATACTACTTTACCTATAACATAATTGTATTTTGGACCCAAGGTTCAAATTTCTTAACAATTGGACCCCTAAAAGCCGTAAAGGCAATTATTTCAAAATGGGACAAAATGAGATTTTCAAAAGTTGAGGGACCTATACTTATGACGTTTTAAAACTGCTTTTGTCCCAACATCCCACTAACCTTAGTGACATTTTCCAACTGGAATCACATTAGAAGCCCTTCCGGTTTGTGAGTTCCGATTATTTTAAACTTAGGGCCGAAATGACAATTTTAACAATTTTGGGGCCAATGTGAGAATTTTATAAAAACTCGACCTCAAAACTTTAAAAACCTGAATCTCTGAACAATTTAGAGAATTTAGGAACTGACCTCATAATTTTTCAAGGTCGGGACATTTATTTATTTAACTTTTAACCCCAAAAGTATTGGTTTGACAAAACGGGGCTAATTGTAAATTTTATTTTTTTATAAGGACCTAACTCAAATTATTTTTATTTTTCTAAAACAGCCCTGGACCCTTTGACTTCAATTCTTAAGTAAAATTTTATAATTTCTCAAAAAAAACCCTTGACTTATAGGACCGCCTTGACCGATTAATACCCGATCGCGGGCGACTTCCTCGTCTCGTGATTTCGAATCTATAACGGGACTTATGTTCCTCCTAATACTTAAGATATTGAAGACTACTTATCCTCCCGATAATTATCTTCGTCCCGATAACTCCACCAACGCCATAACTATCTCGTGCAAATTTTTGAGAACTTTTCATGAACTCGCTTCCCCGAATCAATAATACTACTTTGCTGGTTGACTACATGAACTTGTGTTTACTTTCTGCTGAGTCAACTTGGTGTGTCGAGCTCACGATCGGAATGGATACGTCGGGGATGGGCAACCGGCAGCTCGGCTGCTATTCCACTCTTCCTACCCCCATCGTCCCTAATCCCGCAACCGAGGGACGGAGTTTGTCGAGGAGAAGCGGGTCGTAGTACTTGAGGTATAATCATGATTATGACAAATCCGAGCCTTGCTAGCTCCACTGTGGATTTTGTCTTTGCCTATGGAGCGATAAGGTGTGGTCTTGGACCATCTTGCTCGGGGAGTTACAAGGAAGAACGAAGGAATCGCTGCGATCCACACGATTAGGAGTTAATCGGACCCGCTTGGTCGGCGCTACAAATCCGTGACGCAACCGCTACTTGTATTGCATAGGTTGGCGCTACAAATCCGTCTTGCAACCGCTACTTGTATTGCATAGGTTGGCGCTACAAATCCGTCGCAAATCCGCTACTTGTCTTGCATAGGATTGGCGTTACAAATCCGTCACGCAATCCTCACCGCTTTGCTTGGACCATAGTGCACCTTGACCATGAATCCTTTTTCTTAATCGTATAAGTATATTAATTAAATATATTTATCACGACGCTTGTGAATCGTGTGTGAAATCATGCATCATCTCTCATGCGTTTTCATACAACTAAATTTCTCGCATTAACTATTTATATCGCCACACTTACACACGATCACCCCATCCACCGAGATTTACTGTCTCATTCCCTCCTTTTTCTAACCTTTAGATGAAGAGTTCGTTCGAAGACATCGAACCTACCGCAGATTGAATCTCTATCGGCGATGTGGAGCGATATTTCCTTTTACTTTTTTTTTTTTGTTGTTGTTGTTGGACTCCTTCATTTTATTTCTTTTTGGACTGTAAGTTAATTAAGATAATCTTTTGGGTTGTATTCGGATCTTTGCCAGGACCTTAAGATATAATTTGTACTCGTGGTTGTTATAATTCCGCATTTGCATTAGACTCTATTTCACTTGGAGTTTGGTACCTTTGGATTAGACTGTTGATTAATTCTGTTTAAGTGATTGATCGTTGTCGCGTCGCGTTTGGGGCGTGACACTAACCATCAAATATATGACAGATCCTATAGCATTTGAATAAGGCACATTTTTCATAACATTCACATCATGATCGAGTTTTAGGAGACGTTTCTTTACTCAATAGAAAATGACCAAGTAAAAGGCACATTAACGGTTTAGAATCAACCATAGAAAATTTACTCAAAATCTTTTCAACATACGAAATCTGATTTAGGAGAATCATAGAGTTTTTTCTATCTCTAAAAATGTTCATTCCTAAAATCCTTTTAGCATCTCCCAAGTATTTCGTGTCAAACTTAGCACTTAGACAGTTTTTAACATGCTCAACAGTTTTAACACATGGACTAATTAACAACATGTCATCAATATAAATCAACAAGAAAACAGGCACTTTAGCATCATCTTTAAAATACAAACAATGATCATAAGAACTTCGTTTCAATTTCAAAGAGAGCATACAATCATCAAATTTCTTATTCCAATATCTAGGAGACTGCTTCAAGCCATACAAGGAACTTTTTAAGTAAATAAATAAAATCAGGATTCTTTTTATCAACAAAACCAATAGGCTGCCGCATATAGATTTTTTCATCCAAATCACCATGCAAAAAAGCGCTTTGACATCCATTTGTTTTAATTCCCAATTAAACGAGCACACAAGGCAAGCATAATTCGGACAAGTAGTAAACTTCACGGCGGGAGCGAGCAGATTTTCGTATAATCTATCCCCTCTTTTTGAGTAAATCCCTTAGCCACTAACCTAGCTTTAAATCTAACGGATTCACATTCATTCTTCACCTTAAACAACCATTTATAGTCCACAATGTGAGAACAATTTGCGGGTTTAGGCACAAGAATCCAAGTATTGTTAACATGCAAAGAATTCATTTTTCATTCATAGCATTTAACCACTCAAAGAAATTTTTAGATTTTAAAGCTTCTTCATAAGATTTAGGCTCGGAATTATCAACAGTCAAACACACTAAAAACAAATGAAGTCATATGAAAATCATCAAACTGTAGCAGTTTGCCTAATGTTTCGTCTTGCCCTATCTCTAACAAGTTGATAATCATGCAGATTTTCATTTTCTAGTTCATTTTCTTCAATGATATCATCATGCACATCATCATCATGATTTTCAGGCAAAACCGGTTCAAAATCATGCAAATCGGGTTCGATTTCGGCATAACGAGTTCGATTTGGGCATATTCTCATTATTTTCATACTGCACAACATCGGGAAAAATATCCACACTAGGAACATGCTCCACCTTATTAGGTGTACCATTTTCAGAATCAGATATAGGCATAGATAAGCAAGGCATTTCAGATTCATTAAATGTCACGTCCCAACTAATTAAGACTTTAAAACCAGGTTGAGATTTTAACCACAGCCTATAACCTTTAACACCTTCGGGTAACCAAGAAAAACACATTTCACATACAGGTTCAAGTTTATCAAGTTTTTGATGTGCAAACGCGGAACATCCAAACACTTTCAAGTTAGAAAAATCAATTTCCTTACCCGTAAACATAGATTCGGGTATTTTACCACTTAAAGGCACAGAAGGAGATCGATTAATCACATAAGTAGCGATTAAAACAGACTTCACCCCAAAACTTTTTGAAAGTCGAACAAGCAAGCATACTTCTCACCCTTTCAAGTAAAGTTCGATTCATACGTTCATTTGCACCGTTTTCTTCATGCGGTGTATACGGGACTATTTTATGTTGTTTTATACCGATTCAAGACACAAATTATCAAACATTGATTACAAAATTCAAGTCCATTATCGATTCTTAGGATTTTAATTTTCTTTCCCCGTTTCACTAGTAGAAGCCATATTAGCATGCTCATTTTGTTTAAAATTCTGATTTCGTTTATTAGGGCATTCCCTAACATAATGACCACTTTGACCACATTCATAGCATTTCCGATTATTAGGCCTGACTTAGACTAGACTTGCTCTTTCCTTTTTCTTAGCAAATTTAAGTTTGTTACTATTACCGGATTTATTAAACCTATTTTGAGAACGTCCCCTCACATGCATAACCTCACCATAATTTTGCCTAGAACTTTTATTGATTTTTAAATCCAATTCTTTGCTTTTAAGGCCATTCACGATAGTGTCAAGTGTGATCGTGTCCCTACCATACTTAATAGCATATTTAACATCACCATAAGACTCAGGAATAGCATTCAAAAGCACAATCGGAGTATAATCATCAATATTCTTATCACCCGTCAACTTAATATCTTGAATTAATTTGGTAAACACATCCAAATTTTCATCAATTTCTTTGTTTAAGTCAAGTTTAAATCAAAAACAATTCAAGCAAAGACAACTTACTAGGCAAAGAAGTTTCCGTATACAATTCTTCTAATTTTTCCCACAAAGCTTTTGCCGAAGCAAGTTTACCAACCTTTCTAAGTACAGAGTCAGAGTCAGAAAGGTTCAAAATAATAGAAGAATAAGCATACTCATCAATTTCAAGTTTCTTTTCAAATGGTATCTTTTTCAAAGATAAACACCACTACTAATGACCTTATAAACCTTTTGTTGGATTAAGATCCCTTTCATTTTTTTGTTGCCAAATTGAAAAATCAGTTTTCCATTAAACTATTCAAGATTATAACTAGACACAGCCATTTTCACAAAAAAAAAAACGCAACTTGATTTTGAAAAACAAGACACACAAAGCAAGTTATAATCACGTAACAAGCAACAAACACACGAGAAAATTCGAATACGGCTGCGCGCAAATAAAGGCCACAAATAGGAAACCCTCGCACCACAGATTCCACTACACTCGCGGAGTAGGGTCAAGCGGCTTTTTCGCTCGAAGTTCCTTTAATACTAAATAAAAAATCGAAAAGACGATCAACCACGTAAGAGCAAATAAGGCAGATATGGGATCACACAGAATCCCAGCAACAAAGACCCAGCAAATAAACCGCGACAAGCGGTATTTACACTACGAAAGCGATAAACCCGCGGCAAGCGGCTACACTACTAAAAGCAGTAAAAGGTGAGTTAAAGCCTCTTTACCAGAGCAAAACCCTAGGGTAAGGGTTTCGTACGCGCCACTGCTAGGTATCGACCCCGCTGTCGAGCCCGTACGCCATAGCCGAATATTACAATGGTCTAACAAATAAGCTATTACAATAGACAGCTTATGGGATTAGGGATTACAATTTTTCTAAATAAAAGCGATAAATTACAAGTTGTTACTTTGCAACAAGATAGCAACTGGGAAGGCACTTTCCCCATTCAAGCCACAACCAAAGCACAAAGGAACTGAAACGGGAAAAAGTATAGATTATACCAAAACCTTTGGTATCACCGGAGCTGAACAGAGCAACGGACTGAGGAGACCTTTTTCTTAACCACAAACTGCTACTGCAAGAAATCAAACCAGAAATCAGAAAATGCTTGTAAAATAGAACTAAAACTGAAAAAACAAAGAAAGGAAAGATATCACCCGTATTTATTCTCCTTTCTTTAAGGGGCAATGACAATGGCATGAACCGAAAGCTTGCACACGAAGTGAAGCCACGAACAAGCACCGATCTGGAAGCTTCAAGACTAGGCTCAGATTACTGTAGAAAACCGACCCCCAAAACCGTCACTTGCAAGCCAAAAGCATGGACCAAGATTGGCCACTCTAACCCCAGCCCAAACGCCACCGGAGAACACCCACCGGAACCCCGAATCGGAAACCCCACAAAGAGATGACTCAAAATCGGACCTCACCCAAACCCTAGGAAGATTGTAGAGAATCGAACACACACTCACAGATATGCACTAATCAAACTCACTCACAATATCTCACTGAAGGAAAATCTCAAACATTCACCAAAAATAGATCAATTTCGCACCAGAGATAAGTTAGAGAATGAAGCTACAGATTGAAGAGTGAGAGGGATGAATAATGTCGTTGGAATGAGATGAGATAATGGGGCTGCCACTTTTAGGGTTTGGTGAGAAGCATTAATAATTCAAATGAAAGGTGGATATTGAAACCCTATAATGGACAGTCAAGATATAAAGTCCAAGATCCACGGATTTCTCACACGGGTTAAACACGACCCGGTTCCAAGTGGGGCTAGCAACAAATGGGCTAGGGGTTTTGGGGCCTAGAGAAAATAAAACAATTGGGCCAATAACAAATATTGGGCCACAATTACAACAATAATTATTAAATTTATAACTTCTAAAATACTATCCATTTAATTGATTATTAAAATATAATTCAAGATTATTTTTTAAAATAACAAAATTTGCACTTTTATTAAAAAATAAGATTTAAAGTATTATATAGTTAATTCTTTAGTTAATTTTAAAAAAAAAATTTGTAAAAGACAATAAGACACTTCTTTTGTTTAAAAAAACATTACTTTCTTTTTCTTATTCAATCTTCCTAAATTATTTCAATCAAATTCATTCCCTGTTTAACCTCCCCAGTCTCGCCACCGTTAACATCATCTTCCCAACTTTCACATGGCCATAGCTACTCCACATTTGGTTTCAGAAAAATTGAAGCCACCACGCATCTGGTTTCTCCAGCAATTTTGAAGCCACAATCGCCCGTATGTGAAAGTGGCCCTGTTGTGGGTGGTTCAGCGGTTGGGAGTCGGTGGAGGGTGAAAAGTAGGGAAGAAAGGAAGAAGAAGAAAAGAAAAACGAGGAGAATGAGATGCCGCGGCTGACGGCGGAGGGCGGGTCGGTGAAAAATGGAGACGACGGAAGAGGGGAAAAATGAAAAATGAGAAAACAAAATATTGACACACCCAATACATTTCTGAAATTATTAATATTATACGAGATTTCTATTTTATTTATAATTGAGTTACATACATAATTTAGTTCTCATTTTTTAAAATCAAGCAGTAATTTAAACTTTTATAAAAAAAACAGTATTTTAAACTGAATTCTACTTTTTATTATTGAATTTTGAATATTTTTATCTAAATATAATATTTTAAATTGTATTAACATACCTTGGTTTTAGCAAATTTTTATAATTTATTTTTTATTAAGAAATAATTTAGATATATAGTGTAAACAATTAGGGAAAAATTTAGACACTGCTACAATTATTCCAAAAATATTAATTAGATTCTTATAAAAGTTTATCAAACACTATTCACAATTGTAATCTAATATATATTATTTTCTTTTGTTTAATTTCATCAATAAAAAGGAATCAAAATGCCAAGTTGGACTTATTCATTTTTTCCCTAAATATATATCACCTAGGATGCTAACTCAGCATTTTTTCCTTCAAAATTAAATTTTTAAATAAAACTAAATGCCACGTCAGCCAACAGGTAACATTTACCTGTTGTAGCAGGTCACATGACAAAAAAATCCAATTTTTTTCCATTTAAAGGACTGGATCCAAAGTTGCAGAAAAAATAGGACCAAATCTCCAAGTATGCATATTTAAAGGACTAAAAATATAATTTTGTATTCTCGGGCACTACTACCTATAAAGCAGAAGTTCATACTTACAATGAAAATTATTAGGAAGATTTCTTTATTTTGGATTAGTTCTGGGTGTTTGCCAGATAAGTAATTTATCTTTACCCAAGTATTAGAGAAAAATTACCTGTAAAGGTCCTCCATCATTTTAGCAAATAATGTTCATCCAACGGATATTCCAACACTACACGTGTCGTTGGAAAATTCCATTAAAAATTATCGTTGGAAAATTTCAACAGAGGTTAAAAGATTTGATAATATTATTCATATCGATAAAATATGTCTTCTTTTTTGGAGTCAATTATATTGAAACTACAACGCAAGGGCGGATACAGGGCTGGGCCTACCTGGGCCCTAGCCCAGCCCTTGTTTTAAAAAACAAAAAAAAATTAGTGAGAATTTAAAAAAAAATTAATTATAATTTTGTATTGTTTTTTTCTTGGATTTTCTATTCGGCCCACCCCATTTTCGTGTATCGGCCCACCCTACTAAATCGTCCTGGCTCCGCTCTTGGTTAAACGTGCTTGACTTAGGACAAATTGATAATGTGGGTGACCCCCTGGGAAGTTAAAATTATTAGATAATGAGAAGAAATGATTTAATATTCTAACGGATATATGTACCATTGAAATTAACATTGGACTAAATTCCAATAACACTACAAGAAAACAATTAAATTCCAACGGAATAATTCCAACGAAAAAAAAAACTGTTGGAATTTTAGAAATTCCAACGAAAATTCCAACACCACAACAACTCGATGGAAAATTCCAACAGTAATTCTAACGGTATACAAAACCATTGGAATAAACTATTGGAATGTCCGTTGGAATTAAAATTCCAATGAAAATTCCAACACCAAAATAAACCGTAGGAAAATTCCAATAGTAATTTCAATGGTAAATAAAATAGTTAAAATAAACCATTTGAAATACTATTGGAATTTTTACATTTTTAATGGAAATTTCAACGCTACAGCATAACATTGGAAAAATTCCGACATAAATTCCAACAGTAGACAAGACTATTGGAATAAACGATTGGAATTTCCGTTGGAATATTAAATTCCAACAGAAATTCCAATATCACAATAAATCGTTGGAAAATTTGCAACACTAATTCAAGTGATAAACAAAATCGTTGGAATAAACAGAATTGTGCACATTTCGGTTAACCGGCCAAACTAAACCAAAATCCAAAAATCGGTTCGAACCGAAACTGAGCTCGAAAATTTTGGTTTGGTTTTTACTTTTTATAATTTCGGTTATTCGGTTCGGTTCCCATCTAAAATTTCGGTTAATCGAACCAAATAACCGAAATATATATATATATATATATATAGGGATTGGTTCAAATGAGACCAATCCCTTTAGGTTAGTCCATAAGAACACTTATGGACTCTTGATTTAATATTTTGGATGGTGTAGATCATTTTAGTTAATTTAGGCATATAAGGGTATAATTGTACTTTTATATTTAATTAATTATGTTAATTGGACGGTTATTAGCTATTTTTAAGAAAACATAATCCTACCTTTTCAGTTTCCTGATTTTTAGGGAGGAAAAATCATCAACTTCAAGCGTTTTTTTCAAAATTGATACTTTTTTCCGCCATATTTGTGAGCAGTTGTTTTATTGTATACTTAGTTCGGTGGACTTGTATACTTAGTCATGTTTTATTGTATATCTAGTTCGGTGGATTTGTATACTTGGTTCGATGGAATCGTATTCTTAGTTATATAAGTAGTTTAGTAAGTAGTTTAGTGAATTTGTATACTTAGTTATGTGGATGTGTATACTTAGTTCAATGGAATTGTATACTTAGTTATATAAGTAATTCATGTAATTGTATACTTAGTTAAATGTTTACGTATACTTAGTATTATTTTAATGTATAGTTAGTTCAATGTAATTGTATACTTAGTTAAATATTTACTGTATATTTAGTATTATTTTAATGTATAGTTAGTTCAATGTAATTGTATACTTAGTTAAATGTTTTTGTATACTTAGTAAAGTTTTACTTTAATGTACATGTAGTTTAGTGTAATTGTATACTTAGTTAATTTTTTATGTATACTTAGTAATATTTTAATGTATAGTTAGTTTAGTGTAATTGTATACTTTTCATTAATTGTTGCACGATTTTGTTGCCATATTTGATTAAATTTGCAGGTTCGAATGGGAAGAGAGAGAAAGGAAAGGTGAATCGTTTGATTATGGGGACGTGATAAATACAAAATCACGTCCCTAATTTTTAGGAAGCGGTTACTATATTTAATTTTTTGGATTCCTATTTTATCCCTTCTGTTGTATACTTACTTATGAAATGTTGTAAATACTGTAATATATCTTGGCCATTGATTTATTATTTGGATGGTGTAGATTTAGTCTTATGGACTAACCTAGGAGGGTGGTCTCACAGGATCCCCTCCATATATATATATATATATATATATATATATATTTTACTAAAATTAGGTTCGATAGCAACTACTTTAATAGCAAGTTAGAAAACAACAACTTTAGGTTCAATAGCAACTTTAGCTAAAAATCTAAAGCTCTTTTTTCAAGGCTTGCAAACAAATTTGACAGACAAAACAAAAAACAGAGACTGAGAAAGTCTCCACTCTCTCCCAAAAAATATTGACACACCCAATACCTTTCTGAAATTATTAATATTATACGAGATTTCTATTTTATTTATAATTGAGTTACATACATAATTTAGTTCTCATTTTTTAAAATCAAGCAGTAATTTAAACTTTTATAAAAAAAAGTATTTTAAATTGAATTCTACTTTTTATTATTGAATTTTGAATATTTTTATCTAAATATAATATTTTAAATTGTATTAACATACTTTGGTTTTAGCAAATTTTTATAATTTATTTTTTATTAAGAAATAATTTAGATATATTGTGTAAACAATTAGGGAAAAATTTAGACACTGCTAGAATTATTCCAAAAATATTAATTAGATTTTTATAAAAGTTTATCAAACACTATTCACAATTGTAATCTAATATATATTATTTTCTTTTGTTTAATTTCACCAATAAAAAGGAATCAAAATGCCAAGTTGGACTTATTCCTTTTTTCCCTAAATATATATCACCTAGGATGCTAACTCAGCATTTTTTCCTTCAAAATTAAATTTTTAAATAAAACTAAATGCCACGTCGGTACAGGTAACATTTACACATTTTAGCGAGTCCAGGACCAAAAATCCAAATTTTTTCCATTTAAAGGACTGAATCCAAAGTTGCAGAAAAAATAGGACCAAATCTCCAAGTGTACCTATTTAAAGGACTAAAAATATAATTTTGCCTTTAAGGTCCTCCATCATTTTAGCAAATAATGTTCATCCAGCGGATATTCCAACACTACATGTGTCGTTGGAAAATTCCATTAAAAATTATCGTTGGAAAATTTCAACGAGAGTTAAAAGATTTGATAATATTATTCATATCGATAAAATATGTCTTCTTTTTTGGAGTCAATTATATTGAAACTACAACGCAGGCGGATACGAGGGTTGGGCCTACAGGCCTGGCCAAGCCCTTTTTTAAAAACAAAAAACATTAGTGAGAATTTAAAAAAAAAAATAATTATAATTTTGTATTGTTTTTCTTGGATTTTCTATTCGGCCGACCCCATTTTTCGTGTATCGGCCCACCCTACTAAATCGTCTGGCTCATGCCTTGTTAAACATGCTTGACTTAGGACAAATTGATAATGTGGGTGACCCGCAGGAAGTTAAAATTATTAGATAATGAGAAGAAATGATTTAATATTCTAACGGATATATGTACCATTGAAATTACCATGGACTAAATTCGAATAACACTACAAGAAAACAATCAAATTCCAACGGAATAATTCCAACGAAAAAAAAAGCGTTGGAATTTTAGAAATTCAACGAAAATTCCAACACCACAACAAATCGTTGGAAAATTCCATGATAATTTCAACGGTATACAAAACCATTGGAATAAACTATTGGAATGTCCGTTGGAATTAAAATTCAACGAAAATTCAACACCAAAATAAACCATTGGAAAATTCCAATAGTAATTCCAATGGTAAATAAAATAGTTAGAATAAACCATTGGAAATACTATTGGAATTTTTTACATTTTTAATGAAGATTCCAATGACTGTGACATAACATTGGAAAATTTCAACATAAATTCCAACGATGAGACAAGACTATTGGAATAAGCGATTGGAATTTCGTTGGAATATTAAATTCCAACGAAAATTCCAATATCACAATAAATCGTTGGAAAATTTGCAACACTAATTCAAGTGATAAACAAAATCGTTGGAATAAACGAGAATGCACATTTCGGTTAACAGCCAAACCAAACCAAAATCCAAAAATCGGTTGAGCAAGAAACCGAGCTCGAAAATTTTGGTTTGGTTTTTACTTTATAATTTCGGTTATTCGGTTCGGTTCCCATCTAAAATTTCGGTTAATCGAACCGAATAACAAAATATATATATATATATATATATATATATATATATTTTACTAAAATTAGGTTCGATAGCAACTACTTTAATAGCAAGTTAGAAAACAACAACTTTAGGTTCAATAGCAACTTTAGCTAAAAATCTAAAGCCCTTTTTTCAAGGCTTGCAAACAAATTTGACAGACAAAACAAAAAACAGAGACTGAGAAAGTCTCCACTCTCTCCCAAAAAAAAGTGATTTTGCAAACAACTTTTACTCTTATTTTGCAAACAATTTCTGAAGTCAGGTTTTCTCCAAATACCGTTTATTCCAACATTCATTTTCTCCAACATTCATTTTCTTTTTAGGGATAATTACAAAAAGTACCTCATATATTTTCTGCTCGCTGCAAATTGGAAATGATTAATGTGGGGTTCACAACTTTGTATAAGCATCATTGATAGAATTGCTGCTTTAATTTCTGTACCCATTTTTATGACTAAGATAGCATATGGTTTAATCAATACTACTTTGATGAAAAAGAAATAGTTAATCTGTTAGAGAAGGTATGGATAATGAACATTTCTCTTTGTTCTTTCCTTTGTCGCCTTCAGGCATTAGTATGCTTCATTAGAAGTGAAGTTTTTTGGCAAGGAAAGTAACTATTATAGTCTGTTGCTTGTTTAAATCATGGCATGTTTAATTAACCAATTGAAACACAGTTTGAGTCGTACCCACTCGTTAGTTCAGTTTCTTGAACCTACTGTCGTCTTTGTTTCTTTATGTTAAGCCCATCTGTCAAAATAATCAAAAGCTGTCCAATTGCATGTCCGTTGGCATAAATTCTGAGTATTCATTGTGTTTTGTTAATCTATATTGAGGATTGCCTATGTAAACACAAATTGATATACCTCTTGTTATTTTGTTAATCTATATTGAGGAAAATTAGAAAAGGGAAACAGAGATTTGTTACAACTTTCGTGTTCAGAGAATACAGATTGTCTGATGTATCGTCTAATTGCCTAAATTCTGCAACTGAATATGCTTTTCCAGTTTCTAATGTTGTTTTCATTAAAGGCAATGAGTTTTCTTACTCTTGTTTGCTGATAACAGCCTACAACACTTGGTGTATTGAGCATGTTTACAAATGATACAAATATGGGTGGTTTATTGGAGGAGATGAATATAGAGGTCTTTGTTAGTGTATGTACTTGTTCAATGAAACATCATAATTGATTCTGTCTACTTCAGTTCTTATCACTTGCTTTTTAAGAAATCCATATCAGTGTTTCAGTTGTTTCTGATCTGACTCTTGAGTCCTGATTGGCTTTTTAGTTTTTGAATGGTCTCATACACAATCTAATTACCCTTCCTGTTGAAATGTTCCTGTTGGTAGCCGAAACGTAATGAAGTATCATGAGGAGAATGCAACTAGAAAAGAAGAAATGTTAAAATGAAATATCTATGTAATGTTATTTGACTTGGCATTATATATTTGCTTAAGATTTTGCATGGATAATAAACTTTTGGACATATTAGTTATTACTGAGATTGTGGATATACAACTATGTCCTTGGACATATTTTATATCTGTTTTGATTTTATTTCTTTTTTCATTCCTTGGTTAAAAGTGTAACAGCACAAGCAGTGGTGGGATATCTAAGAAGGTTGGGGTTCAACAGTCCTCAGCCCAACCAGTTCTCAAGGTAAAGGAATAATCCCTTTCTCTTTTTCAAAATAAAAAATTTATAATTAATATATGGTTTCATTTTTATAAATGCATTTTCAAGACTTCTAACTCATCTAAAACTTAATTTTGACCATATACATAAAAACTTGATGCGTTTGGATAGATGGATATTTATTTTATTATATTACAAACTAACTTTTCAATATCGGTGTCGAAGGGTGAAAAACTGTCTTGTTTTGGATTATTTGGTATATTTGTATAGTATGTCAAGTTTGTTTCAGTCAGAATTTGAATTATGTTATTGCTTTTTCACAGTTAGTTGTTGTTAATCCTGATCTTAGGTATTGCATGAGAACCATTCTTGAGAAGCCCATAAATGACTGGCGTTGTGAAGAGTGTGAATCTAGCCCTAAACCAATGCCGCTAGCAACTTCTCTGACCGGAGAGTTGCCTAGCCTGTCAAACTTATCCAACTCCGTAGAAGTCGGTGATGGTGATGTCCTGCATGCAGAGAGCATAAATTTGCTGGATGAATCAATGAAGGTAAGCAAATAAAATCATTGAAGGTTTTACTTTGATTGTCTCGGAAAAGAAGGTTGCAACTGGGAAGATAAATTCATTTGTGTCTTCAAGAGCTTTCAAATCTTTGTAGGAGGTCCAAAACTCAACTCATAAATTTGTCGTCGTGGTAGGATCTTGATTCGACACTTTCTTGGAAACTGAAGACTCAAAAACTAGACAAAATGGAGATCTCTGAAGGGCAACAGCAACATTCACAAAAACTTACTGGTGATTCACTTTTTATTGCATTAACTTTTCCATGTTGGGGGTGGGAACGAATTAAGACAGTACTAGTTCTTTTGTCTAAACCTTAAGTTAGCAAGAGATCAAATGAGCTAAAAATATATTGTTAAAAAAACTCTCAGCCAAGCATCAACAGAGCGTAGATAGACTTAATGAGAGGAAATACGATCTGTCGACTTTTTCCATTCCTTCAATTCTTTCTCACTTTGGCCTTAGTTCTTTCATGGCGATGGTAAACATAAATTTTTCAATCTTTTTAACAATCACTGTCATTTCTTATCTAACTCTTTACATCTCTGCAGACACGATCATGGCCAAAGTAATGGCTCAGAAAGTGGATCAAAGACAGAGGATTACCTCCATTGCCGGGGCTCCTCAATCCATGACTGCACCGGCTCAAGACACTCCCCCAACTGACTTGGTGATTGCCAGCAGCTCGGTTTTGAATGTTACTGATGGGAGGATTGTCGCGCAGTACATCCAGAGCCTCTGCCCGATCTCCAAGCCCTGCAAAAGCTCAGTGACACCGAACTGGTGGAAACATTCTGCCTTGATCATGGCAAGGTATGTTCCTTTATTTTTTTATTGCTTTGTCTATTTCTGCCTTTGTACTAAATAAGAGAGGCAAATCATACGGATTTGGAACTGAAGCAACTTTCTATTGTTCTTCAGGTTTGAAGTCTAAGGCCACTCAATCTATTGATATTAAAAAGCTATGCGACCGTATGAGTACTATTGAGGAGCGTTTAGAGAGTGAATTGACCTCCATCTGTAGTCTTCTGGAGAAGCTCACGGGCGTATCACGCCCTTCCTCTAGCCATGATGCCTCTTCTTCAAGGGTGCAACCCGCCGTTCATGATGAAAATTTTGGAAATGGACCAAATGGTATGCTTAATGATGCTAATGCGGATTTTGGGGTTGATGAAGATGTGGGGAATGATGATGATTTTGGAGACTGTTAATTTGTTTGTGTTGGCTTTATTTTTGTTGAAGGATTTGAGGATCGTTGTGATGATATAATTACTTTTAGGATTGTTGATTTGTTTCTTTTGTGATGGACAAACTATATCGTACATTTGGAAATATTTAATATCGACTTTTTATGATATTATATTTGCACGTTTTGTCGCCAATAGAAGCATTCCAACGGAAAAAATCCGTTGGAATTGTTGTTGGAATGTTTTCCAACAAAAAAACATTGGAATGTTTTCTTAACTTCCAATGGAAATATACTGTTTGAATTATCGTTGGAATTAATTCCAACAATATAATGTCGTTGGAAATAGTGTTGGAATAATCGTTGGAGTTCATTCCAACGATTATATATTCAAACGGTTAATACCATTGGAATCATCGTTGGACTAAATTCCAACGGTATAATTCTATTGGAATTCTTGTTGGAATATTTGTTGGATTTTTCCAACAATTGAATATTCAACGGACAAATACCGTTCGAACTACCGTTGGAATATTTTTCCATTGGAATTTTACTGTTGGAATTTCGGCATTCCAACGGCCATTTTACCAACGGCTCATTTTTCGTTGGAATTTTCGTTGGAATCGATAATTCCAACGGAAATTGATCAAATTCAACGGATTTTTCCGTTGGAATTTCAATGTTTTCTTGTAGTGTAATGATATAACTATGTTGGGATAACCGTTGGAGTTTTTCCAACGATTATATATTCAATAAATATACGATTGGACTAAATTCCAACTATATAACTCTGTTGGAATTCTTGTTGGAAAAATCGTTATTTTTTTTGCAACAATTGAATATTCCAATGGATAAATACTGTTGGAAGTACCGTTGGAATATTCATTGGAATTTTGCCATTCCAATTGCCATTTTACCAACGGTGTATTATCTGTTGGAATTTCGATTTAGAATCGATAATTTCGGCAAAAAGCGCCAAATTCAATGGATTTTTCCGTTGGAATTTCCTTGTTTTCTTGCGAGTGAATGATTCTGTCATTAAATTTTATAATTACCTCTTTGAATAAAAGATATTGTGTTTTTTTTCAAATTACCGATCACGGTAGGTTTAAATTTACTGAGAAAATATTATAGGTATTTACCAATAGCTTTAGATTCCGTAGGTAAATATTTAGTTCAATAATTTTACCGACAACGATTTTATCTATATTTTCTGATTATCTTAATATTTATCTACATATTTTACGTATATAGATAAATTGATTTTTTGTAGTGATATTAATTGGCTAAATATTATATTAAAGCATTAAATTATTGGAGTTCAATTGAAAGGAATAATTCTATTTTAAGGATACGATTGAAAACAATTATAATTATTAAATAATGAAATAGAACGGGAATTAAATGTTAGTAATTACGTGTTAAAACCTAGTGATCCTTCGGAAAGTTTTAATTCGTTGAACTTTCGGAGAGCTTTCAAGCCATGGCGGCAATAGCCCCAAAGAGGTGGCCCGATATGGTGGAAGGCGAAGAGCTTGAAGAAGAACAAGACAAATCGGAAGCTTTAAAGACCAAGCTATGCGACTCTTCTTCAATCTTTCCGCTTGTCATTCTCTCATGTGCTCTCTCGGAAGCTATGAAGAATATGTACATTGTAGCTCGAGGATCTGGTAGACATTCCACAAGATATGTCGGACTATTAAGGCGATCTTCGAACACGTGCAAAAACAACTAATGACAATATCACTAGCTCGAAAATCCTTGAGACAAAACGCTATTCACTTAAATTGCGTTTTTAAGTTATTTTTGTAGTTTATTCCTAAAATTTTACATTGTTTTTCCTTTGCTACCTAATCGCCTTATGATCAGGACTTTTTCCTTTCTTTTTATATATTTTCATTTATCTAAAAAAAAGTATGGTCCTATGCTTTTGTATAAATACATGACTCTTTCGTGAGAATAAAAGAAAAAAATTGGAATTTTATGAAAATATGGGTTTCAAATCCGGAAATCGCTCGATTTATCGATAAATTTGAATTTTTAAATTGACTCGAATTTGATTCAAAAATTAAAAATCTAATTCGATTGGATTCAAACCCGAGTTTGATCGAATTATGATCGAAATTCGTATTATGGTTTTAAAATGCCCATTTGATTAAATCGATTCGAGAAAATCGAAAAATTCAAAATATGATTCGAAAAACACCCCTAATGTTGGGTTTGATGTGTTCGGGAGGAGAGGGCGGTGGAGGAGATGAAGAGTTTGAGAGAAAAAGAGGAGGCAGTAGTGGTGGCAGGAGGCAGTGGCGGTGAAGAAGAAGACCTCTGTTTTTCCATAAACTTAGTTTTTTGGGTTTTATTTGTTGAGTTTTCTTTTGTTGTTTTGTTTGTCGCCTAATTTGCCTTTTATGGCAAATTTTACCTTCAAATTGTTGCTTTTTTTTTTTGGCCTAATTCCCCCTCCAAATTGCTGCCTATTTTGTTTGCCTAATTTGCCTAAATTAATTTCCCCTTCCAAATCTACCTAATTTGCCTACATAGCCACGAATTGCGTCTAAATTATTTATTGGACATTTGTTTTTGGCAATCAATCATCAGTCCCATCACCCATGGCCATAAATCCGCAAATTGTTGTACATATCAAAACCAAGCGGAAAAAAATTATACATAATTAATTACAAAAAGAAAAAGGAATTTATGGAATGAATTATACATGCCTATATATACATTGAAAACAATGATACATTTTGCAACAAATTAACCGAGTTTTAGCTTAGTAGTCATGGCAAGCAATATTGAACTCAAATTGTGGGTTCTAATTATTTTCATGTTTGTGATGGCCACAACATCAAAAGCTACTTTAATTCTAAACAAGCCATGCATCTCAAACCATTACCTATACCTCTACCCATTTTTTGTCCATCCCCGCCACCACCTCCGCCACAATCCCCTCCACCACCTCCACCTAAGTCTCCATCTCCATCCCCTCCTCCACCTCCTCTACCTTCATCACCGCCACCTCCACCTCGATATCAGCCACCACCTCCAACAACACCTCCATCGCCGCCACCACCTCCTCCACATAGCTCCCCTCTACCACGACCCTCTCATCCACCCACTCCTCCGCTAACATCTCCACCACGGAGTTCTCCTTCTCCAGCACCCACTAATGGTTGACCGCCATTAAATCATCTATGTTACTAGCATATGTCATAGCTAGTTTTACCCCTCACAAACAAAATTCATTCATATATACATCAATTTCACTTTTCTGTTATAGATTGAAACATCTATATCACCAAGCTATCTAAACAATAATAGAACCAATTATATCATCTTTTTACCCACTTTTGAATCAATAATGTTTTTACTATCAATACATAACTTGAAATGCCCAAAAATGTTCCACAAGAAATTTCTTGTGTGCTGTGTTATATTTTACATAACAATATTAGTTAATGAGATTTTGAACTACCATATTATCATACCTCGCATACCAAAAAGGATCAAAATTCCCTAAGTATATATGTTATAATTATATTTCGTGTGACGAGTTACTGAATTTGAGAGGAACTTTGGTGTATCAATTATGTGCTTGTGTACCCTGTGTAATAAATTGTTCATTTCCATGGGAATTGAAGTTGTTAATTATGTTGGCCTTGTTCTTGTTAATACTTCATTAATGAAACACAACATATATAAAGCTAGGAACTTGTTTATTTTTGTTAATTTCAATAGAATGTGTTAAGCAAAGCATGATACTGACAAGCTACCATAGATTATTTACTTAATTAATTAATAAAATTGTAATTTGCTAGATTAGAATATATAGCTACATTATCTCATTGTATTTTAATGTTCAGAATTTGTATTCTTTAAGCGAGATCTATAACTATTCAATTGCACCAGCAACTAAAATTGCAATAAATGTGTACTCTGCATCCTAACATTTATAGATTCTTTCATCTATACAATTTATTTACTAATTAACATATTTTATCTACATAATAATATTTTTTGCCTTACAAATAAACATAATTTATCTCTTAACTTACTTATTTTTAAGGTGATACATACACTTGCGTGTGTATATATATATATATTATATGTTTGTTGCAAGTAAGATGCAATTTCAATAATTTCACTAGTCTAAAATTGGTGTTAATTCACAGACAGACAATTAGAGCTTAGAGTGATTCAATTCTAAGGCAAAATATGACTACAGAAAGTAAAGTAAAAAATTAGGGATAATTATAAAAACTACCTATGATTTTTGAGTTAATTACAAAATAAACCATAGATGTTTGAAAATTACAAAAAAAAATCTTTAAATATTGAGTAAGTTTAAGTGTAGAGACTGTCTCATGGATTTAAATTCATGAGACGGATCCAACCCATTTTAGTAAATCAAAGCAAGTTAGATCTAAATTCAAATGGGTTATCTAATACGAGTCATTTTAGGATCTGTCTCCAAATTAATCATAAGACCGTCTCATATGAGTTTTTGTATTAAATATTTGATCATGTGTTAAATGTGGCAGTAATTGCAATTTTTACAAATGTAATGGGGGTGTTTGAAGTGTTAGTGCTTATGAATGAGGTAAAATGCAATATAAAATCAAACCTCATAGGTTTTTTTTATTTTTGGTAATCTTAGAAAACATGTGAGTTTTTTGTACTTACTCCAAGCCTCAGGGGCTGTTTTGCAATTATCCCTTTAGTTTAAGAGAAATACTGCATTTTTAAAGAGAGCCGAGTAGCAGACCCTTATGTGTGGCAGAGGGTATTATTACTTATTAGCCAACATAGGAGCGTAAATAGAGCCGAGTAGCAGACCCTTCATATTCTGAAAATAGAACTCATAAGTCGCATTCCGAAATCCACCGACTTTACCAACTCGGAAGATTCATTCACAAGATAGTGGTTTGTCTCTCCCCCTTAAACCCTCTCTAAACCCAATGAGCAATGACAATACCCAAATACGGCCGTCTGCGCTGTTGAATGTTGATGGTATGAGTTTGACAGTAGAAGTAAGTGTTTCCAGAATTAATTTAATGTTTTCCGGTGTTTCTTGTTTATGATTTTGATGTGGTTCATTTGTGGTCTGTGTTTGTTCGTTTCTATTATCTTCTTCCCCCAATTTATTCTTCATTTCCTATGTTTCTAAGATTTAGCAGGATTTTGGGTCTCAATTTATATTTTTGTTGAGACCTAAGACGTTTTAATAGTACATTTATTTATCAAAAGATTGATGGGTTTGATAACGAGTGGAGATGATTTACCTGAAAGAAGTCGATGATTTTAATTGAATTTTCTTTATTATAAAACAATGTGAACCTGTTTCGTATTGGGATGTTTAGGATGTGGTGTACCACCTGTTTGACGAATTGCCTATGTGAAAATTGTTGCAGGCATGAAGGGTTAATGGGAATGTAAAGCCTTGCATCAGATGGTCATCATTCTTGTACCGCAAGAGGTTTGTCAAAAGCTAATATCCGATTGTTAAACAACTTTTGTGGCTGACACACTAATACATAGGTTATTTATGGTGTAAACTAGATTAAGCTTCTATATAGTCAGAAGGTGTGAAGTACTTGTTGGGTCATAAGTAACTTCTCCTATAAAAATTGGTTTTTTTTTTTTTTTTTTGTATTAGAATAGAATGACACAATCCATAACATATTTTATGAATGAATTGGTTTGTGAGGCGCTGACAGGAGAAAATCTTATTAATGCGTGTGGGGAGCTTTTTTACTGCTCTGTGTCTCTTTGTGCATCATCTGAGAATTGTAATAATATATATATATATATATATATATAATTTTCTTTTCAAAAAAGCTAAGAGCAGTGAAAAGGATATGGCCATAGTGTCTGAGAACATGAAATCTGCAACTTTCATTTTCATTTGGTTTTATTGCATTTCATTTGTCAGCCTAATTTTCGAATTATTTATTCTGTGTGTGAATCTTTTGTTTTGTTGAGAAGATATTGATTTTATTTTTCAAGATTTTGACATGTGGAGAAATTTGGAATTATGGTCAATTACCAGGAAACATGAAAATTAGGATCAGAATATGTTACAACCTTGCAGATATGAGTGATGAAAAAATGGATACCTCAAATGGGAAGAGAGTGCTGTGCTTTTCTCATTTTGGGTGTATTGGGTACAAATTGGGAAAAAAACAAGTTAAACTTACATTTTCTGTTTATGTTCCCCATTGAAAATAAAGATTATAGTTTTTCTTTTGTGTCTTTTTGTCAAATGATGAGTATCCCATTGTGTAAATTTGATATTCATATTCATATTAAACTCATAAATATCTTTATGAATTCTCTAAAAATGCTTTATTTGCTTTCATTGAATTTGAGTTCAATATAAAAGGCATTTGAATTTTGATGCCTATTTTGTGTACAATTTATAATTCTTACTTCACTAAAGACATTGCAAATATAAAAAGCGTACTCTTTTTCGTGGAACTGTTCATATTACTGGTTGTCGACACATTTTCAGATTAGAAAAGAAAACAAATTTCCCGGTTGCATATTAAACCAAAACAGAGCGTCACAAGAAATAATTTAAATCTTTCCTCCATACATAAATTAGGTTGGATGCCCTCTGCTCCATTTCTGCATAGAAGGCTTCACTCTGAGACTTTTATTTGAACTACGAAAAGTCTGTATATAGTGTTGCTGACTGCAAATAAAATTTCTCTGAAGATCAAAGTAGACTTTCTAGAGAAAAACTCAGAACATAATTGGAAAATGCATGCAGTTAAAGTCCTACACCAAAAAGAAATTCATCATGATGGACGGTTCAGGTCAGGGCTATACTAGAGAGTTTAATTTTTCACTTTTGTCTCAATTTAGTTAACAATATTTTTAACTTTTGTTGTTAACCTACCAGCACTGGGCAAAGTTATTTTAAAAGACAAAAATCAAGGGAAGAAACTTTTAGTCATTCTTTGAAATATTGGAACAGTTCTTTCAGGTTCTTAAAAAAATTTGAATTGACATGAAAGGAGCCCCCTTGACATAAATTATTTGATATTCAGTTATTAATTGAAATATTGACATAGACTAATAAAGATATGCATACAGAATTGTCGATATTGAAATGAATCTCTTATTCAATGGTCAGCATGGATTGTGTCACATTGTATTTGATCTCTTTCTATTTCTAGGGAAAGTAATTAGAATAAATTTTAGAAGTGATAAGTTACTAGTTCTCTAGTGTTTTTGAGTTACACCCTTGAATATCGTTTGTAACATTCTGTTTTGGGTGTCACATTGTATCTCCACTAACTAAAATCGTTAAATTAACCAGGTGATGGTTGCTTCTAACTGAGTTCTATAACTCTCCACTATATCGTTCTCTCTATATTTAGTCGTAAGATAAGATGGACAGATGAATCACAGTTATTCTTATTTTTGCAGCATCTACTGAGTATTGGGCTAGCTTCGGTACTTGTTTTGACATCGGTGCACAATTTGAGTAAGCTTTTTGCAGTGTTGATGGATTTGATTGTTTTATCCCATGTTAATGCCAAAATAGGATTGAAGTTTTCTCTTGAAACCAGAAACATCACAATCATTGATAGAGATCTTCATTGTCTGTATTGTGGCTTCTTAGAAAATGTTTTCATTCTTTGCCTAGGTGTATTTCTTTAGTAATCCCATCTTTCAATTTTTGAGAAGCATGAAATATAAATTGTTCATTGGATTGTTCAACATGATTGTTCATTGAGAGGTTGAATACTTATGTCCTTTTAACATCTATCTTGTGCAGTGAAGAATTTCAAAATTTCTATTTCTTCTGTTGGATATTTGAAATTTAACAAGCATATCAACAACTTTAAGAAGATTATTATCTCTCCATTCTGCGGCAACAGGAGGTGGTACAGTGGCAGCCCTTGTGAAATCTTCTCTAGCAAAAGTCATCCTATTCTTCAATCTAGCGGGCTTCAGCATTGGTTCAGAATTGGCAACACTTGAGAAAGCATAAACTAACGGCAAGTACTTTTCGGTTTGGCAATTGGTTTTTGGCCTCGTGGACGGGCCAGATTATGGCTCGAAGCTTGGAACAATTGAACCATTTTCTGGTAACCTAGCTACATGTTGGAGCAACATTAAGGAAGAGGAAGCTCTCGAAAGGTATAAGCTAATAACTGGAAACACAGTAACATATCCTGAATTCCAGGTTTATGGGAAAAAGAACCCTGAAGATAATTGGCTTGCAGCTTCCCTAGCGGATCTGTTGACAGCTTTTATTATGGCTTGCCTACCCGTGGGGTACTTGAAATTAAATGTCCATATTTTGGTGGTGATATGAGCAGAGCCTTCCCTTGGAAAGCGAGTCCCACTACATTATATCCCCAAGCTCAAGGTTTGATGGAAATTCTTGACCGAGATTGGATGGACATGTATGTCTGGACTGTTAATGGCAGTAGTTTGTTTAGGATACATCGCGATGTGGAATATTGGAATACCTTGAAGATAAGCGTTGTCTGATTTCTGGTGGAAGCATGTCAACCAGCAAAGAGATATGCAATAGATCAGTGATCACTAATCCACTTATTGAATTAAGCTCATTCAGGCCAGCCCCTAAGCATGAATTGTATCAGTCCATTGTGTATGAAAGCAAACTTGTTGTTGTGACTCAAAACTGTTGATCGTGAAATTCATGGAAGGTTGCAAAACTGATGTTGAAAGCGAGTAAAATTCTGATTGACTGGAAAGAGATTGCTGATTTTCATGACCAAGACAAATGGAATAAGTCTGACAGTAAGCTGCTGAGTATCAATTTGATATGAGATCAAGAAAGAATTGATTAGTGTGATGCAAATGGTTGCAGGTCCTGGGAGCGTATAGATCTTTCCTTAACTTGGTAATGGACATTTATGAACAGAAAGACCAAAGGAAAATCGAAGAGTTTAAGGTCAGTTTATATTATTTCCTTAGTACTTCAAACCATTTCCATTGCATTTTTTTCCTGTGAGGTTGTGTTGGCATACTCGTTAACTTGTAGAGTGCATATATGCCCTGTGAAGCTGCTAATAAGATATCGATCTTTCGCATAGTAAACATTAGCTTGTCTTGACATTTGTTTGAATAGCTTAGTATGCATTATGATAAAATGTAGTTCTAATTTTAGACAAATAATATAGTAAATTAGTAATCCAACATTAGAAATTAATATAACTGTTTTTGTGCATTTCTGCAATATTTTGCATCTTTACGAATTTTCAGTATTGATCTTATGGTTATTTTCTTTTTAGCAATAATTTCAGAATACCATGAATATGGGACTCTTACAAGCGTATGTGAAGTTGATAAACAGTGGAGTAGAACATGGCGTTTGAATTATATAAAGAACCATTGTTCAAGCTGCAGTCAGAAAATCTCTCTCATTAATGAATCTGCTTTGGGTGTCTGTAAAAGCCTGTTGACAAATTGCATCGGGTTCAAAGTCTTTTGGTATCGATCGTAATTCCCTTTGTAACTGAGGGCGCAAGATCTTGTTGGGCACTGTGATAATATTCTTGTGATGTGAAGATGCGCAAATCTTCAATTTATAAGGCAGTGGCAAGCACAAAAAATGGCTGCAGCAAATCATGTGGGTAATTTGATCAAGAGGTAAATTGGAGGACATCGATCGTGCTAGCAGGTTCAGGGCTTCATCTTTACTTATATATATGTTTTTTATTTTCATATATAGTTTTTATAAGTTGGGAGTATCTTGGTTGAAGGGGAAGGGATAAATTTCAAATAAACTGAAAGATACCGGTTTTGAACCCGGTCGACACCCTTACAAAGGGTGAGCAATACCACTTGAGTTACAAGTTCGTGGTTATTTTCATATATAGTTGCAGTCAAAGCTTTTTGTGTTGCTCTTTGAATTTAAGTAGATGTATAGGCTTCTAGGCTGGTAGATGTAAATTTTCTTTCTAGGAATTGAGCCTTGGAGATATAGCATATAGCAATATACTTCATAAATGATATGTGTACCAGATTTATAACTTCACTGCCTCGCCCCAAGAGTTTTCAAGCTTGATTTGAGCTGTTGTATCAAAAGTTTTGTTAAGATTTAGAAAGACTTGGCTTTATACTTTTAGGTTTGAAGCATATTTGAATGCTACAATGTAGTTATACAGATGGTCACAGCTTTTGAATTATTTTACATTTATTTTTTAATTATGTTGGATTATAGTGTTCGTTCCAACTCGAACCGTCTTTAGTTTCATGTTGAAAGCTCAACTGTGAAGTAATATAATCATGGATTATAAATCGCGAGGCAACAAATATATTTCATGCCGTTTGTGTTTTTGACAATATATACCAAGAAAATAATTTCCTCTTTTGATGATAGGATTCTGTGCTTTGTATTGATATTTTCCTTTTCCCTTCCCTTTTCCTCAGCAAAATCCAAGATTCAATGGCATTATTTTCCAGAAGAAAAACCAGAAATCAAAGGTAAAATGGTAAAATTCCAAGTATACTTGCAATGATGGTATCAAAAGGGCCACGTTGAGAATAAATAATGCAACGTCGTTATTTTAAGTGAAAGAGTACCTATGTTTGGATCAAAGAATTTTTTGAGGAAGTTGCATCATTTGAAATTTTTATATATTTTTCTTAATATTTTCTTAATAAATTCAAATCCCAATTATGTTTGGAATGAAAATTAGACTTGTCATGAGAAGTTAACGAAAAACAAATTAAGATGCAAAAATCGACTTTTCCACCACTTCTTGCTGTAATAATATGGTTCTCTATATTCTCCTATGATCAGGAATCAATTTTAGTTTGCATCCAAAAATATAGGCAAAATATTTTTTAGCCCTCAAAAGTGGAGCCACTCGTAGATTTGATCGGCTTTTTTTTCTGACTTTGGATTTAGTTAACTTTAAATGAAAAAATTTTGGACTTCCAAATGTTACATGTTGGATGGCGTGGACTTCTTTTATTTAAAAAAATAATTTGTCATTCAAATTGTGAAAGGGACATCCTATTTGAACTAGACAAAATGAAGGGGCAAAAAGAAAAGGCAACTTGGAACTTTAAATTTTACATTTTTAATTATTTATTCAAATTTTTAATATTTTGAATTATTACACAAGTAAAAATATTTAAATATAATTTACAACTAAAGTAAAAAAAAAAAAAAAAAACTCTATTGTAAGAAAATGCAAAAATATAAATTAATTTTTTGTACGTAAAATGTTAGAAACTTTTTTTCTATTTTCTTTTTCTATTTTTCTTTTGTATTTCTCATTTTCAATACCATAACTCTTTTATTATATATAGTTCTATTTTTATTATATACTTCATTTCTAATTCTTATATAACTATATTTTAATAAAGGCTTAAATTATGAGTAATTAACATAACATTAAAAATGGATTAAACAAAATATTTTCACATAAAAAAAAAAATTATTCACAAATCATGGTTGTTAAATAAGAAAGAAACATAAAATGGGTATTTAGCCTAAAATAATTATGGTATAAAATTAGTTACAATTGACTTTCTCCTCTTTAACACAATTAAATTATATTTATATATTTTTTTCAAGTATTTTTTCAACTTTGCAAGTGTGTTGTCATGTTGGACGCCATATCATTAATTTGGAATGAAAAAATTGTGTTTTTTGAAGGGAAAAAACCAGCATAAGTCCTGATAACATTTATATATTGTAGCATGTCATATGACTAAAGTCCGATTTTTTCATTTAAAAGACCAAATCTCAGTGGCTTCACTTAGGACTTAAAAGTAATTTTGCCTGAAATATAATATCGTTTATCTTGAATATTGATAGGCTACACAGAAAATTGAATTAAAATAATTAAGAATATTTTTTCAAATGACACTAAATATATTTTAACCTCAAGTATTTATAAAAAGGTTTAAAATTGGTGAATCTTTATTCAAGTTCGATACCAATCTAATTTATTTGAGCCTAATGAATTTTATAAAAATCAAGAATTGAGAAACTTAGTTAGAATGTTATAGAATTCTAAATTCGAGATTGAGTCAAGACCGGACAGTAAGATCAAATTGGGTCACGACAACCCCGTTAAATTCATTAACAGCCCTTACATTATGGAGATGGAAATAAACACACTTGTGGGCAAAAATGAAAATTCTAAAAGCACAGAGGTAAGATCTAATTATCAATTTAATTACAGAAACCTAAAATCTCCACAAACCCCTCAATTGAAGATCAACCAAAATCACTGCCCACTGGGTAGAATTAGCATTCAGATCGATCCACAAGATGAGCGTATACATGGCCAGCTGTTCCCAAGATCCAATTCAAGCTTCTTCCTACGCAGCGGGAATGCATTGGAAGCCAAAGTTGTACGCCAGAGAGAAGAACTGTACCTCGTCGACGCAGGAGTGGGTCGTCGGGATCGCCACACAGAATGAGCTCATCAAGCCTCCAAAACCGCCGGCCCGGCCAATTTCTCGAGCCGGGTCCGGGTTCCTCAAGCCATCGAATGAAGAACTGCCGGTGAAAAATCTCATATTGCAGCGATGCTTCGTCGATTTAGTAACCGGCGATTCGCGAACCAAGCAGCAGGCCGCCGCCAGGTTCGATGACATTGTAGGACAAAACGACACCGTCAGTGGCGGCGAGCAGCCACTACTCCTGCCGCGGAGGTTCAGGAAACACCGGGCGTGGCTGGAGCTGAAAGAATATGTGGAGGGCTAACGCTAAGGTGAGAGGTTTCGTGGCGGAGAAAGTGAGGAGGGGATATTCAATCGCGATTGCGGGTTACCTTGCGTTTCTTCCATATCGACAGGTTTACAATAAGAAGATTACAAATGATAGGTTTATCATCGGGAGCATCAACCTAAGAATATTGTGGTTGCCAAAGCTGGATAATTGGTTCTTATCCGTACTGATTGGTGGTCTTGGGTTAAATTTTACTTAAATACTCTGCTCTTAAATTTTCCTCTACTCTATTTTGTTATGTGATTGTACTCGAAATTTCGTTGAATTTGAGTTTATATTATCTCTATACAATCTCTACTGCTAGCTGTTGCCAGTACTGGATAATTCAGAAAGATGTTTGATATTTGATTGAGTTTATATGAAAATAAAGATGAGTTTTCATAGTGTTTGTCAAAAATAAAGCTAGGGGACTGGGAATTGTAAATTTTGAAACTGAGGTATATGATTTTATATTGTCAGTTGTTTTATGCATACAAATGTTTATGTGATTGCCAGTAAAAATAATATGTTGTGTATCACCTCTATTTATGAGTTATTTAAGTTTTAGTGGATGATCATGTAAAGTGTAGAATACTCTTTTCACTCTGCACAACTATTTTAAGAGCTATCTTGTCGATTCAATGGGAGAAGAATATGAAAAATTGCTTTGGGCAGATTCAGAAGGAGGAACTTCTTGAATCCCAATATTGTAAAAGTATTTATGCGATTTCTGACTTCTCGAAAGTCTTTTTGAAACTTAGTTTTGCTCAGTATCTACTGAAGATTGCATATGGAGTAGGTTATCTCATTGCAGCCATACTGTTGCTTCATACTAAGATGCTATTGGGAGATGATATCTTCAATTGCTATTAAAAATTTTTGATCTCTGACCCTTTTTCTAAGAAACTATTTGGAGCTTGTCTCGTTGATAATCATTAAGCTAAATGGGAATTCTGGTGTAAATTATGTAATTACAACTTTTTTTTCAAGTTCCAGCCTCATGTTTCTAAACTTCATCTACACATAATGAATGGTTGGTTACTCAGGTTTTGTCTCCCTTGCTAAATATCGCCAGATGTTTGCTTAATATTACTGGCATTATCTCATGTTGCCGAGCTAACATCAAAATTGTTGTCGAATAAAATTTTTCTTCCCAGTCTATATTCAAACATACATTTATTGTATCAGGTTGGAGGTTGTGTTTTGGCCCTTATGGGTGTCCCAGCTCTTTTAGGAATTTATGGAACTGGACAAGCTTGAATATCTTGCCTGGTTTTTTTCTAGATGTCATGCAATTCATTCCAAACAAATTAATTATATAATCACATAACAAGTTAAAGATTATATCACAAAATCAATAGCTCCATGTTTTTCTAAATTTATCACATCATAGGCCATAATGCTTTTTCCAGAATTTTTACCCTTCTTTTTCTTGCTCAAGGTATGAAATCAAAACGATACTGCAGTGACCCCTTTTTTAAATCTCAAAAAAATTCGAGTTTGCCTTCTACTTCTGCATTTGCTATTATTCCTTGTTTAACTTTTATAAGACAGAATCTGTTGTGCGTCTTTTGCATTATATATTGTATTGCATAAATTATCTGTCATATGAAAAAATTATTAGTGGTAGCAATTAGTGCAATGTAATAAAGGACGCAATACGCAAAACAAGTTCGTGTTCGAACTTCTATATACAAGTTTTGAACAATAATTAGCCATAATTGATACTGATACTAAGTAGGTTGCGATGAACTTCTCATCTTACGTAAGCATGTAACCACTTCCTAGAAGGTGTTCATTCTCATTCGGTCTAAACCGGACGATCGAACGAAATCGTTAACCCGAAATGGTTAACCGAAATTTGTTTGTCCTTTATCAAAAACTCAAAGCAAGAAACCGAACGAACTCTGATTCAGTTCGGTCACTGAATTTTGTTTAGGATTTTTCGGTTCGGTACCGAGAGTTAACCAAAATCGAAGGAGACAAAGCTTGAATATAACAAGAAATGCAGAATTCCAAATAAAAAATACAGAATCGGCCAGAATTAAGCAAACACCCGAAAATCTCTAAAAATTCGAAAAAACTCAAAAACTAACATAAAGTTTTGGTTTTGAAACTAAAACATTTTTTTGTTTAAGTAAATAAGTAATATCAGCTTTGTTGATCAGGAAAATAAAAAAACTATCAGCATCAAGCTGATACTAGTTTTGAATATTTTTGCTATGAAGCATTCCATATTTCCATGGATCTTAACAAGCAACGCAAATTCAAATAGTTTGTTGGGTTCAGCCATCATTGTCTCGCTCAGCCAATTTTTTATTAATATAAGCTCGTCATGTTTTAGCAGAGGTTTGGCTAAGTTTTTGACAGGGCGACGAGTCTGAGAACGACATAGTAGTGTGTGTGTATATATATATATATATATATATTTTAAAAAGTTAAAAAAACTATTCGATTTTGGTTCGTTTGGGCAGGCAGACCAACCGAATTTTCAAAAAAATAACATCTCCAAAACCGATTTTCGGTTCGGTTCGATCCGAGGCGCGAAATTTCGGTTCGGTTTTGGTGGGACGAGATTATCGATTCGGTTCGGTTTGGTGATTAGCAAATCGTGAACACCCTACCACTTGCAACAAACCTTACAATTTTATAATCTATTTTACGGTTTTGGAGATGTTACACTTAGTAGATGATACAGTGAATATGTGATAGATATGTATATATGCCACATTTTTCCATAAAATTGGGCATTTCTCACTGAATAATATATCCAAGTATAGCACGGATATTACCATGTTTTAAACATGTGAATTGCAAACACATGCATAAATTTATTTTAGAACGAAAACAAATGTCATATCATAATCTCAGGTAACAACAGAACTGGCCAGTGCCTGTCAAATGTGCTTCTCTATTTCTTGGATCAATTGTTTAGTTGCCACCATGCTAAGCCAAATGAAACTGGGTTTGGTGCCTCTTGGAAATATTTACACTTGAAAATTTTAGTCGCCATTGACTACGGGTTATTAAGGATCCGCCTATAATATTGTTTCGCTATCAAAGCCAAATTAAAACAATGAAATTCCCTAAGGCCCATTCCTCCATTAAACATTGGTTCCTGGCAAATGCGCCAACTAGTCCAGTGCCATTTTCTTTCACCCATATGCATATCTTCACCAAAATCCGCTATTACTAATTTTCGACTTGCTGACACGTAGATATGGATTTGGGGTTGTTTATAAGGTATATGAGTTTGTAGTTTACAAAAGAAACATTGATATCTAACAACTTAAAATTAAAAAACATAAATAAAGATCATGTATTCTAATGTATTGTGTGAATTAATATGAGAAAATTTCAAATGATCTGAGAAATGAATTTATTTAAAAATTCTCCCAGAATAGTGGGATCTACGAATTTAAGATCGATGTCTTATTGTTGGCCAAATCATCAATGCTTCCAGTTCTGGTTAGACTCTTTGACTATTGTCTAGAAAGAAATTGAGAAGAGCCTATATCTCTCACATATTTATTAAAATATATATCATTTTTGCCCATAATACATGAATTACCCTCGATAAGATTTTCTCAGTAATGTTGTTTCAGAGTAAACCTTGAAATATAATTTCATTCTTGATACTCTAGACTCAATTAAACATTTGTACATAGATTGAGATAGACGCTTCAAGATCATAATAGATATTGCCAGGGGGAATTATCTACTTGCATGAAGATTCTCAAGTCATGCTTATTTACTGTGATTGATCTCAAACACAATAATGTACTTTTTTACATGGAGGAATAAACCCCAAAATGCCAACTTTGGCATGCAAGGCTATTGGGTCAAGATGAGACTCAAGGCAGTGCGAACAAGATTGTTGGAACGTCGTAAGTATTAATTACACCCATACACCTTCTAAGAAAAAATATTTTATATTTGTTTCTAATTGCTTAGCACCAATACCATGATTAGCAGTTCGGTTTCCTATCCTAAAACGTGTTTCATCTAGTATTTCAAAATAAATGCACCAAGTGAGTGCATGTTAATAAGATGATATTAAACATGGATGAAAGGCGATTTTGAATAGAAGATTATATTTCATAATTTAGGTCACAAGGCACATAAACTATAGATGTAGGACCCCAAAATTTTGAACAGTTGATAATTACACTTTTTTCTCTCTTTTCACTTCTTTCTTATTATGTTTCTCATTTGATCGTTTATTTAATTCTTATTATCAAGGAATTTTTATTATCAAGGTGGAACCATCTCAAAAGTTTAAACTAAGATGCTGCAACATTGCTGCCAACTTGCAGTTTGTAGTATTCTGGTATTCATTCCAAGTAAAATGAAACATAAAAATAATCTATTCAATAGTTTGAAAACAATACAAATCAAATTAATTACCATTTTTTCATGAAATCTTAAATGCAGTTGTAATGTATATATCTACAAGACATTTCCCCAACGTGAAGAAGAGATTGATTACAAGTGTTCATGTTCATATTCATTTATAGTATAATGGTTATGCGGTTCTCATGTCACGAAAACTTTGCAAATGCATATGGGTTTTCCAAAGGATTTCCACATTCTCATTGGCGATGTGATATGTATTATAATATCCATATTCGTTAGACTGGGTTGGGCGGGCGATGAGTTTCAGAATCTAGTTGGGGGAATATTGAAAACTTTGATGAATTTTTCGAAGGTACACAAATATAAGGAAATGGGACCAAAATTTTCCCTGAATTTATGTCGCTTCCTTTTTCAATAAATGTTTTTACTACACAATTGCATTTTATGGTTCCTTTTAATTGTTTTATATCATTGTGCTTAATTAAGAAACTCACTAGGAAAATTGGCTTCATGTACAGGTTTTGGCCGTGGAATTAAGGACAAGTCATATCTCCAAGACTATAAAAGTGTATTGGATTCAAAAAGACAGATGAATTATTGGTGCTTACTTACCACTAATTGTAAATATGACAGAAAATCATTAAAAGATTTTTCTTTGTCTTATTTTCTTTATTTGTCAGTACTAGTTAAAAAAAACACATGTTTTGCATGTGATTTATTTTACTTTACAGAAAAGCACAAAAATTGCACAAGATTTATATAAATTTAGAAGGAAAAAAAATAATTATTGCACGCGATTCAAAACTCATATAATTTTAGTAAAACGTGTATACGAGCATTGCACCTATATTGGACGTGATTTATATAATTTTATTAAAAACACATTTATTGCACGTGATTTATATAACTTTACTAACTTAATAATTTTACTAAATTGATAGATGGTATAATCAATAAGATATATTGAAAAACACTTAATTATTTAAAATGAAATATTTTAACATGCTTCTAAATATTTTTTTTATACATATATGTGAATGATAAATTAAATTTTAAAGAACTAAATTCGAAAAACATTTAAAACGTATATGATATTGTAACAAAATAAGTTTTTATTCAATCACATTAGTCATTATCTTTATGAACTTTGATGGCTGAAGTAGCTTTTTCTTAGTTGATTTATGAGTTTTCTTTGTGTTACATGCATTATTATGATCTTTCATATATTTTCTTTGTTAATTCTCCGTTTATTTTATTTTAGTTATAATCACATGAATATTTTACTATGACACTTGCACATAAGGTTATGTGGATCCATTTGTTTTGAAGTTTGCAATTTTAGTAAAATATCAATTTGGTCTCATGCATGTAAAAGATTCCAAATAATTCTATTAAAATGAAAAACCAAACCAAATTTATATGAAAATAATCTATCTATTTGATCAAGAGCCAAGTTTTAATACAAACATAAAAAGAAATAAGTCAAAATTTAAATTCAGAAACTCTCGTTAGAAATATTTTTTCATGAATAAAAAACTGTATAGATATACTTTTTTTAAAAAAAAAAAGAAAAATAGGATATTAAAATTTTGATTATGAGACAATCTTCAATTATTATAAATAGTGTTGATTAGTGTTTCTAACTTTGATAAAATTTATGGCTTTTAAATAAATATTTCTAAAAAAGAAATTAACTTAGTTTTCAATATGATTTTTTTTTCAAAAATAAGTAAAAGATCAAAATTATAGGTTTAAATATATGTACTAAACAAAGAGTATAAAATAACTTATATATGTGTGTGAGCTTGATATACATATTTTAAAAAACATTAAGTGATTGTGTTTTTAAAAATGCATGGCAAAGGTAGTACATAAATGATTTACGTTAGATTAACTTACAATTTAATACTGAGTTATCTTTTATACTATTATGATGAGTCTCATAGGTTTGATATGATGAAGTAGGCCTCATGGGCTGTAAATAATGATATAAACCTAATGTTAGATAAATGTTTTTATCAAGATTTTGATGATTTTGTTTTAATAAGTTTTTATACCAAAACAATATTTTTATATGTTGTCCAAATACTCCTAAATAATTTAAAATATTTTTACTAATTTTTGGAGTATTTCTTAGAGTTTTTAATTTGATAACAATTGGACAACACTTTTGATGGTTTTGTTTAAATTGGTTTTTACACCAAAACTATGTGTATAAATGTTGTCTAAATACTCCCAAATGATTTAAAATGTTTTACTAATTTTTTGGAGTATTTCTTGAAGTTTATTTTGAAAAGAATCGGACAACATTTCAAATGGGAGGTCGACCGGTCCAAAGTGGTCGACCAGACCAAGATAACTCAAAGAACATGAAGGCTTAAAAAAAAAAAAGAGGGAGGAGACCGGTCCGGGGGAGGGCCGGCGGCCGCACTGGGCGACCGGTCGACCCTCCGACGATGCACCCCCCAACCCCTACCTGGATCGCACTATTTTTTTCAAACGGTCGAAATCTTCAACGGCAACCGGTCGCCTCTATGCTATTTTGTGACAAAGAAAATTCTAATCGTTAGAATCTGTGATGAAAGATTTGCTTTTGATTTTTGTACAATATTTCTACATCTTGTGATCTTCTTTTTTGTAGACAAAAGTGAAGATAGATGAGCCTATGTTGGTGAAGCTTCCCTATAAATAGAGGATGAATTGAAGACACAATACAATAACAACACATACAAGCAAAATACACAACAAGAAATCTGCAAATTGTTCAAGCTTTCATTTTTACATTCTTGTTGTAATAGCCTAAGTACTTTCACTTGCACATCTTTGAGATCTAGGCTTTTTGATTCTTGATTACACTTGCACTCAATCTTTGTATTGGTTTTATAGAGTTGTAATCTTGAATTTTGTCCATCATTCAACACAAGACATCCTTGTGAGTATTCTTGGGGTAAGAATACACTTGGGTGATTTAGGTGATAGGTGTTTGAAGAGTGTGGTACTCTTCAAAGGTGGTGAAGAAAGATTGTGGTAATCTCCTTGAAGGTGTTGTAAGAGGATTGTGGTGATCCTCAAGGTGTTGTATTAATTGTGGTAATTAATAAAATCTTTTTTTTTTGAAATCCATCCCGAGATACCGAGGTGGTAGAGGATTAGGCCCTGGTGGGTTGAACCTCTTTAAATCAACGAGTGTTGTTTAATTTTTCGCATTTACATTCTTATCATTTACTTGTTGATTCGAAAAAGAGGGTGATTTACGAAAAATCGGCATAATCTATTTACCCCCTCTAGATTATCGTGAGCCACTTGGACTAGCAAGTGGTATCGAGCCAAACTCTTTGGCTAGCTCGTTCAGAGTAAAGAGGAAAGATCCATGGCTACACATGATGCTCATCTCACCACCGACGCCTCCACCAACAAGCCACCACTATTCGACGCCAACAACTACGCATTTTGGAAAGACCGTATAGAGTGCTTTCTACAAGGGTGTGGATTTGATATTTGGAATGTGGTCATTGAAGGAGTTGCTCAACCAACAACAAAATTGGAGGATGGTACCACGACTCCCAAGCCGTTCAAGGAATATGATGAAAATGACAAGAATGCTTTCTCTTTAAACGGTAAGGCCTTAAACATTTTACATTGCTCTCTTACCGCCACCGAATATAATCGCATAAGAGGCATACGATCGGCACATGAAGTTTGGGAAAAATTAGAAACCATTTATGAGGGCACAAAGAAAGTGAAACAAGCAAGAAAAACAATGCTTGTGAAAGATTTTGAAAATTTCAATATGCATGATGATGAAAGCATATCAAAAATGGTGGAAAGGCTTGACAACATAGTCAATCCTCTTGTGGCTCTTGGAAAGATCATCTCCGAAGACAAGGTGACCAAGGTATTGAACGCCTTCCCGGCTCATGGTCCGAAAAGGTGACGGCAATCACGGAAGCTCAAAATCTTGAGACACTCAAGTTTGATGAGCTCATTGGGAATCTCCTCATCTATGGTTGAACCATCCACCTCTAAACCGCACGCAAAATATTATTAAAGGCTTAGCATCTTCTTCTAATAATGTTTATTATGTTAGTGATGAGGATGATGAAGAAACGGCACATTTGTTAGAAAATTTGCAAAATTTGTAAACAAAAATAAAGCAAGAAAGCCAAGAGACAATTCTTGTTTCAAATGCGGAAAATCCCACTACATAGCCGATTGCCCAAAATTAGCGGAAGAGAAACAAAAGAATAAAAAAGCCTTTTCCGAAAAGAAGGCTTTAAATGCGACGCCAAAACTTGGGATGAATTACTTGAAACAACCGACGAGGAAGGAGAATCCGAACATGGTCTTATGGCTATATACGATGAAAATACCGAGGTACGCTCTAATGCTTCATCTTCTTCCTAGTTGATGAATTACAATGTGATTTGATGAATTGGAAAATGAGTTTCAAAATTTAATTATTAAATACAAGAATTTGAAAAAGGAGCATAAAGAGCTTAAACTAGAAAAAGATAAATTATTTACCTCTTATGACTCTCTTGATAAAGCTCATGCTATTACTCTTACTATGGTCCGTACACTTGAAACCGAAAAACAAACGCTCACAAATGATATTGAAAATTTGAAAAAGGATGTGTATCGATTCAATTTAAGTACGGATAAAGTCACAAAAATTTTAGATGCACAAAGAGGTGAGCACTCTAAATTAGACTTGGTTACAAACCTTTTCAAAATGCTTTTAAGAAAAAGACCAAGGTCCAACATTTGACGTGCTAGTAGTCCTCGTATTATTACTTGTTTTTATTGTGGTAAAAATGGACACTATGCTAGCAATTGTAAATTGAAGAATAATTTTAGCTATTATTGGAGACCTAAAAGTCTCAAGGCTAACCTCCATGGACCCCAAAATTATGGGGTACCTAAAAATAATTCTTTTGTAGGTTATAGGGGCTATAACAACAATGAAAGATTCAAAATGGCTCGTGGACACGGATGTTCACGCCATATGACCGAAAGAGAGAACTTTTTACCAACATCAAGCTCCAAGAAGAGGTATGGTCATGTTCGGCAAATGGCAAGGAAGAATTCTTGGAAATGGAGAAATTGGTAACTCTTCTTTCTCTCTTAGTAATGTTCTTTTAGTAGAAGGGCTTAAGTTCAATTTGATAAGTGTTAGCCAACTTTGTGACTCAAATTATAATGTTGTTTTTAATAAAGAAAAATGCCTTATTTCCAAAAATGATAAAATTATTTGTGAAGCAATTAGAAAAGGCAATCTTTACAAAATTTGTACAAGTAATTTGGTTAGCCAAAACGTTTCTTGTCTTGTCGCCAATAATGATTTAACTAGTTTATGGCATAGCGGCTTGGTCATGTTGGATACAAAAATTTGCAAACTATTTACAAAAACCAACATGTAAAAGGACTACCCAAATTGAATTTTGAAAATCTTGGCTTATGTGACACTTGTCAAAAGAATAAATTAGTTAAGAGTAGTTTTAAGCCCAAAAATGAAATTTCCACTACTAAACCCCTACAAATGCTTCATCTTGATTTGTATGGGGATATTGGTACGGCAAGTCTAAGTGGAAAACATTACACTTTTGTTATAGTTGATGATTTTTCTAGATATAGTTGGGCTCTATTTCTTACAAATAAAAGCGATGCCGTTAATGAGTTTGTTAAGTTGTGTAGACTTATTGAAAATGAAAAGGAAGATACTATTAAGTCTATTCGAAGTGATCGAGGTGGAGAATTTGACGGCGAATTTAGAGTCTTTTGTGAAACCAAGGGATATAGTCATAATTTTTCGGCTCCAAGGACACCTCAACAAAATGGAGTAGCCGAAAGGAAGAATCGGACACTTCAAGAAATGAGTCGGTCCATGCTCAATGAATTTTCACTTCCAAAATATTTTTGGGCGGGCGTAAGTACCGCTTGCTATGTCATTAATCGAGTTTATATTCGTCCTAAAATGAATAAAACTCCATATGAACTTTGGAAAGGAAGAACTCCAAATATTAGTTATTTCAAAATATTTGGATGTAAATGTTTTATTTTGAATACTAAGGATCAATTAGACAAACTTGATCCTAAGGCCGATGAAGGAATATTTATGGGGTATTCAATCAAGAGCAAAGCATATCGGGTTTACAATAAGACTAGTGGGGTTGTTGAAGAATCCATCCATGTCAAATTCAATGAAGCTTGGTGTTGAAAGGATACCTAATGATGAAAGTGATGAAGAGGATATTATTGAACCCATTGTTCAAGATGAAACTCAAAATGATCAACCTTCAAGCTCAAGTGTTCCTCAAGAAGATAAAGGTGATACTTGAATCTTCCCGTAGCGTTGAAATTTAAGGAGATCACCCAAAAGATCTTATTATTGGTGATCCCTTTGATAAAGTAATGACTCGAGGAAAATTTGCCGAGAAAGCTCTTATATCTCAAAAAGAGCCTAAAAATACTAAGGAAGCCATTGAAGATGAGGATTGGTTTTTAGAAATGCAAGAGGAGTTGAATCAATTTGAAAGGAATGATGTATGGGAATTAGTACCTTGTCCTCCATCTCAAACCATTATTGGTACAAAATGGGTATTTCGAACAAGCTCGATGACCAAGGCAATATTGTTCAAACAAAGCAAGGTTAGTAGCTCAAGTTATTGTCAAGAAGAAGGTATTGATTATGATGAAACATTTGCACCGTAGCACGTTTAGAAGCTATTCGTATTTTACTTGCCTATTCTTGTTTTAAAAATTTCAAGCTTTACCAAATGGATGTAAAATCCGCATTTTTAAATGGTATTATTCAAGAAGAAGTCTATGTAAAACAACCTCCGGGGTTTGAAAATTTTTCTAGGCCTAATGATGTTTATAGACTTAATAAGGCCTTATATGGTTTGAAACAAGCACCCCGTGCATGGTATGATAGACTTAGCTCTTTTCTTTTGGAAAATGGTTTTATAAGAGGTAAAGTTGACACTACTCTCTTTGTTTTTGAAAAAGGGCAAGATTGCTTATTAGTGCAAATTTATGTTGATGATATTATTTTTGGTGCTACTAATGAATCCTTGTGCAAGAAATTTTCTAAGTTAATGCAAGGTGAATTTGAAATGAGCATGATGGGGAGCTCAACTTCTTCATTGGACTTCAAATTAAGCAATGCCAAGAAGGAATTTATATTTCTCAATCAAAATATACAAAGGAGCTTTTGAAGAAATTTGGCATTGAAGAAGGAAGAACCGTCTCTACCCCAATGGCAACAAATGTCAAGATTGACAAATATGAAAAAGGCAAGTCGGTTGATGAATCCAAATATAGAGGTATGATTGGTAGTTTACTTTATTTAACCGCAAGTAGACCGGACATTCTTCATGTCGTATGTCTATGTGCTCGTTTTCAAAGCAATTCCAAAGAATCTCATATGAGTGTCGTTAAAAGGATTTTTCGATATTTGAAAGTCACTATTCAATATGGTTTATTCTATCCAAAGAATGAAAAATTTTCTCTTAAAGGTTATAGTGATTCGGATTATGCGGGAAATATTGATGATCAGAAAAGTACTTCCGGATCATGTCAATTTTTGTGCGATTGCCTAGTATCTTGGTTTTCAAAGAAACAAAATTGTGTTTCACTTTCAACTACCGGCCGAATATATTTCCGCGGCATTTTTTTGTACACAACTTCTTTGGATGAAACAAACCTTAGCGGATTATAAATGTTCTTTTGAAAGTGTTCTATCTTTTGTGATAATATATCCGCTATAAACATTGCTCAAAACCCGGTTCATCATAACTCAGACTAAACATATTGAGATTCGACATCATTTTCTAAGGGATTGTGTTTCAAAACGAAAAATTGAAATATCTTTTGTACCATCTCAAGATCAATTAGCGGACATTTTTATAAAACTGCTATCTTCCGAGACTTTTGCATCGATACGAGCTCGGTTAGGCATAACGCATATTGAATAAGGCTTACGTTTGCATTTTGCACATTTTTAAAACTTAGGGGCGAAAAATCGGATTTTTGGTTGAAAATTCGGATTTTGGAAAAACTGACAGACAGTGGGCTGAAAGGGTTGAGGACAACCGGTCGCCCTCAACCTCGACCGGTCGCCCTAAGAAAAAAATTGGATTAAAACCGTTTTGTCTTCAGCATTCTTCATTTTAACTTATTTTGGCCATTTTTCGTCCCCTTTGCCAAATTTTCACATATTTCATTCAAAAATGGTTTTCATGCATCTTTTTCACAACATGGACATTATATATCATGATCATCATCATTATGGGTCATCTTTTCCGATCAAATGGTAAGAATTCTACTCCATTTGCTCAATTGGGTTGAATCCTTGAGATTTTGACTTATTTGCAAAATGCCTAATGCTAGTTTCATATGAATGTGATGTGCTTTATATTTATGATGTATTGAATGCTGTTTGAACTGAATTGGTGATGAAAATTTTTGGCTTAAACAAATCACAAAGGCGTTATATTCATCTAGTTTTATTCGACGCACGCCAAGTGTTCGACGAAATGTTTCAATGAAAAATTCATCACCTACATGATTCTCTCGATTTGAAAAGTCTTATAAGTATATAGAGATCATGTTTTATCAATCAAATGAGCTTTTGCAAGTCAATTGTTCAACTTTTCCCTTTTATTTGGAATTTAAGCTTCAATTTTCAAAAAGCTCGATAAATCGATAAATTTGCGCACTTTGATATGAATATATGATGTTTTTATCGTGCTAACATTCTTTTTTATGATTCCAAAGGGGGATAAACATGAAAAACGCTCATACGCTCAAATAAGTGAAAATAAGCTCGCAAGAAAAGCTATAAGCTAGGGCTCCTAAAAGCCATAAGTTGTGAATATTGCTTAGTCCATTTGATGTATTGTGGACTTTTATGCTTGACTAATGATGTTTTGTGACAGGGGGAGCTTATAAGCTCATGGAATTCAAGCTTAAGTTGTGAAAGCTAAGCTTTTAGCTTTTAGTTGTTGTTTGTATACTTGTTCTTTATATGCATGTTGATAGGGGGAGCTTGTGCAAAAATGATTTTGAAAAATCTTTGCTCCTATCCTTGTGTGCTTGTACTTATGATGTATCTTGCTTGTAGTTGATTGTTGTTTTAAGACCGGGAAATTTGTTTTGTTTTAAAATCGACCTTCTAAAATTGTTTTGGTTTGTAATCATCAAAAAGGGGGAGTTTGTTAGATAAATGTTTTTATCAAGATTTTGATGATTTTGTTTTAATAAGTTTTTATACCAAAACAATGTTTTTATATGTTGTCCAAATACTCCTAAATGATTTAAAATATTTTTACTAATTTTTGGAGTATTTCTTAGAGTTTTTAATTTGATAACAATTGGACAACACTTTTGATGGTTTTGTTTAAATTGGTTTTTACACCAAAACTATGTGTATAAATGTTGTCTAAATACTCCCAAATGATTTAAAATGTTTTTACTAATTTTTTGGAGTATTTCTTGAAGTTTATTTTTGAAAAGAATCGGACAACATTTCAAAGGGGGGAGGTCGGCCGGTCGCCCAAAGTGGTCGACCGGTACCTGAAGATAAAATAACTCGAAACAGAACATGCAGGCTTAAAAAAAAAGAGGAAGGGAGACCGGTCCAGGGGACGGCCGACCGGTCGCACCCCTGGGCAACCGGTCGACCCCCCCTCCGACCGGCCGCACCCCCGCAACCCCTACCTGGATCGCACTATTTTTTCAAACGGTGAAATCTTCAACAGGGCAAACCTGGCCCTATGCTATTTTGTGACAAAAAAATTCTAACCGTTAAACTGTGATGCAAGATTTGCTTTTGATTTTGTACAATATTTCTACATCTTGTGATCTTTTTTTGTAGACAAAAGTGAAGATAGAGGAGCTATGTTGGTGAAGCTTCCTATAAATAGAGGATGAATTGAAGACACAATACAATAACAACACATACAAGCAAAATACACAACAAGAAAGAAATCGCAAATTGTTCAAGCTTTCATTTTTACATTCTTTTGTAATAGCTTTAAAGTACTTTCACTTGCACATCTTTGAGATCTAGGCTTTTTGATTCTTGATTACACTTGCACTCAATCTTTGTATTGGTTTCATAGAGTTGTAATCTTGAATTTTGTCCATCATTCAACACAAGACATCCTTGTGAGTATTCTTGTGGTAAGAATACACTTGGGTGATTTAGGTGATAGGAGTTTGAAGAGTGTGGTACTCTTCAAAGGTGGTGAAGGAAGATTGTGGTAATCTCCTTGAAGGTGTTGTAAGAGGATTGTGGTGATCCTCAAGGTGTTGTATTAATTGTGGTAATTAATAAAATCTTTTTCTTTTTGAAATCCATCCCTGGAGATACTCGGTGGTAGAGGATTAGGCCCTGGTGGGTTGAACCTCTTTAAATCAACGAGTGTTGTTTAATTTCCGCATTTACATTCTTATCATTTACTTGTTGATTCGAAAAAGAGGGTGATTTGCGAAAAATCGGCATAATCTATTCACCCCCCTCTAGATTATCGTAGCCACTTGGACTAACACCTAATGGGCTGCCTAATAACATTTTGACCTAATAAAATAATGATATTGGGAATTAATAATTAGTTTTTAAATTAATAATTGCAATAAATAAATAAATAAAGAAAAAAAATCAATTTATCCCTATCAAAAGGCCCCCAATTTCTGGGCAGCGGAATAGTAGGGATGGCAATTTGACCCGCCCAGTTCAAGACCCAACCTGGCCCGCCCCATTTGGGCTGTCCCGCCACGAATCTGGGTATCACCTCTGCCCCGTGGATACCCGCCCCATGTTATATATATATATATATATATATATATATTAATATATTTAATATATAATTTACATGTATATTATATAAGATAATATAGTTATGTACTTAATATTATATTTAACATATATAAGATAATTGTTATAAATAATATGCATTTATAATACAAAATATAATATAACAAATTTATTAATAATATAAAATACAAGATAAAATTTTAAAATAATAAAATTATATTTAACACGGATCGCCCCGACTCGCTCCGTTGTCATCCCTACAGATGAGGAATGAGCAGTGCTCAAGTTAAGCTTTTTGCCCGGAGTTGGTCCGTATGAGACATTGGTCTAGAGACTCCTTTATCCTTTTTTGGTGCTTGATAAGGGAGAGCCTTCTTCAAGATCATAGTACCTCATAAGTGGGAGTCTTCATTGGCTTCTGGGAGAAAGTTATCCTCAATACATAGTTTTTGGATTGGGGACCTCTTCTATCCTCCTTGATACTTAGTCTATTGGAGACTTCTTTTAAGCTCTAATGACTCACGAGCAGATTATCTTAAGATTGGCATGTCTTATTCAATTCCTTACTTGATTGGATAGTACGCAACACGGGGGTAGATTGGAGGAGGTATTAACAAGGGAGAGAACTAATTAAGTTTAAAATCAGAAGACAACGACGGACAACAATTGAAGACCACCATTGGGTAAAGGTTAATTGGGCGTGCGTGGCCCATCTAATGCTCCATGTGGCGTAAACGGCACGATTGATTTGGCGATCATGGTGTTCTCTCATTATTGATCTTGTGGGTTCCTTTTCTCAATTGTTTTTCTTAACTTTCATACATGTTGGCATTTTTCATGCTTTGGTATTTTTCTCACTGCTTGTATGGTTTTTGTAAAGATCCTTGTATGTGTTTTGGTCTTACTAAGTGTGATGGACTTTTTGTTCTATATTTTAGATGGGGCTGAGTCACCTCTTATGGGGAGCATGCATAGGTGTTACCTTAGATGGTGCGAAACCACCTCTTATGGGGCTTGTGTTTGATGAGTGCACTGGATATCACATATCTATCTCTTACGAGATTTAGCCTTAGGGGATATCATGAATAGTGCGTAGCTACCTATTATAAGAGTTTTACTTGAAGAATTCCATGGATAGCACGTAGTTGCCTATTATATGGCTTTTGCCAAAGCAATGAAGCATGTCCTCGATGGTGTAGAGCTACCTTTTACTACGAGTATGCTTAGTGAATAGTCTAGATAGTGAGAAGCTATCTCTTACAAACCTTCTTATTTATCTCTTGACTAAGTGGGTAGTTTCCTCTCTTAGTGGGCCGATAACTGTAAGGTTAGGTGTACAAGTTTAAGCTAGTAATAACTTGGAGAATTATGAATGAAAGAGATCGAAACGAATGATGTTAAAGAAATAACTCTAACTAATAAGTAGTAGTAGTAGTAGTAGAAGAAGAAGAATCGGAGACTTATCTTTGGGACTTGCAAGGTAGTACATTCATTAAAGGAACTAACTTGCATAATAATGAAAAAGGAGCTTATTACATGTAAGTAGAATGCCATGACCACTATGCAAGGCCTTAAGGGTAATACCTTCAAGATTATCTATATTCCATGTGCGTCCATAGGTTGCACTCATAAACTCATGATTTCAATAAATAAGTGACCTTACATGGTCCTTCTCACCTTGGGCCTAACATTCCAATTGGTCCACGAATTTTGCTTTCCTCATGGTAAGGTCTCCTACTTGAGAACTTCTATGGTGTACCCTGTGTTGTAAGCTTTGGCAAATTTTCTTTTGTAAACTTTAGCTCTAGTGAAGGCTTTTATTTGAGTTCCTCTATTAAGCTAAGTTGACTCTCAAATTGATATCATTCTTCTCCGGAGAGTAGTTCGCAACTCCGAGGCTTGACTACCAATTTTTACGATGGGATGACTATTTCTATCTCATGATAAGGTGAATGGAGACTCTCTAATGGTCATCTACGGAGTTGTGCGATAAAGCGGAGAGAACGGAGGAAAATTCTTCCGCTTGATTTCTTTTAGTTGTTCTCAATCTAGTGCAGGTGTTGAGTATAATGCGGTTAGTTACTTTGGCTTGTTTATTGGCTCGTGGGTTCAAAATTGATGTGAAGAATTATTTTATTCTCTTCTTCGTGGCACTATTGCCTTAGTTTTGCTCCTAGAACTGTGTTCCATTATCTAATACTAACGCTTGGGGACAATAAAAAGATCTTCTATCAAATAAAGTTTATGACCTTCTTTTCTAGCTAATATCTTCACAAGGGATGAGATTCTACCCACTTAGTAAAATAGTTTACTACCACTATCGGAATTTCTTCGAGTTGGTGCCAGGGAAATGGTCTCACTATGCCCATTTCCATCGAGAGACGAGGACTCTCTAACTATTGCAATGCTTCTACCGGGAGGTGTACTATTCCAAATAAGTGCTTTTGGCATGAGCGATAGTATCATACTAAAGTCTCTCGTATCTTTCAAAAGAGTTGGCGAAGTAGCATTGCCTTCGGTGTTTTGCTAGTAGCATTACCACAACTCCTTTCATAAATCTCTTTAAGTACGTAGTTGGCTTTCTCGGGGCTAGGCACTTGATAAGGTTGGGTTTAATCATTTCTTGTACGATTATCTATCTATCAAGACAAAATTTGATACTCAATTCCGTAGTGGGAGCTAATGATGGTTCTTTCTTTAAAGTATTGGAATATCCCATCCTTCCATGAGGGTGCTCGATGATGGCATTAAGTACTCTATTTCGGTTTCTCGAGCTCACCGACTTGACACCAGGAATATTATCGCTCTATTGTTGATAGTTGTATTGAACTTGCTAGCTTGGCAAGTTGTCGTCCCGCTTTGTGTTCTCCTTGCGGGAAATTGTGTCACCACAAATTCTTCAAATCTAGTCATCAATTCATTCATGGAGGCTAGATACTTGATCGCCTTCTCTTCTCTTACCTCATATTACTTGATTTGATTGGCCACTAGTGAGACTTATTAAAAGAGTAAGTTTTTGTGCTCCTACTTGCAAAGGCCAACCTTCCTCATATCGGTAGGGTTGCATACTCGATTTATTGTTAGAAGTGGGGGCTCAAACAGCGCACAAAGATATTCAAGCATGTCTCCTAAATTAAGGAAATTGAATTTAGCAATAACAAGCCAAACAAAGTATTAGGTAATGAAATTTGGATAAATTTACCATAGCAAAGGAAAATGTGCAAAAATTACGAGAATAGATGGAACTAATTATTGACGAACGCCTACTTGCAAGCCAATTAAGAACTTTAGCATAACGAAATTCTAACATTCGCGTGTACAGGACACGCGCGCACGCGAATATTATGGCCCAGTGATGATTCGTTTAAGATTTGGACTCCTGCACAAGCCCACGCGAGAGAGTCTTAGTCAAACAATCTTACACTCCATCAATAGTGTAATACATGTTGGGAAATTTATTGTTTAGATTTTGATGAATGCCATGTAAAACTTAGAATAGGAAGTTGGCACCCCAAACATGCAAAAAGACAACTCGGAGACTAGAAGGAAGACTCATTGCAAAGACAAATGAGTATGGCAAAGAAGAGAAGACGGAACTCTATCAAGGAGCAATTGAGATGAGATGCGGTGAGTGGAGTATCGATCAAGTCAACTCAAGAAAAGCCAAGTCTCAAGTTGAAGTGACAAGAGTCATCCATGATTGGAAGAGTGACTCTAAGTCACCTGGGGAAAGCAAGGAAATGCGATCAAGTCGAGATAATCAAAAAGATCTTTCCGAAATCAAGAGAATTACTTAAACAAGTAATATCTCCATGCTACCTTTCTCGAAGTGCTCAGGTCCCGAAGCATGCAAAAGGAATAAACCAATGGGAAGCACTACACCGTGTCGAACTCGAAAAGGTGAAGAACAATTCATACGAGGAAATGGCAATTCCAAGGATCGCAACAAGACAAGCCCAACGACCATTAAGTGACTTTCAAAAATAAGCTATCTCTTCAACGGCGATTTTTGAAAGATCACTATAAAAGGCGAGGAATGACTCTGAGAGAAGGTGACCAGAACCACAAACATTCAAGCAATTATTAGAACTGTAACCTGAAATATTCTCAAGTTATTAAACGCTCAATCCTCAAGAAGCACACAGAGGTCAGTTACAGGATACACAGAGGTCACTTGCCCGGATACACAGAGGTCAGTTACAGGATATTGCATTTTCTTGGGTGGTTTTCTTATCTCTTGGAGGACCAAGAAGCAATGCACTGTCTCTCGTTCCTCAGCTGAGGCAAAGTATAGGGCCTTGAGTATGACTGTGTGTGAGCTCCAATGGATCTCCTATATTGCATCTGATTTTCAGCTTTCCATTCCCACTCACATTCCACTTTTTTGTGATAACCAGGCTGCACTCCACATTGTAGCCAATCATGTTTTCCATGAGCACACAAAGCACTTGGATATTGATTGCCATCTTGTGCGAGATCAGTTCAAGTCTGGCTTTGTGATCCCTCAGAAGGTGTCTTCTCATCTCCAATTAGCTGATATGTTTACTAAGGCCTTGGGGCCTGCTGTCTTTGCTTTCCTCACTTCCAAGTTGGGCATGAAGGATCTTCATCTTGGCCCAACTTGAGGGGGGGATGTTGGATATCTTGGGCATTTCTGGTATTTTACTTTGTTAGTTAGAAAGTTGTTCTTAGAAGTTGAGTAGTTGTTACACGTTTTTTCCTTACTTCCTCTTATAAATAGTTGTACTCACGTGAACAGTGTGATGAGAAATAATACAGAATTTCAATTGGTTTTCCCTCCTTTTTTGTTCATGTTCTACATTGAGCACGATTTTTTCATTAATGAGCATGTTTGCGAACTGCTCGTCTACGTTCATGAACATGCTCAATTATTAAACAAACAAACACAAACAACCTTTTAAAATAAACGAACGAACATGAACAACCGTCATTCATCCGAGCTCGGTTCATTTACAACCCTAGTTTCACCTCCCCCAAGTCTCAATTCCTGCGTCCGCTACAGATGAGAGCAAAAAGAAGTGGAAAAACTCTAACGTACTCTTTTTATTTTGTGATTTTCCTGAAGTAATGCAAAGATTCCGGTCAATGAATTTGTGGACACTTTGTTCATATTATAATCATATACCAAAACGAAATAACGTGAGCACACGGTGCATTCGTATACTAAAGTCTATTGAATGTATCCGATTATTGTCAAGTTTCAACCAAGATGGACTTGAGGGGGGAGCAAACGCCACTCTCAGTAGTACCTCATGATCGGAACAGAATTGCAAGTTCTTTGTCCACACTATTTAGGTAAATTACAAAAATTACCTTACGGTTTAGCCTAATTCCAAAAAAAACTTACGATATCATTCAAAATTACAAATACCCTGCCCACTTAAGGTAGTACAACCACCCCCATGAAGTTTGTATTTACTTAAAAAAAAATAGTCCCCTTTTTAGGTTGTAATTTGTAAAATAGAATCATATGTCAAGGGAATATTTGTTATTTTGAAAGATAGGTAGGTCTTTTTTATAATTAGTCTGAACCTCGAGCCTCGCACTCTTTCACACATGACACACTGTCTTGCCAAGGAACAAAAGAACACACTCTTTAAAACACAGTAAACTCAAACTTTGGATCAACATCTGCTGCAGTAAAATAAGTTTGGTTCATGAAAATTAATTCTGCAGATTCGCTTAGCTTAAAATGGTTTTGCAGGTGAAGATTATTTCCATCTCGAAGGTGCAAACTGATTCCGAACACAACATTATTTCCTAGTTTTCTCTATTGAGCATTTTGACAGCCATGGTTGTCTTGAAAAAACGAGTATCGATGAACCGTACACGAGTCCATCTGGTAAGAACTAGGTTCTTGGATTGATTTCAAGATTTATCTCATGACATTCTGTTCAATTGTTTATAAAGTACAATGCTGATGGGGTAGCTTAGTTATATCTACATCACTTTACTGGTACACTATCCTTCACAATGTATGGGAAGTTCAGTATATTAACCTCATAGTTGCAGACAAGGGTCCCCTTGGAAAAAGGATAAGAATAACAACCTTGAAAAGTTTCACATTCAGGGTGTAAAATAATTTAATGGATAAGTTACAACACACTACATCCATCCCTCAATTCTATGGCTTTCTAGCTTTTCTGGCTGCATTTTTTTTTCTTTTTTTAAACATATTCTAATAGTAGCAGTTGAATAAAATGGAATCAACCCATCCATTTTTTAACTCTAGTGACATACTTGCATTTCCTGATTGTTATTATTCCCCTCTACTTCAGTTGGATTCTTTCAATTCCCAATTATGAAATACCAAAAGACCCTAATTCTTTTGGCAATTGCAGAGACATCCCCTTTGAATTATGTCAAAAGCACCCAAAAAGATAAATTAACAAATAAATTAAGTGCAAATAATTGGAAAATCTTTTTTTTAATATAGTTTTCTCCATAAAATCCAAGAATCAGCCACAAAACTAAGCAAAACAATCAGACAGAAGAAAAATCTAACAGATAAGCCTAAACACAGATAAAAAAAAATACATGAGGAAAAACCAAGTTAAATTTTTACTCAATAAGTAGATTCAATCAACCAAAACGATACATTTTCCTTCCCATTTATTCTCTAAATATACATCACCACACAAGAAAAAACTACTGCTCCAAATAAACAAGGAAAAAAAAAAGAAAAATAAATAAACAGGGCAACTATTCACAAATTCTCTTTATGATCATCTGGGCTTTCCAAGCTCTGAACTTTTTCCAAGTAAAAATCGAAGCCCATCTACCTAGTAGTATTGCAGAGCATACAATTCAAGATCCTTGAACAAGCATACCTCAATCGAGGATAAACCCTAACAGTATGAGCGCTTGACTCCTTCCACATACCTTCCATGGTCTCCACAAAAAGATTCAAGCTTCTGATTGGTGGGATGTAAAGAGTCAATGGGACTGCAGAAAATGCCACTGCGAAGAACAAGTGCAACATCCCCCAATAATTGATTTCTTGATTTCTCAAAGACTTCTTTTTTTTTTTTTTTTTTTGAGTTGGTGGGAGAAAAGGGATGGAGACTGCAATTTTTCTAGAAAGGAAAATAGGTTTTCAGAATTGATGTGAGAATTATTTCCTTGTTTTGCAATTATATATAAATGGTGGGGAGTCGTCAAGTATTATTTTATTGAAATAAAGGATATAGTATATTATAATGAGATTTATGAGGATAGAATCGATAATGCGTGGGAACACAGCTACTATTGAAATCAATGTGCTCGCATATTGGAGGCCTATGGTTTTGTAGAGCCCTCTTCTCCTTTAACATTTTGCACTATGGAGTTTGGGAAATGTCAACATATGTCCAGAAGGTTCTTAGTTGTGTTTAATCCTTGGATTTGAATTAGATCAAAACTTATTATTAAAAAAATAAATAAATAAACCCAGTCCATGAGGACCCTTATTGTCCCGCCTCTAGAGTGTCTTTAGAGTTTCACGGAGGAGATTAATCGCAGGATATCTCCGATGAGTTAAGGTCCTCTTATCTTAGATCGATTCTGAACAAAAAATCTTTTTCTTACTTGTCACCGGCGGATTGAAGCCCACGCAGCGGGTGGATCAAAACTTATTATAATTGTTATCAATGATTGTGTCAAGAAAATTTATTATTAGTGATTGATTCTTGAATAAAATTAGTATTAGTGATTGATTCTTCAATACTGATTATTAGATGATTAGATAAGATTGGCATTTATAAGGCAATTTTTTTATGAGGCAGTTGGTATTATTAAAGTTCCCATTATGATATGTAGTTATTCGTCAATTTTGATTACTAATTATTTAGTGATGTTTCCACTTTCCACTTAAATTTTATTTAAATAGAAAAGATTATATTTTTAAGACGGAGGAGTTTTTTTTTTTTTTAAAGGTAACATTGCAACGGATCATTTAGCAAATTTGGCTTGTTGTTTAAATGATTTTTAGGACTTTCCAAGTTTTTAAGCGGGAAAAATGTAAAAATGGTCCTGTAACTTTATCTAGTTGGTAATTTTGGTCTTGTCCATTTTGCGTTTTGCAAATTTAGTCCTATAACTTTAAAATTATCGCAATTTTGGTCTTTAATTGACCGGAGCCACAAATTCCGGCCACAAAAGGTCATGTGATTGGCACATGGCCCGTTATGAGGCTGATTTGGACCCGTTATGAGCAAAAATGGTCCTATAACTTTACCTACTTGGCAAAATTGGTCCTATAACTAATTCTAACTCTTAAAAAAGGGTTTTTATTTTTCTCAAATTTGAAATTTATTCATGTGATTAAATTTATATTTCTCAATATGAATTTTTTTATAAAATCCAAAAAAAGTAAAAATATAGAATTTTATTACAAAATCCAAAAAAAGTAAAAATATAGAATTTTTTTACAAAACTAAAATTATTTTAAAATATTTAAAAATTAAAGAAAATATTGAAATTCCTTTTTAAAAATCCAGTATTTGTTTATAAGTCTTAAAATTAATCCAAAATTGGGATATTAAAATCTGAATATATTTAGAAATTTTCCAGAATTTTTTTTAAAAATTTCAAATTTTTAAAAAGAGTTTTGAGTTTTTTATTTTATTTTGGAATTTAAAATATGTTAAATAAATGTCAATTTTTAAAAGATGATTTATAGTTTTTTAACCAATTTTCATATTTTTTTATAATTTCTGAATTTTTAAAATAATTTTAATTTTTTTACTATTATTTTAAAATAATTTCGATTTACAGTTTTTTTACTATTATTTTAAAATTATTTCAATTTATAGTTTCGACTTTTTGGTAAAATAATTTTTGGAGTTTAAAATAATTTCGATTTTTTGGTAATATATTTCAAAAGTCTTCAATAGTTTTCAGTTTTAATCCATTTTTCAGATTTTTAGACAAATCTCCATTTTTTAAATAATTTTCTAGATTTTTTGTTTTATATTAAATTTATTTTTAATATTTGAAGTAATTGGCAAATTTTCAACACAACTTTTATTTTTTTAAACAAAATTTCAGATTTTTAAAACATCGTTTAGTTTTAAAAACAACTTTTTGAAAACAATTTTGAGCTTTTTTATTTAGAATTTTAAAATATTTTAAATAAATTTTAAATATTAAAAAAAGTGTATTTAATTTTCATATTTAATTTTTTAACAATTTTCATTGTAATTTTGATTTTTTTTACCATTTTTAGTTTTTAAAAAAATTGTTATACTTTTTATATTTTAATTTTTAGATTTTAAAATAAATTTAATCACATGAATAAATTTCAAATTGAGCAAAATAAAACTCTTTTTTTAAGAGTTAAAGCAAATTCTGAGGACCAATTTTGCCAATTGGATTTATTGTTTTTTGTTTTTTTTTCTTTTTTTTTAAGAGTTAAAATAAGTTAGAGGACCAATTTTGCCAACTAGATAAAGTTACATGACCATTTTTGCTCATAACGGCTCCAAGTCAGCCTCATAACGGGCCACGTGTCAATCACGTGACCTTTTGTGGCCGGAATTTATAGTTTCGGTCAATTGAGGACCAAAATTGCGATAATTTTAAAGTTATAGGACTAAATTTGCAAAACACAAAACGAACAGGACTAAAATTGCCAACTAGATAAAGTTACCGGACCATTTTTGCATTTTCCCCTTTTTAAGTTGCCTAGCTCTGTAACTCCGTTAGAGGTTTCGTCAAGATTGAGAAGTTTTTTTTTTTTGAAACGAAACTAAAATTTCATTAAGGGCGTTGGAATTCGTCCAACAACGATTGACAAAGAGGTGGGGGGAGATGATCCCAATATAGTTCAGAATCTACCATAGTTTTAACATGAGTTGCAAGACAGTGCGCAACAACATTACAAGTACGATTAAACCAAAAGAAATTAACATGGGGTAAGGATGCCTTAAGGGCAAGAATATCCGAAAAGATGGACGAGCTAAGGGACGAGCATGTGGCTTCTCCATTTACCACCAAGATCACAGACGCGGCATCACCAAAAATCTCCAATCGTTCCAGCGGCATGGATTGTGCGAACTTGAGAGCTTCGCGCAAAGCTAAAAACTCAGCAACTTCCGGATCCGAGATACCGACGAACTTTTTGCAAAAACCCCGAATAAAAGCACCAGTGGTAACAAGAAAAGCAAAACCAATACCAGCACAAGAACTCCTCATATCAAGTGCTCCATCAAATTAAATTCGATTTCCATTGTGAGATGGGGAATGCATGGTTGGTGTGGACAGCTGCGAAGAAATAATATATGGGCGTGTGTGTGCCGTTGCAAAATCCCGAAGAATGGAGTTGGCGGAGATAACAATGGAAGTGGGGTTCGGGCTGACATTATCAAATTTCCGCTTATTTCGATGGTACCAAATCTGGCTGCAAAGAACAACGAATAAATAAGCCACGTCGGGGAAAGTTCAGAATAATATCCCGGAACCAAAAGGTGAATGATGGTTGTGCGAACCGGGAAATGATCTCTAACAGCCCGGCAAGCCTCCAAACCCGACATGATAGCGGGCAAGAAAAGAAGAGATGGCTGGCCATTTCCGGGTGCCCCGAGCAGAAAGTACAGAGTTCGAGCGAGATGACATGGTGAGCTGCAAGATATTCCGTCGTGGGTATAGTGCCAGAGCTACAACGCCAAGCAAAGTATTTAAATCGAGGGGGAGTTCGTAGCGTCCAGATTTTTTTCCATATCGAATCAACAAGAGAGTTTGATGTCCCATCCTGAAGATTAAATGGCGGCAACGACGAGGTTGTTAAGGCAATATGATACGCCGATTTTACCGAAAATTTGCCATTACGATTGTGGTGCCAACACCAAAGATCATGGCGTCGACCCTCTTGATGGGCATCAAGAGAACCAAAGTTGCTTCGTCCGGGGAGAGTAGAGCGCGAACTAGATCTTCATCCCATGATTCTGTCTCAACGTCAATGAGTGTATCCACTGTAGCACAATTGTCCGCAAAAAATACATGTGTGCGAACAAAAAAATCAGACGTACGCGGGAGTAGGGGTGTCAATCTAGGACCCGACACGCAAACCCGACCACGAACCTAACACGAAATTAATGGGTATGGGTCCGGACTTGGCCCGTCGAATCGAAATTGATTCGGACCCGAAACTCCGCCAATTAAACAGTTTCGGTCCGGTCAACCTATCATGACCCGCTTAACCCGTCTAACCCGCTTGTGAATTTAAAAACAAATTAAGTAAATAATTAATTGTAAGAAAAAAACAACAAACAAGAAATATCTTTAAAACTCAAATGATAAAACCTCCTTAATTATGTATTTGTTATTATTATGCATATCTTTTTGAATATTGTCCTCAAAATATGATTAGTAGGTTATGTTATTTATGCAATTATGTTATTTCTTTTGTATGTTGTGAATTATAATATTTTTATTGATCGAATAGTGTATGATTCTCAAAAAATAAATTTATCGATTAAAAATATTAAATGTATATTAAAATAATTTTATTAGACGGGTTAAGTGGGTCGGGTCCGGGTTACTGTGAAATAAGCGGTCGGTCCGGTTCAAGATTCGACACGAATAATTAAGCAAAGTCGGTCCGGTTGGTCATTTTCGACACGAGAACCTCGCGAACCCGGACCCACGAATCCGGATTGTTTGATACATGTTTTATCTTAATTTTGATGATTTTATTTTGTCACCAAAACAATGCTTTTAAAGGTTGTCCAAATACTCCTAAATGATTTAAAATGGTTTTAATATTTTCCTGAGTATTTCCTCAAGTTTATTTTTGATAATAATGGACAACACTTTTAATGATTTTATATCAATGGATTTTTCACTCCTAAACAAGGTTCCTAAATGTTGTCTAAATACTCTCGATTGGTTTAAAATGTTTTTACTAAATTTTCGAGTATTTCTTGGGTTTTATTTTCGACAAAAATTGGACAACATTTCCCTCGTGGTCGACGATGCATCTATAGGGCAACCCGTGACCAAGATGTTTTTAGAAACAGAAAAATGAGACGAAAGGAAAAACAAGCGGTCGACCCGGCCGCTCAAGGCGTCGACCGTCGGTCGGCCGATCGGCCGCCTGATCGGCCGACCGGTACACTCGCAAATTTCACGTTGAAACAGAACACTTGATCTTTGCAAAATCCATGAGGGGGACCGGTTGGGGTGATGGTCGGCCCGCCGAGGTAGACGCGTCGGCCGCCTCATACGTGTTATTTTCTTTGTGTATTCTTCCAACGTCTATTTACGTGCGACCGTCGCCTTCGTATTGACAAAGAAAAATATGACCGTTTGACAGCGTACACATTTCCTTAAATTGTGGGATTGATTTCTAACAGCTATATTCTTGATTTTAATTGTATTTTTCTCAGATTTTCAATCCCCAAGAGGAGCCTATGCTTGATCAATCATCTCCTATAAATAGAGGAAGTTTTGGAGCAACCAATACAACATTTTGAGATACAACACAACAAGATACACTTCAAGCAAACACTTGGTCTTTCATTGTTATTATTCTTGTTGTAAAATTGCCTAGCTATTCACTTTCACATTCTTGAGGTCTAGGCTATTCTTGATTACACTTGCACTCAATTGTATTATTCAATTATCGAGTTGTAATCTTGAATTTGTGGTCGTCATTCAAACACAAGATATCCTTGTGAGTGTTCTTGTGGTAAGAACACACTTGGGTGAACTAAGTGTTAGGTGTAAGAAGATTGTGGTAATCTTCTTGTTGAGGTGTTGAAGAGTGTGGTGCTCTTCAAGGTGAAGATTGTGGTAATCTTCACAAGGTGCCGTTTGAAGATTGTGGTAATCTTCAAGAAGAGATTGTGGTAATCTCAAAGGTGGTGTTGAAGAAGAGTGTGGTGCTCTTCAAGGTGTTGTAAGTTGAATTTGTATTAATTTTGGTAATTAATAAAATTCTTTTTCTTTTTGAAATCCACCCCGGATATACTGGGGTGGTAGAGGATTAGGCCCTAGGTGGGTTGAACCTCTTTAAATCGACGTGTGTTGTTTACATTCCGCACCTTTATTATTGTATTTGAGCATTCGGTCTTAAAAAGAGGGCGAAATCGAAAAGATGGAGATAATCTATTCACCCCCCCTCTAGATTATCGTAGCCGCTTGGACTTACAAGTGGTATCAAAGCCAAACTCTTTGGCAAGCTCGTTTCACATCGCGAGTGAAGAGAAACGATCGACGGCTACTCTGACGAAGCTCATCTATCCTAAGCACCTCCACCACCAAGCCACCACTATTTGATTCCAAGAATTTTAATTTTTGGAAAGAAAGAATGGAATGCTATCTACAAGGTTGCGGGTTCGACATTTGGAACACCATTCATTAATGGAGAATCCATTCCGACGAAAGATACACCATACACCTCAAAAGGCTTCAAAAGCTCAATGATGAAGAAAAGAAAATCATCTCCTTAAACGGTAAGGCTTTAAATATTTTGTATTGTTCATTTACTAATTTAGAATATAAACATATTGTAGGAATAAAGTCGGCACATGAAGTATGGCAAAAATTAGAAGCCATCTATGGAGTATTTGCAAATGAAAGGAGTCAAACAAAAGCATCTACTTCTCAAGATCATACAAGCTCAAATCTAAGGAATAAGCCTCCTACAACTTCCAATTATGAAGAAGTTGAATATTGTTTTATGGGCATCAATGAAGAAAATGAGGTATGTCTTAAACCCTCTACTTCCTATGATATTGTCATTCAAAATGATTATAGTGATTTACAAAATGATTATGATGAACTTCAAAATGAATTCCAAAGCTTACTTGTTAAATACAAAAATTTGAAAAAGGAATTCAATATTTTGAAAAATGATAAGGATAGTTTATTTACTTCTTATGAATCACTATCATGTGCTCACACCACCACACTTGACAAAGTTAGAAACCTTGAAAAAGGAAATAGTACTCTTGTTGAGAATATTGATTGCATGAAAAAGGATTTATTAAAATCCAACTTGAGTACCAATAAAATGTCCAATATTGTTGATATTCATAATTGTGATAAAGGACTTGATCATAAGCCTAATGTTGTTAATCATATGAAAAAGGATCAAGTCACTATGCATATTGGTCATTATGCTCCTAGAATTATTACTTGTTTTTATTGTGGCAAAAAGGGTCATACTACTCATTCTTGTCGGGCTAGAAATAGCTCTAAATATTGTTGGAGACCTAAAAGTCTCAAAGCTAATCTTAAAGGACCCCAACACATGAGGGTACCATAAAACAATGTCTATTAGGTACCCGGCAAAGCAAAAATCGGAGAAAATTCATGCCACCAAGAAAACATCAAATGAACGTTTCATTTGATCAAAGAAGGAGAAACTACTCTCAACAAAGCCAATTTCAAGAAGAGCATATAATCAAAAATGGGAAGAACACAATCCTTGAAATGGCAAAGACATCATCAACAAGATGATTTTCAAAGAAGAAAAACCATCAACCATGGGAAGGTAACCAAACTTGGATATGGAGAAGTCATCATCAACAAAGTGACTTCTCAATGGGAAGATATCATCAACAATGGGAAAGACACAACCCATGGAAACGGCGTAATTGGTAAACCGTATCTCCCCATTTGTATATGCATTTTATTTTTAAATCTATGCATACTTTTAATTGTGTCTTAATTGCAAAATGAATCTTCAAGTATTTATTTTTAATATAGGTCTCTTATATATTTATGAGTTTCAAAATTTTTAAAAGAGACCTTGCATGATTTTCTAAAACTCTTGAGCATTTTATTAGACTTATGTGGCTTATTATCTCTTATGAAATCTTATTGCATAAGCTCTTTTTGATATCTCATATTACTTGCCTATACTTGAATTTTCTATGAAAATGTTGTCTAAGAATTGTGTAGGATACATATTTCATACTCATTGGCTATTACATCATCAAGTTTCTTAAACCATCGAGGTATGTCTACTCGTATTTTTCTTTAAACTCGATTTTATGCTTATGCACATATCTTTCAAGATATTTCATTTTGATCCCTTAAGTGCCCCTAATTGATCTTGCAAATATTTTCTTTTAAAAGGCACTACGTGTTTAGTCTCGATTTTATCGTTTATTTGTTTTCCCAAAACCCATATTTGTTGGATATAGTCCAAACTTATATTTTTGCAAAGTTTTAAAACTTTTGGGGTGAAAAATCGAATTTTGGAAAACTGCGGGAGAAAGAAAAATCACCCGTGATGGTCAAAAGCGGGCGACCGGTCGCCGCCGCACATCGACCGGCCGCCCATACCGACTCGGCCGCCCAGGGTTATTTTTCAGGGTTATAACGGTCCGTTTCTTCACTTTCTTTAAAGCAGAACAAACTTTTCTCAAAACCCTTGTTCAAATGTATTTCACCCTTTCTCTTTAAAATCTTCAATTCTTCATCATTTTCACGATTCTTGTTGCTAATCTTCTTATTTTCACAAGAATCTTACATATATGCTCCTCCAAGAAATTCCACCGATCAAAATCCCACTTCTAAGAGAAGAAAGGGCGGAGAGGGTACTTGAGAAATCGGCGAGACGGCCGAACAAAGGGATATTCGAGCCACTCAAAGAAACGTGGCCCAAGAAGGTGATGATGTTCAAAATCCCATTCTCTCTTGGGCCCAAATTACCGAAGCTTCGAAACAATTTCGCTCGAAAATTGCCGTTGGGCGAAAAGGTAAAAATCTTTTTGTTACTCAAGCTCCAAATTCTCGCAATGCTCTTAATTTCATCAATAAGTATGCGGAATGGTACTATGAGGACTCGGGGATGGGAGGTAAATCTATTGCTCGGACTAAAATGTGTCGTTTTAGCTCATTTACAAATGAGTATCCCACCATTAGGGGATTTTTGAGGAACAAGGTTGGATGTATCTATGGGAGCATGCTTATGTTTTGTATGATGATGATATTATCCAACATTTTTATGCTAATATGTGGGTGCAATATGATAATGAAAGAAAGCCGATTGCCGTTAATTCGCTTATAAAGGGTCGTTATTTTAGATGGACTCCCAATGATATTTGCCGCTTTTACATGTTAGAGAAGGTGGTTGGGATTATTTCTCTTGTGGGACTTGGAATGATGAAATGTTGGGGGTGTCGATGAAAGAAGTTAAGACGTATCTGGGAGTATGGCCAAAGTATTCTTTGTTGGCAAAATGGCAATGACACTTGAGCATCGTATTTTATCGGTCATTGTCGCATATTGCATTTGTGGTAAGTCGGGAAAGATGCCTAGCAATATGGATTATTTTTTGACTTATAAGATTGCTAGGAGGAACCACTTAACTTTGGTGCCATACTTATTCAATGTCTAATCGAGTCCATTACTCAAGGTAATAAGAAGTTGGTTATGGGAAATTGGATTTGTAAACTTCTTATTCAATCGGGACTACCTTCGTCGGAGTGTAACTCGGAGGTATTTCAAAATGACTTCGACATTGATAATATCTCCCAAATAGTCACGATCTTGCAAGAATATGGACATCCGACCAACCAAAATGGCTAGAGGAAGAGGTCAAGAGTCCCCCGATCCTAATGACTACTTTGATGACACCGAGGCCGCAAGATTGGCGGAAGAGGGTGAACCGAGCAATCCGGAGGGTAATACCGGTGCTCAACCGCCTAGGAGGTATACTCAAGCCGAAATTGATGAGATGAGGACTTTTCATGAGACGAGATATGAGGCTTTGGAGCAAAAGACCTCCAAAATGCAAAAGTCTATCGGCAAATTGAAGAAATTTATCAAGGATTTTATTCCGGATCTTGCTTCTCCTCGGATGAGGAATGATACCCCCTTTACTTTCTAGCATTTTCATTAATGTTGCTTTGTATTTTGATAAACTTTTGTAAAACTCATTTGTACTAATGATATTTGCTTATTTTTCTTAAAGGGTTAAAATTGCAAGTTGATAATGACTTGTGGATGATCATGACTTTGATGGAGTATTTGATGGTAAAAATACTCTTAAGCATTGTTTGATAATTGGTATGAAGTATTTGATGGTAAAAGTGCTTCTCTTAATGTTTTGACCTTTATGCTTAATTGGGTATGTTGGAATTTTTGACATTTGATTGTGTAAGGCATGACTTATTACTTGGTAGATGTTCTATTTTGGCATTTGTAATGCCTTGATCATTCTTAGCTTATCTCAATTGGGTTGAACCCTTGAGAATCTACTTTGAGCTCCTTACTTGATGAACTATTGTTGCATTTGTTGCATATGATCTTTTTTGAGCTTTGGAATGAGGTTGATTGATGATATGAAAATTTTTGGCTTGAACCATTTACAAGGACTATATACAACCTCTTTTATTTTTCACGCGCACAAGGTGTTCGATGAAATGTCGCAATGAAACTTTCAACTTCTACATGATTCTCTTGCTTCTAAATGCCTTAAAATCTTTTTGAAATCATATTTTTAGCTATATTATGAGCTTATGGATCTCTCATGTTTCAATTCTCCCATTTTCCTTGGATGATTATGCTTTAATTGCTCAAACGGTTTTTTAAACCGTCCCTTTGGCGCGCTTTGATATTATTGTCTGGTGTTCTCACCATCCTAACATTCTTTTTGATGATTCCAAAGGGGGAGAAAAACAGGATATTGGCTCATTAGCTCAAAGAAGCTAATAAAAGCTTGTCATAAAAGCTATAAGCTATGGCTCATAAAAGCCATAAGTTGTGATTTGTTCTTAGTCCAATTGTTGCTTGATGGACTTATAAAATTGATTTATGATGTTTTGTGACAGGGGTAGCTTATAAGCTTTTAAACAAATTGTAAAAGCTAAAGCTTTTAGCTTATGGAAAATTGCTTTTACATTATTCTTGATATGCTTGTTGATAGGGGGAGCTTGTGCTTATTATTGGAAAATATTTACTCCCTACTTGGTTGCTTTAATATTTTTGGAAATTTTGGTTGCTTCCAAACGGTCAAATATTTTTACCGGAAAATCATTTCTAAAATTGCTCTCTCAGTTTGTGTAAAAAATTGTTTTGGTTTGTAATCATCAAAAAGGGGGAGATTGTTTGATACATGTTTTTATCTTAATTTTGATGATTTTATTTTGTCACCAAAACAATGCTTTTAAAGGTTGTCCAAATACTCCTAAATGATTTAAAATGGTTTTAATATTTTCCTGAGTATTTCCTCAAGTTTATTTTTGATAATAATGGACAACACTTTTAATGATTTTATATCAATGGATTTTTCACTCCTAAACAAGGTTCCTAAATGTTGTCTAAATACTCTCGATTGGTTTAAAATGTTTTTACTAAATTTTGGAGTATTTCTTGGGTTTTATTTTCGACAAAAATTGGACAACATTTCTGTCTCGTGGTCGACCGGCCGCCCTCTATAGGGCAACCCGTACCAAGATGTTTTTAGAAACAGAAAATGAGACGAAAGGAAAAACAAGCGGTCGGCCGGTCCGCTCGGGCGTCGACCGTGCTGCAAGTTTCACGTTGAAACAGAACACTTGATCTTTGCAAAATCCATGAGGGGACCGGTTGGGGTGATGGTCGGCCGGTCGAGGTAGACGCGTCGGCCGTCGCCTGTGTTATTTTGTGTGTATTCTTCCAACGTCTATTTACGTGCGGCCGACCGCCTGCGTATATCGACAAAAAAATATGACCGTTTGACAAAAGACACATTTCCTTAAATTGTGGGATTGATTTCTAACAGCTATATTCTTGATTTTAATTGTATTTTTCTCAGATTTTCAATCCCCAAGAGGAGCCTATGCTTGATCAATCATCTCCTATAAATAGAGGAAGTTTTGGAGCAACCAATACAACATTTTGAGATACAACACAACAAGATACACTTCAAGCAAACACTTGGTCTTTCATTGTTATTATTCTTGTTGTAAAATTGCCTAGCTATTCACTTTCACATTCTTGAGGTCTAGGCTATTCTTGATTACACTTGCACTCAATTGTATTATTCAATTATCGAGTTGTAATCTTGAATTTGTGGTCGTCATTCAAACACAAGATATCCTTGTGAGTGTTCTTTGGTAAGAACACACTTGGTGAACTAAGTGTTAGGTGTAAGAAGATTGTGGTAATCTTCTTGTTGAGGTGTTGAAGAGTGTGGTGCTCTTCAAGGTGAAGATTGTGGTAATCTTCACAATGTGCCGTTGAAGATTGTGGTAATCTTCAAGAAGAGATTGTGGTAATCTCAAAGGTGGTGTTGAAGAAGAGTGTGGTGCTCTTGAGGTGTTGTAAGTTGAATTTGTATTAATTTTGGTAATTAATAAAATTCTTTTTCTTTTTGAAATCCATCCCTGATATCTTGGGGTGGTAGAGGATTAGGCCCTAGGTGGGTTGAACCTCTTTAAATCGACGCGTGTGTTGTTTACATTCCGCACCTTTATTATTGTATTTGAGCATTCGGTCTTAAAAAGAGGGCGAAATCGAAAAGATGGAGATAATCTATTCACCCCCCCTCTAGATTATCGTAGCCGCTTGACTTACAGATCCAACCCAAATTGACTCCCCTACGCGGGAGCCATGGATCCCTCCAAATTAGCGTTTGAGGCCCAGATCGGATTAACTTGCGTGCACCTCGGGAGAGAAGGACCTTACTTTCGAGAATACTTCACCAACTCCAAGAGGGTCGGTTACCCAATTGCGCTTGAAGGAAATTGTTGTCTGGAAAGTATTTTGCTTTGAAGAGCCTTGCAAGTAAAGATGAAGGAGCCGTGAGAATCCTCCATGCTTGTTTGCAAAGGAGTGCCAAATTAAATGCCCGAAGTTGCCGAAAACCAAGCCCGCCATTTTTTTGTGGTAGCGCAATTTTATCCCATGTAAGCTAATGCATTTTTCTTCGATTGTTTGATCCGCTCCAATAATAATCCCCGATCATAGATTGAATATTTTTTAAAACCACATCGGGAATCCGGAAACACGACATAGCATAAGTGGGAATAGATTGTACCACAGACTTTATAAGAATCTCCTGTCCAACTGCTGATAATGATTTCTCCTTCCACCTTTGGATCCTATTCCATACGCGGTCTTGAATTGATGCGAAAACTTCCTGTTTATTCCGACCGTTAACAGAAGGTAAACCCAGATACTTTCCATGTGATTCCACAATAGGAATACTGAGAATATTCGAAATCTGCGATTTGACTGCCTGTGGAGTATTGGGACTAAAAAAAATCCCCGATTTATCAAAATTTATCCGCTGCCTGGAAGCAGCTTCAAATAATTCAATAGCTCGCTTAAGATATTGTGTCTCTTCCACTGTGGCTATTCTAAACAAAAGAGTGTCATCAGCGAAGAACAGATGAGAAATACTGGGGGCGCGGTGGTAAACACGTATCCCATGACTCAACATTTCATAGAATGATGGACTTCATAGGCGATAAGGATATTATCCGTGATAAGTCGACCAGGGATAAAAGCAGACTGAGACTCGGAAATAATATGAGACATCATGGGGCGCAAATGATTCGTGATGACTTTAGAAGCAATTCTATAGACCACATTACATAGACTAATAGGACGAAATTGGGAAACCATCTCAGGATTTTTAATTTTTGGAATTAAAACGATATGAGTGAAATTCATACTATGATAAGTACGTCTAGAGTTCAGGAGGTTAAGCACGGCTTTTGTAATATCAGGGCCAACAATATGCCAAAAATTTTGATAAAAAATAGGACTCATACCGTCGGGGCCAGGAGATTTGAAAGGATGCATCCGTTTGATTTGCGGTTTTTGCAACTTCCATTCCGAGAGAACTCTAGAGATAGTTGTTCACACATATTCGTAGTAATGCGCGGTGAATACGACTAATAACCCGGTGGATGTCAGACAGCGATGGTGAGGATGTGGAAAAGATGTCCGCAAAATAGTCGATAATAAGCGCTCGATAGACGCCCATATTCGTTGTAATCTGGCCATCATGGTTTTTGAGGGAATCAAGATGATTAATGTCACGCCTCTGAGAAGCATGAGCGGGAAAAAATATGGTGTTTCTATCACCGTCCTTATACCACGATTGCTTCGCACGTTGTCTCCATTTTAAGTCTTGGCATTCCAAAAAAAATTAGTTGGCCATGCAAATTAGAGAGCTCAAGATGCGCTGAGGGGATATATCATGTTTTTCAAGCTCCATAATTCGAGATTTCGGGCTTTTAATTTTTTTCATCGAAGTCGCCAAAGCACCTTTATTCCATCAAGAAGACCGACTAAACAATTTTCCAATTTGTCATCAATACTATTCAACGAGTCATCCCAATTTTCCAAGATCATATTTTCGCAATCTGTGGATTTAATCCAATACGATTCAAATCTACGTGGCGATGTTTATTGGAGGCGGTGAGAGTGGTGTGAGTATAGGTGAAGGGCAATGAAAGAATGATCCGAAGTGAAAGAGGAAAGGTGGTCGACGCGATGACGGGGAAAAAGGGATAGGATTTGAGGGTTGCACAAGAAGCGGTCAAGACGGCCGCGTTGAGTATGCGAGTGCGGGTTTAAACGTTGCCACGTAACTTTAGAACCATGAAATCCCATATTCGATAAATTGCAAAAATCAATAGCATCACCAAATAACTGAATTTGTCATATTGCACGTTGTCGAATACCAGAAAATTCATCATGCTGGAGAACCTCAATAAAATCACCAACACAAATCCAAGGTGTAGGGGAAGTGGGGGAGAGATTCTTGAAATCATTCCAAAAAGAACGTCTGAGAGAAACATGCGGCTGACCATAAACTCCTGTAAGACGAAAAAGAGAATCGGAGTGGCACACATCTACGTCGATGAATCGATCACTAAAACATCTCAAGGAAACAGTAACATTTTTATGCCAGAAAAGGGCTAAACCCACAGAAGATCCGGTGGCAGCCACAGAAAAACCAAAGAAACACAAGCTATTTTTCAGACGGTCCATATCATGAGAAGTACTTTTGGTTTCGCAAAGGAAAACCAAATCGGGTGACTTAGTGCGAATGATGTCGCGAAGTTCTTGCACTGTACGGCGGTTCTCAAGCCTCCGACAGTTCCAACTTATGATCTTTATTGTGATTGGCGGGGTTGGCCCTCTTGCCAAACCTCCGCCATTTCATTGTGAGATTCCATAGGAACAAATGAAGTAGTAACCGTGTCAGAAGTGCTGGGGTTTTCTCCGGTGCGTGCTTTTTTACTGACAATTTTGATTGGGATTGAATGGAGCTCATGGCCTTTAAGGAAAGGGATATGAAGTTTACGTTTCGTTCCAGCTTGCTCAACTGGGGTTGTTTGTTTGAGGGAAAGTTGTTTTTTGGTTTTTAGGAATTTTCTAGCAATTTTACGTGCCGAAGAATCCAGTTGCATGGGAACATTTACTAAGAACGGGCTAGTGGGAAGAGTGGTAGTGTTTTGCGAGGTGATGAGAGGTGTAGGCATAGGTGAAGAGGGAGGGGAATGGGAATTATGGGCGGTTATTATCGAGCGAGGTTCTTTAGTGGGCGTATCGTGTGTGGGAGCGTAAGAGTGGCCTGGTAGGGTACTATCAGTGTTGTAAAAATCGGCCTAGGCGCCGACTAGGCGCTAGGCGCCCCTAGGCCAATCCGATTTGGCAAAAAAAATCGGTCCGGGCAAAAATCGGCCTAGGCGCTTAGGCGGACCAAAAAATCGAAAAAAATGGGAAAAAAATCGGCCTAGGCGGTCTAGTCGCAATAAATCGGCCAAAAATTGGAAAAAATCGGCCAAAATTCAAAAAACAATGAAAAAATAAAAAGAAAAACTTAGTGTTTCTAGGCGCCCAGCGCCGCCTCGCCTACGCCTAGGTCTTCAGCGCCATTGCCCCGATCGGGCGCTAGCGATTTCTGCAACCTTGGGTACTATGGATATGATTTGTATGAATTTGTGAATTTTGTGGGGTTGTGAAGGGTTCAGGTATATAGGTGAGGAGTATGGTTTGGGTGGATATTTGAGTGGTGTTGTTGTTTCGAGGGGTTGGAGACGGAGGAGGAAGCGAAAGTGGCGTTGTGTGAAGGCAGCAGCATTTGTTGGGTGTGTTGTGAGTCAGGTAGTGCTGGGGGGACATGAATAATAAGGGCATCAGTAAGTATGTTTGAAGGGGATGTTGGAGATGGATGCTGGAGATGGGTTTTTATATGAGTGTTGTAAAATATGGATTGAACGGGATGGTGGAGCATGGTTAGGACTGTCACAGGTGGTATGATGGGGCGAGGCATTTTGTATAGTGAGTTTTGCATGTGTTTTAGGGCATATTTATGGCTATAATTGTTTATAAACATGCAATAACTCATATGAAATGATATATATTCACTCTTTGTGGAAAAGGTATTACGCTTTGCTCGTTTTGTAGGAATTTAACAATATTTGGAGTGATTTTATGACAAATACGAGCATTGCGACCTAGAAGCATCAAGAATCGAGCGATTACACCCAATTGGAAGCCAATTATATTGAGTCAAGATTCATAGTATTGATTCGTATGTCAAAAGAAGCATGGATGATCCAACAACAAGGGGATATATCTCAAGGAACGTCCAAACGCGTCTGGATTTTTCCAACACTGGCAGGATTTAGTATTTTGGACATAACTCTCTCTATAAAATTGATATTGAGCTGATTCAAGTGGCCACGGAAAGCTAAGAGAGAGAGCTACAACTCTTATGAAGACCCAATAAGCAAATTCGGACGTTTGGGTGGTGCACGGGATGGTCGTGCGTATGCGCACGGCCCGTGCTCCCTTCAGCAAATTGACAAATTCTCCGGCACCCAGCACGGGCTGGGCGTGCTCTAGAGCACGGCCCGTGCTCCTCTGCGGGAAAAACAGAGTCTGACCAGTTTTGAACTAGGTTTCGACCCAAACGAAGTACAAATAGACACGGGGTGGCCACAAACAAGAGAACGCTGATTTTTACCCTAGAAAGCAGAGAAAAGAGCAATTTCCCACCGGAGATTCGGAGAGATCGATCAAGACCGCAACCACACCTTCGAGGATTGAGGATAGATCGAGAGATCGTCATCATCCCCGAGTTCACTCATTCCATAGTATCATTATTTTCAATTAGTTTAGACATGAACTTTAATAATTTGTCTATGAATTTTTTCTTTTCTATGTCTAGCTAAACACTTTGTGATTCCCGGGTTTGGGAGTAAGTTAATGGATACTTTTATTTGATGATCCATTGCAATCACAGTTAATGTTTTCCAACTCTATTCAAGTACTTTGCTTTAATTCTTGTTTTATCAAAAAGCTATTGGTTTACCTTGTTTTGATATATTGATTCATAATTCGAACAAATGAGTTTCAATATTAGATCTATGAGTACTTGACATAAATAGCTTGCATGATTGAGAAGTCTGTGAATATTCGTGAGACCTTTTAATCTTTTGATCTTTTGGGAGTTGGATATCTCATGTTGAGCAGAGATGCTAGCATAGATATTCCAATCAACGCTTTTACATGCATCTGGAGAGAGAGGGTAAATTACTTTTGTGATTGGTCTATAGAGAAAATTACATTTAACTTTGGTTTGATTAATCAGATAATAAAAGGGGATATTAACTGAAATCATAACCCAGGAATCCATTCATTCATACTTGATCTTTTAATCCATTATTTGCTTTGTTATTCTAGGATAATTTCTGCTTTAGTATTTATAAAATCAATCCATCTCAATTTCGATAGTCTAGATAAAAATAAGGCTATTACAATCCTGTGGATTCGACCTTGCTAACCCTATTCTATAAACTGCACCGTACACTTGCGGTGAAGCTAAAAAAAAGTAAGGCGAACACATTTTTATGTGGTTGGAGAGATGATGAGGGGTCCACAGAAGAGGTATTTGGGGACTGAGAACTCGAGGGGAGAGCATTGTGAGTGCCGTTTGGGTTCGAAGAGGGGTTGCGAGAGATTGAGAAAGGATTTGTTACCAAAGAAGCTCGGAGCCAAGACCCAAACGACATGGGGCTTGGAGGCGGTCCTTCAATAAGAGCAAGATCATCGCAATCTTTGTGAATATGACCAAGTTTTCCGCAAAAGAAGCAGAAATCTAGGAGACGTTCATATTTGATGCCGATGAGCTTATTGTTATGGTTTCGGTCTAAGTGAATCACATGACTCAATGGTTTATGGATGTCAATATCCACCTTGATGCGAAGAAATTTACCAAGCACTGAACCGGTAGCATCCGTATGAACCTCTATGAATGAACCGATTTGATTACCAACCCATTCCGCAAATGTTTTCGATAGAAGGCCCAACGGAAGACCATGTAGTTGTATCCAAAATGGACAGGTTGAGAAATCAGGATCAGTGGATATGACATCAAGCGAGGCCTCACGAAGGAGCAGCAAATATCTATCAAATAACCACGGTGCGCCTCCGATAACCCTATTTTTATCCGCCCTACTTTCGAAAATAAAGAGCATAATGTTGTCATGTAGGGGTTTACATGTGAGAGACCCTTTAGAGTTCCAAATTCTTCTGAATAGTGAGCTTATCTGATCAGATCCAATGACACGGGGGGCAAGTAATTTCCCCACGAGGCTTAGAGATGGATCGAACTGTTCCGGGGAAATATCATCCGTAGAAATCACCGTGGATTCTTTCGCATCCAAAGACAATTTTGCGTAAAGCTCTTCTAAGTCCTCAGCCATGGCCGACACAACAAGATCCATGGATCGTAGTCAGAATTCAGTAGAGAATTCCCACAAAAGTGTGAACAACCACGTCCGAGCAAACCGAACCGGAGCCTGCAAAAACACAAAACAGATGGGAGATAAGAGGAAGAAAAAAAATGCAGAGAAAGAAAAAAAACCATATGGGAAGGATAAGGATGAGGTGAAAGGGAGAGGCGTGGGGAGGAAGTGAAGCAATCACGAAGGGAAGCCGTGAAGAAGAAGGCACGGAGGAGACACGACAAAACGCTCAGAGAAGGTACGTCTCTTATTTGTCAATTTTAGTCAATTCCAATTGTTTCAATCTAGTGCTTAAATGTTAGATTACTATTTTGACCACATAAAATAATATGGAATTGATCAAAATTGCACAAACAAAAAACTTGTCATTCATGTGATAGAATCAAGACAAAAAGTTCCAAAATTGAAGTGCTCGACAAAATGCAAACTCCTTTTAATTCAAATTACAAATTATTAAAAAAAACCCAAATTACGAAATCGTTGTAGTTTGAATCCCAAAGTGTTTGTAGCAATTGATTTTAGATAAAAACTCCTGTCAGATGGTTAAACGGAACAAAATCCATTTGACGGATCCAAAAACCGACTGGGTGGCATTTTTGTTTTATTAGTATTAGTAGTCTTTTTGAAAAGTATTGATAGTCCCTCTGAAAAGTATTAGTACGTAGTTCAATTTAAAGTATTTATTTTTTGTAATATTGGACAGTGATATAGTATCACAAGAGCACTAAAAGATATTAAGTTTTTATTTGAAAAGTATTATTAGTACCTCAGAAAAGTATTAGTACGTGGTTCACTTGAAAATATTTAATAACTCCCTAAAAAGTATTAGTTTTTTCCGTCAAAAATATTAGTAGTCTCTATGAAACGTATTAGTGGTTCCCCTGAAAAAAATATTAGTTTTCCCCTAAAAGGTTTTCAGTAATTTTTTTGAAAAGTATTAGTTTTTTTGATAAAAAAAATATTAGTAGTCCCAATAAAAAGTATTAGTAGGCCCTCTAAAAGGTATTAGACATTTTGATGGGTTGCTGGCCATTGGGTCCGTGGTTTGGGTAGATCCATTAGGTTGGATCTGTCTAATTGTTAGACCGTCTAATACGAGACTACCTCTTGATTTTGTGATAATATTATGTGCAAATTTTGATACATGATAGTTTGTGTGGCATTTGGCATGTTCTATTAAATTATAAATTGCTACAGTATGTCATGATTTGTAATCATTTAAATATAATGACATAATTGATTGTGTGACGTAAACTTATAAAAGAACTGTGCCACATCAGAATTGAGATAATTATAAAGTTTTGAAATAGGTCAAATTATATGATGTGCGGATATTATTTTATTTGGTGAAATAGTGAACTTTTGTTGTGTTTTGATACAGTATCTTTCGGACTTTCATAAGTCACTTTATACCTATTATAAATTTATAACTGTGTGCCCTTTAACCATTTTTCAGGTCAAAATTTTACCACAAAGTTTTTTATGAACTATCGATATGCTGCTTGAGCTTGAGACTTTAAGTTTCAGTCATAATATCATCACAAAAGAACCATATTTTCCATCATTGTGGTACGTTGCCGCTTTGCCTATCTATTTCTCGTGCCGTAATTTACACTATTTTTAATATAAGAAAATACAACCATTTACCCCACATATTAATAAAAACATTTCGAAGCCTTGTACTCATCTTTTGAGCAGGGTATAAGGGAAAAAGACAAGGGGAAGTGGTTTCCATTAAAAAAATCGACCCCAAATAAAAATAACATCAGAAAAAAAATATATTGGTAGATAGATATAATTGAAAGCGGAAAGTGCGTTATTATATTTTAGGAACGGATGGGATCTTCTATTTCATAATGTTGTTTCATCTCCTGATGATTGCCACGTGTACAGAAGTTACCATATTAATTTTGGAGCATAAATCAAAGCTAAATTGTGGGATTTTAATATGGTAAACTTCACGCAAGAATCATCCACGCGATGGAATAGGAGATGAAACACCATCCCTAATAGAAGATCCTATTCGTTTAGGAATAATGTGACAAACAGTTAAATTAAAGAGGTCAGCTGCCAATTACCCAAACAAAACAGAAGAAGAAGAAGGAAAAGGAAAAACGAAAGTTATATAAATCTTCAATTCTTTTGTACACTGAATCTCGAGATAAAAATGACGTTTCCTTTCATTTTCCTTTTTCTTTTGGGTTAATGGTGATTGTCAAACAACAAATAGAAAGTAAAAAGCGACACGTAACATATGGAAAGAAACTATATAATTAATACTTTTCGTGGGTATATCTAGACTTTATCAAACAAATGAAAGAAAGTGAACAATAAATATTAAGAACCAAATATTGAAACAATACAATACAATAAATTAAACAATCTTGAAAAAAGAAAATGAAAAGAAAAATATTATAAAGAAGCTAACTTTTTTTTAAGCGAAAAACACATAATATTAGTTTAAATTTGCTGGAAAACGTCCCGTGACAATTGAACAAGAGAGGTTGGGAGACAGTCCCACAAATGCTCATGAGGGATCATGTTTTTAGCAAAGAAAGCAAAATCATGAGCTAAACGATTTTGAGATCTATATATCCAGTAAATGTTCGTAGCAACCATAGACTATAGAGTTTTATACTTTAGAGTCTCAATTTTTGAAGCTTCATTCAATTAATTCTGAAGCACTCACTCACGTATATAGGGGTTCATTTTGGGACCCACCCCCTTCCTCAAAATTTTGTTTTTAATAACTTATATCACCATGGGAAATGAAAGAAAATTAAGTGATCAGAATTTATAAGATTGTTTTTAATTTTCTATTTGGCTCACCCATGTATGCTTGGCCATTGTTTTGAAGAACTAACTCCCACCAATATTCTAAATCGAATAATTTGGAGTTGGTTAGCCTTCATGCCACCCGTGAACTCCTTTTCTAATTTAATTTCTTACGTGGATGAATTAATTAAATTTCATATTATATTCTTTCACGTTAATTATAAGAACATATAGAATGTCATAAGGGACTAATCTAATTTTAATTTTAATCAATTGCGAGATAAATTTGATGCTTATCATGTAATTAGTTGGCTCAATTCAAACCGATTTAAAACTAAAACAATATGTAAAGTAAATCCATACCCAGACCAGATCATTCATCCTTTTGTCTACTTCCGTAGTTCCGTTTGAAAGCTCAGTCAATGAATTTTGTAATTTAGACATAATTACTGGCAATGAATTAGGTGTCTAAGGATAGATAAATATAGGTCTATGTCGTTTCTCCAAAATATATATATATATATATATATATAGGTCTATGTCGACCAGTAGTACTGCTTATTATATTGACACAATTTCTATTGATGGAAAGTTCGAGCAGTTTCTCCACCAAGTTCCAGGTACAAATCAAAAGAAAAAAAGTTCATTTCATAAAATAAAAAAAGGAAAACAAGTTCCAGGCATGTGTACAGTGTACTGCACACCAATAATGGGTGGTTATCATTAATTGGAAATTAAATAGTTTCCACCTAATATACGACAAATCTGGACTTCGGTCGAAATGGGTAAGTAGATGCTAACCAAGTGGGTAGTGCCCAACTTCCGTAGGATTGTGACATGCGTCCCATTTTAATTTTCTTTTTGGAAACAAAATACATGCATATGCTTTAGTGGAATGACACTTTGAAAATCACGCGAGGGCGTAAGACAACTCACTTTCGGCTTGGATCAAACCCCCTTGGTCGAAATTCCTAATAATTATTCAATTTGACTCGACGTTTATTTGTCTGGTGACTTCTCAACTGTCTTTTGATTCCTAAGACTTATAAATATATATTAATTTTATATATGTTGAAACATAACGTACACATCTATCTAGAATATGCAGCTATTCACATATAAACATTGAGCTTACAAACATAACTCATTAATAATTTGAATTTAGTAGTCTGAAAAACTCAGTTCAATGGGCCCATATCCAAGGATAAAACTTTACTGCACGATCATTGAATTATGCAGAGAACTCATAAAGTTAGAAAGTGAAAAGTGAATCAAGTTTACCTTAAATCAAACAGGAAGAGGTGTATATAATTGTTCACAATGTGGTTGTGTACTTGTGTTATGTCTAAAATATCACGTTAGCCTAAGCTATGTTGTTACTTGTTGTCTCGCTTGTATTCGGCTTTAGCCGTAGTGGTAAGCGTATTGATAAAGACTAAACTAGGCCGAATTAGTTAGTCAGAAAAATATTGAATTATTCTTTCTCCACAAGATGAATGATCCCGACCTGAAGGTCAAAAAAATAGGATTTACCTAAGTGATCAATGCCCTAACATCGAGGCAGCTAAAGAGATCGGGATTGACATAGTCAGATGGGCTATGTGAAGAGGCTATTCCGAGGTCGGGAGTGGCGTAGTCAATGTCAAAGCAAACTAGCTAGTATTTCTATATCGAGAATGTTAGGAAATTACGGACCGGAATAAAGCCATGACAATAGTGATGTGAGAAAATTAAAGGTAAAATGACACGAATATTTTTACGTGGAAAATCCCCAAATAAATTTGAGGTAAAAACCACGGGCAAGTGTAGGAGCAATTCACTATAAAAATAGGGATTACAACATCTTCTCTCTAAATACAAGGAGGGAACACTATTACACTCTCTCTTGAAATAGGAGAAAATAACACTCTCTAAATTGAGAAAAACTTTACAAATAGAGAATTTAGAACTCTCACAATTTGTTTTTGGGATGATTATTGCATCTACCGAAGAAGCCAATTTATAGGAAAAATTGCTTCACTATTCCACCAATCCTCAAAGTACTTAGCCACCAATAGTGAAGATCTTTAGCTAACTTTTTCCTATTCAACATTTGCAGCATTATTTCTGCATTTCTTTGTCAAATAAGAACAACTTTAGCCAACAAAAGTTGACTAACTTTTCTCACCTTTTCAAAAGGTGATTTTACTTTTGACATTCTCCCACTTAAAATCACTTTTGTAATCCTTTCATCATTCTCTACACTTGCCACTCCTGCTGCTTACGTTTCTGCTAGGCCACACGAGGATCTGCACCATTCGAACTTACCAGTGTTGATTGGTTTGGTTATGCAATCAAGCAGTTCTCATCGATGGATCTTTTGCATATCCACACTTCCATTTTCCACTACTTCTCGAACGAAGTGATACCGAACTCCTATGTGCTTTGTCCTTGAATGTAAGGCTGGATTTTTGCAATATGCAAAGCACTCTGGCTGTCACAAAATAGAACAATATTTTCTTATTTGTACCCGAGCTCCTCTAATAACCTTCGAATCCAAACTGCTTCCTTGCAAGCTTGTGTAGCTGCCATGCATTCTGCTTCAGTTGTAGACAAAGCTACAATAGTCTGCAGTTTTGAAGCCCAGCTTACAGCTCCTCCTGCAAGTGCAAACACATAACCCATAATGGACTTTCTTTTATCAAGATCACCTACAAAATCTGAATCAACATAACCCCTGACAGTAAAATCCGATCCTCCATAACATAATGCAGCATCAGAGGTTCCTCTAATGTATCTCAAAATCCTCTTTACTGTATCCCAATGCTCTCTACCAGGATTCACCATGTATCGACTGACTGCTCCCACTGCTTGTGCAATATCTGGTCTTGTACATATCATAGTGAACATTAAACTCCCCACTGCTGATGCATACGGTACTCGAGACATCTCCTTCCTCTCTGCTTCATTGTTAGGATACATACTTGAGGATAACTTGAAATTAATAGGAAGAGGGGTAAAAACTGGCTTACAATCTTGCATGTTGAAGCGTCGCAAATTTTTTTTGAAGTAGTTCTTCTGAGAAAGCCATATCTTTCTATTATTTATGTCTCGGTGAATCTGCATCCCTAGAATCTTGTTTGCTGGTCCCAAGTCCTTCATGTCAAACTCCCTAGCCAACTGTGCCTTCATTTGTTGGATCCGATCATTATTGGGGCCTGCCACCAACATATCATCCACATACAACAACAAAATAATAAAACCATTATAATCAAACCTTTTGTAGTACGCACAATGGTCTGAACTAAATCTGTTGTATTCAAGGCTCATTATGAAGGAATCAAATCTCTTGTACCAACATCTAGGCGCATGTTTGAGACCATACAGAGATTTATTCAACCTGCAAACCAAGTTCTCTTTGCCTATTTCAGCAAAATCTTCTGGTTGAAGCATATAAATTTCTTCTTCAAACTCTCAATGAAGAAATGCAGTTTTTACATCTAACTGCTCCAGATGTAAATCAAAAGTAGCATACATCGCCAGGACTACCCTCATTGTCGTGAGTCAAACCACCAGGGAAAATATCTCATTGAAATCAATACCCTCTTTCTGAGCATATCCTTTTACCACCAATCTTGCACGATACCGCTCTACTTGATCATTGCTATCCCGCTTAATCTTGTAGACCCATTTATTACCAATGGCTTTTCTACCATATGGTAATGGTACAAGTTTCCAAGTTTGATTCTTATGAAGAGCTTTAATTTCTTCATGCATTGCTGTCATCCACTGAGATGCATCCGAGCTTTCAGAGCTTCATGGAAAGTTGATGGCTCTCCATCCTCCTCGTTAAAAGACAGTATGCAACATTCCTCTCCATAACATACTCTGATTGCCAAGCTGGCGGCTTTCTCTCACGAGTTAACCAACGTACTTCTTGGACATCAGACTCGACTTGTTCTTGTACCTCGTGCTCTGTTACTGCTTCAGAAGATTTCGGATCTTCATTCTCAGATTATTTTCCACTAGCACTATAGTAGTCTCTTGGTTGTCTTTTATTGTGTTACTATCTCCCTTGTCTTGCAATTTATCTTCTTCTAATATCACATCTCTACTGATGACGACCTTGTGGGTAGTGGGATCCCATAGGCGATACCCCTTGACTCCATCAGCATACCCTAAGAAGATACACTTTTTGGACTTTGGGTCTAACTTTGTTCTTTCTTGGTCATTGTACATCACATACAGAGGACTTCCAAATGTATGTAGACGAGAATAATCAGCGTGCTTACCAGTCCTATATCTCCATAGGCGTTTCGAGATCAATCATTGTTGATGGTGACCGATTGATCACATAACAAAGGTTTTGATTTGCCCTGCGCCCTAATGTCTTGGGTAGACTTGTAGTTCTCAACATTGCTCTTGTCCTTTCTAACAAGGTTCTGTTCATTCGCCCTACAACTCCATTTTGTTGAGGTGTGTACGCCACCGTGAACTGTATTTTGATGCCTTCTTGTTGACAGAAAGACTCAAATTCATCACTTGTATATTCATCTCCATTATCAGTCCTTAAACACTTGATCTTCTTTCAAGATTCAAGTTCTAACCGAGCTTTGTAAATTTTGAAGACTGAAAAAGTATCTCGCCCCTTCTAGGGATGATAATGGTCATTGCCAAACATTAGAGTGAATCAACTCCAAGATTTCTTTACTCTTAGATGTTGATTTGCCGAACTTTAATTTGTGTTTCTTACTTTTAACACAATGCTCACAAAATGGTAAAGATACCTTTGTAAGACTAGGTAGTAGCTTCTGCCCGTGTTCTGACATGTGGTCATTGCCCTTGTTCTGACATGTGGCCAAGTTTGTGGTGACACATTATCGTTGATTCTTCTACTGAACCTACAACTGCAACATAAACTTTTCCTTCTTGCATCGTCTCTCCTTTAAGCATATACAAATTTGCAGCGAGTTTCTCCGCCTTCATTACTACAATCGCTCCTTTAACTATCTTCATGATCCCATCCTCAATACGAGTTTTACATCCAACATCATCCAATTGTCCTAAGGACAAAAGATTCTTCCGTAGGCCCTTCACATGTCATACCTCCTGAATGGTGCGAACGGTACCATCAAACATTTTTATTTTTTATAGTACCAATACCAGCAATATCCAAGGCATGATCATCCCCCATAGATACAGATCCTCCAGAGATTGGTTCATATTTGTGAAACCATTCTCGCCGGGAGGTCATGTGCCAGGTTGCTCATGAGTCTAAAAGCCAGACATCAGAAAATAGTTTTCTGCCTTTAGCGTTGGTTGTTGCTTCGCCGTATAAAACTTCTCCATTTTTAGAGGTACTTGCAACATTCCCTTGAGCATTTGATGACTCAGGATCGTCACTCTTCTTACTCCAACAATCTTCTTGAAGTGCCCTCTCTTGCAACAGTTGTAGCACTTGATGTTCTTTTTACTCCTAGACTTTGATCTACCATGATTTTGACTCCCACTGGAGCCACGTTCCGTGAATCTTCCTCTCATCACCGCCAAAGTTTCCGCTTGCTGCGAACTTGCTTGTCTATCCTCTTTGTTTTTGCGCCTGCTCTTCTCTTCTAGTATAGCGGCTGCGATTTCATCAAAAACTAGATAGTCCAAAAGGATGTTGTTTGTCAGGTTGATGATGAGTTGATCATACGAATCTGGTAAACTTTGGAGCAAAAGTTCCGCACGTTCAACAATTTCTACGTTGTAACCCATTGAGGTGAGTTGCGAAAATAGAGTATCAAGGTGTTGATATGGTTAGTCACCGAAGTGGTTTCTGCCATACGAAGAGTATACAATTTTCTTTTTAAGAAAATCTTATTGTGAAGTGACTTGGCCTCGTACAATTTTGTCAGAGTATCCATATCTCCTTTGCCATATTCTCCACCACACTGGATAACACTCCATCAGCTAGTGCTAAATGCAGATCAGCAATTGCATTGCCCTCCATCTCGCTCCACTTGGCATCGTCAGTGATATCTGCGGGTCTGTCACCAATTGCCGCCAAGCAATTGTCTTTTCTCAAAATAGCCTTAATATTCATTTTCCACAATGAGAAATTATTCCCATTGAACTTTTCTACATTGAACTTTGTCGTCATTTTGTTCACACCCTATTGATTTTTTACTTGAACCGAATTTCACTATTCACGTGAATAGTGCGTAAATAGTAACCCGTGGACAGTAACCCCTAAACCAATGGCTCTAATACCACTGTTAGAAAATTACGGACCGGAACAAAGCCATGACAATAGTGATGTGAGAAAAATAAAGGTAAAATGACACGAATGGAAAACCCCCAAATAAATTTGAGGTAAAAACCACGAGCAAGTGTAGGAGCAATTCACTATAAAAATAGGGATTACAACACATTCTCTCTAAATACAAGGAGAGAACAATATTACACTCTCTCTTGAAATAAGAGAAAATAACACTCTCTAAATTGAGAAAAACTTTACAAATAGAGAATTTAAAACTCTCACAATTTGTTTTTGGGATGATTATTGCATCTACCAAAGAAGCTAATTTATAGGAAAAATTGCTTCACTATTCCATCATATAGGAAAAATTGCTTCACTATTCCACCAATCCCCAAAGTAGTTAGCCACCGATATTGAAGATCTTTAGCTAACTTTTTCCTATTCAACATTTGCAGCATTATTTCTGCATTTCTTTGTCAAATAAGAACAACTTTAGCCAACAAAAGTTGACTAACTTTACTCACTTTTTCAAAAGGTGATTTTACTTTTGACAGAGAAAATGTTTGGTCTTATTTAAGTTTGGGACTCAGATAGGAGAACCGTAACTCGAACTCGAGCTCAGATAGATAGGGTTGACTCATTATGTTATGGAAAACCTAGATTCCCCTAACAAATCCCGAATTTCTCGAAATCTCTAATTTTAACATTTATAAATAGCTCATGCCAAGGTATGTTTAAGAGCAGATTTTCAATACTTGTTGCATTTACATTATTTTCTTCTAAAGGTTGATTCGAACTTGAGCATCGGAGATAGTACGTCGGAAAAATCCTTCGACCCTTTTCTCTCAGTTGTTTTTTGCAAACATCAGGGCATATCAAGCATCAGAGCTTAATCATACTTGGTGGCACAACATCTCTGCCCAACCACCTATTTAAAGCATAATATTTGGAGGGATGTTGTAAAAAGTGTTAGAGTGATTCTATGTTTTCTTGACTATCCTAAGTTATTTAGATTTGAAAAAATATTAAATCCTTCAGTATTTTAGATATAGCAGGCAAAAATGCGGGTGGGGCCAGCCTGGCCCGAGCCCTTCAGGATAACACACAAAATTGGGTCATGTGAGGCCAACCCGAAAATCACTCATGCCGTTGTTTTCCTTGGCTCAGCCCAACTCAAATCACATTTTTATGCATAAATTGTCTCGGGCCACTCGGGCTTGAGGCCTCTTGGGCAAATGATGCGATGTCGATTAATGAAAGTATACATATAAATTAATGTGATGTGGAGTGATGAAAGTAGAAGATCTTCTCGTTCTCAAAAAAAAAGTAGAAGATCTTTTAAACAATTCATTGTCTCATGAAGAGTTTATAAGGGTTTATCATAAAAAATTCTTTGTTTTTCTTCCTCTTTTAAATGTCTTGCCTTTTGTGAGGCGGGGTATTATACTCATACCTCATTGTCTGCATTGGGATGGCAATGAGACGAGGCGAGTCGGGTATCTAAAGATCTAGATCCGTCCTGTTCCTAGAACGGCACGGGGTAAGACGATCCACCGCAAGTTACACGCCCCGTCCTGATCCGAATTAAATAAAATTAAATACAAAACATTTGGAAAAAACATATATTTATAAATTATTCTTTACAAGAGTTATTATTATCAATTTATAAAAGTTAGATATAATATTAAAAGATAAAAATTATATTATAATATATATTATATATGCAAAATATTCGGGGCAAAATTGTCATCCTTATGTGTGCATTGCTTTTTTTCTTTTTTTTTGGTGGTAACTCAGCTTCGGCCCTTTATCGTTGCCGCCAAGGTAAACCGCGGGATGTGCACGCACTGGCCAGTATTATGGTAGGATCCGCTAACGTTCAACCAGATTCTCCCAGGTAGAGAGAACAATTATGTTCAATCCCCCAAATCCAATAATAGTTTCTCTCCCCAAATCAAACCCACACGGATGCTATTCAGTATGAGTTCCCACCAAATCTTCACCAGCTCACATATGTCTCCAGGAGCAATTTGACGGAGTGGGATTTGAACCCGTGGCCTCCACCCCACAAGAGGTTTTAAGTCCCTTATGGTGGCCAGGTGAATTTTATATTCTACCTTTTTCACCGCCAGCTCACTCCAATTCTTCCATGTACTTTGAGGACTTTCACTTTCATACAAGGAGTTAGTTTCGCAAAGACTTTGGAGAGCTTTTTAGTTTTTATAGAGTTGGCAATGGTTTGGGACGGCCCGAGACAATCGGGTTTTTGCGAAATTTTGGGGTGGGTGGGGCCGACCCAATTTTGGTCGGATCGCAAAGTTGCATGGCCCAGTAGAGATGTTAAAAGGGTCACGAGTGTTCGCCTATATTTTTAGCTTAACCGCAACTGTACGGTGTAGTTTATAGAATAGGGTAGCAAGGTCGTATCCACGGAGACTAATAAATTAATATGCTAAGTATTGATCCAAGATAGTCTTATTTTTATTTAGACGATCGAAATTGGATGATTGTTGTATTGAGATTAAGACAATTTAAATCACTAAAACACAAGATTAAGATAACGCAAATGAAAGAAGTATCAAGATAATGAAATGGATTTCCGAGTTAAGGTTTCGAATTAATAATCCTCTTGTTGTCCGGTTTAATCAAGCCACGTTATTATCAATATTCCTATAAGACGATCACAAAACTATTTTATCCTCCCTCTCGAGATGCAAATAAAACGTAGATCGAAATACTTATGCTAGCATCTCTACTCAACATGAAGCATTCAACTCCCAAAAGCACAAAAGATCAAATATCCTCATAAATATTTACAAACCTCTCGATTCATGCAAATATTTGTGTCGAGTATTCAAGATCTAATATTGAAACTCATCTCTCGAATTATGAATCAATATATCAAACAAGTTAAATCATTGATCAAGTGATAAAACAAGAATAAGCTCAAAATACTCAAATAGGCTTCAAGATAATAACTTCAACTAAGATTAAAACATCCAACAAGAGTTTGTTAATCTACTTCCAAAACCCGAAATCACAAGATGTTTAGCTACACATGATTAAACAACTTATAAACAAAGTGTTCAAAGTCATTACAAATGAAAATGAAAGATTGAAACTAAAAGAGAAGCAAGAAAAAAAACTTAGGAACGCCGACAATCTCTCGATATATCTCCGTTCTTCAAGCTCCGATGCAACCCGATTGTCTCCTTGATGTCTCCTTCCAAGAGTTGACCTTGTCTTGTGTTGTAGATCCCAAAATGCCAGAATTCTCCTTGTGTGCGCCCCAAAAGCCTTTTTATATACCTACCATCAAGTTTAGGGCTTAATGTCTGCAGACATGGGATTCCAGTAGCGACGCACGGTGGTGCGCCCACGCACGGGTTGGTTACCCGTGCACCACCTCTTGGAATAACCCAACTCTCTGTAGGGCGCACGGGTGGTGCGTCGAGCACGGCCTACCCGTGCGCCACTTCGGTGAAATAATCCGATCCTCTGTAGGACGCACGGGTGGTGCGCCCATGCATGGGATACTCGTGCGCCATGCTGCAGCTCCAATAATCCTTATACAGGGGTGCACGGGTGGTGTCTTGAGGCACGCCCAACCCGTGTGCCCCCTGTCTTTTCCGTAAACAATCAACTTTCGCTCTTTTAGGCTTCACTTTTCGTATATCCACTCAATTCTCCGTGTTTCCACTTTGCTTTTCTCGTATTCGTATTCAATTAGCTTCAAATATCATGAAATTCCTACAAAATAAGCAAAGTGTAATATCTTTTCCACAAGGAGTGAATATGTAACATTTAACGCGAGTATATGCATGTTTACTCATCATTATGGCTCGAAATACGCCTCAAAATACATGCAAAACTCACGCCTATCAAAATCCCCCAAACTTAAACTGTTGACCGTCCCGATCAACAATATTTAGAACACGATAAAGCATAACAGGGAGATAAAGATAACAGCGCACACAAAGAATCCACAAGAAAATCCATATTGTTCGTCATGAATGTGGAGTACAACTCAATCAAGCCTCAAATATCTAATCAAAGAACACGCCTCAAATAAAACAAAGTGAAATGCTCTGAATTCCAACTCTCGAAGTTAAGTGTATACTCTCATCTCACGAGGATATAGGACGTGTTTACGCTCAAATCAATTCGATGTCGCAAAATTGCCATAGGCTTGCAATTCGTCTCATATCTCCGCCACTAAAGCCATAGGCTTGCAATTCGTCTCATATCTCCGCCACTAAAGTGTATGCAATTTGTGAATCAGAAATGACTTTCTCATTTGGTTGTAATGAAGGTTCTTTGGTTTGGGTAGGAAATTTTGGATAAAGTGACTCAAACTCGAGTATATAGACCGATGAGCATATCAATCATTTTCATTACAATCCCATATGCTCTCCAATCATCCCTCATTTTTATCAACTTCATTTATCTCCATTTCCTTTCTTTCTTTTGAGAATCGCCTCCATTCACAATCCTTCGCCCCCCAAGTTTATCAACTTCATTTTTTTTTCATTTGTTCAACTCCTTTCCTTTCTTTCTTTTTTTTTCCATTTAACCAAGTACGCCCAAGTATCTTATTTTTCAATTTCCACTCATTCAACCTCGTTCATTCCCCTTTACTCAACGTTATACACTCGAGTTTAAAATGATGGATATATATTAAGATCAAGGGTTAAATTTTGTGGTTATCAAAGAAATAGGCTATAGGCTCAACTTGGCTAACTAGGAGTTTTCAACATTTTTAGGTAGGCAAAAGGCTTGAAAGGCTAGCAAAGATGGCCTTTAATCACATTCACAATTCACATACACATGTGGCCTTGACAGAGATACCCAAGCAAGTTCTAGAATTCTGACAACACGAATGATACCCTCAATCACAACAAGACTGCACAAGATATAAGCAGTAAAGGCTCAAAGCTCACAGGCTTGACAACAAAATGTAATTCAAAGCATCACACCAAGTTTTTCTTATTAACATGCTCAAAGTTATCTATTCAAGGCTCAATCAATTCATAACCAACATCCAATCCTCACAATAAGAATTTTCAATCAACACACAACAACAAGTTGCAACATGCTTGGTCAACTCACTCTCTAACCACTACGAAAGCAATAGACGTGCTAAAGTTATAAACGTGCTCTAATGCAAATGCAACCTAGAATGCTCTAATGCAACTATATGAAAACACAAAATGCATGAATAAATTTGTTTTTTTTTTCCATATCCACACTTTTCATGTATTAAAATGCTATCTCTCCCCCAAATTTGAATGAAATTATAGTGTCCTAAGGGAAAAAATAGAATTTCAATAACAAAAAGTGGGGATATACCTGAATTACTGCGGCGACGGTGGTGGGAAGTGGCCTTGAGAAATATGCCACATTTGTAGCTGTTGGAGCACTTGCCACGTCTCCTCAGAACGCCGATCAAATCGCTCGCTGAACGCGAGAAAATCAGCCCTATGTTGCCTCAAATCCTCTCCTTGCCGCCTCAACTCTTCTTCTTCTTGCCGCCAAGTTCTCCCCAAACGCATAAAACATGTCTTGAAGATCGATTGCGCTACTGGGCCCTCCACTATGAGAAGGACCGGACGATCCCCGCTTTGAGAATGTCGGGGTAATCACCTCCGTGTGAGGACTTGGGTATATCATACCCAATTTGGGGGTGAGGAGGTTCCATCCCCATTTCGCGTCCATGTATATCGGCCTCCTCCGCCACCATATCCTCTTCATCCAAGAAACCCTCAACTCTGCGCTTTTCTTGCCTCTATAGCCTCTGTAACCTCGGTTATGTGCGTCGAGTTCATTAGGAAGTTGGTGGTGTCCGTCAATGTATCGACGGTGGTGTATGGCGGGTTAGGCAACGGAAATGCAAAGACCTTTCTTTTGTAGAAGTACCAATGTGTTGTCTTCATTTGCTATGAACTTCATGTGGTGCAACGATGCCAAATTAACCCGAGTCTTTGCCGGGATAGGCTCCAAGCCTCGGAAATCAACATTGAAATGCCGGCAATAGGGGTAATGAGGCCCCCTATAGAAATCGTGACCTTCCCGCCTAGCTAATCTGTTCGATTTGCTCGGCAAAATTGACGGCGGTGTTGTAGGGGGTGTTTGTGACCATACACCGAGAGGAGGTAGAGCTCATTAGTCGTCATCCCTCCAATATTTTCTCGGCGAACACGGAGGATGCAATCACGCGTTGTATATACCGAAAATGGGATTCCTGGATCCATGAGGCTTTGGCGGTCCGCGCGGCATACAACATCGGCCCCGCTTGTGGTGTTTCCACAAGCATTCTCCAGGTCGTATTGATCATAATGGGGCATCGGGCGGGTACGAGCGTTTGTAGGGACTCGAAAATGGTGTTCAATTGGGTCATAGACAGTTGTCTACGAACATTCCCCAACCGAAACTTTATCATATACGGTTCAAAGGTCCGCCTTGTTTGAGTACTTCCACGACTCAAAACTCCAATGTGTATCTTTTAAATGTCGGCCACCTTCGGCTCATGAAGTTCGTCCATCCAACCTTTGCGAAAAGACGCCACACGCCCTCATGTATCCCTAAAGTTTGGGTACAATCATCGCGGCATAGCGGGATGGAGCTATTTGGCGACCGATCAAGCGACTCCATCGCTCAAGATCATCGGCATTTGTCAAGTTGACCCCATATGCCTCGACTCGCTTTTGGTCGACCTCCCTGGCGGTGCCACTTCGCGTTGTGCCGTCATCGTGCACGCCTCCTTCCACCCTGGGGGTTTCTTCTTCGCCGCCATGAAGGGTTTGTACCTGAAATACATTCCATTAGCATCCCAATATCATCAATGGCAACAACAAAGTAGGGGATTAAAGCTAATATATTAGGTGATGCAAATTCACTTGCCCACGTTACTTTTGATCGATCAACTACCCCAAGCAAGCAAATATTATGGCCATTCTAGACAAGTATTAGCTTAAACAATCATTGGCCATGCCTTACTCATCAACAATTCATCCTAAATCTCCTCAATTACACAAGCCCACAAGGTGTTTGATAATTTGCCTCAAAGAATAATTCACATAATTCATAGCAAAAATATCAAAATAAGCACCTATCATGATCCTTATTACATAAATGACAAGAAATTCGCAAGGAAAAACGAAGCTCTTACCGGAATTTTCGAATTTCGAATCAAATTGAAGAACTTGAACCCTAGGTGCTTTATCTTCAATTTTCTTCAATCACACTTGAATACAATGCAAGTTGTGGTTCTAATGTGTGGGGGAGTGATTAAATGGGAGAATTTAGGAAAAAATCTCAAGAAATTTCGAAGGCAAAGAATTTGGAGAGAGAGGCGTGCGAATGGGAGTGATTTTGGGTCAAGAACAGTTTAAAAAATCTCCATATTTATGCCTCCCCGTAAGGCGCACGGGTGGTGCGTCGAAGCACGGGTTACCCGTGCGCCACCCCGCAACTTCTCAACTCTCTGCAGGCGCACGGGTGGTGTGCCAACGCACGGGCTACCCGTGGCGCACTGCATACAACATTCGTAATTTTTTTTTAATAAAACACACAAAAACCAAACGAAAACACACAAATCACACTCATTAATAAAAACACGCATGTCAAATCACTCCAATCACACAAAATTGAGACTAAACACACACAAAAAATGAAAGTCACACGAAAAACCGTTGGGTTGCCTCCCAACAAGCGCTATATTTAACGTCTTTAGCTTGACGCCTTTTAATTCCGATTATGATCTTTGCGAAATGAGGCTTGTCACCTCATCGTGCGCTTTTCCATGCCAATCCCGCTCACTTGGATTTACACCTCCCTTGATCATTGCTAAAGGAGGTTTTTCATGTTTGTCAACTATCCATGCTTCTCCTCTTCATCGTGCGAATGGTACGTGCACGCTCTTGGTTCAACATCAGGCTTTTTGTGCCTTTCCTTCTTCTTCATTGATAATCCTTGCATATTATCTTTAGAATGCACATAATTATTCAAGCTATTAGCTTGAGTACAGAATTAGCAATTGTTGTTGTTTTACAACCATTAAAACCATCATGTCTTTTCACATTCAAAAATGGAAAATGAAATACGCTCATCATCAACTTGTAATGTAAGCTCCCCTTCTTCACATCTATTAGTGCTTCCGCGTTGCCAAAAATGGACGCCCAAGTATAAGAGGGGTGTCACAATCCTCATTCATATCTAGACTAGAAAATCCACGGGAATATGAATTTATCGACTTTTATGAGCACATCTTCTAGTATCCCCGTTGGATGTACGAGTGATCTATCCGCGAGTTGTAGGGTGACAAAGGGATGGTCTCACTTCTACGAGTCCAAGCTTCCCGAGAACGGACAGCGGCATCAAATTTATACTAGATCCTAGATCACAAAGTACATTATCAAAGAAAATATCGCCTATTGTGCAAGGAATAGTGAAACTCCCTGGATCTTTCGGCTTTTTGCGGTATTTTCCTTTGTATGAGTGCGCTACATTCTTCTCACAAGTTGACCATCCCATTCTCCGCCCATTTGTTCTTGTTGGACATCGCTTCCCTAAAAACTTCGCATAGTTTGGCATATGTTTCATTGCTTATGCAAAAGGAACGTTAATGTGCAATTTTTTAAACATGCCCACAAATTTAGCAAATTGATTATTCAGATTAGTCTTGTGAAACAACCGGGGAAAGGGAAGAGGAATATTATATTTCAACAAATTAGAGTTAGGATACGATTCACGTTTCTTGGCTCTTTTTTGTTTATCAATTTGTTGCTCGGTTCCTCCTTTAACTTTCATATTGCCTTGGGCGTCGTTTCTGTCATTTCCCTGAATTTGAATGGTAGGTTCGGCAACACACACGACCTGGTCGTGCATTGATACACGAGTCGTGCGTGATTCTCGACGTCACACCAATATCGCATTTTCGACTCTTCATTCTCTTTTCCACCCCACACATGGATAGCATTGCAATTTTCCCTCGGGTTGACCTCCGTGTTGCTTGGAAATTGACTCTTTTGATGTTGACTCCCCACAATTGCAGCCAATTGACCCATTTGAGTTTCCAGATTCTTTATTGAGCTTGTCACTTGTTGTTCTAACTTATCCATCCTAAGGTCTTGCTTAGCGATGCGCTCCTCGTTTCATTCATGAATGCATTAGATTGATTTATGAAGGATGTGAGTGTATCTTCCAACGACGATTTGCCTTCCCCATTTCTCGCCTCCACTTGAAGCATTGAATCCGGTGGAGGTTGTAACACATTCTTGGTATTTGCGTCATTTAAAATTTTTCATGATTTCTCAACCCTGGATGGTAGTGCGTTGGGTTTGAATTATTTCGAAATTGTTGAAATTCCTAGGTTATTCACATAATTTACCTCTTCCATCGGATATAGAAGAGCTTCACTACCCGTGCTCGTGCTTCGCTTCGCCCCTTCGTAAATACACTCAATTGAGTTGTCAAAGCCGCTTACTTGTGCCGTTAATGTTTTAATTGGGTCCGAATCCGAGATTTCGCTACTCGTTGTACATTGGATCTTTCGGATGGCCACTTTGGTAAGTGTTCATGGCCATTTCCTCAAGAAGATTTAAGGCATCTTGTGGAAACCTTGCCAACAATGCTCCTCCCGTGCGGCATCTACAGAGGCCCTCGTTTGTCCCATTAAACCATTGTAGAAGAAGCATAAATGTTGATCCTCCGAAACCCATGTTGTGGACATCTTCGTAACAAATCCCGAAACCTTTCCTGCCTCATACAAAGGCTCGAGTCGAACTGTCGGAATTGAGTAATCTCGCTTTTGAGCGCAAAGTTTTGCTCGGTGGAAAGAATTTAAACAAGAACTTTTGCCTGGGCAGTTCGTCCCATGTGCTTACACCGCTTTGCGTCAAAAGTACTCCAACCAATTTCTCGCCTTATCCCTTAAAGAGAATGGAATAGGCGCAGCTTATGGCGTCATCCGAGACTCCGTTCATTTTGATCGTATTGCATATTTGGATAAAATGCGCAAGGTGAGAGTTAGGATCTTGATTGCAAACCCCCAAATCGATTCTCATTGCACCATATTGATTAGTGCGGTTTGAGCTCGAAGTTGTTGGCATTGATAGGAATATGGGCAATACCACCGTAATTACGATTCGTTTGTGGTCGAAAGTAATCACGAATGGCTTGGCTTGTTGAACCGTATCGGAACTCGTTTCCACCATTGTTTGGCGGTATTGGTAACTCATTCAAATCCCCATTATCGGATTGTGTTGTCTTTCACCCGCTAGTGGTAGACACGATTCTCCTCGCGAAAGCCTCAACTTCCTGATGATGAGTGGTATTAAGTCCCCCGCCTTTAGCGCGTGTTCATGCACTTATCCGGACCAAACTAAAGAAACAAGTCAAATAATGTGGACTTAAAGTCACACTAAAACAAAATAAATAATAAAAAAAATGTCTAAATTAAGAATAATTCTATCTATCGCAATATTAGCACCATAAATTGTATTAGTCCCCCTAAGGCAACGACGCCAAAAACTTGTTCGCCTATATTTTTAGCTTAACCGCAAGTGTACGGTGTAGTTTATAGAATAGGGTAGCAAGGTCGTATCCACGGAGACTAATAAATTAATATGCTAAGTATTGATCCAAGATAGTCTTATTTTTATTTAGACGATCGAAATTGGATGATTGTTGTATTGAGATTAAGACAATTTAAATCACTAAAACACAAGATTAAGATAACGCAAATGAAAGAAGTATCAAGATAATGAAATGGATTTCCGAGTTAAGGTTTCGAATTAATAATCCTCTTGTTGTCCGGTTTAATCAAGCCACGTTATTATCAATATTCCTATAAGACGATCACAAAACTATTTTATCCTCCCTCTCGAGATGCATATAAAACGTAGATCGAAATACTTATGCTAGCATCTCTACTCAACATGAAGCATTCAACTCCCAAAAGCACAAAAGATCAAATATCCTCACAAATATTTACAAACCTCTCAATTTATGCAAATATTTGTGTCGAGTATTCAAGATCTAATATTGAAACTCATCTCTCGAATTATGAATCAATATATCAAACAAGTTAAATCATTGATCAAGTGATAAAACAAGAATAAGCTCAAAATACTCAAATAGGCTTCAAGATAATAACTTCAACTAAGATTTAAAACATCCAACAAGAGTTCGTTAATCTACTTCCAAAACCCGGAAATCACAAGATGTTTAGCTACACATGATTAAACAACTTATAAACAAAGTGTTCAAAGTCATTACAAATGAAAATGAAAGATTGAAACTAAAAGAGAAGCAAGAAAAACTTAGGAACGTCGACAATCTCTCGATATATCTCCGTTCTTCAAGCTCCGATGCAACCCGATTGTCTCCTTGATGTCTCCTTCCAAGAGTTGACCCTTGTCTTGTGTTGTAGATCCCAAAAATGCCAGAAATCTCCTTGTGTGCGCCCCCCAAAAAGCCTTTTTATACCCACCATCAAGTTTAGGGCTTAATTCTCAGACATGGGATTCCAAATAGCAGACGCACGGGTGGTGCACCCACGCACGGGTTACCCGTGCACCACCCCGGAATAACCCAACTCTCTCGTAGGGCGCACGGTTGGTGCGTCGAGCACGGCCTACCCGTGCGCCACTCCTGAAATAATCCGATCCTCCGTAGACGCACGGGTGGTGCGCCCATGCATGGACTACCCGTGCGCCATGCTGCAGCTCCAATAATCCTTATACAGGGGTGCACGGGTGGTGTCTTGAGGCACGCCCAACCCGTGTGCCCCCTGTCTTTTCCGTAAACGCTCAACTTTAGCTCTTTTAGGCTTCACTTTTCGTATATCCACTCAATTCTCCGTGTTTCCACTTTGCTTTCCTCGTATTCGTATTCAATTAGCTTCAAATATCATGAAATTCCTACAAAATAAGCAAAGTGTAATATCTTTTCCACAAGGAGTGAATATGTAACATTTAACGCGAGTATATGCATGTTTACTCATCATTATGGCTCGAAATACGCCTCAAAATACATGCAAAACTCACGCCTATCAACGGGCCGTTGGCCCGGACCGTTTAAACCAAAAAAAGAGGGTTAGGGCCGAATTATTTTGGTCCATTTAAATCCGGATCTTTTTGGCCCGGACCGTTTAAACCGAAGCCCGTTCGGGCTAGCCCGAAGGTTACCCGAGCTAGCCCGCTATTTTTATTTTTTTAAAAATAAATGTAATTCTAATATTTTATATCTACTTTTATTACCTATTACTAGTAAATTTATTTTTCAAATTCACATCTCCCTCATCTTTAAGTTTAACTTTATTAAACAAGTTATATTTTTTGACAAACTTCTTTTTGATTTGTTTTATTTATTACTTAATTTAGTTTTCCGATTTTGATTCTGAATAAGAAAATTTCACGTAGTTTTATTAAACTATTTAGGATATAAATTATATTTCTAAAATGGTGCTAAATCGAATTTTAGGATTTTGTTAATGCAATGTAACTACAAACTATGCATGACTTTTTTTATAATGAATAGATTAACTTTAAATGTTAAACTTAAATGTTATATATGCTCAAGTTTAAAATTTTAGATTTAAAAATCTAATTTTGAATATTTTAATTTATAGTCATATGAGTAATTATAGAAAGAAGTGTTAATTCTGGGTAGCTTTTATTATTATTATTATTATTATTATTATTATTTTATTTTCGAAATTTAGATCATAAAATATTTAATTTTATAAGTTTGTTAATACAATGTAATTATAAACTTTTCATGAACTTTATTTATGATGAATAGTTTAACTTAAAATGTTAAACTTAAATGTTATATATATTCGTGTTTAAAATTTTAGATTTAAATATATAATTTTTAATTTTTTGACTTTTAGCCTGATAGTGGCTCGTTTAGCCTGAAGCCCGCTAGGGTTAGGATTAGGTTATAATATTGTTAGCCCGTTTAACACTGGCCCATTTAGCCCGAAGCCCGCTATGGCTGGCTCTATAGGGCTAGGGCCAGTCCGTTTAACATCTCTAGGGCCTAACCCAGCCCATACATACATTTTATGTAGAAAAATTTGGTCAGGGCCGAAAAAGTCGGGCCGGGCCTAAAAACCACAGCCCAGCTGTTCGCTTATATTTTTAGCTTCACCGCAAGTGTACGGTGTACTTTATAGAATAGGGTAGCAAGGTCGTATCCACGGAGACTAATAAATTTATGTACTAAGTATTGAACTAAGATAGCTTTATTTTTATTTAGACAATCGTAATTTAATGATTGTTGTTGTGAGATTAAGACAAGTTGGACCACTAAAACACAAAATTAAGATAACACAATTGATAGAAGTATCAAGAAGATGAAATGGATTTCCGAGTTAAGGTTTCAATTAACAACCTTCTTGTTGTACGATTTAATCCAAGACAAGTTATTATCAATATTCCTATAAGACGATCACAAAGATATTTTATCCTCCCTCTCGAGATGCATATAAAATGTAGATTGAAATACTTATGCTAGCATCTCTACTCAACATGAAGTACTCAACTCCCAAAAGTTCAAAAGATCAAATGTCTTCACATATATTTACAAACCTCTCGATTCATGCAAATATTTGTGTCGAGTACCCAAGATCTAATATTGAAACTCATCTCTCGAATTATGAATCAATATATCCAACAAGTTAAATCATTGATCAAGTGATAAAACAAGAATAAGCTCAAAGTACTCAAATAGGCTTCAAGATAATAACTTCAACTAGAATTAAAACATCCAACAAGAGTTCATTAATCTACTTCCAAAACCCGGAAATCTAAAGAGTTTAGCTACACATGATTTCTAAACAATCCATATACAAGTTGTTCATAGCCATGATAACTAAAAATGAAAGATGAAAACTACAAGAGAAGCAAGAAAAACTTAGGAAAGTCGATAATCTCTCGATGTATCTCCGTTCCTTGAGCTCCGATGCAACCCGATTATCCCTTGATGTCTTCTTCCAAGAATATCCTCTTGTCTTGTGTTGTAGATCCCAAACAATGTCAGAAAGTCCCTTGTGTGCGCCCCCCAAAAAGCCTTTTTATACCCACCTTCAAGTTTAGGGCAAAATGCTGCAGATTATGGGATTCCAGCGAAGACGCACGGGTCGTGCGCCCCCTACATGGGCTACCCCTGCATCATCCCGTAGCGAAGCCTTTATTTTTTACCAAATACGCACGGGTCGTGTGCCCCTTGCACGGGCTACCCGTGCGTGATGCCGTATGTATATTGCAATTCTCTAGTGGCGCACGGGTGGTGCGTATGAGCACGGGCTACCCGTGCGCCATGCCGTAGCCTTAGACAACCTTTCTTCAGGGGCACACGGGTGGTGCCTATGGCACGCCCAACCCGTGTGCTCCCTGTATTCTTCTTATACGCTCATCTTCCGCTCCTTCAAGCTTGACTTTTCATATACTCACTCCATTCTCAATGTTTCCACTTTGCAAGGTTCGTATTTGTATTCAATTTGCTTTAAATATCATGAAATTCCTATAAAACAAGCAAAGTGTAATATCTTTTCCACAAGGAGTGAATACGTAACATTTTACACGAGTATATGCATGTTTACCCACCATTATAGCCATAAATATGCTCCAAAATACATGCAAAACTCACACCTATCACCAGCCTGATCCAAATCTCGGGTTGACTGGGCCGACCCGCGGACTGGGCTTGATTTTCTCTAAGTCTCTATTTATGGATAATTACATATACTGCCCTCAAAGTTTAACTTAATTACAAAAATTCTAATTATCTTTTAAAATTACAATTATCCCTTAAGGTGTTACAAACATCCTCTTAAAGTTTGTATTTATCTAACAAATACATCTCTTTTGAGAATACAATTTGTATAATAAAAATAAATGTCATTGGGATATTTATAATTTTGAAAGATTCTAAACCTGAGGGTCAATTTTTGTAAGGGATAATTACAAAAACTACCCATGAGTTTTAAAATTACAAAACTAACCCCGTTGTTTGATTATGTCTTAATTTAATGGGTTAATTGTAATAGAGGCTTTTGAAATTTTTGTTTCTTAATTATGAAGGGATAAGATATAAAGTGGAATCAAACCTCAATGATTTATTTGTAATTTTGAAACTTCTATGAGTTTTTTTGTAATTAAAAAATCTATTTCTTGAATGGATTTTCGCATAAGTGCTCCAAAACATGCAAATAATATCGGATTGTCTTATATCTTTTGTCAGTACATATTTTTAAGAATGGCGCTGTTTGTACCCCTTTTTCTCTCAATATAAGTGTTCTAAAAAGCGCTAGGCGCTAGTCGGGCGGGAGGGCCTAGCACCTAGGCGGAGTCTGGGCGTGGTTGGACAGGATTTGAGCGGGGTTAGGCGGAACTTAATCGGACAAAAAACCTAGGCGGACAAGGGGGTCTAGCGCCTAGGTAGAGACTAATCGGGATTAGGCGGAGATTTTAAGAACAATGCTTAATATACACCCTTTCCCAATAATTATATAAATGACATGTCTTTAAAAGACTACAATGCTCTTACTACCATAAAAAAGTTCTATGTACACCCGCCAATATCTATATACATGCTCACATTATTCTTATTTCTCCACAAAATCTGCAAATATTTTTCGTGAATTGTAATTTTCAACACCTATATTATTGCAAATATGGATCACAATGAATTTATCGACACCAATAATGTAAGAGTCTTATTAATTTACTGCTTAAAGTATCAATTTTTCGTGTTGTTCGAAATGACACGACCATGCCATATCTTACGAAAATATGGCGCGACCATTTCGAACAATAGAAAGAGTCACACGATTATAAAATTAATGAATCTAAAATTTCCACCTCATTTCGAAATCAGTCAATCCAAAATTCAAACTAACGAAAATCTGAGGCCTTGTATGGTTATGTTTCCATGAACAATTTCCAGTTTCTAGTGTTGGAAATAGAATTTTGAGAATTTATTGGTTTTCGTGTGAAAACTGGAATTATGTTTGGATGAGAGAATGAAAATGAGTTTTATATAGGTTTGAAAATGAGATTATGTTTGGTTGAGTAGTTTTGAAATAGTATTTTATGTATATAATAATTTGAAAAGTTGATAGTGGTAGAATTTTTTAATTGTATATATAATATTATATTTAGAAGATTGTAAGTTGGTGGGTCCCATTAAATATATATAATTAAAAAATAGTAATATTTTAAGTAGATAGAGTTGGTAATGGAGGACCCCACATGTATAATTGGATGAAAATGTAAGAAAGTGATTGATGAGTGATATAAGGTATAGTATAGGGTTGGAAATTGAAAATATAGGTTTGAGATGTTGTTTTATGTGAAAATTGGAAAATAAAAATGATGATTTCCATTGGAAAATTTAGAAACAAACATGATTCCATTTCTATGAATAGTTGGAAATTGGAAATTGGCCCTTGGAAACATAAACAAACAAGGCCTGAATTTTTTGGAGCCAATGTTGAAAGCACGATTGTAAAAAAATAAAAAGCACCTCTTGTGCCCCATGTTTCGAAGCCAAATGGGATGGATGTAAGTTTTTGGATTGCAAATTTGGATTTACTTGGCAAAGGATAAAATGGAAAATGTAGAGGTATATTAAGTAAACATGTAAGAAGGACAGTGCAGGTATATTTAGAAGTAAGATTCATTTAGAGGAAAATGAGCTGCAAATAACGCCCTATTTTTAAAATGAAATTAACATTCGTATGGGTAAAAGATAGAAGTTACATGGATATTGAGGGAGGAAGAGTTTGATTTTTGATTTTTTTGGCAATTTGTTTTGGTCAGATTTTTAGATTTGTCTTTGTTTTTTGATATGTTTTTTTGTGTGTCTTTTTTCTCAGTTGATTTGTGAAACTCGTAGCGGGTCAGTAATTTCTGGCTTGCAGTGCGTGATGTAGCTTGTACCCAAATTTGTTCAAATTGTGGGTCTCCCTTAAGGAGTGCTTAGTCCTCCTTTTCAGGTGGTTTAGTCTCATATCGGAGTGCTTAGTTTTCGTTTGTTCTGTGTTTTGTTGTTTTTTTATTTTAATCGAGTCTTGTTTTGTTTCATCGAATAGCGATTGTTTTTATCTCATGCGGAGTTCTTCCCTTGACATTTAAGTATGTTCAAGGTGGCCCTTTTGCGTTTTGTGTTGAGTTATGAATATAATTATATTGTTTCGGAAAAAAAACATGGATATCAATACAACTTTTAATTTGGAAGGGGAAAAACTTAGAATTTTATTTTTGAAACAAAAAAAAAATAGAACTTTTGAATTCGAACGGTCTTCCTTGTCTTTATTCAAACTCCAAATGGACCAAATCCCCAAAGTCTGCTCATAAATGGCTCTATAACCGAAATTCGAGGTACTACCATTTGGAGAAGAAGCTGAGAAAGGATATCTCTTTTTTTTTTTTTTTTTTGAGAAAGAAAGGATATCTCTTCAAATGCACTTTGCATCCCTACATACCATCAGCAGCAATGGCGAGAAAAAGAGAGAGAGTTCCGGAGGTCCTCTGGAGACTATTCCGCAACCGTGCTCGGACGCTTGCCGACACCATCCTGGCATTGATCCCTCCACCACCCGCGAAGGGGGCCGAGTGTCGCTGCAAGGGGTGCCGCTGCCTCTCTTGCAGCGGCGACGAAGCCATGTCTTTCCTCGTCAGACCCGGCGATCCCTCTGACTACCGCAAGCTCCTCACCGGATGCTTCGTCGTTGTTTCCGAAAATGCCCCTCCCCTTCCCGTCTTCGACCCTCACTGTCGCTGGTCGCAATGCGAGGTACGTACTCTCTACAGGCGTACGTGTGGCGGTGCGGATGCCTTTTCCGCAGTTTTTGGCGGGAAACGGGAGGGTCCCTCTTTATTTGCTCGAATTTTGGCGGGAAAATAAGTGAACAAAAATTACGCGATTTTGTGAAATAAAAACTGGTTTCGTCTTGGACCTCGCGGGATGAAAGTTCTGATCCTGAACAATCTGACGTGTTAGACTAGTACATGTTAGAGAGTGATGTTGGAAAGTAATACTTTGTAGATTTCACTATATGATCTTAATCTGAGCGGAAAGTGAAGTATGAAGTTGGAACAACTGTTACCGAACAACATCAACAACCCATCAATTGACTTTCTTTGGACATTTTTGTGTCTTATTTGTAAATAAAAATTGCATTTTCCGAGGTCAAAGATTCATCTGACTATTCAAATGCTCATTTTCTTTTAGTTTTATATTTTTTGAGAACTGAGATTTCTGAATCTCTGTATGTAACTTTGTAATTCTGGTACACTTGCTCGAAATCTTGAACCCCCCCCCCAGAAAAAAAAGCAGAAGATGAAAGTGTGGAAATACGCTTCCGTGACCCCGTGTCTGTTAGGTGTTTCCTCAGTTTAAGTCTGTCTTTGTAGTGGGAGCTTTACCTCATGCTTTCCGGTGCATCGTATTGTACAATGAATAGGTTTGGATACAGCAGGTGTGCACGAGGATGAAGCAATGTACCAATATTCTTGGATGGACTAATTGCACATACATACTAGAGAGGCTGCTATATGGACTTCTCCTTGTAATTTGGACCATGTAATTCACCGCTAAGCATTGGATACTTGCACACACACACACACATATCTATGGACTCAAATGACATTCTTAATATCTACGCCTACTAGCTGGACGTATAGTGAAAAATTAAAGACTGGTTTCATGTTTGATACTTTTTCTCCATATATTTCAGTGTACTCATAATAAAATATCCTTTTTAACTGGGTTGGCATGCTATTGATACAGAGTATGGTTCCTTATGTGATGCTGAAAAGCAATGTTGCTTTTTAGATAAGAGCAATGAGGAAATTTAGCTTACTTTCAAAAACTGAGTTTTGAATAATTTTATTTAATTTTTATCTTACAACTTCTTGACATCTGTGGATGGTATAATCATTTCTGTGCTTTCAGATTGTCAGAAGATCCATTGAAATGATAATGCATGAACAATCTTCCGCTTCGAATCTGATCTGCTGCAGTTATGATAAAGTAAGTTTCATTTCAAAATTTCGAATAGATTTAATTCAAGCTACAGTTGTCCCATATTTTTCAGATAATTTCATGGCATTCTTTTATTTAAAAAATGTGACATTTTGCAATTCTTGTATATTAGATGACTTGATGGTTGTTGAATTGTCCATTAAGGATTTCGCCCGTCTCTCGCAGGACAAACGCACAAGTGCTGTGGTTGACACACTAACATCCTCAAAGTGGACTCTCCTATTGAGGAGGGTAAGTAAATGCTATGGCTTCTGCTATCATTAGATAGCTTTTAGCATATATGCACATTGACCATGATTGGTGTACCTATGCAAATTTTAGGTTGGTGATGCTCTGATGATGTATTTGTTGAGGTACACTTCAATATTTCTACCTCTGCCTCGAAAGAAGTATGATCAGATTTCTGGCTTTCCCATCAGCGATTTGTGCTTCAAATTTTCAAGGCGCACGCCGGACTCTATATCTCAGCATCATCCACATGTGTATAATGGTAATGTTGATGAGATACGTTCACGAAAATGAACTCTGCAGAGTCTTTTTGCACCGAATGATGGCTATTATGAGTGCAAAACACATGTTTTATGCACACATATCTATTTGATAGTTTATTTAAGCTGTTTGTTTTAATGTTTGGACCGGACTCTATCTCAGCATCATCCACATGTGTATAATGGCATGACCGTTGTAGTGATCAAATTGAAGTCCTACTCAAGGGCCCTTTTCTTCATTTTTGATGGATACTCATGTCTCATTCTAATGGACGTTTCCCTCTCCTCTTTTGTAGGTTACTCATCTATTTATAGCTTAGGCATCTTATGAATTTGGATGTCCTTAAAATCTGAATTTCTGATTTAGAATACATCAAGCTAATTTGTCTTGGCACCTAAAATGACTTTTATCTTTAACAATGATTGTCAAGATCATTAATGAACTTCATGCCATACGTATAGATTTTATAAAGGCGTGCTTGTGTAAATGATGAAGTGATAGCCATATTGCAGAATGTTCTGTATGGACGGAGCATAAATTCTTATCACTGACGTTTTGCGTAAGTAGTTATTAATTATCTTTCCACATCACACCACATAAACGTTTAACTCCATCTACCGTAATTTAGCTGTTTCACATTGAACAAGAAATGTTTTCAAAAACTACTGTCAGTCATTGTTTAATTTTCTACTCGTGTTTTTTACACATTTTGATTGGTGGTAAGACTTTTAACACATGAACTTTGTCAGAATTGCTAAAGTCATTTAAGGTTTTGGTAAATTTCCACTTTAACTTCTCTCAGGATCCAGGAAGAAGAGGAAAAGGGTCGAAGGAGTTGAATCAATACCAGGGAAACAGCTATGCACGTATTCTTTGGGTTCCGAGCCTTCTTCAAACTCTATTACGCTTGTTGCAAGAATTGGTAAAGATAACTTTCCTTAAAGTGATAGATACTACTGTGATGAGACTTTTATATGAAATATCTGAAGAAGCCGCAATGCCTGCAGGATCTATTTGTGTTTCTGATGAAGAATTTCCTTATATCAAATGTGATGGTAGTTTGAAACAAAATACTGTTTCGTCTAGAAAGCATACCAGACAGTATCGCTGGCAGCGCCAGAGAAACTGTAAGCAGTTGGTTGTTCAAGGAACGAGCTCCTTGATCCCATGTGGAGGAAATAGTTGCAACAGTGAGAACTTATCCAGAGGGCCTCTGAATAGTGTCCGCACAAGCTCAAGTCAAAGTCATGAGGATGTACGTATGTGGTTTTGGTTTTAATTGAACTGTTAATCCTTTTCTTGTTCTTTAATGTGTTCAACCTAAATGAATATTCTTTTCCTGGTTGGTGTGGACGACATACAAATTGGTACATGGGCGTTGCACATCGTCAGTGTTTAACAAATCTTTAAGAATTTTGACTTTGTCCGTGATTGCTCAGAGGACATCCCAAATGCCAATTGGGCATGTTAAGCTATACGGAATATATTTTCTGCCTGAATACATGTATTTAAATATGAATTGGTTATTGTTGGACATTATTCCTTAATCCTTCTGCAGACTGATGTTCGTGTAACTCTTTAGAACAACTATCATTTTGTCGCGGAGAAGGACAACATTCATTCACAAATATGGGATGAATAAACTACTTTATGAATGGGGAATAATCGGAGTTTAGTTGGATGCCATGTTTACTCCCCTCCAACCCCCTCCCACCCCCAAAAAAAAAAAAAAAAAAAAAAAAAGGAAACAACTCCAACAAAGAAAATTATAGAAAGATATCTAGATAGAAAGTATTGAAGATGAGAAAAAGGAGTTAATTTGAATAGGAGTGGAGTCAAATTACACAAAATATCTCTTGAATTATGATTTGTGAATTTGAACATGTAAATGATCATGCGACAATAACATATATGACTTAGCTTCTGTTTTTTTTTTTTCTTTTTAACTTGCTATTATTGTGAGGTTGGTTAAAACTTATAAATGTTGTTTATGCATTAAGTTAAGATATATCTGGCATCTTCGGGTTCGACGGGTTGCACATTTATGTCATCCTTTTGGTTATTTATTTTCTGTGTAAATAACAGGGTGGTGTTTTGATTTCTGCAGAATATTTCTCATTGCTTTTGTTGTTCAATTTTCCAAAATCAACCAAAGATGAGCAGAAATGCTGAGATTGATAGACGAAACATATTTTATAAGTTAGAAAATTCTACATCAATGTTCCCGAGGAAGCGTATCCTCCTCAGTACCTATGTTTTTCTGCTTATCCAGGTGTTTTTGCTCTGAAGAATAATGTATTGATTGCCCTATACCAGATATTGAGAAAGTGATGAACATGACTCTTACTTCAAGCAGAATTTATGAGCTTTGGATTTTCCATTTTTGGCAATTTAAGTTCCTTTCATTCATTTGGCTTGGGATAGCTGTTCTTCTGTCATTTTAGCTTCCAGTTTCCTATATGCATCCCTATGCCACTGTTTCAAAAAACAAAATTAAAAAAAAATACATCCCATTTTAGAATCTTGATCTTTCTTTCCTATGTCATTGTCTTGCTTTAGCTTCTTTATTGTTTTAGTATTATTGTTATTATATGTTTTTTTTTTGGGTAAAATTTGTTCTGCAGCCTTAACATTGAACAGACATACTGTACACTTTAAAACCCAATGGTTCGGGAGCTTTTGAGCTGTTCAACAATATCTTCAAAACATTTGGCATTGACAAGAATCCTGGGATAATACCGTGTCTTCACAGCAAAAATGGTTGTCCCGTTATGTCCACCTGTTTGTAAGCAACAGCCTGTGTTTATATGATTCTTGAAATTCCTCATGGTTTAATTTTATTATTATATTTCCACCTCTTAATTATATAGATCAACATGTATAATGCATTTATTTGAAATATTTCCTTTTGTACTAAAAAAAAAGAAATATTAACTTTTCATATTGTTTTACAGTTTTTTTGACTAAAAGACTAATTTATTAAGAGGATCTTACACTAACTATGGTCATTTCAAATGTTTAAATATCAATTTTCTTTTCCTGATTCAAGTTTTTACAGTCATGGATTTAATGGATTTCTTTGAGCTGTAACTTTTCTGATTGTCATATAAATTGGTATCAATATGCTAGTTTGATGGTGCTTCCTTTTCTTATCTAATTTAGATTTAGTTGCCTGCGTGAAAACAATGGAATGCTAAAGCTTCTAAATATGCATGACTTAAGCATGTTGAATTAGTACCTCGAATGATATGTAATTAATGGGGTGGGCTCCTTTTCTATTCCTTTAGTTAACAGATATGCTTGACATGTTCATCAATTTAAATGACAAGTAGAGCATTTTTTCCCATCAAATTATATTAAAGGATTTAAGAGGGGAATATTTTGTTGTTGCTGTCAAATGGGACAATAAATACTTCAAATCATGAATTGCAATCTTAAAATTTCTCCCTGATATTTGGTGCACTATGCTAATTCTCTCTCTCTCTCTCTCTCTATATATATATATATATATATATATATATATATATATACATATATTTTTTTTCTTTTCCCCATAAATGTAGTTTGGAAGTGGGCTTGGGCATGATAACTGGTGTCAAAGCACCCATGTAGGTTTTTGAAAAACACTCGTTGTCTAAAATATAAATTGGACAACTTGCAAGTGGCTACCATAAATTCTGCTCCCAATTGAGAGTAGAAAACATTACATTCCCTTTTCTTTTGGTCCCTTTAGTATCAAAAGTTGTTTTTTGTTGGAAAAGATTTTGGTTGTTACTGTCTTATGATTTGGTGGAAATTCGGTTGTTACTGTCTTATGATATAAACAACCCACTATGTGAAAGTGAAAAGTGTTATGGGTCTACCTTGTAGAGAACCAGTGGCCTAAAGATCACATGCATATTTTATTATCTCTGTAGTTTGGCTCACCAATATTGGTTAAAATTCCTACAACTGTATCCTGCATCAGATGTTCTTAACATTTTACCCTTTGTCCTCCAGATATCACTCCCTTACTAAGCTACTCAAAAGTCTCATACGTAAAACTCATAATTGCCAATATCTGAGGCTGTTGGACAAACACTGCTCTATCAGGTCCTCGTACCAAGATGCAAGTAGGGCTACTGGCACTGGGTTTCAGGTTGGTGTTATTTAGCATGGACAGTTATTCTGTTTCACAATGAAAATGTACTATGTAGACTTGATCAAATTTACTTTTCTACCCTTGTATAATGTACAGTTAGGCCCTCTTGTTTCTTTTGATGTCTGCGTTAACATAAAAATGATACTTTATAAGTTTTATCTTTTTTCTGTTTTATCTAAATTTAAAATGTTCAGATTTGAATGAATTTATCTCTCTTTTTATAAAAGTGTAGTTGTAGTCTCTAGATCACTACTTTTTTCAATATTCCAGTTCTTTTTTTTTTGTTTATATCACCCCTTAACGGACGCTTTTCAGTTGAATTACTTGCAAGAAAGTTCCAAGAAGATAAAATCTTTTAGTAAATCACTCTATATGGATGTATTTTACATACTTCCACTTTAAAGAGATTGAAGATGATTGATTTTCATTTGTCAGTTTATGTTCTTTATGACACTTCTGCGCGTGCATCCTAGTCCTATGTTCTTGTTTCTAAATTTCATCATGTTGTTAGGATGACTTCATGCCTCTAATGCTCTTAATTTTGTGATTTTAGGGACATGAGTTGGGGACAATCTTACCTATGAGCAGACAAGAAGGGGATCAACTTGATGGAAAATGGTGTCATGTTGCTAATGCCAAAAATCACAAGATGACACATGCCGATATTGATCAGGTTGAGCCCAGTAAGTGTTATTGTCCAAAGAAACAGGTAGTATCGTTTATTTGGGCAATTTGTAGGAGAATTGTCCCTTCACCATTGCTGGGAGAACCTTCTAATTGGAGAATTCTGCGGAAAAACATCTCAAAGTTCATTCAGCTGCGAAAATTTGAGAAGTTCTCTCTGAAGGAATGTATTCATAGATTGAAAATGTCGAAATTTCCTTTATTGTCAAATAAGCACTGTGGAGATATGCACAATGGATGCACTGGACTTGGTATCACAGATACTGCCAGACATGCGATTTTTCAATGCTGGATGTTTTGGTTTTTTGCACATCTAATTTCACCATTGGTTCAAGCCAACTTCTATGTTACAGAAAGTGAGCATGAGAAACAAGAGGTATTATATTATCGAAAGTCTACTTGGAAGAAACTGATGAGAGAAGCTGAATGCCTGAAGGATGATAGGTATCGCCTACTAGATCATGCATCTGTTGGAAAAATACTAAGGAACAGATCACTTGGTTTCTCAAGGGCCAGACTTTGTCCTAAGCAAATTGGATTTCGAATGCTGACAAATCTTCAAGCACCATCAAGAATGCGTGTGAACCCCCCTCCTAGAAATCACTCCAAACCGAACTTGCAGAGAAAATCATTTTGCAATCATAGAGCGACATATCGGTTTTTTAAGTCTGTAAACAATGTCCTTCAAGATTCGCATGTGGTTCTAAAAGGTTTAGGGACAAATGAGCCAGAGAAGTTGGGTTCATCAGTTTTTGATTACAACGGTGTCTACAGAAAGCTTGTGCCTTTCTTGTTTCTTCTGAAAAATGGATTGACCATCATGCCTAGTGTTTTTATTGTGGTTTCAGATGTGTCGAAAGCTTTTGACTCTGTCAATCAAGATAAATTGCTCAGTGTGATGAAGGATGTGATATTGGATGACGAATATACTCTCGAGAAGTTTACTCAGGTTACCTGCACAAAGAAATCTTTGAAGGTTCGTCAGCAGAAGACTTTAGCACATCAAGAAATAGTTACTGTGTCGGCAAAAATCACTCCACGGCTTCCCGCCCAGGCTATGGATAGCATTATTTTTAAGAAGGTATTGATATATTATTTATTGATAAACAATTATCTTTTTATTTTAAATAGTACAGATTTGCTTCTCCTATGGAACCTACTTGAAAATTGATAGTTTCGTTTTCCTTTTCTGTTTTTACTGTTTGATGTTGTGGGACAATGTTTCTCATTTCTTTGAGCGAGAAGGCTAGCCATCAGATCTCTATTCCTTAGTTTGATTACTGGAGTTTGACAAAAGACAAATTAACTTACTTTGTAGATTCTATTTCGTTGAAGTTCATTATATTTTTGGAGTCAGGGGCAGGAGCACGATCCGGTTCACAAAATAATGCTGAACATGCTACTTGCAAACTGATGGATACTAATTTGGTTACTGCATCAAAGATGAGTGCTCTACTCAGGATGAGGGCTTGAAAGGTTAATATTTTGGTTCTAAAAGGTTTGAAGATTAGTCACTTAGTCTAGTGGCTACGAAGACGATGACCACCTAAGCTTAATTCATATCCCTGATTATATTACATGATATTTCTCTTTGCCTTAGAAGCATAAATTGATATTAACTGAGAGAACTAATTAATTCTTAGCTTAAGTTGAACTCAGAGCTGAGATAGTTTAAGCCAAATTTATCAGAAGTGCCAAATGGTCTAAGTACTTGGTCCTATTGAAGGCCGATGATATGGAGTATTTTGTACCAAGGTATGATTCCAATTTGTAATTTAACTGTCTTTATTATTATTATTATTATTATTATTATTATTATTATTATTATTATTATTATTATTATCATCATCATCATCATTATTATTATTATTATTTCATGTATGTTGTATCATTTTCTTACCTCTGCTATTTCAGGAACTTAGCAGCCAAATAAGGAAGGAAGAAATTAATTTAATTTTAAAAGAGCACATAATGCGCAATGTGGTGCAGTTACATAACAACTTCTACCTGCAAAGAGTTGGTATTCCTCAAGGAAGCGTTTTGTCTTCTTTGCTCTGTTCGTATTATTATGGACACATGGAGAGGAATGTAGTCTTTCCATTTCTTGAGAAAGCTACTGAGAACTTGTTGGGAGAATTCGATACTTCTGGTGCTTCAGCTTCTGGGGGATACCTTACCAAAAAAAATGTCGCACGTGGTTCTGCATATCTTCTGCTTAGGTTCATTGATGACTTCCTTTTCATATCAACTTCAAAGAAGCAGGCTTCTATGTTCTTCTCCCGGTTGGAAAGAGGAGTTCGTGATTACAACTGCTGCATGAATAAGGAGAAATATGGTTTAAATTTTAACATGAACAATGGACAAGAATGCCGATCAAACAGGCTACATGTTGGCAAAGATGGTGTTTCATATCTTCGTTGGAGTGGACTGCTTGTCAATTGCTCGACATTAGAAATTCAAGCAGACTATACAAGGTTAGTTTCTTATTTATTAGTTATTTGCCAGTTCTAGATGTATTCAATGAATGTATTTTTTTATCAATCTTACATGCTTGTCTTCTAAGTCAACCAGACTGTAATTTTTTTTTTACTTTTTTTATATTATTCCATAATCTTGCACTGTCTAGTCATGTTATGATACAAAAACTGTTAACTATGAGGTGAACTATACATAAGAGAAGGCTTCTATCTTAACCTGCTGGATTTAGGAGATAGCTTTCTGAACTGTTATTTCTTTTCCTCTCAAATCAATTGTTAATTTGATTATTAATCATCAAATATAGTTTAAGAATTAATTAGAAATCATATATTGTTTATCTTTAGAGTTTTTGTTATGATATCTTCCGCTAAATATAGCACTATTTATCTTTGGTTTCCTCTGTTGTTTTGAGGATTATTTTGGTGTTACCAGTGCCCTTAAAGGATTTAAAATACACTTGAATAAAAGAACCGGTCCAAGTTGCTACTGTAAGAACAAAATGTGTTTAGCAATTTCTCGTGCTTTGTCCTTATTCCACTTCTAATAGTTTGAAGAAATGCTAAGAATGTTTTGTGCTGATTCATTTTCTTGATATTCTTTGTGGTCAATTTGGAGCTAGTACCTTGCCAGTTCTTAATTAGTTCTTTTTCTTGTCATTCTATATGCATATTTTGTTTTTTTTTTACAGCCATATTTTGTTATTTTGGTATACTGAGATGTATTAGTACTGACCAAAAGATTAATGCTATTCGCAAAGAAACTTTCTGTTTCAACATCCTGTAAATTTTTCAATAAACAAAATATATTATTTCCTGAATTGCATAATATACTCTATTTTTGTCTTCTTAGATGTAGCTTTATGCTCTAGAGGTGTCTGAACTTCTATGATAATACTACAATGTAATTCCATCGAAGTGATACCTCTATTCATCTTGGACTTCCTCTGTTGTTTTGAGGATTATTTTGGGGTTCCAATTTTCTTCAAAGGATTTAAAATGCCTTTGAATAGAAGAGCTAATATTAGGGCAAACTCTGTTGGCTATTAAGTTTTTGCTTCTTTCTCGTGCTTTTTCCTTGTGTCACTTCTTATATTTGAAGAAAGCTAGTGATGTTGTGTTGATTCCATTTATTGATGTTTCTAAAAAGTCAACCACAAGAATAAGTCTCGTAGTTCTTGTTTTGTTCTTTTATTTGTCATTCTATATGCATATTTTTGATGTTGTGATATACCGGGATATATTAGTTCTGATACATATGTAAGTGCTATTTGCCAAGGAAATTTCTGTTTCAAGATCCTGGAGATTTTTCGAATAAAAAAACTAATACATTTTTGAGTGGCATAACAATGCTCGTTTTGTCTTCTAGATGTAAATCTATGCTCTACGGGTATCTGAATTCTCATAATACTACCTATTGTTTGTTACCATATCATTCTGCTAAAGTTATGGATCTGTATACCTTCCTTTGTTGTTTCGAGGATCACTTTGGAGTTCCCAATTTCTTCAAAGGATTTAAAATGCAGTCGAATAAAAGAACGCCCAAAGCTGTTTAAGATTCCACTATGATAATAAATTGTGTTAGCAATTGAGTTTTTATTTCTTTCTCGTGTTTTTTCATTATTCAACTTCTTAAAGTTTGAAGAAAAGCTAATAGTGTTATGCTGTTTCCGTTTCTTGATGTGTCTACAGCTCAACACAAAACTACTTACTTGGCAACACAAAACTACTCGGCAGTTCCTGCTTCTTTTACTATACTTGTCATTTTATACGCATATTTTTATGCCGTGGACCAGTGGTATTCTGAGATATATTCTTACTGACAAATAGGTTATTGCTATTGCAAAGAAACTTTTTTCAAGATCCTGGAAAATTTTCAAATAAACAAGCTACATCACTTCTTGAGTTGGCATAATAATACTCTATTTTAGTCTTCTTATTTGTAACTCTATGCTTTACAGGTATCTGAGTTCTCATTTGCGCTCAACTCTGACAGTAAGCTGTTTGGGTAAAGTGGGTCGCCAATTGAAGGCAAAATTACGTTGTTACCTGCGTCCCAAATGCCATCCGATATTCTATGATTCTAGCATCAATTCGCCTGGAGTAGTCAGACTTAACATCTACCAAGTGTTTCTGCTCTGTGCAATGAAATTCACGTGTTATATCTCTAACTTGTCAATTCTACCTAGATTCAGTCCAAAATTCTACATTAATGCCATTGACCCCTCTCTGAGGTATGAAATTACATATTCTTGCGTTTCTCATCTAGTTTTCTTTTGCTTCATGACTCAATCATACTTCCACTGCCCTCCCTTTGCCTTCACCCATTCTGGTTTAGGATTAATTACAAAAGAAACCCAGCTATCTTTTAAAATTACATTTACCCCTTGATAGTTGTTTCTATATTACAAATTACACCCTCAAGAGGGGGTGTTTGTAATACCTTAAGGTGACATTTGTAATTCTGAGAGACCTGGATTCCTTTTGTAATCAGGCTAAGCCTCAGACGTAGTTTTTGTAATTTACCCTATGGTTCATGTTCTCTTCATTTCTCTGAAGGCAAATTCTTCACTGGTTTCCAGGTACATGAACAGACTCATAAAGAGGAAGATGTATTCTTTTGACGTTGACACTGCTTTTCGTCCAAAATATGATGTGAAAAAGAAGGAAATTATATGGCTTGGATTATATGCTTATAGTCGGGTGCTCAAGAAAAAGCAATCACAATACAAGAAGCTGCTTCATTTATTGAGGTCTAAGTTGAAGGCATATGGGAAGGTAAAAAACATGTCATCTGAGCTGAGGTATGCTATTGATGATGCACATTCATCGGTACTCTGGAGCATCAGATATTGATTTGTTTAACTGCCTTGCTGCGAATGTTTACTGAGGTTTATTGCTTCATATGGCAAAAACTGTGAACTTTGAGAATTATTAATTATTATATTGGTTGTTTCTTTGCAAGTAGCGTTTTTAGTTTTAGAAGTTGGTTTCATCATTGATAAATCTTGATCAATTTTTCGAGTGGTTTGTGGTTGATCCCGAAATTGCTTCACCTCCCTGAAAATCCCTTCCGACCGAACTCCGCCGTCGACCTGCACAAAAAGGGGTCGAAGGGTTGCTCCAGCATATCCTCTCCGATGCTTAAGTCAGAAGAGTATTCAACAAGAAAGAGGCAAAATATAAAGTGAATATAAATTATAAAGTGTGATTAGGGTTAGAATGAACCTGTAACATGGTATTTATAGCTTTGCCCTAATTAGAGTTTCCGTAAAATCCGGTGTTTGTTACGATTCTGATAACATTATTTGATTAGGATAAGATCAATCCTTCCAGAGCTCGGTCCATATATAAAGAGCTCAACTGGTCATCACCTCCGTTATACTCGTTTTCAAGCTAACCATTCTTAATCAAGAGAGGTTGGAGTTCAACTTCATAAGTTTTGTTATAACATTAATCAGTCTCAATCCTTCATCGAAGCTCATTAGTTCAGCCTTGTGCTCAATCCGTTAACAGTTACACTGATCAGCTTATTGATGTAGTGTTGTAGCACGGCCCAAATAGGAAAAACTCGGTTCGGTCCAATAGATCAACCTAAATCAACCCTTATCAGTTTGGAAACACAGAAGATCCTCATCAAGGTCACAAAGGAATTTTACGTCCATTAATCTTGTGTTGCATTTTGATACAGGGATTTGGATTTGATGTTAGGATTTGAGAAATAATTTTAAAATGACTCCATGTATGGTGGATTTGAAATCCAGCACAATGACTTGAAAATTTGGAGTTCATGAATTTGGAAAAATAAATCATTAAAGAAAAAATAAAACTTGCCCATTAGTACTCAATTTTTGACACCGTACTCCCTAGTTAAAACCTAACTTTTTATGAAATACAATAGTATTAATATTCTTACATTATATCTACTATTCCTTAGATATTATAACGAAGTTATCATATATATTGTGGTAATTTTTTGTCCTTAACTACCTATCCCCTCTACACGTTACAAGTACAATAAATATATAAGTTATGCACTTATGCATGCATAGCTAAATCTTTGTTCAAATAGGCTGCCTAAATTTTAGTTATCTTAGGTTGGATATATCGATGCAACTACCAAAAATATTGAACTAAAGTTTGGACAATTGAATAAGATAAATTGGGATTTGGGAGAAGGCTTAAAAAAATTATAAGAAAGCTTTTTGGTAACATCAAAATCTCTGAGCCCATGTCTAAATCAATGAATTCGGGAGTTAAGAATTTTAAAATAATAATAATAAACTACTTTACTTATTTAGATGATTTTAAATAGGAAAAATGCAAAATTAGTCCTCCATCTATAGGACTGTTGCAATATTAGCCCTCTAACTTTTGAAATTGCGATTTTTAGTCCTGTATGTTTTACTTTTTACAATTTTGGTCCCATATTTGTGCAATTTTGGTCCTATAAATTTCAAGTTGATGCAAATTTGGTCCTAATGGCTATTTCAATATTTTAATTATTCCCAAAATATCCTTGATAGCCAAAATAATTATTATACATAAGATCAAGTATAAAAGGTATCAAAGCCTATATTATATTACTTGAGTTTAAGTTGTTTATCATTTATAATATAGCTAGATTGCCTTATAATGATTGAAGAATTTTAGATTTATGAATTCAGATCAAATCCGAGATACAATTCTCTCTGTATTATTTTCTAATTACAAAAATAAAAAATACATACAAATTTGGCAAAATTGGTTATTTTGAATGATAGGACCCAAAAAATACCACGACTAAAAAATAAAAGCCTAAAATTACTAAATCATAAAAATTACATGATTAAATTTGTTATTTTTGCTAAGTGCAAAATTGTCGCAGTACTAAAATTATAACTTAAAAGTTATATGACTAATATTGCAATACCCCTATAGATACATGACCTTTTTTGTAATTTTCCCTTTTAAATAATTGTTGCTGGAAAATTCTTTAATAATTATTTTAACTGTTTTTCCCTCGATGATTAGAATGTAATAAAGTAATTTGAAATTCTTAACTTCAAATAAATCCGTCCAAACCCAATTACAAGTCTCTTTCTATTGATATAATCAACCAGTCAACCTAATTACACATGAACAACATGGGTCAGTTTGGAGCCCTTTTATTGCAATTTTATGTTACATCTTCTGATACTAAAAGATATACATAAAGCAAATTACAAAAATTACAATAGTAGTCTAAAACAACTATCTATAAAAACCCCATCTCTTAGGCCCTTCAATAAACCATCACAATTGGCTCATATCTTACAATAACTTGTGATCATAGAAAATGGGGAAGGTTCAAATAATTTTTATACTTATTTCTTCATTAATACTCATATCCAACTCCCAAGTGCACCCAAGCCCTTTCCACACAAGTGAAAAAATAACTAAATTCCGTGTTTACATTCATGAAACGCTAACCGGACCAAACAAAACCGCGTACGAGGTTGCATGGTCCAACATTACGTTTACTTCGCCCACATCCTTCGGCCAATTTCTTGTGTTTGATGTCCTAATATTGGCTACTCCTGATCCTAGCTCAGAGATGTTGGGCCGAGCTCAAGGCTTTGCCATTTATTCGAGCTTGCAAGAGTTAGCACATCAATGAGAACATCAATTTGGTGTTCACAGCTGGTGAGTATAACGGGAGCACGATCTGCATTGTTGGATGAAACCTGTTATCAAAAAGTAATAATAGGGAGACTCCTATTGTTGGTGGAAGTGGTGTTTTCCGTTGGGCGCGTGGTTATATTATTTCCAATGTTTACTCTTTTGATCCTGGGAGTAAGTATACTATTCTAGAATATAATACATATGTCGTTTATTTTGAACAACAATCTTGATTTGGGCTCTTGGCTAAGAGATATTACACACGGATTTCCTGTTGCAGTCTCTGTTCCATCCAGTGTTCAAATTTATAGATTAATACTATGTTTACAAGATGATATCATTACTGTGACGTGGTATCCATTTAAAGTTGCATGCCATGCAAGGCAATATTGATTGACAAGGCTAGCTTCCTTGTTTAGTTATGTGTTTTTGGATTGAATAATTGGGTCTATTGGTATAAGTTATCATGTCTGTTTTTACTTAATGTTGTGTCTCTGTAATGAGATTTGTTGTAATAATGTGGTGTGACCACAAAAAAGCACTACAAGAAAATTCCAGTTTACCGATAGAATTTACCGACATAAATGATTGTCACCAAATTTTACAGTTACCTGCAGAATACCAACAAAATAAAAAAATTATTTTCCCCATATTATACTGACATATAATTTTTAAATTTACCAACAGAAAATACTATAGGCATTTACCAACCGTTTTAGATTTTGTAGGTAAATATTTATGATATTACCTACAACGCTTTTACCTATACTTGACAATTATCTTAATAATTACCTACAAATTTTTCTGTAGGTAAAATGGTTTTTTCTTATAGTGAAAGATCTTCAAAACTACCCAAAGCTATATATGTCATGCCCTAATTTACATAACTCAATAAAATAGAATAACATTCAATAGGGAACAACCTCAAATATTCAAATACTTAGACTCATCAAAAGCTACTATCTAATTATAAACAACTAAAAGAAACATAAATACATCAGAAGTCTATTTATCAAACTTAAAATTACAATAGAACTACAACTTACCTAACTATTACAAGATAAAATAGTTATACGGTCAAGTACTGACGGATAAGCCCTTCAAATAAAAATTGCTACATAGAGTTAACTCTGATCTAGAAGTCTTGTGTCAGTCTCATCAATCTCAAATATTCAGTCTCCAAAAAGTTTTATAAAAACCAGTGTTCTAAAAAGCGCTAGGCGCTAGTCGGGCGGCAGATCAAATGGGCTAAAGCTGGCGGAGTAGCATGGGCGAAGTTAGGCGGGACTTGGGCAGGGTTAGGCGGGGCCTAATCAGAAAAATAACGTAGGCGAACAAGGGGTTCTAGCGCTTAGGCGGGGACTAATCGGGGTTAGGCGGGAATTTTTAGAATAGTGATAAAAACGTGGGGTGAGCCAAACGAGCTCAGTGGTTGGGGCAGAGGAATGCATTTTTGTTTAATTAAAAGTTGAAATAGTGCTTTTTACTTAAGCAAAATACTTGGTGAGTCTAAAAGATATTTATATATGCATGATAATAGTGCCCATAAAATTCATTTACCGCAATGATCAAGAATATATTGAAATTCAATAACGATAAATTAATTTTTCATGCTAGCAATGAAGCAATGCACATTATGCAACAACAGATCATCAAGTACAATAAAGATTGTGTTTTCCAAATGGAAAATAGATATCCCAATTTCAAAATAAATAATGGATATCTTGTTTTAAAATACAGTTGTTTTGATATAAATAGTTAATTAATTAGTCTGTCAGCCCGAAATAAGAAATGTAAGTTCAGTGTTGATCGGACATTAACTCTGTCCGTTGTCATTATGACCCCAATAATAATTGGTCGAAGCCCAGTCACTTTATCCCTCCCATTAGGCTCGACGTCTTTTTAGCTATGGGCTTTGGTCCAAAGATCGCCATATTTCCGAATATACCATTCTACGATCCAAGTTCCGCCGTCGTGTCCGACCCGACCAGAAAATAGGAGTAGGTACATGGGTAGTTAAACAGGGACCACAAACAACCTGTTCGATCCATTGTCCAACCTACCCACACCGCAATAGACTCAAACAATCAATATTTTTGTCAAATGACATTTATTAACCCAAAGGCCGAGTCTAGCAGTTACAATAGTTAAAATACAAATGAGTATGTAATATGACACCATGAATGATATACTTTATGTTTTCTTTAATACACAAAATTATTTTGGAAGAAACACAAAATATAATCATAGAACAATCTTATATTGTGAACTTCATGCAATTGCTTAATGTTGTGAAGTTCAGGAATAGTTAATGTCATGGAATTTATGAAACTAGTAATCCCACCCGTGCGTTGCACGTGTATTATTATTATTTTAATAATATTAATTTATAATGAAACTATCCATTAACAATGAGTTGGTATTTATTGCTTTATTTTAATAATAATATCATATAAAGTAAATAAAACTAAATATTTGTATATCAAATTTATGTTCTTAATTATAGACTTAAATGTCAAATTCAGCTCGTTTATATTTATCTATGAATATATGCATATTTCTATATCGATATTATATATGTCATTCTCTTTCTCACACACACTCTACCTCTCTATAAAAAAATTCATATATACCTGTGAGACATATATTTTCATATTGACCTTGTACTGATGAAAAATTAATACTTGACATTACTAATCAGATATTTTCTTCACAACAATGTATTAGTAAATCTATCAAGTTTCCATAAATAATGTTAATGAATGAATGTAATTTACAAATTACGAAAAATTTCATTATACGCAGTAAAAACTAAATATTTCATCTCTTCTTCCGATAAAAGGCACATCGTAAGCCCTTATCAATCGAAGTTTAAGTGCCCGAAGTGTTTTTGAAGGATTTACATCCTTGACCATATTGAATATCAGTGCCATTCCTAGACCTGAAAAGAGTAATAAAAAAAAGCATAAATCATTTACTTGAAATCTATCTATAAATTAAACAATATAACATTGTTAAAAAAAATTCACGTGTTCAATTCCTATACAATGAAGTTTCGTTATTCAACCAAACACAAGACTATTTCTTTCGCTATGATTGAATTTTAAACTTTGTGGTGTATGAAGGAACAATCAAGTTATTTTTGACAATATGTTTGAGTAGTAAAATATTTGTTACCATTTTGAATTATGTAAGTATTTCAATCATCTATTTTAAAATAAGATTTATATCTAAACATAAAATATAACATTTGGTAAAAAAAAAAGAAAAAAATAATTATTTTTTTAATCTTGGTAAGATGGCAATTACATAATTATTTATATATAACGTATACATATACTTAATATATATATATATATATATATCAATTTAATATAAGTCAAAAATCAAAATATATTTGTTAATATGGTAAATGAACGTGTAACACATTTTTCATCATCAAATATAATCCGTTGTGTAAATATTGTCAAATATTTTTTTTTATGAAGTTAATAAATAGATCAACATATATTTTCTTATTCACAATTTGTTTTCTTTTAAGATAACAAATTTCTAGATTATTAAATTTTTAATCTTAAGGTAAGATTTTCTCAATTTTTTCCTAAATATCTATCCAATTATCTGATCGATAAATAATTAAAAATAAAAATAGATATTGGAAATTTTTTATTCTTCAAGCACGATTGTTATGATAATTACACCATTATTTATATTTAAAGTATATATATACACTTATTTATATATAACAATTTAATATAAGTCAAAAATCAAAAAATCTTTATTAATGTGGTACACATCTTTCCTCATTCAATCTAATAGGTAAATATTATCAAAGACTTTTTTTTTTATTAAGGTAATAAATAGATGTACATATATTTTCTAATGATGAAACATGGTTTGGAAATATTATATCTTAATTCATAATTTTGTTTTCATTTTAATTAACATAAATTTCTTGATTAATAAATTTTTAATCTTAAGGTAAGATTTTCTCAATTTTTTCCTATATAGACAATTATACAATCGAATATTACTAAATAATTCGATTAAAATATAAATAGATACTGGAATTTTTTTTATTCTCCAAGCACACTTGTTATGATCACAAAATTGTTTTAATTTATATTTAAATTATACATAATTAATTTATATATCAATTTAATATAAGTCAAAAATAAAAAAAATCATTGTAATATGGTATGTGGACGTGTAACACATCTTTCCCCCATCCAATCCAATGGGTAAATATTGTCAAATATTTTCTTTATTAAGGTAATAAATAGATGTCCATATATTTTCTGTCATGCCCCAGACGGGGGCGCGACGATGATCCACAACTTAAATACAAGTAAACCAAACAGTCTAGACAAATATCAACGAAACCCCAATGGAACAGAGTCAAATAGCAGCGGAAATAAAGAACAAGTACGAGTTACAACTTACAACCCAACAAATATCCAAATTACATCCCCAAGAACAACTAAAGATAACAACTTAATAGTCAAAGGGTCCTACGCCCTTAAGTTCTGATCGAAATGAAAGAGAATAAAAGAGTCCAACAAAGAAATAAAAGAAACAAGTCCAGCAACACCAACAACAGTAGATAGTAAGTCCAACAAGCGGAGCACAGGAGCTCAGTCCGTGGTCGGTTCAGCATCTTCAACAAGGACCTCATCTAAAGGTTAGAAAATAGGAGGGGATGAGACATAAATCTCAGTGGATGGGGTGATCGTGTGCAAGTGTGGCGATATATAATTAATGCGAGAAATAGTTGTATGAAAACGCGTGAGATATGATGCATGAATTCACACACAGTTCATAAGCGTCGTGATAAAATATTTAAGTAATATACTTATACAGTTTAAGAAAATAGTTCGTGGTCACACAGGCACTATGTGATTCAGGCAATACAGGTAGGATTGTGTACGGAATGTAACGCCAATCCTATGCAAGACAATTAATGGTTGCGTACGGATTTGTAGCGCCAACCAATGCAATACAAGTAGCGGTTGCGTACGGATTTGTAGCGCCAACCAAACGAGTCCGATTAACTCCAGAATCGTGTGGATCAAACAGCGATTCCTTCGTTCTTCCTTGTAACTCCCCGAGCAAGATGGTCCAAGACCTGTCACCTTATCGCTCCATAGGCAAAGACAAAATCCACAGTGGAGCTAGCACGGCTCGGATTTGTCATAATCATGATTATACCTCAAGTACTATGACCCGCTTCCCTTGGACAAACTCCGTCCCTCGCCATGGGATTAGGGCGATGGGGCCGAAGAGTGGAATAGCAAAGAGCTGCCCGATTCCATCCCCGACGTATCCATTCCGATTGTGGGCTCGACACACCAAGTTGACTCGGCGGGAAAGTAATTACAAGTTCGGGTAGTCAACTAGCGAAATGAGTATTATTGATAGGGAGTTCAGGAAAATTTTCGAAAATCGCGAGTGGCAATTATGGCGTTGGTGGAGTTATTGGATGAAGATGATTATCGGAAGGATAAGCAATCTTCGATATCTTGAAAGATTAGGTGGAACATAAGTCCCGTTATAGATTTAAAATCGCAAGACGAGGAAGTCGCCCCGCGATCGGGTATTAATCGGTCAGGACGATCCGATAAGTCAAGGGGTTTTTGAGAAAATAAAATATTTTAATTAATAATTAAAGTCAGAGGGTCCAGGGCTGTTTTAGTAAAAGGAAAATAATTTGAGTTAGGTCCTTGATAAAAAGAAAATTTGCAATTAGCCCCGTTTTGTAAGAACCAATACTTTTGGGGTTAAAATTGAATAAATAAATATCCCGACCTTGAAAAATTATGAGGTCAGTTCCTAAATTCTCTAAATTGTTCATAGATTCAGGTTTTTAAAGTTTTGAGGTCGAGTTTTTATAAAATTCTCCCATTGGCCCCAACTTTGTTAATATTGTCATTTCGGGCCCTAAGTTTAAAATAATTGGAACTCACAAACCGGAAGGGATTTTAATGTGATTCAAGTTGAAAAATATCACTAAGGTTAGTGGGATATTGGGACAAAAGTAGTTTTAAAAAGAAATAAGTGTAGGTCCTTTAACTTTTGAAAATTTTATTTTTGTCCCATTTTGAAATAATTGCCTTTATGGCTTTTAGGGTTCAATTGTTATGAAATTTGAACCTTGGGTCCAAACTATAATTAAGTTATAGTTAAATTAGTATTTCCAGGTAAATGGGCTGTATAAATCCTGGAATTTGCATTTGGGTCCTCAAGTTTAATCTTTTACAATTCGGTCCTTCAATTTTAGCAAAATTACTTTCCAAGCCTAAACACTTGGATTTTTTGAATCCATTTAAAATATGTCATTTACAGTCCCTTAAGAGTTGAAATTTTAAATTTTAAAATTAAGGTCTGGTACAGTTTCAAAAATTACAAAGTAGCCCTTAAACTTCTCAAATTTTACAATCTAGTCCTTGGGCTTTTAAAGGTTGATTTTATTTATCTTAAAATACTTAAAACTTTATTAAAATGTCCAAAAGTCATTTTTAAACCTGAGTACAGTCCCAAAATTCGAAATTTGCAGAGGGCTCCCTTAAGTTTTATTTTCTTGCAATTAAGTCCACCAACTTTCCATTTTTGTATTTTAAGTCCAAAAATTGAAATTTAATCAATTATGCTCGACTTGTCTAGGTTATAAGTCATACAAAATATGGATTTCAAAGATCATACACATGCATGTTCATTTCATACAAGAATTCATCAAATAGAACATTAAATTGTACATGCATGCACCTAAATTTCAATAAATAGCATTTTTGAGCAATACTTGAGAAATTCCATAACTTGATACATGAAATTAACATGCAATACATAAAATATACATATCTCAAGTACTCATGATCAAAACACTACATGTATTTAACAAAATCCCTAGAAGTTGAAAGCATTTTTCCACCCACCTTAAAAATTGGATTGTTGGTGAAAAGAAGGAGAGATCACAACTTGATATCAAGGTCACTTAGGTCAGCCCCTAAGTCAAGAGATATCCAAAAATGGAGTTAGAAAATGAAGGTTTAAATCAAGAAGGAAAAAAAAGAAGAAGGTGAAGAAGAGGGTAAATACTACACTTACCTTGTGTAGTGGACAATGTGAGTCAACTAGAAGCCTCAAGAATGAATTTCTTGCTCACCCTCAAAGATAACTTCTAAGGTCAGCCTCTATTTCTCAAAATAAGAATAGGGTGTCAAATTTGAAATTAAGAAGAAGAAGAAGAAGAAAAAGATGTACTATAACCCAATTTCTTACCTTAAAGTCTCAAAACTCCACTTCAACCCAAGTTTCTTCTCATTTTTCCTCTGTTGTAAAAATCCCCGCCTAACCCCGATTAACCCCCGCCTAGGCGCTAGGCCCCCCTTGTCCGCCTAAGATTTCTTTTCCAATTAGGCCCGCCTAATCCCGCACAGGTCCCGCGTAACCCCGCCTAAGCTTCGCTTAGGCACTAGGCCCCAGTCTGCCGTCTAGCGAGCGCCTAGCGCTTTTTACAACATTGCATTTTTCTCCTTTCTTAACTCACGACACTTCACAAGCCTACAAGGTGTTTGAATTGGATAGACTTGGGACTTAAGTCAAATAGATAAATCATTAAGATTAACCAAATTCCTTACCTTTTTACTACCTTGAGCTCTAAAAGAAATGTTGCTCTTCATTAAAATTATTCTTTTCTTCCTTCAATCTACACGGCACTTAAGGATTCACAAGAGGATAATTGGTGTTTAAAGCTAGAGATGTGAATGATGAGCTTTGGAGTTGGAAAATGAAAGGTAAAGGTCAAGTTCTTACCTTTGGTGGAGATTGTTTTTTTTTTTTTGGAAAGTTTTAAGTCATCAAAATTGAGAGTATTTTGGAGTGTTTTGGAAGATGAAATGAAACAAATAATTCATCCCCCTTGGGTTAAAATTTCGGCAGCCTCATAACAAATATCACACATATATTTTTTTTTTCTTTTTGAAATATTGTCTAGTTTTGTGTCTTGCATGGGGGACATTTAGGTGGTCAAATGTATGGGCTTGGACATGCTTTGTGTTGTGTTTTGTGTAGTCTTGCATGGTTGAGTTGAATGACAATAAAGAAAGTATGGAGAAGGTATAAGTGGTATGAGAAGTGGGATGATGTTGGAAGATATGGTGTAGTGGGGATATAAAATAAGAAATGTGGGTATTTGAAATTTGACAAGTCTTCCTTCCTTTCACCAAGTTGGACGTCCACTACTATGTTAAAATATGGTACTCATATTTTCTTTTATCCCAAAATTGATAATAGATGAATAATATCAATTTCCAAAATAAATAGTGATTTCCTTGATCACTTATAAGTCTCATGATCACTTATTCTAAATCAAATTCTTAATTCTATAAGGTGTAAGTCTCTAAAATAAATAGTCTCTTAAAATTCTAAGGTGACTAATAAATACACAAGTGTTGTATCATCACTTATCCTCCAAAGGTACTAAATAAAATTAAAATCAATGGTACAAGTCAAAAATATCATTCAACCAATTAATTAAATTATACAATTATTTTAAAATATATATAAATATTAATTTCGAAAATTACAAGATATATATAAATTAATATTTTACGATAAGAAAATTAATAGTTAGTCGTTAAGAAAAAAAAATATAACCGGCCAATGTAACACGTTAAAAGTTGAATGAAATCGACAATCGTTAAAGAAGTAAAAATAGGTGTTATTAACATACACCATAAAAAAAACAAGACTTTGTTATTTTCAATAAAAAGAATTGGATTTTTATAGAATAAATCTAAAGTACTATTCTTTTAAAAATAGAAATTTTGTACTAAATGAGCTTTCAAGACAAAGGTATTGTATTTTTAAAATACTAATTTAGTAGTAGATAGTTTTCAAAGATCATTAAGATGAAGTTGATAACCGATGTTAAATCCATTAACATAATACAAATCACAATATAAATAGTAAATATAAGAATAAATTATCGGAATTTTTTAAAAATTGTATCGGAAAATAAAAGTAATCCCCGCGATTATGCCGTCATTGGTTGAAAAATCCGGGGCCTCGCATTTTCTAATGATGATACATGGTTTGGAAAAAATATATATTTTATCTATATTTATAATAATAAATTTGACTAAATTAATGATTTAAAAATTTAACTTATTTTGGTAAAAATGGAAAAAATGAAATAATTATTTTTTAATCTTGGTAAGATATTAATCACACAATTAATCTATATATATCCATTTAATACAGATGTTCAATATAATACAAAATTGAAAATTCTGTTTAGAACTCGATTTAGGTGGATATATTACACATCTAGTGGCTTTCATCATCCAATAGGAAAATATTAAGATAATAATTTATTTTATTAAGATCATAAATAGATGTACATATTTTTTTTTTTTTAGTTGTACATAGTTTGGATTGATCATTTATTTCCAAGAATTAGATGGTTGTACTGAACGAATTTCCAATTAATCATTTTCTTTAGGTATATAGTTATATTTTATGATTTTTTTAGCATTTTCTTTCAAGATTACCAAAGTTCAAGTTTGTTTCTCTTCAAGCCAAGTAAGTTTCGGAAAGAAAAATGCATGTCTAATGAAATAATAATGAAACAATTGAATAAAAAAGTTCAAACATCTCAAAAAACTAATGATAATAGCCTGATGACAAAACATATTGGTAAAACAAACAAGTAATTATTAGGTTAAAACATTAATATGAAAAATCAATGACTCAGAGTCAATCAACTCAAACACGCAAGTGCGTCCTTCACCGAAGTTGTTTTCTTCCAGAAATGGTTTGCAACCACATTGTAAATTGGTACCTATTCACTTTTAAGAACGAATATGCCCCCAAGATTTTTTTATTTTTGTTAAAAAGTTAAGTTTTAATTAGAATTATTAAATTTTAAAAATAAATTTAATTAAAAAATAACTTATTATTTAAATTAAATTATTAAATTCTTAATGATAAAAAATAAAATAAAATAAATTAATTGTTTTTTTAAAAAAATCAATTAAAAAACTAATTAAAAATAAACATATTAATAAAAAATTGCTATAATTTTCTTATTTACCATCTTAATTTTAGTTTTTAAATTATTTAATTTTCATTTTAATTTTTAAAATTAGTTAATTAAACTAATTAATCTTTTCGATTAACTAAATTTTAATTTATGTTTATGAATTTACTAATTTAATGTAATTAATTTTATTTTTTTCTAAAAATTCATTAATATTTTTAGAAACTTTTTTTTATTTTTTATTAATGAAATTATTTAAATTTTTAATTGATTTATAATTTAAATAAGTATAATCAAAAATTTATTTTGAGTATACTTATGTTTCTTGGGGGCATTTTCGTCCTTAAAAGTGAATAAGTACCAATTTACAAAAAATGTGAAGTATGAGTACTAAATTGTTAACTCAAAAAAGTCAGCTACCAAACCAGCAAAGTGCCTATAGGTCAGGTACTAAAAACTCAATAATCCCAAAATTTATTAGAATATTTATAAGCCTAATTGATGTTATTTCAAATAAATAAGCCCAAGCTTTTGCCCAACTTTAAATATAATTTCAACATTTTTTTAGCAAGCACAAAAACCCAATTTTATTTTTTTCAGCATTTGTTTTCACTTAAGGCAACGCCCACACTCAAGCCTAGCCACCTTACACCCTTTAAATACCTAAAAACCCTAACCCTAACACATTTTTCATCATACTCACACACAATAAAAGTTGTAGCTCCCTCTCCTATCACGCCCCAAACGAAAGCCGTGACACGGAATTACAAAACTTATACTGGTTTACCAAGCCGGCCTAATAATCCTTTATTATAGATCAACAGTATCGATAAAATCCCAATTAGGCATAACTAAGGGAACAATTAAGTCAGAATATGGTTGCAGCGGAATCGAAAGAAAACACTATACAACATCATAATCGTACCTCAGAGTCCTATGCCTGCTATTATATCAAATAACTCAAGAGTCTAAAATTTTATAATTTAACATCTAGTGTCTTATCAAATCCTAATTACAATAATGAAACTAGACCACGTCTTGGAAGTCGTCGCCACCAACGCCATGATACGATTCTTCATCTTCTGGTTGATAAAAGAGGCAGGGTGAGACAAAAATTCTCAGTGGGTGGGTGCCGATGTGCGAGTGTGGCTCACATTTATGCAAGGAAAACGGTTTCATGGAAATCAATGCATGAGAGTGCTACGTGACTTTATCTTGTTATTTTTGTTAAGATTTCCATTAACCATTAAGTTAGATTGGTTCAAAATTAGTTAAACATTATTTATTGTTTTCTTAATTTACTTGGTTGAAATTTAGATAGGGCCGTAGCCGATATCCCACTTTAATTTGGATAGGGCCGTAGCCAGTATCCCACTTCACTTGGATAGGGTCATAGCCAGTATCCCACTTTAATTTGGATAGGGCCGTAGCAAGTATCCCACTTCACTTGTATTTTGGATAGGGTCAGTGCCGATATCCCATTCCACTGGATAGGGTGGTCGCCGCGATCCCCCACTTTAATTTGGATAGGGTCGTGTAGCGATCCCACTTCACTGGATAGGGCCGTGGCGATCCCACTTTTAATTTGGATAGGGTCGTAGCTAGTATCCCACTTCACTTGGATAGGGTTGTAGCCAGTATCCCACTTCACTTGGATAGGGCCGATACTGGCTTTATTTTTCACTTTCACTTTCATTTTTCAGTTCCACTTAAAATTTCACTTCCAATTTCACTTCGAATTACACTTTTAAATTTCACTTTAAATTCCACTTAAAATTTTACTTTAAATTTCAATTTAAGTTTCACTTAAATTTTCACTTCAAAATTTCACTTTACATTTTATTTTAAGTTTTACTTTACATGTCACTTCAATTCCACTTTAAATTTTCACTTTTAAGATTTCACTTCAAATTATACTTTAAATTTTATAAGTTTGCTCGTTCAAGAGAATTTGTAAAAATCAGCTAGCAAGTCTCATTGATCTTGGTCACACAATGTCCGACATTTATTTTAAAACTCGCGGTCTAGTTATCGGGAGGATAATCTAGCCGGATTCAATATTTGGTTTGGTGCATTATGTTGAAGCTCGATATTTTTGTTAGATAATTATGAAAAATATATCTTAAATTTTTATGAGGAAGCTGAGTTTGAAATATCAATATCAAGGTTCTTAATAAGTTTTTAAAAAAATAAAATCTTTTTTACTAAGGAGAATATTTCCTTATCAGGTTTTAAAAATTCGGTAAGTTTCAATTCCGGACTCGAAAAAGGGTAAGGTCAGATTCAAAATTTTTCTAAATTTCCAGAGGGTTATATTTTTCAGAGACTCGGGACAGATTTATAAAATTTGCAGATTTTTCCTCTAGTTCGCAAAAATTAGGTAACTCTTAAACCGGAAAGGGTTTTGAGGTGATACCAATTTTCAAATACTTCTTAGGACAATAATAATTTATGGTAAAAACAGTTTTAAAAAATTCTCAAGTTAGGTACCTCATTTTCGAAAATTACAATTTTGGCCCAACAATGATTTTGTTTTTGTCGTTAAAGGCTCGTTTCAAGTCGTATGGTTATGAAATTTGAAGTGAAGGTTAAAAATACCATAAGAAATGAGTCAGTAAAATTTTGAGGTACCAGGACTACCCAAGTTTCAAAAATTACAGTTTTGGTCTCTTTTTACATTTTTGGTATCAAACATATTCCTTATTATGTTTTCTTTCCTTGAAGGGGCTTCAAATCTTTCAAGTCACTTCATATATGAAATTTACAGAGTCTTGGGTCCAATATTTTTATTTTTCAGAGGAGGCCTTCACAGTTTTTAATATTTTCACTTTTGACCCCATATTTCACAATAATTACAAAAATGACCCAAGCTTCAGATTTCTTTGTGCAAGTCACAAGTCCAGAATTCCAATAATATATAAATATTTATATTAGACATTTCTAAAACATATTTGAACATGCATAGCATCATAAATCAAAAAAATAATGATGAGCATTTTATCAACAATTTTTACAAGTAAATAATATCATACTCATCTTTTTATTTTCTCAAATTTCATTAAAACAAGAATCTCATAAATACTTGCTATATTTCATAAAATATCACATTATCACATGAGCATGCATTTTTATGCACTAGTAGAAAGAATGATGCATTTTTGTAGAAATATTTTTTTACCCACCTCGTAGTAGTTTTTCGGGTTGTGGTTAATGGTGAATGTCTTCTTAAGAATCCAAGATTTTGGTCATAAGATTCCAAGTTCAGCCCCTGGATGTCACCATAACCATATTTTGGTGTTAAAATTGAGGTCTCAAATCCAAAGAAAATATATTAAAATAAATTGTTTAATTCTTACATTAATGTCCTCAAGTAGTCTCTAAAAATGAGCTTCTTTCTTCAAGCTTCTAACTTCAAACTTGAGCTTTATAGGTCAGCCCCTAAGCTCTAAAATCTCAAATCTTTGATTCAAAATTAAGTCCTTAAGTTGACAAAAGGAAAATTACTAAAAATCATAATTTTTCACCTTAACTTCTTATTTTCTAGAGTTGCTTTGAATATCCTCTTCAAGCTTAGAATCAAGTCTTGCCCTTCCTTAATTCTTCGAGAAATAATCCTCTAGGATACCTAAACAAGAAGGATTCATCAAGTTAGAAAATGAGAGTTTTAGGAAGATAAAATTGAAGATGGAAGAAGTAAATTTTTTCTCACCTTATTCTTATGTTTTCAGTCACTTGAGGAAAATGAGAGCAAGTTTTTGTGTGTTTTGTTCTAAGTATAGAAATAAGGGAAAAGTTGGGGAGTTTGAATAGAGGTTAATATGAAAAATAAAATTTTGATTCCCCTATCTTACCTATGGCCGAAAGCTATGGCATAAAGGGTGATTATTTTTCTGTTTTGGTAGTTTAATTATGAAATGAGGATTAATGGAGCAAGGTGGATGTTTGTAGGGAAGAAAGAGAAAAAAATGGGATTGATCCTCCCTTAGATGCTATGGACGAAAGTTTGGGCTTAGGGGGTGATTATTTTTTTGTTTTGATTTCTAATTATTGGATTAAAGTTTGTTGAGAGGTAAAAAAATGAGTTGATTCCTCTCTAATCCTCCTATGGTCGAAAATGGGTGTGTGTAGGATGATTGAATTTTTGTTTTTTCCTTTTCTTTTGTTAAAGTTGAGTTAAAAAATGTATAGGTATATATAAATATATAGGAGGATAAAAATAAGGATGTGTAATAACAATATTGTGTATATTTCAAAAGAAAATGGAAGTTGTTTGGGAATGTATTATAGAATAAGGTGAAGTATTTGTATAGGATTGCAAGGTATTTCTACACCAAAATAACCTATTTGGCCGTCTATATGATCTTGTACTATGATATATATATTTTTTTAATACCAAAGTTGATGATGATTGGTGTATAATATAAATCCCAAATTGATAATAAGTCCCACAATCACTTATGAGTCCCATAATCACTTATTCTAAAATCAAGTTCTTAATTCACTTGCTCCCCCGTCATACCGCGGCTGTGCGGTGTCTACAGATTAATGGGAGCTATATACATATCGGATATATAACACTTAGTGAATAAGTCTCCTAAATTCTAAGGGGTCCTAATACTACTCAAGTCACAAAAGTAATCGATCAAGGAATTAATACTTAAGGAGGAAATATGATCGGTATACTCAAACATAAAGAAGGAGTAATTGACGTTGGATGAAATAAATAAATGAGTGCCACATTTCATTTATAATAAGTATTGTGATATTTAGCCAAATAATTCATCCCTATACAACATCGTATCTTATGTTGATAAAAAATCGGGGCCTCACATCTCCCCTCTCCCATGGCCAGCGCGCGCCACCCACCACCACCTCCACCCCGCCGGCCGCCACCCCCTCTAGTTTTTAGTTTGCTATTTCTTCTCCTTTCTTTCTCTCATCTTCTCTTTCTCTTCTTTTATTTTCACCCATCACCACCACCGCCACCACACGCCGTCTGCCGCCGCCGCCAACCATCGTCCTCCGGTGGAAAAAAACAAAAAAAATGAACTCCGAGCAACAATTTTGGAGATTTATTGTTTAATGGAATCGAACTTTAAATGTGGGTAAAAGTTTATTTGAAGGTTATTTTAAGTGGGTAATTTTTTTTAAAGTGAGTCATTTTAATGGGAAAAGATGAAACATGGCATGTTGCATCCATCTATTTCATTTATGCTTAAATTTGTTAACTGCATGAGGTCTGATGTATTTGATGATGAACTTATAAATTGTTGTAGGATTATTTTTTGATAACCAAGTTAGGTTAGATAATGACTAAGGATTGAACCTAGATTGGACTCACTTGTATTGCCCAAATATCACCAGTTTTCGTAAGACTTTAAATTTCAAATCTAGAAAACGCCTAAAATTCATATGCACTTACTCTAAATTACTAGTGTAAAAGAATTATCTCCTCTATTCGAATATATATCATTTAATCAATCCAATTGATCAAACTATATTAGTATTTGACTAAATTTAGAACTAGAGTCGTGAATCTTTTTAATAGAGTTTTGTGTTCATTTTCATAAAGTACGTAATTTTTTAGAACTTATGTTAATTAATTTGAAACAATATACACATGCAATATGTCTTTAATTTTAAAATTAAAGTTTTTGTTTAAATATTAACACAATGTTGGACTAAATTGTATGTTAATAAATTGGACAATATTGTATTTCCCTTGAAATCAAGAATTAACCATAGTCGAGATGAAAATGTGTAGGTCCCAAGGGGTGATGTGTAAGGTTTAGCGGAGGTTGAATAAGCCTTACCAACTTTTCGATTTTATTCCTTTTAAAATATTTTTAGAGTTAACTCAAATCAGCTAAATCCTTGAGGGACAACTAGGTTGGCTTACACATCTAAGTTACCCACTAAATAGACTCGACTGAGCTATTGATAATATAACTTGGATGCTTTCAGCTAACACTTAGAATTACAGTTGATTTGGTTTTGTCAGCGGAAGACTTTTTACCCTTATGATTTTTTAAACATGTTTTACAACACTTGTTTTAGCAATAAATATTATCAGCAGAGTTTAGCAATTTTAACTTAGCAGCAGATATGGAATAAATGCAAGAAATAAATGTGTTGTAAAGTAAATAAGACAAAAACAGTGGGATATTCAATGCATGAGGTCCATAAAAGCCTCAGGGGTATTAGTTAAACCAAAAGGCATAACCATGAACTCATAATGACCATATCTGGTTTGGAATGTTGTCTTTGATATATCTTCCTCACGTATTCTTAATTGATAATATCCTTGTTGTAGATCAAAATTTGAATATACCTTGGCACCTTGGAGTTGATCGAATAGCTCATCTATCCGTGGAAGAGGGTATTTGTTCTTAATGGTGACGTTATTCAATCCTCGATAATCAATACATAACCATAGGGACCCATCTTTCTTCTTGACAAATAACACTGGGGCTCCCCACGGGGATGTACTGGGTCGAACGACTCCTAAATCCAATAATTTTTGTAATTGAGACTTCAGTTCCTGCAATTCAATTTGGGCCATTCGATATGGAGTTTTGGCTATTGGAGATGTTCCTGGTAAGACTTCGATGGTGAACTCAATTTCTCTTTTCGGAGGTAACCAAGTGAGTTCGTCAGGAAATACAGAAGGGTATTCAGATACTATAGGTATTTCATCTATATTTTTCCTATCTTTCGGCTTATTGATTATAAAGGCAATATAGCCTTGAGCTCCCTTGAAAAGTTCTTTCCTTATTTTGATTGCTAAATTAATTGGAGCTACCATAACCCGGGCCGCTCCTATCAATTCTACTTTAGGTCTCTAGGGTTCACATAACTTAATTGTTTTGGTACGGCAATCCATTTGCGCGTGGTGCTGGGACAACCAATCCATTCCCAATATGACATCATACTCATGGATGGGTAGTAAAACTAAGTTAGTCGTAAATTGCTTTTCACTAATGATAACTTCGTATGATTTATATATTGAGTCAGTCACCTGACTAGGGCCCATCGGTGTAGAAACTTCTAGGCAATATGGTAATTGTTCGTCAGGAAATACAGAAGGGTATTCAGATACTATAGGTATTTCATCTATATTTTTCCTATCTTTCGGCTTATTGATTATAAAGGCAAGATAACCTTGAGCTCCCTTGAAAAGTTCTTTCCTTATTTTGATTGCTGAATTAATTGGAGCTACCATAACCCGGGCCGCTCCTATCAATTCTACTTTAGGTCTCTAGGTTTCACATAACTTAACTGTTTTGGTACGGCAATCCATTTGCGCGTGGTGCTAGGACAACCAATCCATTCCCAATATGACATCATACTCATGGATGGGTAGTAAAACTAAGTCAGCCGTAAATTGCTTTTCACCAATGACAACATCACATGATTTATATATTGAGTCGACACCGACTAGGGCCCATCGGTGTCGAAACTTCTAGGCAATATGGTAATTGTTCTATAGGTGAATGCAATTTATGTGCATAATGAGGGGCCACAAATGAATGCGACGATCCAGGATCAAGCAAAACTCTAGCATAGTTTTAGATACAAGTATCATACCTTCCACTACATTCGCGTCTTCTCGTGCTTCTTGTCCTTCGAGTGCAAACACTCGTGCTGGTATTCTAGGTCCTGGGCCATTTTTCCCACGATCATTTTTACTTCCTGGTCCTTGCGCGAGTTTCTGCTTGTCACCTGTTTGTGCTATCATAGGACAATTTTTTAATTGATGTTAAGCACTTCCACATTTGAGGCATCTTCCAATTTTACGCCATTGGGATGGATCATGACCTGTTTTGTTACAATGAGGACATGTATTTTTTTGTATCTATTGGAGTGTTTGATATGTACTTCCACTTGTGCTCCCATAGCTAATTTTCTGGAACTTTTGATTATGTGCCAATCGATCAAATGAGGGCAATTTAAAATTACTGACATCCCTTTTTTGTAATCCAAGACGACTAATACCACTTTCAACTCTAGTTGCTGCTCTAACTGCTGTAGTATAAAAATCTAGTTCAATCGATAATAGTCGATCTTGTATCTACATTTTCAGTCCACGTATAAATTTGTACAGTTTATGCTCTTCCGTGTCGACCAAGCTTGGCGCATATTTGGACAGGTGATGAAATTCAGACTCATATTGGGCCACCGTCATACTTGTCTCAAATGAAAAAAATAACCTCTTCTAGCTTCTCTAACAACTGGTGGTATGCATTGATCTTTAAATTCTCGTGCAAAGTTATTCCAGGTTCTCTGTGTTCCCTCTCGTTTCCATTTTTCTTCAACTGTTCTCCACTAGTTGCGGGCGGCGGCTTCCAGGCGAAAGACAACCAAAGTAACTTGTTGCTCTTCCGTATATTGTAACACCGAGAATATGCTCTCCATTTTCTCTAACTAACCAACGCCGACCTTGATGTCATCTCGACTACGCCAGAATTTAGGAGGGTCAAACCTTAAAAATTGCTCCAACATCTTATCGTGCGCAACTAATACAGGCTCAGGAGGGTCTTGATATGGGATTGATTTGCTTGTTGCTGCATAAATATCAATATTTGTTGCAAGGCTTATGTCGTTAGGTTGTCTCCTGTAGCGGGTGGCTGTGCTAGGGGTTCTTCATGTGCGGGAGACTGCTCACGATTTCCTTGAGGTTCATCCTGACGGTTCAATTGAGGTCTCCCTAGGCCACGTCGTTCAGCCATCTATATTAAAAACAAGTAATAATTAATCACTAAAATGTAAGAACACAATATTTAAACTAAATCAAATAGTAACAAGTAATCATCATTTATACACAAAATGTGACGATTACATTCATGATAGTAGTACTATATACAATATACCACACCATCCTATCACACTACTGCTAGATAGTATTACTATTTATATCCAGTAGCAATTATATATACATATCACCCATCTGATATTTGTATACAAGATTTATAAGTCCTATCCTACTATGGACCTATTCATTAGTCACACCACTATGTACACTGATACATGTTAAATATATGTGCATTTAGGGGCTTAAATGATATATATTTGATGCATTTGCATGTATGTTTAGTGTGTTTTTACTTGGTTTCCTTACAAGGGAATGATACTGCATATTCTTGTAACATTTTACAGGAACGGAGCTTAATCGAAGAAATATCAGTTGAAAGGACCGGATAGGATTGATGAATGCAAAGAGAAGATCGAAAAGATGAAGAAACTGGACAAAAACATGTCACACGGCTGGACCGTGTGGGACCACACGGCTGTATGACAAACCCGTGTGAAAAATGACATGTCCGTGTGAAGTTGGGGAAAAATAGGGGACGAAAATAAGCCGCACGGTCGAACCGTGTGAAGGCCATACAGGCGTGTGAGGTGTATTGCGTGGAAGCCGCACGACCATGTGAGGTTACACGGTTGCGCCGTGTGATGCATTGTCTCGGGATTTTGGTGTCCTTTTTCCACTCCAATTCTACAAGTGATCTCTCCAAGCATCTATAAAAAGGACCCAAGGGCTGCATGAAAATTACAACATCCATACCACATACAACACACCAAATTTCACATGAACACAAGGCCTTTCGCATCTACGGAAGCACAAGTGCTTCGAAGACTTGGGAGGAGAATCCATCCTGACACGAAGGGGTTTTCTTTCTTAGTCTAGATCTCTTGTATGTACTTAAACGATGTCATAATATTGATTTCGAATTTGTCTATGAATTTGTTATCAATGTTTGGCTAATCTTTCGAATCTTAGGGCATAATCAAAACTGTGGATTCATGTTAAATCCTGATTAATTGCTTTCATAATTGATTCATGTGTTCTATTTTATGAATTTGAGTGCTTATTCTTAATTATCGATTATCTGATGAATAATTTGCATGTCATACTTGTTAGTCCATAATCTGAGAGGTGGGTTCTAGCAAGACGAAAATCGAATTAAGACATAAATAGGGTAATGTATCGGGAGACTACTTCTGTTTGTGGGGAGTATTTCAGTTCGAAGATCTTTTGGGAGTTAATAATAGTTTTGATGGATTGGGAGACCTCAATTATTATTAATCTACTATTTATGCGCCACCCGAGAGGGGGAATAAATTATTTTAGGAATTGAACCCATAGAATTGCATGAATTGGTTATTGAAACTTTAATTAGATTTAATATTGAAGTAACATGTTGAGATTATGTGCCTAAGGTTGTTTCCGTGGTTGTTGAAAATACTTGTTGGGTTCGCAAATTTATTTATTTTTTTTATTTTCGATTTTTACTAAAATTTGAGATTCGGTCGCTTTAATAAAATTGGAATGCTAGTGATTATAGCCTAAGTGTTTCGTAGTCAATCCCTGAGGAATACGACCTTGCTTGCCATTATTCTATAAACTACACTATACACTGCAGTATAGAGATCCAAATATTTTTGGCAAACATACACCTTCCTCCATTGCGTGCATTCCTTCCTCGATGCTGTTAGGAATTTTATTGTTTAGATTTTGATGAATGCCATGTAAAACTTAGAATAGAAAGTTGGCACCCCAATTCTTGTCAGAAATGTATTGTAAACAATTAGAGCCGGCTGCCGAGTTAAGTCGCCTACGCCCTAACATGCAAGAAGACAATCAAGGCTTGAAGGAAAACTCTTGAGAGACAATGAGTGGAAAGAAAAGCAGACAGAACTCGATCAAGAAGAACGGTGAGATACAACAGTGGAACATCGATCAAGTCAACTCAAGAGAAGCCAAGTCTCAAGTCAAGTGACGGAAGAGTCATCCAATGATTGGAAGTCGACTCTAAGTCACCTGGGGAAAGCAAGGAAATGCAAATAAGTCGAGATAATCAGAAAAGAACCGTTGTATTTAAATCAAGAGATTTACTTAAACAAGTAATATCTCCATACCACCTTTCTCGAGTGCTCGGTCCCGAAGCGTGCAATTGAATGAACCAATGGGAAGCACTACACCGTGTCGAACTCGAAAAGGTGAAACAACAATTCATACGAGGAAACAAAGAATTCCAAGAACGCAAAGCCAACGACGCAAAGTGACTTTCAAAAATAAGCCTATCTCTTCAACGGGCAAATTTTTGAAAGTTCACTATAAAAGGCCGAGGAGTTTGTTTGAGAAAATAATGCATGAATGACACACACGTGAAGATATACAAGCTTATCAAAAACTGAAATATTCTCAATCCTCAAGCCTACATCTCAAAGACATCAATCCAACACTTACCTTGTGAAGGAAAGAGAACTTCAATTAGTTGAAGAGGAAAATACTCGAAACAAGGGGTCTACATTCCAGGAAAGGATTGTAGAAAGGTTCAAGGTCAACCAAGTCTTAAGTTCTTGGAGGGCTTCGTGATCAAATCCAAAGTGCTTAAGCAAGTGAGTCAGAGTAGCAAGCAGCGCCATGAAGAATCCGAGTTCGAGTCGCACGAGAAGCCACCGAGTGATCAAGGCGTCTCCGGATCGAGTCCCAAAGGATCAAGTCGGCCGTTGTGATCAAGACTTGTATCTGGGACTGCTTACCACTGTAAACCGATCATTACTTAGTGGATTCCTCCGGAGTTGGAGAAGAGAGGAGTAGAAGAATTACCCCATCTTCGAACCTCTATAAAAACTTTATTTGTGTCATTTACATTTCAAAGATTTAAATTTCTCGCACTTTTAATTGCTCATATCTCACGATAAATTTGCTATCCATTTGATAACTTATAAGTACTAAATCAAGTCAGAAAAACTTGCTTAATCAAACTTAAGGGTGTTAAGTCTTCCAAAAAACAAAACCACAAATGAGTCAATTTATAGCCAACAAATGAGTTACTCTATTAATGTACCACTCGAAGTCATTGAGAGATTAACTCTACTTGAGTGACTAATTTGATCGTCCATCAGGACACAAATGTGTAGAACTCAGAGATTTAAAAGGCCTAAATCGAAAATTTGGTAAGGTTTATTCAACCCCCCCCTTCTAAACCTTACACTTACACCTCTTGGGACCTACAAGTGGTATCAGAGCGGTTGGTTCATTGAACCCTCCGCACTGGTTACTGAACTAGATCTCCAAACTTTTCAAAAGTCTGCTTTAGTACTTAAACTTTCAAAACTTTTTTCTATCATTAAAAGTTATTATCATGGAAGCAAATCTAACACGCATTCCTATGTTCACTATTGAAGAATTTGATGATTGGAAAATTCGTATGCGAGCTCATCTATCAAAGATTACATGATGAGATGTGGATAGTGATAGAAGATGGGCCTCTGCAAATATTAAAGGTGAACACAAATGCGAAGAGTTGCACCAAGGAGAAGAAGATCAAAGACACCAGGACCATCATGGTTGAAAACCAAGAACCGAGTGGACAAATGATGACAGAAAAGATACAACCTGGACAATGTAGCCAAGGACATTCTTTACAAAACCTCGACAAAGCCATGTTCAATAAAGTGAAATCTTGCAAAATCTAAGGAAATGGGACAAACCGACATTGATTTGTGAAGGCTCGTGAGCAAATCAAAGAAAACAAACTATCGGTGGTCAGACAAAAATTTGAGAACTTTAAAATGATCTCGGAGAAAACCTGGATCAACCGGATGCTCGGTTTACGTAAATCACAAATGAGTCGTCTACACTTGGAAAGGAATATACACGAATGAAATGTGTATGAAGATCCTAAAAGTCTTCCGATTGAATGGGAAATGAAGGTCATGGCATTGAGACACTCCATGGACCTATCAAAGACATCCAATCATGAGTTATTCTCGGACCTCAAAGCCTACGAGTTTGAGCCGAGAAGGAAAGACCAGGAAGAGACAACAGTACCCAAAACAAATGCTCTAATCGTCAAAGATGGAAAGAGAGCGAGGTCAAAGAGGCAATTGACCCGGAAGAAATAGCCCCGATGGTTAAAAGATTTAACAAGTTCTTCAACAAGAACTACAAGAGAGGAAAGGGTGAATCCTCCGTAAGATACTCGACTCCCTCCAAATCAAGGGATGATAGGCCAACCAAGAGAATGATCATCAACATGTTGAGTATCAAAGGGCCGACAACTCAAGAATAGAAAGAGTCGATCAAAAGGTCAATATCTATGTTGGAATTGTAGACAACTAGGTCACTATGCTATTGATCGCTCATATCCTCGTAGTCAACAAGTACGACGAAACGAAGAAGAAAGAAAGGTCTTGAGAGAAAAAGACAAGAGAAAGAAAAAAAAGGCAATGATGGCTGCAGAGATCGGCCGAGACAAAGTCAAGAGAGACAAATGACTCGAGAGCAGCGCGGTGAAGCCGACTACTCAAGTGACTCGAAGAAGAAGCCTTGATCTTTAATGGCCAAAGAACAAGATCAAGAAGATGAGGTACAATCTAACTCAACAAGCTCGGACACTAGTGAAAGTGATCGTGACACACACACTTCATCACCCACTCGATCTTTATGATTCATTAGGCAAAATGATGAAAGATTTTGAGCACATTAAAACCTCACACACACTATTGAATGAGGAAAACAAAATTACTCAAAAGTCAAAACTCAAAGTCGACTAAGGAGCCGAGCACTCTAAGTCAAATAGGTGATGAGAATAAAAGTTTAAAGGCTGAAAATGCTAAATTAATAGCGAAATTGCTGCTATAGAAAAGAGGAGAATGACCTCAAAAATGTTATTGCCTCATTCACTAAGGCATCTAAATCATTGGATGATCTTATTATGAGTCAAAGAGAATGTGGAGACAAGACAGGCTTAGATTTAATTCCTTTGTGCCATGTCAAACCTCTGTGAGTAATTTTGGAAAAAGGATCTTCAAGTCATGAAGAGTCCGAAAAATCCAAAACTCTAAATGTTGCACACACTTTCAATCCAAAGCACAATACTAAGCAAACTGCGGCCTTGGTTACAAAGGAAAAAAAACACCCGATTGAGAGTCTTTGAAAGGATACCAGAAAGAGATTCACCGAGTCCTCAAATGAGACTCCAAACAAAAATACTCAGAAAGAAGAAGCGAGCTACCAAAAATTCCGTAAAATCCATAAAAGAAATACATATGATGGGAATGGTAGAAGATATCCAAGCCAAGCCGATTGGAACAATGTAAACTATCGCCACGACTTATGGAATATAAGCTAGATGGCAAAGGCCTAGAACTCAAAGAAAGGCCATTCCAAAAGCACAAGAGCTTTCATCAAAGACACATATGCACCTAGGCACTACACTCAAAGACACCACAATTACCCAAGAAAGGCAATTGCTAAAACACATATGCAGCATACGGACAAAAAAGACAAAATTTGTATGAACCTAATCCCCAAGCAATTTGCCAGGATTAATTATGATTATGGCATAGATGGCAACCTCTTGAGTCAAATCATGTGGCTATAGGTTGGTTGGATCATCTTATAATTCTAACCCCTCAGACCCGCACAAGAATGGGTACCTAAAACCTAATTTCCTTGTTTGCGAGTTCAAGAACAAATGAGTGCCAAGGAACCTGGTACATGGATAGTGGTCATTCCCGGACATATGACAGAAATAAGAGAAATTTGTCAAAATTCAAGGAAGTCAAAGGAGCAAAAGTCATATTTGGAGGAATGAAGCTCCTGGTGAAATAAGAGGCATTGGATCCATCAAAAGGAATGGTTTAGAAATCACGGATGTTGCATATGTTGAAAGACTAAACTTCAATTTACTAAGCATCATCCAACTCGTGACAAGGGCTACAATGTTGGATTCAACATGGGAATATGCCAAATCAAGGATATTGAATCAAATGAAGTTGTACCGCAAGGAAATAGATGAAGAATATGTATGTAGTGGATTGGTCAACCGCAACACCCAAAGACATGTCTACTAGCAAAGAAAGACAAATCAATCAAGTTGGGCGTGGCACAAAAAGTTGAGTCACCTGAATTTCAAAACAATTAACAAGCTAGCAAGAAGTCATCCGAAGGACTTCCGGACTCGATACAAGAAGGAGAGTATATGTGATGCATGTCGGGAAGGAAAACAAATCAAGTCGTCTTTCAAAGAAAGGACATGCCCATCCTCAACAAGAATATTGCATCTACTTCATATGGATCTATTTGGCCCAATGGAACCAACCAAAGATAAGTGGAAAGAAATACACCCTGGTGGTAGTAGATGACTACTCAAGATATACATGGACAATATTCATGTGCAAGAAGAAAGAAACTCTACAAAAGCTACCACAATGAAGAGGATACAAAATGAGAAGAGTCAAACCATTATCAAAATAAGATCGGATAGAGGAACCGAGTTTGTCAATGGAATAATAACTCAAGATCAGATTGAGAATGGTATTGGTCATGAACTATCACCGCAAGGACTCCACAAGAATGGAGTTGCGAGAAAAGAACAGAACCCTCAAAGAAGCGAAGAAGACCATGTTAGGTGAAGCAGGTTACCAAAAAGATTTTGGGTCAAGCAATCAACACACTTGCTACACCCAAAACAGGATGTATGATAAATAGGCGACAAAGACTCCCTATGAGATCCGGGATCGGAAGAAAACCAAATGTTGCATATTTCAGGATATTTGGATGTAAATGCTTCATCCACAACAATGACAAAGACAACCTAAAGGCTTTTGATGCTAAAGTCGATGAGGGTATCTTCTTAGGATACTCACAAAAGCAAAGCCTACAGAATACTCAACAAAAGAACTATGGTTACGAAGAATCCATTCATGTAGTATTCGATGAGCCAAATGTAAATGGGGAAGACATTGAAGAGTCACCGATAAGTCGAATCGTCCAACCTTCTAAAAGTCCCTATCTTTGAAGTCAAGGCAGAATTATCAATTGAAGAAGATGAGATAGCTGAATCTCAAAAGCAAAATGAAAATTTACAAACTAAGTGATTATGAGAGAGCGACCACGCAACAACACAACCGCAAGTCGATCAATCCAGCCTAACTCACTCCAACTCGATGTAAGATGGCCGAGAGACCATCCACCGAACTTGTCATTGGAGATATAAGAGAAGGTGTCAAAACAAGATCTAGAACTCAACAAGAAGCTATGTTCACATGCTTCATCTCGCAAATAGAGCCAAAAGATGTGTCACAAGCATTGGATGACACACATTGGATTCAAGCTATGCAAGAAGAGTCAATCGGTTTGAGAGAAATAAAGTATGGGAACTAGTGCAAAGACCCATACATCAAAATGTTATTGGAACCAAATGGGTATTCGTAAAATAAGATGAACGAGGAAGGTTACGTGGTAAGAAACAAAGCAAGACTAGTAGCCAAAGGATATTGTCAAGAAGAAGGGATAGATTTTGATGAAACATTTGCCCTCGTAGCAAGATTGGAAGCTATAAGGATGTTTCTTGCCTATCTTTGCTCACAAGAATTTCACTTTGTATATCAAATGGATGTAAAAAGTGCATTCTGAATGGGTTATTGGAAGAAGAAGTGTATGTTGAACAACCTCCAGGATTTGAGCGAGAAGACTCTTGGAGACAAGGTATACAAACTCAAGAAAGCCCTGTACGGTTGAAACAGCACCCAGAGCATGGTATGATACTCTGTCACAATTCCCGATCAAAATGGATTCACAAAAGGAAAAGTAGATAGAACACATTTGAATTCAAGACAAGAAGAGTATATCTGCTTGTTCAAATATATGTGGATGACATCATTTTTGGATCCACTAACAAAGAGCTGTGTGAAAAATTCTCAAACCTCATGCAAAGCAAATTTGAAATGAGCATGATGGGAGAGTTGACATTTTTCCTTGGACTTCAAGTGAAACAAGGATGGAACCTTCATAAGTCAAACAAAATATACCAGAGATTTAATGAAGAAGTTTGGTATGGAAGAGAAGTCTTCGTAAAAATACCAATGAACACATCAAAAAATGGACATGGATGCGAATGGCAATCCTGTAGATCAAACAAGATCATGTGAGCACTTATTGGATCACTGCTCTATCTCACAAAGAAGCGGCGGACATCACCTTTGGCCTTTGTAGGTGTATGTGCAAGATTTCAATCTGCTCCAAAAGAGAGCCATATGACAAGCTAAAAGAATACTTGAGATACTTAAAAGGAAGCCAAGAAGTAGGCCTATGGTATCCAAAGGAAGGTGGTTTCGGACTAATTGGCTATTCGGACTACGACTATCTTTGGATGCAGAGTGGACAGAAAAGCACTTCAGCACTGTCAAATGCTAGGAAACAGACTAATTTCCTGGTTTAGCAAGAAGCAAAACTCAATAGCCACCTCTACAAATGAGGCGAGAATACATAGGCTAGGGCAAACATTGTGCCCAAGTCCTATGGATGAGACAACAAAGAGACTATGAAGTTGAAGAAAAAGAAATTCCAATCATGTGTGATAACACAAGTGCCATTGCAATCACTCAAAATCCTGTGTTGCACTCAAGAAGAACAAAACATATAGATGTCGGATATCATTTCATAAGAGATCATGTTGAAAAGAAGGACATTATCTTGGAATACATCTCAACCGATAAACAACTAGCCGACATCTTCACAAAACCATTATGTGAGTCAAGATTTGAAGAACTCAAGCATGAGTTGGGGTTAATTGAGCTGAGCTGACACTCAGACGAATCAAAGAAGAAAATTAGAACAGAAGAGAAGTGAAAAAGAGCTGAAAACAAAAATCAACTCGAAAATCACCAGATCGGAAAGACAAACTACACCGAGTCACCGATAGCCGAGTCAACAAGAGAATCAAGGAGTAGAGTTAAATCGGCTAAGAGATAAGTGAATAACTTATAAGCAAAGTGACAAAAACGCAATCGTTTAACTTAAGCGGGAATGTTTTAAGGAACACGTCAAAGATAATGATGATGTGTACGGACATAAAGCCGCACACTAAACTTATGATTGGATATAAATGCTGCCGCATTAAATACGAGACGTGAAATGCTCAATAGGCGTGCGAAATCCAAGCCGTTGATTTCGATCACAATTCAAAAACCGTCTGCACGTCCTTTCATAAACCATATTTAAACCATTTTCGTCCGTTTCTCTCTCACACTTCTAAAAACTGTTCAATCTCTTTCTCTCAAAAGGCAAAGGCAAATACTCTCGAAACCCTATCAACCTTCAAATCAAATTTCTGAACTTTTCCTTGAAATTATTCTGAGAAATGGCACCAACGTATGACTTTACCAAGTTGGGAAAACAAATCCACACCCGGTTCGATCGTGGATTTCGGCGGAATGGTGAAGCGAGGTCCGACGACACCCTGGTGAAGAAAATCGCGGAGAAGTTGGAAACGCGTCTGGATCAAACAGTTTCTAACGATGGAATATCCTATGACCTATGTGGAGGAGGTCGATACAATTCTACGTGAATGCTGAGATTCACGATGAAGGAATCAAGTCATCTGTTCACGGAAGCAATGACTATCACCGCCAAGGGATTTGGGTGAATATTGCTCACTACCCGCAGAAGGAGCAACCAAATTAAGGAAGTGATGTAAACTTGGCTGACGCATGGAAAGAGATAGCCAAGTCCGACCTTGCTGATAAAATTATATACACAAAGAAACAAGAGATCGCCAAGGAGGATTATCATAAATTGTTGGACATAGTTGCCAAATGTATCGACATCAAATTTGGCAGCTTTGACCAACTATCAAAGGCAAAGCTGGTTGTGATGGCTGCAATCATGGAAGAAAAGAAGATAAACTGGGCTGAGTTTATCTACAGCCGACTCTGTCAAAACGTGGGGAACAAGTCCTTCAAAGAAGATGGCACATTTGGAGGATCCCTAGGATATGGCCTAGTGATTGGCCGGCTACTGGAGGTGAAAGGAGTACCTCTTAGACATGGGAAGGCTTTCCATGTCAACAAGAGGATGTTCAGAGCGAACCTCTCTGGTGCTCAGAAGCGAGCTTATGCCAAGAGAGTCGACACCAAAATGAGGGGAATCACCACCAAGATACAAACCTTCCTCTCCAGCCTAAGAAGAAAGCCGCCCTGCACGCTAAAAGATCACGCTGCCCTGCAAAGAAAGAAAACCAAACATGCTCCCGCCCAAAGAAATTAAGTGTCACCTGCCCTGCGCAGCGGGATCGAGAAGGACTCCCAAATACCTTCTCCGATCGTCAAAAGGAGGAGAACCGACAAGCCTAGACGGCCAGCTCCTCGAAACAAACACAAGCACCGCCCTGCGCCCCAAGACTCGGAGGACGCCGCCTCGAACTGAAATTCCCCAGTACAAACCAGAGACGAAGGAGACTCGTCAAACAATCCGAACAGAGAAAAACCAACCGAGAGTCGATTACTCGCCTAACACAAATACCGGAGACTACCGGAGAAGTAGAGTCTCCGGATGTAATTGATGAAACACCAAGTCTCCATTGAAGGCGTCACAGAGGCAACCAAGACACACCGTAGCTCACACAAACAAACTCAAAAAAACCAGCCCAAGCAGATAGTGATGTAATGATCCTATCTCCACCTTACCCGGACATCCAAAATCGTCTGCGTGAGTGGAGAAAATGGAAGTTGAGCAAGTCAAGGAACAGTTCCAACGGCTGAATTCATAGAAGAAGAAGAGGAACTCGCTAAACTTCCTCGGGATCGACTTATCGTGCTCCCAAAGACTTGATGAGGACAACTGCTTAGACATCCTGCGCAAATCTACAAGGACAAGGAGAGAGCAAAGCAAGTCAAGAAGCCGAAGCATGTGAAAAGGCAAGTATCCGCCCTATCTCCTCACTACGTAACACTTCCATCCTCTCCTTGATGTTTTCTCCGAAAGTGACGAGGAACCGCAGAATCTTCTTTGCCACGTAAGAGTTACAAATGCAGCAAGCATTGCATGAATCAAGAATCCTTCACGAGCAAAGACGATGGAGGGACCAGGAGAGTCCTCCAAAACACAAATGAAATCGATCCAATGGGAATGGTTCAAAAATAGCCACTGATGTTCTTTCTTACCACTTCCCAAACTCACTCGGAAGAAAGAAGCAATAAGGAATCGGCGATGAAATCCGGCTAGTGGGGACCCCGATCGAGCCAACCCCTATTGAAGGTGTGCTACCACCGCCCCAACGGCCGAACCATCAATTGAAACAAATGAGTCCGGAGACGAGTGACCCCACTCCAAGTCACTCACCGGTGCGCCCGAGGGGAAACTCCTCCACCGCAGCAGGTCGGAGGAGGCTGCAGATGACTCGACAAAGAAGCAAGGAGGCGAAGAAGAGAAATTACAATCACTAGAAGAAATGAAAGTTGCCATCAACGAAGCTCGGGCAGATCTGTCTCGGTGAGGTGCCAACCGCCCGAAGGCTAATGACGCGCGATGCGATCGAGGCACAGGAAGAATGTACAGGAGTTAACACTGGGGCGATGAAAGTGCAATCCATGGGGTTGAGACTCCAATGGATGCCATCAGAAGACCCCGAGACAGTGACATCACGAAAGGGAGGACCAAGGCCTCGCAGCAGAGAGACTGGCCGGGAGGAAATGAAGGCCCACGGGAGGTTGAGACTTCCCTGGGTAAAGAGGGCTGAAGTAGAGAACATCCTCCCGCAATCATCGACCCATCCGAGAAGGAAATCAGCGCACTTCATGATTCCTAGGACAACCCCGATGTCACTTTTCTCGGGATCGGAAGGCGATGAAGAAGCCGAGTCAACCCCATGACAAATCCAAAAGACTTCATTGCGGATGTTCCAGGCACGAGCAAGTCTCGACCCCAAGACTACTCGTCAAACTTTTAACTTTGATGATGAGCCACCTCTAGAAATCTCATCATCGTCCGATGATGTTTAGCTTGATAAGGCCGAGGATAAGTCAATCGAAAATGAAAAATCACCGAGACCAACGGTTGTTAAGACAAATGAGGCTCGGCAAGCGGGTCTACTTCACAACCAAACCCACTAAACTAAAACCACTGCTCCACTCTCCTCAAGCTACACTGGATCGATTCCCAAAAGAACTTCACGCGCACCGCTCATCATCGAACGCATCCCGCCGGCGGTGATGAATCTTTTGTAGAATCTTTCCTTTCTCACCGGAGATACCGAACTCCACGAAGAGTCGAAAAACGAGCAAGCACGTTATCACGCACCACTCTGTTTTCACTCGGGCACCATTGTTCCAAATTTTACTTTGATTTCGACAAACAGATGGGCCATCACCGCAATGAAGAATCACCAACGACGAAGTGTTCAAGGCACTCTTTCTGGTGAAGTTGAACGAATGGAAAGGCATCGAGCCTCTTTGGACATGCGCTGGACAACAGAGATGCCAATCTTACAAACCGACTTGAGAGGCATCACAATCGAGAATAAGGGAATGGTGGCAACAAAGAACAATCAATGCGTGTGGAACAGGTGAGATACTTGAACCTTATTCAACAAGTCACTGGTGTGGAGAGTCGAAAATGTTGATGCGAAAACAAAGTGAGGAACACATTGAACATATGCATGAAGCCCACACCGCCGAGATCAAGGCTGCTGCGTGAGCGAAATGCAAATGATATACAGCGTTTGGAAGAACACATGACAAGAAAATTCAGCCTTCTCATGGTGAGATGAAGTGATCTCGTCAAGAAATCCAACGCTACTCGATGCAATTTCGGGCAAAGATACAACGCAGTTAACTTGAAGCAAAATTCAACCATCGAAGACTTCGACTTCATGCTTGCCAAAGATGTTCCCGGGTTCTCTATCCTTTGATGATGCCAAAAAGGGGGAAGAGGAATACCTTAAAGCAAAGAAAAATCAAGTCGAAAAGAAAGGAACAAATTGAGAAGGGAAAATCACCGAGGAAATTTTGAAATCAAGAAAGGAAAATCTGTTGAGGGGAAGGATCAAAAGATATGACCTTGATGATTGCACAAACCCCCAACAAGGTCCTCACACAAACTGGTGACATTATAAGCGGAAACTCCCATGTGACTCGCCACTCCAACACTCTGTTTGTATCTATGGCCGAGAAGAGAAAAGCAATTGAAGCGGGGATGAAGGAGGTGGAAGGAAGAATGGATGCCAGGGTGATGAACATCTTGAAAGAACACGGAGGCATTCCAGTTGGCAGAGACACGCATGCCATTTCGTATGTCGGGACAGAGCCAAGATCGGTTGACGAATTCAAAACGCTCGAATCAAGGATATTTTGCAAATATGTCCATGGCTCAAGCTTGGGACCTATACTTTGGGAAAAGGGTCTCACATTATGTGAAGAAGGCGGACAGCATGCAGACAACCGGCATCCTCTGCTGGTCACTCCGCCGGCACTCACCGAAAGAAAGAAGAAGCCCCAAGACAAGATACGCCCGAGGTAGAGAGGAAGAAGCGGCGATGGAGGAAGAAGCTTGGACTAGGCCTCTCGCCCAAGAATATTGAATACGTAGATCCAGGAAAGAAAGGAGGGATCTACTGGGCTGGGCTTGACCAAGTGGCGAACTTGCAAGTGGCTAAAACCAACGCTGAGTATGCAAAAAGAATAGAAGAAGAAAACAAGAGACAAACTCAGCTATGGCAGGAGAGACAGGAAAGAATAAGAAAAGATGAAGCTGCAAGAAAAGCATATGAGAAGAAAAATAAGGCAAATGATGACGAGAAGAAGAGAAGAAGAGAAGAAGATCTTTGATCAAGATAAAAGAAGGAGACAAATAAGGAGATGAAGTGTTCTTTGTCCAACCCTTCGTGTATTTTATATGTAAATACATACAATGTAAGTCTTCTGTAATATAGCTATAAATTTCCTATTTTTTTGTGAAGACAATTACATACTCTGATACACCTTGTAAACAGTTGTGTTAAGTACAAGAATGATATGATCAATAAAAAGATTGATTCTGCGCATACATTCTATGTCAATACACTATCTGTATGTATCTTTGTTATTTGCATCCTTGTATGATTTAAGTTTTGGCATCATCAAAAAGGGGGAAATTGTTAGGAATTTTATTGTTTAGATTTTGATGAATGCCATGTAAAACTTAGAATAGAAAGTTGGCACCCCAATTCTTGCTGTAAAATGTATTGTAAACAATTAGAGTGGCCAAGCCGAGTTAAGTCACCACGCCCTAACATGCAAGAAGACAATCAAGGCTTGAAGGAAAACTCTCTCGAGAGACAAACAGTCTGACAAAGAAGAAAAGGCAGAACTCGATCAAGAAGCGGTGAGATACTGGTGAGTGGAACATCGGTCAAGTCAACTCAAGAGAAGCCAAGTCTCAAGTCAAGTGACGAAGAGTCATCCATGATTGGAAGTCGACTCTAAGTCACCTGGGAAAGCAAGGAAATGCGGTCAAGTCGAGATAATCGTAAAAGAACCGTTGCCGCAAATCAAGAGATTTACTTAAACAAGTAATATCTCCATACCACCTTTCTCGGAGTGCTCATCCCGAGCGTCGTGCAATTGGAATGAACCAATGGGAAGCACTACACCGTGTGTCGAACTCGAAAAGGTGAAACAACAATTCATACGAGGAAACAAAGAATTCCAAGAATCGCAAGCCAACGACGACGCAAAGTGACTTTCAAAAATAAGCTATCTCTTCAACGGGCAAATTTTTGAAAGTTCACTATAAAAGGCCGAGGAGTTTGTTTGAGAAAATAATGCATGAATGACACACACGTGAAGATATACAAGCTTATCAAAAACTGAAATATTCTCAATCCTCAAGCCTACATCTCAAGTACATCAATCCAACACTTACCTTTGTGAAGGAAAGAGAACTTCAATTAGTTGAAGAGGAAAATATCGAAACAAGGGGTCTACATTCCGGAAGGATTGTAGAAAGGTTCAAGGTCAAACCAAGTCTTAAGTTCTTGGAGGGCTTCGTGATCAAATCCAAAGTGCTTAAGCAAGTGAGTCAGAGTAGCAAGGCGGTACTGTGAAGAAGGCGAGTCGCACGAGAAGCCGGTGAGTGATCAAGGCGTCTCGGCATCGAGTCCCAAAGGATCAAGTCGGCCGTTGTGATCAAGACTTGTATCCGGACTGTTACCACTCAGAAACCGATCATTACTTAGTGGATTCCTCCGGAGTTGGAGAAGAGAGGAGTAGAAGAATTACCCCATCTTCGAACCTCTATAAAAACTTTCTTTGTGTCATTTACATTTCATCATTTAAATTTACTCGCACTTTTAATTGCTCATATCTCTGATAAATTTGCTATCCATTTGATAACTTATAAGTACTAAATCAAGTGTAAAAACTTGCTTAATCAAACTTAAGGGTGTTAAGTCTTCCAATAAAAACAAAACCACAAATGAGTCAATTTATAGCCAATAAAGTGAGTTACTTCTATTAATGTCGGTTTAGTGCAAATTTGAGAGATTAACTCTACTTGAGTGACTAATTTGATCGTCCATCAAGGACACAAATTGTGTAGAACTCAGTAGATTTAAAAGGCCTAAATCGAAAATTTGGTAAGGTTTATTCAACCCCCCTTCTAAACCTTACACTTACACCTCTTGGGACCTCTGACAGATGCCTATTCCTTTTGCAGATCCTCTTCAAGATCTTCTTCAAGGTCCTCTTCTGGTTCTCGGTTGTGAGGTGCCGGTTGGACTAACTGGTCATTAGGTCCTATTCTAACCCCTGGAATTTCATCTCCTAGACCAAAATACCGTGCTCGTATATTAGCTAGGGACTAGGGTATGCTGATACACCTCACGATTCACATCAGCTTGATGAAGGATATGATCTCGTAACTCTGTCATGTGGTCCAATTGCTCCTGAAGGTCGCCCACTTTATGTTGAAGTGTATCTATCTGATTGTCCTTATGCTGAATCACTTGTTCCTGCTGTTGCACAATCGCCTCCTGATTTAGAAGAGTTATTCCCATTTGTTAGCGTCTCTGGTACAAGTATTCATTATCATCTCACAAATGTCTGACTATGTCTTCCAACTTTGAGATTTGCTCTCGAGCCCATCTCAATTGATCATTAAGGGTTAAATTAAATTCAGAGTTTCTAGTGGATGACTCGGGATCTGATGCCATACCTAAGTACATATTATAACTTGGTTAGTAAAATAATCAAAAAAATTGCTAAAAACTACATCTTAATTAAAAGTTAGAGAGATTATTATATTAAAGTCATCAGGTTAAAACTAAAATATACACTTATCCTAACTACTATCCAAGGATCCTATCCTGGTAAGCATATGTGTAAACTGCATTACAACCTACGCTCTGATACCACTTCTGTCACGCCCAAACTCACGAAGATATAAAAACTACAATCCATTTCTGAGCCCAAACAGAGAAATATAAATTGTTATTACAAACCAAAAGTATATATAGATATAACTATGAGAAAAGCTGACCAAGTCTACAAACTCCTATAAATAAAACTATTATTACAATTATTGTTCTGGCCAAAACACATCATATACATAGGGATGTCGTCAAGTCATCTAGAAAAATACTCCTGTAACTGGCACTAGCTAGTCAGATCAGGGAAATTCCTCAACTACTTCGTTGTCGCCTGGATTATCGCCTGAAATAATTTTAGGAAAATATATACGTGAGGAAAAAAGACCTCCGTGAGTGCGTGCAGGTGTGGTCTTTTAGAAAAGTTTAATGTTAAGAAAGATTCAGTTACTCTTTATAAGTGCAATTATTTCGATTCAATAGCAACATGCACTCAATCAATCTGTAACACAATTAATTCTAATGTCACATTAATGGAAGGATCGTTTATTAACGGTGAGTGATCCCCGTTCTTCCTAATCACTCAATTACGGTGGCATAAAGCCTTACCCCCTTATTGCACCACACTTCGGTGCGACTCTCCATACTAGGGCTCGAGAAGCCCGGAGAAGTCATATTATAGAATATACCGATCCTACGACCCACTTCTATCCTTGGAACACACAGTCCTTAGGCGGTGGGATTTGGTTGTGGATAGCGAATAACCTTTTAAGACCGCAGACTCTTGTCTATCCAGCCGAACTCAGCCCTATCCACACCACATTAGTGCCCGACTCAACCAATCACTACCATTTATTAAGTCAACATCACAATAATTTCAGTTTCATGTAAAGAATTTCATGAGTACGCAACTATCAAAATCCCACAAGTTCTAAAAGTATATTAATTAGTTTTACCATCAATATATATAAATCACTTCGAACAAATTTCTCAACCAGACGTTAATTTAAGGTAAGGAATGTGTATAAATGATTTTAATATGGGATGATTAAGTCATCAATTTCATAGAATATGATTATCATGAAATAATTATTTGGATATTCAAGCAATAATTAGATTAGATGAATTAATTATGTAAAGTCATTGTTGCATGTTTTCCAAATATATTAAAACTAACCATCTATACTACAATAAAACACATTGTAATGATAACTAAGATTAATTGTTATTTATTATTATTTTCTGTCATAAACATGTCTGTACTTACAAATAATAACAAATCACTTGCAATTCTTAAAAGTTCAAAGATAATTATTCGGACATATCAAAATTTCCTACCACTCATATATGTAATAGGAGATACCTTACACATCAGCTTTTTTTTCTTCTTTTTTCAAAAAAATACAGAAGCTAGGTAGGATCTTATATGATGTAGTGGGATCAATTATCAAGCTACAATATTAGATTAACATTTTTAATAATTGAATCAGAGAGTGTTTGTTACATTTATGGTGGGCAGGTTATTTGAATGAAGATATTAAATTCAAAAGGACAAAGATCAGACCCCTTCTTCCTTAGTAGTCAACATGAAATAATACACAACAAGGAAATAAAGCAAGAAAATCACTCACAGATTGTGGGTTTTGCGTGAATTTGGTTCTCCTTCTTATATTTTCTTTTCTACTATTTTTTTTCTTGTTGCCATCATTCTATGTTCCCTTTTCTGTTAGTTCCTATCCCTTTTCTTTTGTCCTCTATCCATATACCTTTCTACCTAATTATATACATATATATAGTAATTATTTATCAACTAAAAGCATGAGGTATATATATAAAGGGATGAGATCTCGTGTTGCAGCCTCTTACCGTGTAGCAGTGTGGATTGATCACATCCATCCACGCCTTTTATTCAATGGTCCAGATTGCTATTAAAAATAATTGATTTATCAATTAATTAATAGGTGGAAATGGCATAATAGCAACTAGAAAAATGCCATAAATCATTCCCCTACAATCAAGAGATTGATTAATATCACGTTTCCATTACTAAAATTGTGCACGGTTTTAATAGTTGAGCTGTACACCATTTAATAACTGATTGTACACCATTTTATATCTAACAATGCATCATTGTATAACTAATTGTACATCATCTAAAGGAACTATAAAGACAAAATGGTGTAACTATCTTCCCATTTAATAACTTAACTGTGCACCATTTTATATCTAACAGTGCATCATTGTATAACTAATTGTACATCATCTAAAAACCCTATAAAGACAAAATGGTGTAACCACCTTCCCATAATGACGCGCTACAATCATGGATGTGATAAAGATCATGTTTTCATAACTGAACTATGCACCATTTTAATAGCTGAACTGTGCACCATTTTATATCTAACATTGCATCATTGTATAACTAAATGTAAATTATCTAAAAGAATTATAAAGACGAAATAGTGTAACCATCTTCCCATTTAATAACTTAACTGTGCACCATTTTATATCTAACAGTGCATCATTGTATAACTAATTGTACATCATTATGAATAAACCACAATTGAATGAAAAGCGGGAACAATCATAAAATCAAATCCCATAAAAATTGCTGGGATTGATTGGTGTACAATTAGTTATACAATGATGCACTATTAGATATAAAATAGTGTACAATCAGTTATTAAATGGTGTACATCACTACTAAAATGGTGCACAATTCGATTATGGAAACGTGATATTAATTAATCCATTGATTGTAGAGCGTGATTTATGGCATTTTGCTAGTTACTATTATGCCCTTTTCACCTATTAATTAATTGATAAATCAGTTATTTTTAATAGCAATCTGGACCATTGAATAAAAGGTGCAGATGGATTGGATAAATCAGTTATTTCTTTTGCTGTTTTGCAGGATTTGACTTTATTGAACATTGCTTTGTCCAAAATCTTGTAAAGTATATCCTTAGCCACATTGTCCAGGTTGTATCTCTTCCTATCATCATTAGTCCACTCAGTCCTTGGTTTTTCAACCATGGCTGGTCTTTCTTTAGCAGCAGCTTCCTCTCCTTCACCGCAATCTTCTTACTGTACCGTGTTCAATTTCAATATTTGCAGTGGCCCATCCTCTATCACAAGCCACATTTCACCATGTAGAGCAGATAAATGAGCCTGCATATTCCAATCATCAAATTCTTCAACAGTGAACATAGGAATGCGTGTCAAATTTGCTTCAATGATAATAACTTTGCTAAAAGTGAAAGATTTTGAAAAATGCAAGTGTTTAAAACCCTTTTTGAAAAGATAAAGATCTAGTTCAGTAACCATTGCGGAAGGCTCAATGAACCAGCCGCTCTGATACCACTTGTAGGTCCCAAGGGGTGTGAGTAAGGTTTAGAAGCGGGGGTTGAATAAACCTTACCAACTTTTCGATTTTAGTCCTTTTAAGATTATTAAAGAGTTAACTCAAACAACTGTGTCCTTAAGGGACAGCTAAGCTGGTTATTCAGCAGAGTTAGCCACTCAACAAACTCGATAGAGCTGTTGATAGAATAACTCAGCAGTTTAACCTGAACTTTAACTTGGCTGTGTTGATTTTATCAGCGGAAGACTTAACACCCTTTAAATTATTTTAAACTTATTTTAACACTTGATTTTAGCACTTGGTTATTGATCAGTTGGATAACAAATATGAGTTTATCAGCATATAGGATGTAAGTATGCAGAAATATAAAAGTGCTGAAAAATAAATGACACAATTAATTTTTATAGAGGTTCAAAGATGGGGTAATTCTTCTAATCCTCTCTTCTCCAACTCCTGGAGGAATCCACTATGTAATAGATCTGTTTACAAAGTGGTCAACAGTCTAGAGACAGCCTTGGTCACACAGCTGGCTTCTCTTCTGACTCAGCTTTTTCACAGGGCAGCTATCTTGCTACTTCAGCTCACTTTCTCAAGCTCTTGGATTTGATCACGAAGCCCTCCAATAACTTGATACTGGTTCGACCTTGAAACTTCCTACAATCCTCCTTGGAATGTAGACCCCTTTTGATTCTTCAAAAGTTTCCTCTTCAACAGATTTGAAGTTGTCTTTCCTTCGCACCTTGTGTTGGATCGATTTTCTTTGAGTTTCAGGCTTGAGGATTTGCTTGAGTATACTAGAGAATATTTCAGGTTAATAGCTTGAATATTGCTTGCTTGTTCGTGGTTCCTGTAACCTTTTATCAATGAATTTCCTCAGCCTTTTATAGTGAACTTTTGAAATTTTGCCCGTTGAAGAGATAGGCTGATTTCAAAAGTCACTTGTGTTCCTTGGCTTGTCTTGTTGCAGTCCTTGATGTTGACGTTTCCTCGTATTTAATATTTTGCAGCATTGCAGTGTTTCTGACACTTGGTGGAGTGCTTCCCATTGGTTTGTTCCTTTTGCACATAACTGGAACTAACACTTTATCTCTAACAACTTTAATATGTTTACCATTCTGAGTAACATTCTTGACTTTCATCAACGGATCTCATTCAGATGTCTTGACTTGATTGCAGTCTTTTATTCCCCGGTGACTTGAGTTAGCTTCAATCCTTGGATGACTCATCTGTCACTTCAACTTGAGACTTGGCTTCTTGAGTTGACTTGACTGACTCTTCACACAACTGATTCACAACTGATACATCTTCAGTCGAGTTCTTGACTTTCCTTATTGGCCATACTCAGATGTCTCGCAGCGGAGTCTTCACTTCAGTCTTCAGTTGACTTCTTGTATTTCCAGGCATAGCTGACTTAACTCAGCTTTTCCAGCCCTATCTATTACAATGTAAATTACAAGGAAAATGGGGTACCAACTTTCTAGTTTAAGTTTTACATGGTATCATCAAAATCTACAAGATAAATTTCCTAACAGGGGTTATTCTGGAAATTTAGTTTTTTGAGGCTTTAATCTAAATAATGTTACTATTAAAGTCTAATTGGTTTCTAGACTTTAAAGTTAAGTTAATTGGACTCAATTATTTATAAAATAATTTTATTTTGACTTAAAATGATTGGAGCTTTTGGAATTTGGATTTGGGCATGATTTAAAGTTGATTTTAGAGCCTATTAGGTTTTCGGGCCTTAAATCAAATAAGAGATTAACAATATTTTTTTAGTTCTGGACTCACTTTGAATAAAATAAAAAGTTGGCTTTTGTTTTATTTTATTTGTATTTGAGTTCTTCTTTAAGCTAAAGTTTTAAGTTTAATATAATTTTGAGCTTAAATTTGATGTTTGGATTTGTGTCTAAGTTTTGGCTCGAATTATATGGTAGGATTTTTTAGCTTAAAGTTTGGATATTGAACTTGGTCTATTTTGGTTAGATTATTGGCCTAATTTGATTCAATGGGCCACAAATCTACTATAGTAATTTAAAGTCTACTTTGATTTCTGGGCTTTAAATTCAAATTTGGTTAATTTTGGACTAAGTTAATATAAAATTGTATTTTTTGGGCTCAAATGTATTTGATGTTGGACCCGATTTCATTTAATCCAATTTAAAGTAAGAGTTTCAGATAAATTTTTTTTAGAGATCCTAAAATCTCTAAAAAGTTTGAATTTGACTTTTATATTATTAGGCTCGAAATTCATATAAGGAAAATTTGAATATTTGGAATTGGGATTAGGGTGTTGGGTCTTAAAGGGGTTAATTTAACTCGTAAAGATTAGATTAACTTTGAATTTAATTCAAATTTAATCCATAAATAATTCGACCCAAATTCGGTTAGAGGCCTATAAGATTATTGACTTCTTCGGTTCTATTTTGGTTTTAGCTTAAAATCCAACTAAAGATTATGTCGAGCTTAATTTATTTCAAGCTCAATATAATAGATTTTTTTCACTTAATTGAATTTTGGCCCAATTTAGTTTTCTGGGACTTAAATTCAAAATCAGACTATTTAGATTTTAGCGCAACTAAAATTAGATTTGTTGCCTAATTTGGTCCACTAGGCTTTTAATCTAAATATAGGCGGATTTAAATGTCTAATTTGCCATTTAGACCTTAAATCTTTATATATAAGAGGGGGCGACGTGTAACACTGTTCAATTGAGCAATTATTATTATTATTTATGATCAATTGGTCTAGTAATATTCAATTAAGTTAATCAAAGCAGCACGTTGCCTTCGTGACCTCTGTTGTGGAGAGCAACTTTATTGAAATTACATAGGATAGTGCGGAATTAATTATGCGGACTGTGATTAGCCCTTCGGTTTGACACAGTTTGGCCGAATAACAACGCACATGTGATGATAAGTACAAGACGATTATATAGACTTTTCATGTGGGCATAAGTCCGTCCTTCGATAGACGTTTGTTTGAGAACTTATTGTCGATTTGATCATTACAACAAGGTTACCACTTACAATTAATTTTCTGTCCTTCGATGGAGATTAATGTTGTACTAGGTGCCTTGTCATGGGTCCTCATTTGGTTTACTTGCCCATACCATATTTATGTTATGGCATAAATATTAATTTTGAGTTAATATTATTTTGTTCTCTACCTTAATTATCTACTTAAAGTTTATATATCTGTCAATATTGAGTTCATTTAAGTGCTTGTGTCATTATTTCGGAAATACATTTAGGGCATTATATCTGAAGTGGATATTATAAAAGTTTCCTATAGAGATTGCTGAAACATATAATTTCTTGATTAATCTTGTTTCATTAAGGAAAAAACTGAAACATAAGGGAGTACATTAGAAATGTTCAATCTCACTTTCAAACTTAATGCACTAAAGATAGAGTTGTCTAGACTTGCTCGTGCATATGGTATCATTTCTTTCCGTGTGCAATAAGATATTTTTTTTAAAGGTAGTTAGTTACAACTTTCTAGATAACAAAAGTGGATTTCTCACTAGTTTATGTCTTATTGAGCGAAAAAGAAAGTTTGAGTGGGAGAAGACTTTAAGTACTCATTTAACGACTATCCCTCACAATAAAGAAATGAAGTTGCAGTTGGACACCACAATTAGAATGCAAAAGAAATATAATAAGGATTTCAAATATTACTTTTGCAAGAAAGGTGGTGGATATCTGAAAATGAATTGCTTCTCAATTTAGTTTATTTCTGCTAGTCGAGTTTTGTAACTTTACGTGTTTTTAGTGGGTAACTTATAATTCTACTACTCACATAAAGTATATTAATGCAAGGTCGTCTATGAAGTCAATAGTCAAGTGATGTTGAAAGATACATCTATATTGGGGCTATGGCAAAACAGTGACAAATGAGGCTATACGGACTTATATTATCATTAGTGACTAGTTATTTTGAATTTAGATGAGATATAATCTCTATTTCCATTTTGAGCGAATTTGGTTATTCCTGTTCATACGGAAATTGCGGAAATTGCAAATTCTGTCTTTTTCTATATTCAAATATTTTGGTTCATTATCATTAATAAAAACCTATAATTTTAATACAATTGCCTCATGCGAAGAAACTTGCATGTTAGTGTAGATGGCATGAAATAAAATTAAGGACATAGTAAGAAATATTATTAGTCATTTTTCTTTACCATGATTTCTGATAGAGAAGCATTTAAGACTGCAACATTTAGTGTTCATAGAGTTCTACACTAAGCTGCAACAAACTAAAACCCTTTAAGGATTTTGAATATGTAGAAGTCAAATATTAGACAAATGCATATTTGGGGTTGTCCAATAAGGTAAGGTCTCTAGGCCTGTAAAAGGAAATTGGACTCATGAGCGGTAAGTTGCTGCTTTGTTATATACTCTATAAGGTTCTTGAATGGAATGTAAAGTTTTTTTGAGGAGGTTAAGTTTGAGTGGAAGATAAAGTTAAATATATTATCTTTGACGAAGAATTTTATTTCCTCATATAGTTGTACTTGGTAATGATTAGGTTTCTATTCCTAACATTAACAAGATGCAAATTTGGATTGTTGAGGGACTCCCTGTCCAGTACATAGAACTTCCTTCTAAAAGGCAAACTCAACAACCTCAAAACTAGATGAAATTCATGGATGACTTTGATAATTACGAATCTCATCAAATTGCATAAAGAAGTGAAACTCGTTGGTCATAAATTAATATTTAAGACCCAATAGTTTCAAAAAGGGCAATGTTGATTGTTGAGAGATATTAGGTATGTCTAGTCGTTAAATATTTTATCACAAGGAAGTTGAATTTAAAGAGATTTTCTTCGTGATTATTGAAAGACTCTTTAGAATCATTATGATATTTTGGCTCATTTAGTTTTAAGCTAGCTCTCCATTTATCGTGTTACAATTATCATTAAGTTATTTCTTCATTTGATGATGAGATTTTAAAGTTGATAATTGTATGTACCGTAGGTTCAGTGGGAGTGAATTCCATTACTAAATAAATTAAGCTTCACTCATTCAGTGCCCTAAGAATGAGTATAAAGTTAAGGATATGCAAAAGACTACTTATGTTAAGAAGTCTTTTGTATGCTTAAGTATGTATGTATTCAGATACAACATACATAGCCTAACTACTTGGCAGATAGTTAACTCTTATAATTGATCATCTAGAAAACAGTCATAAAGAGTTTATAAAGTGTTCTTGGAGAACAAAAGAATTTTACTCACATGTCGGAAATTGGATCTTTGTAGAGATTGTTCGGTGATCTGATTTCGACTTTATAGGATGTCCATACCGTTATGATCCAGTTTTGGCTATACTTAACTGCTAATTGGAAGAACTATGTTGGAAAGAGTACCAACAGATACTCACAGTTCATTTCAATATAACAGTTACGTTCTAGCTTATTTCGGGGCATCTTATTAATGGATATGATTGCGAATTATTGTCACCAGACTGCATTGTAAGAATGGTATTGAATTACCAGTAAAGATAAATGTGACAATAAATCGGTCTTGCCCTATTCGATCAACAAAAGCTCTTCGATGTCGATACATCAAGTTTCTTGTTGTTAAGGAAAGAGTTCAGAATAGACAGTTTTTCATAGAACATATAAAGATGAATTTTATGCTAGAAAAATCCATTAACTAAGGTATTAACACTTAAGGACTTTCACGAGCATACTGCTCATATGGTTGTTATTATGGATCATACCTTAGTTTTAGTGGGAGTTAATGTTCTATGTATTTAGTTTCAACTTTTTGGTTCATTTGGTTTTCTGCAGAAGAGTTGATGGTTATTCTATTTTCTGAACTCAATTTTGTGCTTATTTGTGATGTTTTACATTACATATAGATTGATTTCATTAAAGACTAAAGTTGGACCAATTGGAAATATGCATTATTAAGATTACATTGCATGATATTTCCATACTGCTCTCCATATTTGATCTATGTCACTGAGTGTACTAGTTTGGTGATTATCTTGGTCGAGTCACGATATTGAATGTGATGAAAATTGGGATAGTCTCATTGCTAGTGTATGAGATGGACCAGATTGTCAGACAACAGTCAAAGAATAAATGACATATAGTTGTGCACATTAGGAAATATAATTGTTTATGGAACAATATGTAGCCCAAGTGGGAGATTGTTAGAAATTATTTAACTCCTAATATGTGGACAATATATTTAATTACAATTATATTTGTCATTTAATTATTAATGGACTAATTAAGTGATCTAAATCCGGTGGAGTCATAAGGCTACTGAAATTGATATGGAAACAAAGAGTTGATACCTAATAGGAATCAACTTAGGGGTTTATGGGAACCCTAATTTGATACCTATATAAAGAACTTTATGGTTATGGTCCCCGATATACTAAATCGCACATAGTTTTCTATTCTCCCAATCAAGATGGAAAATGAAGGTCCCATAAGGAATCCGTAGATTTAGTTGAGGAAGGCCAAAAACCAAACCCCGTCGTGATTGTGGGATGCTTGTGTTCGTGCTCGTAGGAGATTGCATATTGAAGGTATTCCACGCATGCCATACGACTACGATGGATCCATGTATTCCGCTATTCCATAAATATTTGATGATATAAGCATGATGTTGATATCCTAGAATTTTCGCATCTACGATGTATTTATGAATTTTATATTTGTTATTGTAAAATTCCATCAACACGACATTCACATTATAAGAATTTACCATAAAATTCGGGTTGCACGCAAAAATTAATATTATAAGAAAATATCATACAAAATAAATTCATGTACAAATTTATATATATATATATATATATTACAATTAGTCAAAATTATATTTTGGGGCCCTACAACTTAGCCCCACCAGACTTATTATGACTCAACCCACTCGTGTCTATTCCATGAACAATTGATGATGCACCCACCCGGACAATACTGCCCAACAATTTATTTAAAGTAAATTTGTAATACTTATATCTTCTAGTAATTTAACTTACAAAAAATAAGTTAAATGCATCGTTTCATTTTTAAATTGACTTTGATGAAAATTTATAATTTTATTCATCTAGAAATTAAAATGGATAGTTTATATTTTTAATTATAATGTAAAAACTAATTCAGTAAAAGGAAAATAAAGTAAGGTTTTACAAGAAAGTTTAAAATGAAGAATTTATAGTATAATTTTTATTGATAATATAATTAACCAAAGTAATTATTTATTTTTTATGGATAAAAAATTAGAAAAAAGAAGATATAAAATAAATGTATAAATATATGATTTTTTTATAAAAGCAAAGTGAAATAACTCAAATTTAGGGGGATAAAGTGCAAGTCAAACAAAGTTGAGGTGGTAAAATGTAACAACTTTTTTAAAAATTTGAGACAATGACGATTTTGCCCTCACGTGCAAGGCACGTGCCGGAATATTCTGGGAATATTCCGTTGGCGGTGGCCAATATATGGCATTGTGCAAACATCACGGAGTTCAGGGGGTAAAGTGCGACTCGAGAAAGTTTAGGTGGAAAACTCCAAAAGCGCCTACAGTTTAGGGGGTAAAATATTATTATCTCTATAATTTATTTTATACCTTCCAAACAAGGCACTAATGCATGAGTTGGTCAAATCAATAGGGTGGACCGTGGAAGAGGTCACGAATTTTTTTTTTTTTTTTTGTCCTGGTGGCTAGCGTTCTCTTAGGAGAGTTTGAGGTCCCGGGATCGAACTTCTGCTAACGTTTGGAGTGTGGGCTTGGGGTGTCCACCTCTGCAGAGGATTAGTCCCATTACTAGTGCACGAACGCTCCATAGGCATCGGCGCAGTGTGGGCAATTGTATAACTAGGTGTGTGGGGATACCTCTGATAGACAAAAAAAAAAAAAAAAAGCCCACGGATTTGAACTGCTAAATTGAAATGTTTTGGAGTTGAGACTTGAGAGTTCGAGTCCGCCAATGACGTCCTGAAAATGGAAAGAGTAAATTGGAATGAACAGAACTGCACTGGCGTGTTATAAAGTTTTAAATTCGTGTTTGGTTCGGCAACTCTTTTATTCAGGGCGGATAAATTAAAAATGAGTTTAGGATGTTTTTTATTTTCAGAAAGAGATTATTCATTGAACCGATTGGATACTTTGTACAGATCAGTCTATCAAAAATAACAATAGTTTGTTTAGTTAGTTAAATATTAGTTTGTTAGTTACATTTCAGCTCTCTGTACAATATTCATTCTAATATACACAAGTGCAGTTCTTATTTTTTAAGATTTTCCACAGTTTTATTCATCCAATATGAGTGCAGATTGTGAAAGCTAACATGGTATACATTTTATTTTTGACATAAGATGTCAAAATCGCCATTGAGTTTGCAAAATTGCAATTAAGAATTTGTTGGAATTGGTTTTATTAAATTGGGTTTTGACCCGATTTTGACCAATTATTTAAGTGGGGTCATTTATTCAAAGTATGAAATAAATGAGATAAACGTCATCTACGCCGCGGGTAGATGAGTTTAGCATTTTGAATTTCTCAAAACCAATATCGGGTGAATGAGAAATAAATGCATAAAGTTGGCCACTTAAAATGCTTTTATATATGGAATATAAAAGGGGTGGGAATATGGAAAACCATATCCCACATAGGAAACATATTAAATGTTTGACTAGTTAATAAAGAGCTTCACCACTAATAAGGAGTAATCAAGTGGAACTCCTTATGGTACACCCTAGTGGACCAAGTCAATTTTGACTAGCCTTTGGCTAGCTCAAAAGGCACCGAGGATCCGCACCGTCCGAGACGGAGCCGGGCCCAGGCCCGCGCGCGTTGCACATAGTCGCATTGGGCGTTTTCGAGGCGCACTTTGCACGTACGCATGGTCGCGAGGAGCTTTGAGGAGCCTTAAAGTTTTAGAAAATCGAACCAGGGTTCAGTCCGGTGGCTCGGTGATGTGGCGGGCGCGCTTTCAGTGGCGATGACTTGCGACGAATCGTGCAGTGGCGACACGTGGCACCGACGATCGCGTCTGTCACGACAGGGCACCGTGATTGGGCCAGCGTCGTCCCGGTGTGCGAGGTGTATGCCAAAGGTGTGTTCCTTCGCATGCATGCGATCGTGACCATCGATCGCGGCTTTGGAAAATCGAACCAGGGTTCATCCGAGTGGCTTCGGTGACGTGGCGACGGCTCGGGTGGCGGTGACTTGGCGAGAATCGTATGAGTGGCAACACGTGGCGCCGATCGATGCGTCTGTCACGACAGGGCACCGTGATCGGACGCGTCATCAGAGTGTGCGAGGTGTATGCCAAAGGGTGTTTCCTTCGGCACAGTGCGATCGGACCATCAGATCGCAGTTGTTAACCATAGGGCGCGATCTGACGGTCAAGACTGATCCGAACCAGAGGTTGTACCCAGTCTGAAGAGGCACCAGGAGCTCTATATAAACCAGTCCCCAGAATCATTTCAGGTATCAGAAAATTTCGAAATTCACATAGCATTCAACATAAAAAAGTCTTGAGAGTTCGAAACACTAAAGGTTCAAGTGTCTTGTGATTTGTAGTGTTGCTATCGCAAGACGTAAGTCGTATCTTGGGAGGCAATTGCCAGTTTCCGTTAACACCGTGAGCGGGGCAATTTCGTCTTAAAGGCAAAGAGTCCAACTCTTGCCTCGACTTTCTGTTACTCTGCTCGATTTTCTGTGGCCATTCGGTATACACCTTCTACTTTTTCTAACAGAATTGACAAATACCTAAGAGCGATATGAGTTAGTCCTAACTTCAATTTTGCTTCGACTTTTGAATTAATGATAAAAAATGATGGGTATGTCTCTTGTCAGAACGTCTAACGGATCTAATCCACAAGACGGATCCCAATACCCAGCCCGCAATCAATCTGTCAATTGACCCGCACAACCACTAACACCACAACAACAACATCTGCTGGCCGCTGCTAATACTTTTTAGAAGGACTACTAATACTTTTTGTAAGACTACTAATACTTTTCAAGAAAAATACTAAAATACATTTAATCGAAAAACCTAATATTTTTCAATAAGATTATTAATACATTTTAATTCCTAATACATTTGCTGGAAATAATCAATATTTTTCACTAGTATTACTAAAAAAACTGCTCAATGGGTTACTAATATTTTTCCAGGGGATTACTAATACTTTTTTGAGGGATCGCTAATATTTTTCACGGAAAAAACTAATACTTTTGAGGATTGTCTAATAGTTCTTCACTGTCTAATACTTTTTAAGGGGACAATTAATACATTTTAGGTGGATTACTAATACTTTTGAGGGAAAAAATCAATACTTTTCATGAAGGCTACTAAAATTATTGTTCAAGAGGATTACTAATACTTTTCAGTTATAATACTTTTCAGATGTACGACCAATACTTTTCAGATGAAAAACTAATACTTTTAACAGCCCATAATATTATAAAAATGCCACAGGTCCAGAGATCCTATGACACTGCCCTAGAATATTATAAAAATGCCACTGGTGCATGAAATTACGATAAAACCCGGGTCAGATTGGATCCGTCTAACGGAAAAGACCCATTAGACCGTCTAACCCAAATTTTTGTCAAAGAGGATAAATATTCTTTCATTGTTATAGGTTCGATTTATGACATGAATGGTTGATCCTAACTAGTGAGGTTGAGATAGCTTGTGAATTTTGTTCCAAGTTTTTCATCTTTGAGCCAAATTTTGTGAGATGTGATTGTTTATTAAATAATTTTTTTTAAAAGGTAGTTTATAGATCCTATTAGATCAATTCCTAGGGTAAGTCCCCAAGGATTAAATTCAGTCTTTGATGATTATAAATTAACAACCAAGATTAATTCTTAAAAACAAGTCTTAATTGCCCAAATTAATTACTAAAAAAAATGCAAATTTGTAAAATGAGCAAATATTGATAGGACATAATAATCGCAACAGTTTATCCCTTAATTTTAACTTTGAATCAAACCTCAGGGTATTTTCTGTAATTTTAAAAGTTAGCCGAGTCTTTTTTAATAAGATGAAACCTCAGGAGTACTTTTTTTATTAAGGGATCCCTATTAATTATTATATTCTCGTTGTTTATTTGCAAGTAGCGTTTTTAGTTTTAAAAGTTCGTTTCAGCATTGATAAATTCTTGATCAATTTTACTAGTAGTTTGGAAACGCAGAAGATCCACATCAAGGTCACAAAGGAATTTACGTCCATTAATCTTAGGTTGCATTTTGATAGAAGGATTTAAATTCGATGGTAGGATTTTGAGAAATAATTTTAAAATGACTCACTACATGGTGGATTTGAAATCCACCACAATGACTTGAAAATTTGGAGTTCATGAATTTTGAAAAATAAATCATTAAAGAAAAGTTTAATCTTGCCCCATTAATACTCAATTTGTGACACCATCCCTAGTTAAAACTTAAAACCCAACTTTTCATGAAATACAATAGTATTAATATTCTTACATTATATCTACTATTCCTCAGATATTATAACGAAGTTATCATACATATTGTGGTAATTTTTTGTCCTTAACTACCTATCCCCTCTTCACGTTACAAGTACAGTAAATATACAAGTTAGGTATACATAGCTAAATCTTTGATCAAATTGGCTACCTAAGTTTTTGTTATGTTAGGTTGGATATATCCATGCAACACCAAATATATTGAACTTAAGTTTGGACAATTGAATAAGACAATTGGGATTTGGGAGAAGGCTTAAAAAAATTATAAGAAAACTTTTTGGTAACATCAAAATCTGAGCCCACGTCTAAATCAATGTTACCAAAATCTGAGCAAATATCTAAATCAATGAATTCGGGAGTTAAAGAATTTTAAAATAATAATAATAAATTATTTTACTTATTTAGATGATTTTAAATAGGGAAAAATGCAAAATTAGTCCTCCATATATAGGGTTGTCCTCTAACTTTTGAAATTGCAATTTTAGTTCTGTATGCTTTATATTTCTGCAATTTTGGTCTCGTATTTGTGCAATTTTCGTCAAATTGATGCAAATTTGGTCTTAAGGGCTATTTCAATATTCCAGTTATTCACAAAATGCCCTTGATAGCCAAATAATCATTATACCTAAGATCAAGTATACAATGGTATCAAAGAGTATATTATACTTACTTGAGTTGAATTTATTTATCATTTATATTATATCTAGATTGCTTTATAATGATTGAAGAATTTTAGATTTATGAATCTAGATCAAAATTCGAGATACAATTCTATGTATATTATTTTCTAATTACAAAAATAAAAAATACTTACAAACTTGACAAAATTGGTTATTTTTAATAATATGACCAAAATTACCACAACTAAAAAATAAAAGACTGTAAAATTACCAAATCCTAAAATTACATGATTAAATTTGTTATGTTTGCTAGAAGCAAAATTGTCACAGGACTAAAATTGCAATTTCAAAATTACAAGACTAATATTACAATACTCCTATAGATACATGACCACTTTTGCAATTTTTTCTTTTAAATAATTGTTGGTTGAAAATCCTTTAATAATTATTTTAATTGTTTTTCCCTCAATGATTAGAATGTAATAAAGTAAATTGAAATTCATAACTTCAAATAAATCCATCCAAACCCAACTGCAAGTGAGCAAGTATCTTTCTATTGATATAATCAAACCTAATTTACACATGATCAAAATGGGTCAGTTTGGAGCTCTTTTATTGCAATTTTATAGTACATCTTATGTTACCAAAAGATATACATAAAAGCAAATTACAAAAATTAATAGTCCAAACCAACTATCTATAAAACCCCCATCTCTTGAGCCGTTCAATAAACCATCACACTTGGCTCATATGTTACAATAGCTTGTGATCATAGAAAATGGAGAAAGTTCAAATAATTTTCATACTTATTTCTTCATCAATGCTCATATCCAACTCCCAAAGCACTTCCCACACAAGTGAAAAAACAGCTAAATTCCGTGTTTACATTCATCAAACGTTAACCGGACCAAACAAAACTGTGTACGAGGTTGCAAGGTCCAACATTACGTTAACTTCGCCCACATCTTTCGGCCAAGTTCTTGTGTTAGATCAACTAATATTGGCTACGCCTGATCCCAGCTCCGAGATGCTGGGTCGAGCTCAAGGCGTTGCCATTTATTCGAGTTTGCAAGAGTTAGCCATCACTGTGAACATCAATTTGGTGTTCACAACTGGTGAGTATAACGGGAGCACGATATGTATTGTTGGAAGGAACCCTTTATCAAAGAGCAATAATAGGGAGACTCCTATTGTTGGTGGAAGCGGTGTTTTCCGTTGGGCGCGTGGCTATGTTATTTCCAATGTTTACTCTTTTGATCCTGAGAGTAAGTATACTGTTCTAGAATATAATATCTATGTCGTTTATTCAGAACAACAATCTTGATTTGGGCTCTTTGGCTAAGAGATATTGCACACGAATTTCCTGTTATAGTCTATGTTCCATCCATATAGAATGTTTACAAGATGATGTCATTATTGTAACTGTGATATCCATTTGAAGTTGCATGCCATGCAAGGCAATATTGATTGCCAAGGCTAGCTTCCTTGTTTAGTTATGTGTTTTTGGATTGAATAAATGGGTTTAATGGTATAAGTCAACAAGTCTGTTTTTACTTAAAGTTGTGTCTCTGTAATGAGATTTGTTGTAATAATATGGTGTGATCAGAAAAAAGCACTACAAGAAAATTTCAGTTTACCGATATAATTTACCGACATAGTTGATTTTGTGACTAAATTTTACTGATTACTGCGAATACCGACAAAATAAAAGAAATATTTCCCCCAAATTATACTCACATATAATTTTTAAATTTTACCGACAGAAAATACTACAGGTATTTAAAAACAGTTTTAGATTTTGTAGGCGAATATTTACATACAATGACATTACCTACAACGCTTTTACTTTTACAATTATCTTAATATTTACCTACAGATTTTTCTGTAGGTAAACTGGATTTTTCTTGTAGTGAAGGATCTTTAAAACTAACCAAAGCTATATATGTCACACCCCAATTTACATAACTCAATAAAATAGAATAACATTCAATAGGGAACAACCTCAAATATTCAAATACTTAGGCTTATCAAAAGCTACTATCTAAGTATAAACAACTAAAAGAAACATAAATACATTGAAAGTCTATTTATCAAACTTAAAATTACAATAGAGCTGCAACTTACCTAACTATTATAAGATAAAATAGTTATACGATCAAACACTGACGGATAAGTCCTTCAAATAGAAACTGCTACGTAGAGTCTGATCTAGAAGTCTTGTGTCAGTTTCATCAATCTCAAAATATTCGGTCTTTGAAAAGTTTTATGAAAACATGGGGTGAGCCAAACAAGCTCAGTAGTTGGGGCAGAGGAATGCAATTTTGTTTAGTTAAAAGTTGAAATTGTGCTTTTTACTTGAGCGAACTACTTGGTGAGTTTGAAAGATATTTATGTATGCATGATAAGGGTGAACATAAAATTCATTTACCGCAATGATCGAGAACATATTGCAATTCAATAACGATAAATTATTTTTTCATGTTAGCAATGAAGCAATGCACATTATGCAACAACAATTCATCAAGTAAAATAAAGATTTTGTTTTCCAAACGAACAATAGATGTCCCAATTTAAAATAAATAATGGATATCTTGTTTTAAAATACAATCAATTTTGATATAAATAGTTAATTAATTAGTCCATCACTCCGAAATAAGAAACGTAAGTTCAATGTTATCGGACATTGACCATGTACGTTCTCCTTATGACCCCAACAATATTTGACCGAAGCCCAATCACCTTATCCCTCCCACTAGGCTCGACGTGTTTTTAGCTTAAGGGCTTTTGCCTAGAGATCGCAATATTCTGGAATATACCATTCTACGATCCAAGTTCCATTTTCCCATGAATTTTTTGTTCCTAAAACTCCACAACATAATGAAGTGGCAGAGAGGAAAAATCGTACATTGCATGAGAAATCCCATGTCATGTTGAGTTCTAAAAGACTTCCAAAAAGATTTTGGGCAGAAGCTCTAAATACTGCATGTCATATTGCCAATCGTGTATATTTGAGGCCGTCTCCAGCCTGACCAGAAAATGAGAGTATGTACATGTGTAGTTAAACAGGGACCGCAGGCAACCTATTCGATCCATTATCTAACATACCAACACTGCAATAGACTCAAATAGTCAATATTTTTGTCAAAATGACATTTATTGACTTTTATTGTTTGTCAAAATGACATTTATTAACCCAAAATGACATTTGTCAAAATAGTCAATATTTTTTGGGATGGAATGGGTGATTGATGTGGTTATTGTTAGTGTGGCTTGAATTTGGAGAATTTCCGGGTGGAATTTGCAAACTTCTATTCTTGCTATTCTTATTAACTAGTAATTCCACCCGTGCGCTGCACGCGTATTAGTTTTTTAACATTATAATTTGTAATGAAACTATTTATTAACAATGAGTTGGTATTTATACACGTCATTATGAACATTATATGCTGCAATTGTCCTTTTTCTGGATGGCGTTTTCTGTAGTATAACAGATTCCAACTACAGTCCTTCCTTGTGTACATGGATAAGATGTGGACGCATTTTTTTCATTTAAACTCGACAAAAAATTGGAACCATATTCTTTGGTACGAATATTGCAATGTGTAAGAAATGTAGATGAAAAAATATGAACATCAAAATAAATTTAAACAATTACAAATAACTCAAAGGTTCTGCTTATGAAAATTACCATTTCAAATATCACGGAAAGACGTTCTTGAAAATGGATAGGTTACAATGCTCAATTCCAATTTTTCACTATTTGTATGTTTCTCAGACTTTTTAGTGTCGTGATCTGTAGATGTGGATCCTGATAATCCAATTTTTTTGCACACATACAAAGTATCAACACTTTACAGATGATATAAAAGACAAAAATAATAACTAAATGAAATACATTCAATTATTATTAGTTCTTATTGTGGTATCAATAATTTAATTAATTGTCAAGATATGAAATTCATACACGGAAAATATTAGGTCCCGTTCAAGATATGAAAGTTCAGACATGAAAATATTGTGTTTGCTAGTATTTTATTTTTTAACAAAATTTTAAAATGAATCACTTTCTGAAAATTCATTTCAAAAGATGAAATTTGCGCATGTCAAAACTTTAACATATGTGCCAAACAGTTGACAATTATTAGCAAAACTTCCTAAAAGACTTCAATCCAAATATTCCAAAATATGTGCATAGTTTTAATTAGAATGTAATCTATTATAAGAAAACCCACCAAGCAATTTCTATTAAACCCCGTTATAAAAAGCACTAATAAAAAAACCAATAATAAGAAAAGTATACAAATAAAAGATAGACCCCAATTCTTAACTTTTTTTAATTGACATGCTCGAGAAGCATTATATATTGAGAAAAGCATTAACAAAATTTAGAAGCTCCTGGCAAAAGTTGTAATGAACACGCCAGGTCCAATTTCGTGCATATCAAATGAAATAATAATGAAAAATGTAATATGCGTAATGTCATATTGAAAAATGTAATTTTCTCTCGGTTAAAATGTAAAACTATTAAGTGACATTATGCAGATTACGTTAACCGATTAAAAGTCACATTGAAAAAAGTTTACTTTGCGCCAACTTTGAATTGTAATTTGCTCTCGGTTAGTCAACTGACCAATGATCACAATTGCTCAGTGACTTTTTACGGTAATTATTTCACGGGACATAGAAAAGAGACTATCTTATACAAAATTTAAGTTGGTTTGATAAACAACTTATATTAGACAACAATAAATACAATTAAAAATTTATGAATATAAATATGATACTACTGAAATAGATAATAGAAATCATACCATTGCTCTCTATGTTTGTTCTCGGCCATTTATTTCCAATAATTGAATACCCCGCGAGTTTTGTCATTTTGATCAACAATGTGAATCACTTATCAATCAAAAGAGATTGTAAAATTTGCAAAGTTGTATAGATCAAAGAAATAATTATGCTTTGAGCAGTTAAGAGAAAAAGCAATTAGTACTATAAAACTTGATTAATTGAATTGAATACAGAAAAAGTCAACGTGCAATATCTCCATTAAAATCAATGGTAAAAGATACATAAAATATTTCTATAAATATTTCGTCGAATATAATTCGTATATCTTAACTGTTATTGAGTAATAAGGAAAGTTTGAATTGACCCTAATTTACACACCATTTACAATATTTTCCTAATCTAAAATATTATCGAATATACGAATTAAAAAGAGTGGCAATTTTTCTTGTTTCGGAGTGCAAATTTATATATATATATAATAAAATAAGAATAGCATTTAAGATATTTTCCTAGTTTAATACCATTTATAATATTTTCATAATTTATGCACATATATAATTTAGGAATACAAAAACAAATCAGCATCCAATTGAAACATAAAAATCAAAGACTATATATAGTTTTTAAGAACTATATCTGTTCACTTCTATTAAAAACTATATATAGTATTTGATTTTTTTGTTTCTTTTTTAAAATCCTAATGATGATGATGATGCATAGAAATATTGATAATGATGATGACTTTTTTAAAATCCTAACATATATAGTTGTCTAAAATAATAAGAATATTGATAATGAAGCATATATATTATTATGAGTAGCATATCATTTGGTAAGCTTTGAATTTTAGAGCCGCTGATTTACAATAATGAATGCAAGGTCGATAACATATCTTTCTTCCTAAATAATTGTTGCAAAATCCTAACATTTGATAACTTTTTGTATAATAATAAGTTGGAATATCACTTATAATATTAATTAATTATTGCAAAATCCTATTATTTGGTAACTTTTGGTAAAATTATAAATGGTAATACAATTAACAATATTTTTTTATATATATATATAAAAACATTTAACAAAGTAAGATCAATCGTTAGAATTTTACAATAAAGTATTTCCGAATATACGAAGTAAAATGAGCGGGATTTTGCTTTATTTAGTATCATTTTTCTCTTTTTTGTTTCTTTATTTAATTTCGTTTCCCCCTTTTTTGATTATTTAATTTCGTTTTTCCCTTTTTTTTAAGTGGTCATTTATTAAAATTATTTTAAAGAGTAGTTAAATCTTTGTGGGCAAATATTTAGCAACAAAGTTAATACCTACAATATTTATGTTGGCAAATAATATTGTTCGAAGTGAATTTAGAAATGAGAAGAAAACAAAATATGATGTAATTTAATTGTTTGACTTGTATTATGGTTTTTTGGGCTTCACCATTCGAGTAAACTCTTTTGATATTGTTTGATGTCAGTTTGGCATTGAATAGGACTTGTTTATTAGAAACATATAAGACTTTTTACTATCTAACGTTATAAGACTTTTTATTCGAAAATTATAATATCATTTATATTTGTAATGAACATATAGTAAAAGTATAATCCAAAAACAAATGTAATCGAGAATAGTAATTTAACAAAATTATACTAATTGCAATTGAACCAATACAAAACAAATATTCAGATATTTGTTCTAGAGCATGATGTAAAAAACAAAAAAATGATTAATAATAATATATTCTTCATAGAAACACTCCATAAAAAAGTGACATCAAAAATATTAAAATATAAATAAAGTCTAGAAGTGGTTCAAAAACATCAATCATATATCATTCTAATCATTTTCTTTCTTGATAAACGCCTTAATTTTCTTCAAAGAGTCGATACTGGAGAATTCTGCCTCAAGCTTTCTTTTAACATTATTGCCATCATCAAAATCCAGAAAAGAGTCAACATTCTTTAGTTTGGATTTGTCTGAAGAAGAAACTTCCTCCTCGGATAAATAAGATGATCTTGTTAAATTACTACGTCATTAATTTGCTATCTATAAAAATTTCAAATAAAAAAAGAAATATATTAAAATCCAATCAACAATATAAAACTAATACCTTATCACCAACTTATTCAGAATGAATGGCTCTAGAGTTAAGTTCCAAGTCATGTGACAAAATAATAAAAAATAAAATATACCTATTTGAATATAAATTTCCTGCTCATTATAATCAATCGCAAATTAATGAACGAACCATCGCAAATTAATGAACTGTTCGTACCTGACTGTCATTAAAAGTTGACTTAAATCTTAACGTGAACACTGAATCCATAGTCAACTTTATGACTGTAAAAATGTTTCTAAAAATGTTAATTGGATCTCTTTTACTTTGCACTTTGAATAGGACCTTCGTGTCTACCAAATCCTTAATCTCAGTTGTTACATATTGAGGATCAATGTCCTGCTTAAGATTGATTGATAAGAAATTAGTTAATTTTAAGATACATATTATAAAATAATTAAGTCAAAAATTATAATAAAAATTTGGTAACCAATAACAAAACTCACAATAATTGTTTTGATCTCATATGCTTTCTTGCCAATCAAATCAACACCATCTTTGTCCCAACAAAGAAAAAGAGCATTGACAGTACACTCCATCACACACAATTCCGTTATCATGGACAAATTTGCTCCATCCATCTGTAAAATAGAATGCGCCATAGTGGCTGATCATTTTGACCGTCCAAGTATGTCCCTTCACATTATGCATGTCACAATTTAATGGTGTAAGACCATTAAATCTACTGTCGAATTTACATGGAAGACGCTGACACAAAAAAATTAATGTAGATTCAAACTATATAGAAGGCACCGGCCCATTGGGAAGCTTGGAGAAAGGTGTGCCTCGCTTCCTAACAGCACCAAGAGATTGTTTGCAAAGCAGGAAGGGCCTAGCTCCAATGATGGATACTACAACTTAGTTGATACAATTTGTAATGAATTTCTAATCAAACAATATAAGAAGCCATTACAATAAGTTGATGGCTGGTTTATTGCCGAATCAAAATTATAAAACTAATAAACACAAAAAATATTATCTAATCAAACCAAAACTATATTTGCCGAATCAAAAATATAAAACTAATAACCAAAAAAAATGTTGGTAGGGATATAAGTTTATATATATATATATATATATATATATGAATAGAAAATATCTATTGACACAAAATATGTTGACAGAAAATATGTGAGTATAAGAAATAATAATAAAAAAAATAAATCATACAAAAAAAATATGAAAAACAACTTAAAAAATACAATAAAACTATCAAGAATAATCAAAAAAGAAACTTACCAAATATTGTCCGTACAGATCTACAATATAGTACATATAAAAAATCTGCTTTATTGCAGTATTCGAGTTCAATACTACAGGTGTTGGCAGGACACTTGATGAAACGAAAATAGAGAGTAACGTGAAGATGAAACCATAGTTGGTGTTTATGCTTCGAATTTAGGATCAACAATATGATAGTGTTTCTCCAAGGTAATTTATGTGATATAAATATGAGATGATTTAGCATAAATAATAAGCTAAATATAATTTGCGTGAAAGAAATATTTCTCCATTGAAACAAATAAAATTATATAGAAACAATAACAATATGACGTGAAATATATGTTTCTCCATTGAAACAAATAAACTAAATAAGCTAAATATATTTTATCCGTTGAAATAAATAAATAATATAATTGATGAAGATTTGTTTCTCTATGTTTAAGAACCGACATATACAATATCAATTATGGTGAAATACTATTTATAATTTTAAAATCTATATATTATATATAGATATAATTGATACTATTTAATATTTTTCTAATTTATATAATCCTAATATAATAATTTATAATAATTACCATTTATAATTTTTACAATTGTTTCCTAATATAATAAGGAAAAAGAGCGGAAAAATAAAAGTTCCGGACTTCTGCTATTATATATATATAATTATATATAGAAACAATATCAATATGGCGTGATAGATATGCTTCTCAATTAAAACAGATAAGATAATAAGGTAAATATATAATTTTATAACTAAAGTTTGCCGAAACAATAAAATTGAAGAAGAGTTTTGGAAAAACAGAAGAACTGGCGTTTTGCTTATCAACAATAATAGTGAATACCATTTATAAATTTTAAAATTTATATATATTATATATAGATAGCATTGATACTATTCAATATTTTCCAAATTTATATAATTAGCTTGATCTTCTTATAATACATTCATAATATAAGAATTTATAATAATTACCATTTATAATTTATAATAATTACCATTTATAATTTTTACAAATGTTTCCTAATATAATAAGCAAAAAGAGCGGGAAAAATAATTTTCGGACTTCTGCTATTATATATATATAGATTTTGTTCAGTAGTTTTTTTCACAATTAGAATTTTTTATGTAGTCGAGTTAAGTAATTTGTATTTTTTATCTAGTTATTGGATTATTAAGATAAATAAACGAATTTTAATTTACAAAGTATAATCATATTAATTGAAGTTTTTCATTAAAAATCAAATGCACTTTGTTAAAAATTAAACAATTGCAGGTGTAAGTTATCGATTAAGTTAACTTTTTTAAGCTAAATCAATTAAACATATATTTTTATTTTTTATTATTTTTGAAATAATTGGCTATTTGATGCTCTATAAGATAATCAATGGTAACTTTTTATTTCTCAATTAATGAATAGTTAGATAATTAATTATAATTGAACTTATTATTGAATTATATTAATTAAAGTATTAATTAAATGTTAAAATGTTAAATATATAAATTAAAATTATAATATTTGTTATTCTTGATAATACTATGAGATGATTAAATTAAAGTTGAATATAACAATAAACCCTAAAATCAAAGATAAAAGGTGATTAGCTCCCTTTTTAACTCTTCACAGGTAGCAATAGGTCATTCGTTAGAATTTGACAGTCAACAAACAGATTTGACTCGAACTGGTTAAAATTTAAAACGTTGGGTATCAATAATGATGAAGTCGGAACAATGGGTACTAAATGCAAAAAGTATGTATAATTTAGGTACCAAAAATGAAATTATCTCATCCATAGTACAACATCCTAAATTAAAGTTTTATAACCTCGTATTTTATTATAAATTAAAATTCTAGAAGCTTGACAATTATCCTTAGCTAAGCAAAGAAATATAAAGTAGTCAAAGTAGTTAATTAGGAATTAGTCCATATATGTTATTAAATCTTGATTGATTCAATACCAAAGTTTTTATGGTTATTCAAAAACTTTAAATGAGCCCATATAAAAATAAACACTAAGCACTTCGAGACAACATCCGAGTCTCGCTTAGTCGTGAGCGCTCACCGGGCAGACCGAGTTGGTTATTAACACTAATTTCGGGTTAAATGAATCAGTTCAATTTATTCAATTTCTACAAAATATTTTTCTTATAAAAGAATTATAAGGTGCTAAATGGAATGGTGAGAAGAAGAATCTTTCATTAATTCTCTTATTCCGGGTTATTGAATCTATCCTTTGCTTTTAAACCTTGGGCTTCTAATACCGTTTAAAGCTGGACAATATGTTTATGAATTAACTATGAACATTTAGTCCAAAAGAACTTATGAAATTGTCCAAATATTAATTAAGGTCAAGATGAAATTTCGATTATTATTATTATTATCATCATCATCAGCAGCAGCAGCATTATTATTAGTACTATCTGTGAGACCCCGAATTTTAACGTGAGATTCGGTGTTATGTAGTGATTATTTATTCGGCTATGTATCACAAACCTATTATTAATGAAACTCGACTCTATTTTTATTTATTTCTTCCAACGTCAATTACGCATTTCGCATTTTTAGAGCTTAGCAATTTTATATTCTTCCTCTAGTATTAATACTTGATCGAATGACTACTACTTTAGGAATATTAGACCTCCAACAATTTAGGAGTACATTCCAATTCTTATCCTAATATTTCATCTTATTCTATAATTCATCCCAACCAATTTCCCAATCAATTTTTTTTTTTAAAAAAAAAAAATATTTTTTTTTATATATTTTTAAAAAAAATTCGAAAATTACCATAAATGGGGAGGTTGTTTCATATTCTTTTCAAGACCTACAATTATATATGTATATATATATTTACATATATATATTAATTTTTTTTTCTCAACTTTTGGTCACATGCTTAAAGGATGGACAAACTTTTCTTTCCACCAAATTCTAATAAATAAAAATACCAACACCATGATTATTATTCCCTCCAACTTTTGGCTCATTGTCTTAGGGAATCAATCATTTTTGTTATTTTTTTTCTTTATCTACCAATATTATTCATTTCATAATTATCATAAAAACACAAGACTTGCTTCCATTTTCCTCTCTAAAGGATCAAATTCTTCAAGCATAAGGTAAGAATATCTTCATTTCTCCCAACTCTATTTTTCTTCTCCAATCCTCAACCTTATACCTTCACCATCTAATAATGTTGAATCATTCTTGTTGAGGTACTCCTAGAGAAAATTCTTGAAGAATTAGAGACCTAGATTTGACTACAAGCTTGAAGAGGAAATTCAAGATTACATATTATTAAGGTGAGAAAATTATGGTTTTAGTATTTTTCTCTTGACAACATGAAGAATTAATTTTTGACTCAAGAATATAAATTTTTGGAGTTTAGGGGCTGACCTACATCATCTCAAGTGGAGGTTAGAGGCTTGAAGGAAAATTTCCATTTGTGAGACTACTTGAAGATATTAAGGTGAGTAGTAACCATTTGGTACTAGTATATTTTCTTTAGACTTGAGACTTTAATTTTAACACCAAAATATGGTTTGGATACCATTTAGGGGCTGATCTTCAAGAGTTTTAGTCAAGAAGTTGATTCAAGGAAGAAGACCACATTTTAGATCAACCCGAGAAACTACTACGAGGTGGGTGGAAAAATTCTTTCAACTTCTAGGTGTTTTAAATTGAAAATATGCATGTAGTATTTTGTTATTGAGCACTTGAGATATATATTATGTATTGCATGCTATTTTCTTGTATCAAGTTGGAAAAATTCTCAAGTGTTGCTCAAAAATGCGATTTATCGAAAAATAGGACATACATGTACACTTTATTGTTGTACTTGATGAATGCTTGCATGAAATGGATATGTATATTTATGACTCTTGTAATCTATGTTTTGAATGATTTATAACCTGGAAAAACCGAGTATAATTGATTAAATTTCGATTTTTGGACTTAAAATGCAAAAATGGAAAGTTGGTGGACTTAATTGCAAGAAAATAAAACTTAAGGGACCCCTCTGTAATTTTCGATTTTTGGGACTGTACTCAGGTTCAAAAATTATGTTTTGACATTTTAATAAAGTTTTAAGAGTTTTTAGATAAATAAAATCAACCCTTAAAAGCCCAAGGACTAGATTGTAAAATTTGAGAAGTTTAAGGGCTAATTTGCAAATTTCGAAACTGTACCAGACCCTAATTTAAAACTTGAAATTTTAACTCTTAAGGGACTGGAAATAACATATTTTAAGTGTATTCAAAAAATCCAAGTGTTTAGAGCTTGGAAAGTAATTTTATAAAACTTGAGGGACCAAATTGTAAAAGATTTAACTTGAGGACCCAAATGAAATTTCCAGGACTTATGCAGCCCATGCACCTGGAAATACTAATTTACCTATAACATAATTATATTTTGGACCCAAGGTTCAAATTTCATAACAATTGGACCCCTAAAAGCCTTAAAGGCAATTATTCCAAAATGGGACAAAAATGAGATTTTCAAAAGTTAAGGGACCTATACTTATGACGTTTTAAAACTGTTTTTGTTCAAATATCCCACTAACCTTAGTGACATTTTACAGCTGGAATCACATTAAAAGCCCTTCCGGTTTGTGAGTTCCGATTATTTTAAACCTAGGGCCCGAAATGACAATTTTAACAAATTTGGGGCCAATGTGAGAATTTTATAAAAACTCGACCTCAAAACTTTAAAAAACTGAATCTCTGAAAAATTTAGAGAATTTAGGAACTGACCTCATAATTTTTCAAAGTCGGGACATTTATTTATTTAACTTTTAACCCCAAAAGTATTGATTTTTACAAAGCGGGGCTAATTGTAAATTTTATTTTTATAAGGACCTAACTCAAATTATTTTCTTTTAAAGAAACAGCCCTGGACCCTCTTACTTTAATATTTAATTAAAATATTTTATTTTCTTAAAAATCCCTTGACTTATCGGATCGTCTTGACCGATTAATAACCGATCGCGGGGCGACTTCCTCGTCTCGCGATTTCGAATCTATAACGGGACCTATGTTCCTCCTAATCCTTAAGATATCGAAGACTACTTATCCTCCCGATAATTATCTTCATCCCAATAACTCCACCAACGCCAAAACTATTTTGTGCAAAATTTGAGAACTTTTCATGAACCGCTTCCCAATCAATAATACTCAACCAGCCCGGTTGACTACCCGAACGTGTACTTAATTTCCTGCCTGAGTCAACTTGGTGTGTCGAGCTCATAGTCGAAATGGATACGTCGGGGGATGGAACCGGCAGCTCGATTGCTATTCCACTCTCCGGCCCCATCGTCCTAATCCCGCAATCGAGGGACGGAGTTTGTCGAGGGAAGCGGGTCGTAGTACTTGAGGTATAATCATGATTATGACGAATCCGAGCCTTGCTAGCTCCAACGTGGATTTTGTCTTTGCCTGCGGAGCGATAAGGTGACAGTCTTTGACCATCATGAACGGGGAGTTACAAGGAAGAACAAAGGAATCGCTGTCGATCCACACGATTCCGAGTTGAACGGAACGGGTTGGCGCTACACATCGATGCGCAACCACTAATTGTCTTGTATAGATTGGCGCTACACCTCGACGCAATCCCCATGTCTTGCTTGAACCATAATGCCTGCGTGACCACGAATCGTTTTCTTAAATCGTATAAGTATATTACTTAATATATTTATCACGACGCTTGTGAACTATGTGTGAACACATGCATCATACCTCACGCGTTTTCATACAACCGTTTTCGCATTAACTATTTATATCGCCACACTTGCACACGATCACCCCATCCACCGAGATTTTTGTCTCACTCCCTCCTCGTTTTCTAACCTTTAGATGAAGAATACGTTGAAGACGCGAACCTACCACGATTGAATTCCTTCCGTTGATGTGGAGTGACACTCCTTTTACTTTTATTGTTGTTGGATTTCTTCATTTTGTTTCTATTTGACCGTAAGTTAAATTCGGATAATCTATTGGGTTGTATTCGGATTCCGCCGATCTTAAGATGTAATTTGTACTTGGGTTTATTTTAATTCACGCATTGGACTCTTTTCACTTGAAGTTTCGTATCATGGGTTTAGACTATTGGGTTATTTCTGTTTAAGTGATTGATCGTCGTCGCGTCGCGTTTGGGGCGTGACACTATCTTTATATATATATATATATACATATATATATATATATATATATAGGGAGGGGGTTATATGAGACCACCTCATAGGGTAAGTCCATAGGACCAATCCTAGCCACATATCTAGATTTTCTAATGGTTGTGATTTTAGAGCTAAAATTACAAATTAAATCTGGAAAATAGAGGGGGGGTAAATTAGTAATCCTACAAAAATACCCAATATTCATGGGATTCTGTTCACATTATGATCACACAATCTCTCCAAATCTCACATCAAATTCAGCGTGTTCTTCTTCAAACGCTCTTCATGAAAGAAAACAAACATCCATCTTCTTCTTCAACGCACTACTGCGAGAAATCATTCATAAGCAACAAATCTATACTACATAAGCAACAATCCTATACTACATAAGCAACAAATATACACTACGTATGCACCACGAATACATTAACTACATAAGCAAATCATAGCAACAAACACATACTACATAAGCAACAAGTCTATACTACATAAGCAATGAATATACACTATGTATGCACCATGGATACATTAACTACATAAGCAAGTCATAAGCAACAAACTCATACTACATAAGCAACAAGTCTATATTACATAAGCAACGAATATACACTACGTATGCACCAGGAATACATTAACTACATAAGCAAGTCATAAGCAACAAACTCATACTACATAAGCGATAAACTTATACTACATAAGCAAATCGAATATACACTAGACATGCATCACGTATACATTAACTACATAAGCAAGTCATAAGCAACAACCCTATACTACATAAGCAACAAATAATTTTTTTGAAACGAAACGGAGAGAGAGAGTGTGCGTGAAGAGTGGGTGAAATCGCGTGAAAGATGGAAGGAAATCTCAATAATCGATTCTATAATGCAAAATGACCACCCTACCCCTCTTAGTTGCTTAAACAAAAAAAATAAACATAAAACCCCCCTAAAAATCTAGACCACCCAAAATTGTTAATCTATGGTTAGAATGTGTCCTCATGGACTCACCCAAAGTAGGAGGACCTATTTGATCCATATCCTATATATATATATATATATATATATAATAACAAACACGTTTCTAAATCTATTTTCCCGCCTTTTTGCACTTGCTAAAAACAAAATTAGATATTTTTTAATAGAAAACAAAAAAAAACATATATGTCAAATATATTTGTAATTATATCTTTAATTTTATTTATCTTAATTATGATATGCATTAATATTTTAATTTTGGTATATCTAATTAGTATTAAATATTATACATCCGAATTTGGAAAGATTTAAAATAAATAAGAAATAGTTTGTTGACGGATATTATTGTGATTTATCATTAATTTTGTCCATTTTAATTTTGGTATGCATCAACAATCTAATTTATATATGATTTATCAGTATTAAATATTGTATTAAATAAATTCCAAAAGATCTAAACGAAAATATGAAAACGAATATTCATTATTGTCTCGATCTTCGTAGTTGTACTATAAATTTTTATCTCTTTTGTTTTCAAACTATCAATTTGATAATATTTTATTCATTATAAATTATGAAAAAAGAATATAATGTTATTTCAAACTGGAAAAATATGTATAGAGTGTGTTGATATACAGTTAAACATCTATAAATTAATAGCCTTGGGACTGCAAAAATATTTATTAATTTAGTGAGATATTAAATTAGAGAATTATTAATTTTGTTTGTTGTTCCCAAGTCGGGACCGAGCAAATTATTTAAATGAGGTTATTAATTAATCGAGTATTAAATTATCGAGGTTATAATGTATAAAGTATATTAATGAGTTATTATAATTGAAAATTATATATTTTGATTGTATTGTAATATCTCTATATCTGTAATGAGTTAGTGTATCTTATTTTATGTTATATTCAAATCTACATATACGAAAATAATCTCACGTCCACCGTCAATACAATTTATCCATTATTGATGATGCAATTTTTTTGTGGAATTGATGACCATCATTACAGGCTATTCAGTACATGTTGATATGAATACAAGTATTTAATTATTAGAGGTGTCAAAATGTGCTCGCCCCGAGGGGTCGAATAATTTTTGGAGGCCCAAAGTTGCACCTACGTGGCCCTAAAATTTGGCTGACTCAATAACTTCATGTGTATTTTTCATGGGTTGGGTCTAAAAAATAGCTGCTCAATTGAATTTCTTCCTGGCCCGACTAGAATTTTCTCCTTGGCCCAAAAGACCAGCAGTTATTAGAATAGTTAGAATGGGAAAACGACACAAATACCCACCTATTTTTGACCGGTACCTGCAAAATACTAGGATTTTAACAAAATTACCTAACAATACGTTGTCGCATTCTAATTACCAACAAATACGCTCAAACCCAGCACATTACCAAACTATACGCTGACAACCACCAAAATCAGACTTGCAAATCCACAACGTAGCAGCCGCAACCAAGTGCGCAGATACTTTCCGAAGAAGAAACAAACAATACGACTGAACAAGCAAAGGAAGAAGAATCAATATCAAAATTAGTAAAATAAAGAAGAAAGCAGAATAAAAAACAAGGTACAAAACACCAATCTCGAAAAACCTTAATTAATTACTCTAGAAACCTATTGTTCACATCTCTGCGCATCTATTTCCACATGCCAAAAAATAATTCATATATATACACATCAGATCAAATTGAGATTGTACATCGAATTTGCGAATACAAATTTGATCAAAATGAGTGATTCAATATTATAAAATATTTATTTTGTTCGAAATTGATACAAAATCCTAAAAAGTTTGATTGTCATGAAAATCTACCCAATCAAAATGTCTGGATCTCAAAAAACTGCATGCAATTATTTAGATAATTGTTTCAAAGTTGTTTCGTTATTGTTTCATTGTTGTTTCAAAAGAGTATATATTCTGCATGGGAAGCACATTGCTTCCCCTGTGAAGGGGGATTGTTTCATCTTTGTTTCAACTATGTTTCATTCATGTTTCAAATAGTATAAAATTATACAGTAGCATGGATAAAGTGCCAACAGTAGTATACCAGAAGGGAGAATGGACAGAGAACACCGATTATATCAACTTCGAGATAATGGGGATCCTGATTCCAATGGATTGCACTTTCATCACCCTGCATGAAATTTTAGAACAACAATTACAGTCAGCAGAGATGAGGAAAGAATACAGATTAAGTACAAATTGAGAGAATCTCCGCCACCATTAAAGATTGAAAATGACTTCAACCTGAAGTTCTATTTGGAAGTTGTTGGGAAATTATTTTATAGATTTTTATGAATGCCATGTAAAACTTAGATAGAATGTTGGCACCCCATTTTCTTTATAATTCTCATTGTAATAGATAGGGCTGAATGAGCTGAGTCAAGTAAGCTATGTCTGGAAATACAAGAAGTCAACAGAAAAAGTGAAGTGAAGACTCCGTGAGGAAATGCAATTGAGTATGGCCAAGATAGAGGACCAAGGACTCGATCAAGACGCAAATGGGAGGGGCAGTGTGTGAAGAGTCAGTTAAGTCAACTCAAGAAGCCATGTCACAAGTTGAAGTGACAGATGAGTCTTTCAATGATTGGAGCAGACTCAAGTCACCAGGGAAAAAGCGCACTGCAAAAAAGAGGATTTAATCGAAAAAGAATCCGTTACACAGAAGTCAAGAACACTACTTAAATAAGTAATACACCCATGCTGCCAGGTCTTAAAGTGCTCAGTCCCAGAAGCGTGCAAAAGGAATAAACCAATGGGAAGCACTACACCTCGTGTCAGAACCTGAAAAGCTGGACATTCATTTAATACGAGGAAAGGTCTAAATCTCAAGAATGAAGACCAAGAAAAGACAAGCCAACGAACACAAGTGACTTTTGAAAATCAGCCTATCTCTTCAACGGGCAGATTTTTGAAAGTTCACTATAAAAGGCTAAGGAATTTCATTAAGAAAAGGTTACCTGAACCACGAACGAGCAAGCATTATTCAAACTCTAACCTGCAAAATATTCTCAAGATATTCAAGAAAAAATCCTCAAGCCTAACTCTCGAAGGAAATCAATCCAACACAAAGCTGTGAAAGAAAGACAACTTCAAACTGTTGAAGAGGAAACCTTTGAAGAATCAAAAGGGGTCTACTTTCCAAGGAGGATTGTAGGAAGGTTCAAGGTCGAACCAATCTCAAGTTATTGGAGGGCTTCGGGATCAAATCCAAGAAACTTGAGAAAGTGAGCTGAAGTAACAAGGCAACTGGCCTGTGAAGAAGCTGAGTTAGACGAGAAGCCAGCTGTGTGACCAAGGCATCTCCAGACTGAGTCCAAGGAGCAAGTCAGCTGTGTGATCAAGACTTGTCTCTAGACTGATAACCACTTTGTGAATTGATCATTACTTAGTGGATTCCTCCAGGAGTTGGAGAATAGAGGATTAGAAGAATTACCCCATCTTCGAACCTCTATAAAAATTATTTGTGTCATTTACATTTCAGCATATTTACATTTCTGCACATTTATTTTATATCTGCTGATAATTTGCTATCCAACTGATAAATAACTAAGTGCTAAAACAAAGTTAAATCAAATTCATGATTAGATCATGACTACTACCCATAATCAACATATCATCCACATAAAGGCATACTATGACGTAATCATTTGTAGTACCTTTAATGTAGACACACTTGTCACATTCGTTGATCTTGAAACTGTTTGACTTCATAATCGAGTCAAACTTTTCATGTCACTGCTTAGGTGCTTATTTTAGTCCATAAAGTGACTTAACAAGTTTACACACCTTTCGTTCTTGACCGGGTGCAACGTACCCCTCGGGTTGTTCCATATAGATCTCCTCTTCAAGCTCACCATTCAAGAAGACAGTCTTAACGTCCATTTGATGTATCTCAAGGTTATGCAAAGCTGCAATAGCAATGAGAATACAAATGGACGTAATCCTCGTGACAGGAGAATATGTACCGAAGAAGTCATATCCCTCCTTTTGTCTAAACCCTTTAGCTACCAGTCGGGCTTTATACTTGTCGATAGATCCATCTGCTTTATACTTCCTTTTAAGGATCCAGTTGCATCCCAAAGGTTTGCAACCCGGTGGGAGATCAACCAACTCCCATGTGTGATTTTGCATGATGGAATCTATCTCATTATTGATAGCTTCTTTCTAAAGAGGAGCTTCTGGACTAGACAATGCTTCTTGAATAGTTCGGGGTTCGTTTTCTAAAATATAAGTTAGAAAATCAGGACCAAAAGACTTAGCTACTTTTGTCCTTTTACTGCGTCTTGGTTCCTCTTCATCATCACCTTGAGGTAACCTTGCAGTATCATAAGTCCGTTTACTCGAACTTTCTTCTTTCTGTTCTTTGTTTAGAAATATATTCTCGAAGAATACATCATTCCTTGATTCAATGATCATACCTTCATTTATATCAGGAATTGCTGACTTGTACACTAAGAAGCGATATGCACTACTATTGTTAGCATATCCAATGAAAGCACAATCGATCATCTTCAGACCGATTCTAACTTGTTTTGGCTAGGTACTTCGACTTTAGTCAAACACCCCCACACTTTGAGGTATTTATATGAAGGTTTACATCCCTTCCATAACTCATATGGAGTTTCGTTTTTATCTTTGTGTGGGATCTTATTAAGAATGTAGTTCTCAGAAAGTATGGCTTCCTCCCACAAATTTTGGGATAAGCCAGAACTTAACAACATCACATTCATCATCTCCTTAAGAGTACGATTTTTTGCGTTCTGCAACTCCATTTGATTGAGGTGAGTAAGATGCAGTCATTTGATGAATTATACCCACTTCCGAGCAAAATTCTTCAAACGGAGCAACATACTCTCCGCCTCTATCACTTTGAATCATCTTAATTTTCAAATTAAGCTGATTTTCAACTTCATTCTTATAAGTCTTAAAAGCTACTAAAGCTTCATCTTTGCTTTTCAAAAGATACACATAGCAATATCTTGTGCAATCGTCTATAAACGTTATGAAGTACTTTTTCCCACCTCGAGTTTGCACAAGTTTTAAATCACACACATCCTGTATGGTTTAACTCTTCGGTGGTTTGGTACTTCTCGTTCTAAATGAAAGCGTGCTTTGGCCAATTTTGCTTTAACACAAATTTCACATTTGTCTTGTGAATCGGTTTTAAACGTAGGTATTAATTCGGATTCACTAACCTTTTAATTGTGTTGAATTTTACGTGTCCTAATCTAGCATGCCATAAATTAGAACAATCCAACAAGTAAACGAAGTAATGTTTTATTCTTCGCCTCTTGGCGGAAAAGCAGGTTATTCTGGACATCTTAAACAGGCCCTTATCAAGGTAACCTTTACATAAAACCGACCATTCTTGGTCATCACAAACTTAATCGGACTCAATGTTGGGAAATTTATTGTTTAGATTTTGATGAATGCCATGTAAAACTTAGAATAGGAAGTTGGCACCCCATTTTTGTTGTAAACGCATTGTAATAAATAGAAATTTGGTCAAGCCGAGGGAGTTAAATCGACTATGCCCAAACATGCAAGAAGACAATGGAGACTAGAAGGAAGACTCATTGCGAGGCAATGAGTATGGCAAATAAGAGTAGACGGAACTCTCTTTGAAGGAGCGGTGAGATGCGGTGAGTGGAGTATCGGTCAAGTCAACTCAAGAAAAGCCAAGTCTCAAGTTGAAGTGACAAAGAGTCATCCAATGATTGGAAGGCGACTCTAAGTCACCTGGGAAAGCAAGGAAATGCGGTCAAGTCGAGATAATCTGAAAAAGATCCGTTTGCGAAAATCAAGAGAATTACCTAAACAAGTAATATCTCCATACTACCTTTCTCGAAGTGCTCAGTCCCGAAAGCGTGCAAAAGGAATAAACCAATGGGAAGCACTACACCGTGTCGAAACTCGAAAAGGTGAAGAACAATTCATACGAGGAAATGGCAATTCCAAGGATCGCAACAAGACAAGCCAACGATATGCAAGTGACTTTAAAAAATAAGCTATCTCTTCAATGGGCGATTTTTGAAAGACGACTATAAAAAGGCCGAGGAATGACTAGAGAAAGTGACCGAACCACAAACATTCAAGCAATTATTAGAAGCGTAACCAGAAATATTCTCAAGTTATTAAACGCTAAATCCTCAAGCCTACACTACGAAGAACATCAATCCAACACTCACCGTGAAGGAAAGATAACTTCAATCGGAGTTGAAGAGGAAATTACTTGTAAAATCAAGGGGTCTACATTCCACGAAGGAGTGTAGGAAGGTTCAAGGTCGAACCAAGTCTTTAGCTTTTGGAGGGCTTCATGATCAAATCCAAAGAGCTTGAGCAAGTGGGCTGTAGTAGCAAGCGGTACCCCTGTGAAGAAGGCGAGTCGTAAGAGAAGCCGGTGAGTGATCAAGGCGTCTCGGTGTCCCAAAGGATCAAGTCGGCTATGTGATCAAGACTTGTATCGGACTATTACCACTTTGTATCTTGATCAATACCTAGTGGATTCCTCCGGGAGTTGGAGAAGAGATGAGTAGAAGAATTACCCCATCTTGAACCTCTATAAAAATCTTATTGTGTCATTTACATTTCAAAGACTTTAATTCTTGCATCATATTTGTTTATTTCTGTGACATATTTGCTATTCATTAGATAATCTCTAAGTCTAAATCAAGCTCTAAATCTCTACTTAACCAAACTTAAGGGTGTTAAGTCTTCGGCAATGAAAACAAACCACGCTTGAGTTAATTTAGACTTAACGGTGAGTTATTCGGAACGGCTCAGTTGAGTCTGTTGAGAGATTAACTCTTGATTAACTAAATTGGTCATGTCCACCAAGGACACAAACAGTAGTATCAACTCGAATTATTTAAAAGGACTAAATCAAAAATTTGGTAAGGTTTATTCAACCCCCTTCTAAACCTTACACTTACACCCCTTGGGACCTACAAGTGGTATCGAGCCGTTGGTTCATTGAGCCTTCCGCACTGGTTCTTGAACTAGATCTCCAAACTTTTCAAAGTCTTTTTAGTACTTAAACTTTCAAAACTACCTTTATCATTAACATTCATTATCATGGAAGCAAATTTGACACGCATCCCTATGTTCACAATTGAAGAATTTGATGATTGGAAAATTCGTATGCGAGCTCATCTATCGGATTACATGATGAGATGTGGATAGTGATAGAGGATGGATGGGCCACTGAAATGTTAAAGGTGAACACAAATAAGAAGAGCTGCGGTGAAGGTGAAGAGGATGTTGTCCCTAGACCCGGCTATGGTTGAAAAACCAAGAATCGAATGGACAAATGATGACAAAAAAGATACAACCTGGACAATGTAGCCAAGGACATCCTTTACAAAACATTGGACAAAGCCATGTTCAATAAAGTCAAATCATGCAAAACGGCTAAAGAAATGCAGGACAAGCTAACATTGATTTGTGAAGGCTCGGAAGCAAATCAAAGAAAACAAATTATCGGTGGCCGTACATAAATTTGAGAACTTCAAAATGATCTCGGAGAAAACCTGGATCAACCGGATGCTCGGTTCACGAAATCACCAACGAGCTATCTCGCACTTGGAAAGGAATATACACGAGAAGAAATGTGTATGAAGATCCTAAAAGTCTTCGGTGAATGGGAAATGAAGGTCATGGCACTAAGACATTCTATGGACCTATCAAAGACATCCAACCATGAACTATTCTCGGACCTCAAAGCCTACGAGTTTGAGAAGAAAAAAAGACTAGGAAGAGACAGATGTACCCAAAACAACTGCTCTAATTGTTAAAGATGGGAAGAGAGCCGAGGTCAAAAAGCCATTGATCCGGAAGAAATAGCCCGATGGTTAAAAGGTTCAACAAGTTCTTCAATAAGAACTACAAGAGAGGCAAGGGCGAATCTTCGAAGACACTCGGCTCGCTTCCAAGTCAAGGGAAGATAGGCCAACCAAGAGAACAGATCATCAAAAAGTGAATATCAAAGGGTGACAATCCAAGAATGGAAAGAGGCGATCAAAGGTTGAATATCTATCTTTGGAACTCTGAGAAAACCAGGTCACTACGCCATTGATTGCCCATATCCTGTAGTCAACAAATACGAAAATGAAGAAGAAAGAAAAGTCTTGAGAGAAAGAAGACAAGAAAAGAAAAAGGCAATGTTGGTGCGAGAGAGCTTCAAAAACAACCAAGTCGAAGAGAGACAAATGATTGAGAGAGCAATGAAGATGACTACTCAAGTGACTCACGAAGAAGAAGTCTTGATCTGTTTAATGGCCAAGGAACAAGATCAACCTCGACCAAGAAGATGAGGTACACTCCAACTCATCAAACTCGATTCTAGTGATAGTGACTGTGACACACACACTTCATCACCCACTAATCTTTATGATTCATTAGGCAAAATGATGAAAGATTTTGAACACATTAAATCCTCACACACACTATTAAATGAGGAAAACAACCTACTCAAAAGCCAAAACTCATAGGTGACTAAGGAGTTTGAGTACTCTCTAAGTCAAATAGCTAATGAGAATGAAAGTTTAAAAATTTGAAAATGCTAAGCTAATAGCGAGAAATAGTTGCCATAGAAAAGAGGGAGAATGACCTAAAAAATGTGATTGCATCATTCACTAAGGCATCTAAATCATTGGATGATCTTATTATGAGTCAAAGAGAATGTGGAGACAAGACAGGCTTAGGATTTAACTCCTCTGTGCTATGTCAGACTCCAAAAGTAATTTTGGAAAAAGGATCTTCAAGCAATGAAGAGTCTAAAAAATCCAAAACTCTAAATGTTGCACACACATTCACTCCAAAGCACAATTACAAGCAAAGCGGCCTTGGTTATAAAGGAAAAGGAAAACTTGACCGAGTTGAGTGCGGCTGAAAGGACAAGCGAGAAGAGATTCATCGAGTTCCTCAACAAACTCCAAACAGAAAATACTCTGTAAAGAAGAAGCGAGCTACCAAAAACCCCAGAAAATCTATAAAAATACATATGATGGGAATGGTAGAAAATATCCAAGCGAGCCAAGCGATTGGAATGATGTGAACTATCGGCATAGACTTATGGAATATAAGCCCAAATGGCAAAGGCCTAGAACTCAAAAAGGCCATTCCAAAAGTATAAGAACTTTCATCGACACACATATGCACCTAGGCACTACACTCGAGACACCACAATTACCCAAAGAAGGCGATTGCTAAACTTACACACGGGCATACTGAGACAAAAGAGACAATTTGTATGAACCTAAAATCCCCAAGAAATTTGCCAAGATTAATTATGATTATGGCAATCGATAGATGGCAACCCCTTAGAGTGAAATCATTTGGCTATAAGTTGGTTGGATCATCTCACAATTCTAACCCCTCGGGACCCAGGACAAATATGGGTACCTAAAACTTAATTTCCTTGATTGCGGGTTCAAGGAACAGTGAGTGCCAAGGAACCTGGTACATGGATGGGTCATTCCCGGACATATGACATGAAACAAGAAAAATTTGTCAAAATTCAAGGAAGTAAAAGGAGCAAAAGTCATATTTGGAGAAATGAAGCTCCAGGTGAAATAAGAGGCATTGGATCCATCAAGAGGAATGGATTAGAAATCACGATGTTGCATATGTTGAAGGACTCAACTTCAACTTGCTAAGCATCATCAACTTTGTGACAAGGGCTATAATGTTGGATTCAACATGGGTATATGCCAAATCAAGGATCTTGAATCGAATGAAGTTGTGTTGCAAGGATGCGGACAAAAGAACATGTATGTAGTAGATTGGTCAACCGCTACACACAAAGACTGTCCCTATTAGCAAAAGAGCACAATTTGAATCAAGTTGGTACAGGGCACAAAAAAAGTGAGTCACCAATTTCAAAATTAACAAGCTTGCAAGAAGTAATCTTGTGGAAGGACTTCCAGACTCGAGTATACAAGAATGAGAGTATATGTGATGCATGTCGAGGGAAAACAAATCAAATCTTCATTCAAAGAAAAGACATGTCCATCTTCAACAAGAATATTGCATCTCTACATATGGATCTATTTGGCCCAAAGGAACCACCAACATAAGTGGAAAGAAATACACCTTGGTGGTAGTAGATGACTACTCAAGATATACATGGACAATATTCATGTGTAAGAAGAAAGAAACTCTACGAAACTACAACAAAGCGATGAAGAGGATTCAAAACGAGAAGAGCCAAACCATTATCAAAATAAGATCGGAGACAGAGAACCGAGTTTGTCAATGGAATAATAACTTCGATATTGTATTGAGAATGGTATTGGTCATGAACTATCTGCGACAAGAACTCCACACAGAGAATGGAGTTGCGAAAAGAAGGAATGTAACTCTCAAAGAAGCGGCAAGGACCATGTTAGTGAAGGGGTTACCAAAAAGATTTTGGTGAAGCAATCAACACGACTTGCTACACTCAAAACAGATGTATGATAAAATGGCGGTGACAAAGACTCCTATGAGATTTGGACTGGAAGAAAACCAAATGTTGCATATTTTAGAATATTTGGATGTAAATGCTTCATCCACAACAATGGCAAAGACAATCTAAAGGCCTTCGATGCTAAAGCGGATGAAGGTATCTTCTTAGGATACTCGGTGAAAGCAAAGCCTACAGAGTACTCAACAAAAGGACTATGGTTGCGGAAGAATCCATTCATGTGGTATTTGATGAGCGAAATGTAAATAGAGAAGACATTGAAGAATCAATCGATAAGTTGAATCATCCAACCATACGAGAAGATTCCCTATCTTTGGTCAAGTCAAGCCGGAACTATTAACTCGAGATGAAGATGAGATAGCCGAGTCTCATAAAATCTTTGGAAAATTTGCAGCTAAGTGAGTGCGAGAGAGAGTGATCAAAGCAACACAAAATTTGCTAGACAAATCGAACCCGGCTAACTTACTTCAACCTCCGATGTAAGATGGCCGAGACCATCCACGAAACTTGTCATTGGAGATATAAGAGAAGGTGTCAAAACGAGATCGAACTCAACAAGAAGCTATGTTCACATGCTTCATCTCATAAATAGAGCCCAAAGATGTGTTACAAGCATTGGATGATACACATTGGATTCAAGCTATGCAAGAAGAGTGAATCGGTTTGAAAGAAATAAAGTATGGGAATTAGTTCAAAGACCACACATCAAAATGTTATTGGTACTAAATGGGTGTTGAAACAAGATGAACGAGGAAGGTTACGTGGTAAGAAACAAAGCAAGACTAGTAGCCAAAGGATATTGCCCGAGAAGAAGGAATAGATTTTGATGAAACATTTGCTCCTCGTAGCAAGATTGGAAGCTATAAGGATGTTTCTTGCCTATCTTTGCTCACAAGAATTTCATTGTATATCAAATGGATGTAAAAAGTGCATTCCTAAATGGTTTATTGGAAGAAGAAGTGTATGTTGAACAACCTCCGAGGATTTGAGCGAGAAGACTCTTGGAGATAAGGTATACAAACTCAAGAAAGCTTTGTATGGATTGAAACAGGCACCCGAGCATGGTATGATACTTTGTCACAATTCCTAACGAGAATGGATTCACAAAAGGAAAAGTAGATAGAACACTTTTGAATTCAAGACAAAAAGAGTATCTTGCTTGTTCAAATATATGTGGATGACATCATTTTTGGATCCACAAACAAAGAGTCGTGTGAAAAATTTTCAAACCTCATGCAAAGTAAATTTGAAATGAGCGTGATGGGAGAGCGACATTCTTCCTTGGACTCCAAGTGAAACAACTGAAGGATGGAACCTTCATAAGTCAAACAAAATACACGAGAGATTTAATGAAGAAATTTGGTATGGAGGAGAAGTCTTACGTAAAAATACCAATGAATACATCGATCAAAATGGACATGGATGCGGATGGCGAGCACAGTAGATCAAACAAGATCTGAGCACTTATTGGATCATTTCTCTATCTCACAAAGAAGCGGGCGGACATCACCTTTGTTGTAGGTGTATGTGGGAGATTTCAATCGCTCCAAAAGAGAGTCATATGACAAAGAAGCTAAAAGAATCTGAGATACTTGAAAGGAAGCGAAGTTGGCTTATGGTATCCAAAGGAAGGTGGATTTAAGCTAATTGGCTATTCGGACTCGACTATCTTTGGATGCGAGTTGATAGGAAGAGCACCTCGTGCACATGTCAAATGATAGGAAACAGTGATTTCTGGTTTAGCAAGAAGCAAAATTCAATAGCCACCTCTACAAATGACGAGAATACATAGGCTGCAAACAAGTGTGCCCAAGTCATATGGATGAGACATCACCGTGAGACTATGAAGTTGAAGAAAAAGAGATTCCAATTATGTGTGATAACACAAGTGCAATTGCAATCACTCAAAATCTGTGTTGCACTCAAGAACAAAGCATATCGATGTCGGATATCACTTCATAAGAGATCATGTTGAAAAGAAGGACATCATCTTGGAATATATCTCAACCGACAAACAATTGGTGACATCTTCACAAAACCATTATGTGAATCAAGATTTGAAGAACTCAAGCATGAGTTAGGGTTAATTGGTGGTGACACTCGGAAGAATCAAAGAAAATAAATGGAACACAAAAAGGAAAAAGAGTTGAACTCACAAATCGAAAGTAAATCACCAGATCGGAAAGACAACTATACCAAGTCACCGACAATCGAGTCACAAAGAGGATTTGTGAGAAGAAGAGTTAAACCAAATGAGGGTAAAAGCTGAATCATTTATGAGAAAAGTGACAAAACGCAATCGTTTTTACTAAGCGGGAATGTTTTTAAGAATGACGTCAGCATAATTATGGCGTGTACGAGCAAAAGCGCACACCAAGCTTATGATTGGATATAAATCTTTGCCGCATTAAATACGAGACAATAAATGCTAAATCGGCGTGCAAAATCTAAGCCGTTGATTTCGATCACATTTCAAAACCACCCGCACGTCCTTTCATAAACCATACTTAAACCATTTTCGTCCGTTTCTCTCGCACACTACCAAAACTGTTCATTTCTCTCTCTTAGAAGCAAAGGCAAAAATTCTCTCAAAACCCTATCAATCTTCAAATCAATCTCTAAGTTTTTCTTCGGTGAAATCCTGAAAAATGGCACCAACCTATGATTTTGTCAAGTTAGGAAAGCAAATCCACACCGGGTCTACTGTGGATTTCGATGGCATGGTGAAACAGGGGTCCGACGACACCCTAGTGAAGAAAATTGCTGAGAAATTGGAAACTTTCGGGCTGAAACCGTTTCTGAAGTTGGAATATCCGATGACCTATGTGGAGGAGGTCGCACAGTTCTACGTGAACGCTGAGATTCACGATGAAGGGATAAAGTCATCTGTTCACGGAAAGAAGCTCACCATCTTTGCCAAGGATTTGGCTGAACACTGCTCACTACCGACGGAAGGAGCATAAGAAATCAACGAAGCTGATGTAAACATGGCTGCTGCTTGGAAGGATATAGCCAAGCCCGACTATGCTAATAAAATAGTTTACACAGCAAACAAGAGACTGCTGAATGAGGATTATCACAAGCTGTTGGACATAGTTGCCAAATGTATTCACATCAAATTTGGCAGCTTTGACCAACTATCAAAAGCAAAGTTGATCGTAATTGCTGCGATCATTGAAGAAAGGAAAATAAACTGGGTTGAGTTTATCTACAGCAGACTATGCCAGAATGTAGGGAACAAATCCTTCAAGGAAGATGACACATTTGGAGGATCCCAGGATATGGCCTGTGATTGGCCGGTGATGGAGGTGAAAGGAGTCCCTCTTAGACATGGAAAGGCGTTCCATGTAAACAAGAGGATGTTCGAGATCAACCCTCTCTCGGTGCACAGAAGAGAGCCTACGCCAAGAGAATCGACACGAGTGAGGGGAATCAACGACCCAAAGATACATTGTTTCTCTCCACCAAAGAAGAAAGCCCCCTGCAGCCCCTAAGAAGAAGCTGCCGCTCCCGCAAAGAAAGATAGTCAAACCTGCTCTCCGCCCTGCGTGAGTCACTTGCCCCGCAGCCGTGTCTCTCCCCTTGAAGCAGCGGTCAAGAAGGATTCTCAACTACCTTCTCCGATCGTCAAAAAGAGGAGATCGACAAGCCAAGACGGCTCCTCGAGAAGAAGACACCGGCCAGGCCCCGCCGCCCAAGACTCGAAGAAACTCTCTCAAACCAAGTCCCTGCGTACGAACTAAGAGACGAAAGAATCATCAAGCGATCCGAGCTTGAGAAACCGACCGAGTCGACCACTCACCGAACAAATACCAGAAACTCTATTGAAGCGAGAGTCCCCGAGATGTAATTGATGAAACACTAAGTCTGTTTGAAGCGATCAGAGAAGCAAAAAGACGCATTGTAGTCAGCATGAATGAGACACAAGAAAGAAGGCGATAAAGCCGATAGTGATGTGATGATCCTATCCCCACTTTACCCGGATATCCAAAATCGTCTGCGAGTGGAGGAATGGAAATTGAGTCGATCCAGGAACAGTTCCAACGACCCGAGTTTATAGAAGAAGAAAGAGGAACTGTTGAACTTCCTTGGGTGACCTCTGTGATCCCAAAGACTGGATGAAGACAAGCTGCAGATATCCTGCGGATCTTCAAGGATAAGGAGAAAGAGCGGCCGCGAAAAGAAGGCGAGGCAAGCAAGAAGGCCCGGCATCTGCCCTCTCACCGGAACCACAGAACATACGCATTCTCACTTCGATATTCTATCGAGAAAGTGATGAGGATCTGACCTGCTTCTTTGCGCCCGCGAAGAGTTGCAAATGCGACAAGCAATGCATGAATCGAGAATTCTTCATGAGAAGAGCATGATGGAGGGACCAGGAGAGTCCTCGAACACACCGAAATTGATCCAATGGGAGTGGTTGACAAATCACCACCGTTGTTGCTGCCACCACTTCTCCACTCACTCGGAAGAAGGAATTAAAGAATGGCGATGAAACTGGGTTAGTGGGGACCCCATTGAGCCAACCCCTAACGAAGGTGTCTTACCACCTGCCCCAACGGCTGAACAATCGGTAAAAACAATAGGGAGTTTGGAGACGAGTGACCCCATTCCAAGTCACTCACCAGTGCGCCCCGAGTGGAAACTCCTCCACTGCGGCAAGGTCGGAGAATGCTTTGCGGATGACTCCACAAATCGAATCCGGGAGGCGAAGTTGAGAAAGTACAAACACAAAAGCGAACAACAAGTTGCCATCAACGAAGCTCGAGATAGTTGAGATCGTCTCAATTGAGGTGCCAACTCGCTCACGAAGGCTAATGACGGCTGCGATGCGGTCGAGGCACGAGGAAGGAACAACCACAGGAGTTAACACTGGGGCGATGAAAGTGCAATCCATGGGGTTGAGACTCCAATGGATGCCACCATAGAAGACCCTAAGACAGTGACACTGTCGAAAGGGAGGTCCAAGCCTCACTGCGATTGAGACGTAGGAGGTAATGTAGGCCACGGGAGGTTGAGACTTCCCGGGGTAAAGAAGTAGAGAGAACATCCCTCCTGCTATCATTGATCCATCCGAAAAGGAGATAAGCGCTTCATGATTCCCGGGGATAATCCCGATGTAACCTTTCTGGGGATCGAAGAAGCGGCGAAGAAGCCGAGTCATCCCCCGTGATCCAAAAGACTTCGATTCGCGGATGTTCCCGACGAGCAAGTCGATCTCAAGACTACTCGTTAAACTTTCAATTTTGATGATGAGCCACCAATGGAAATCTCATCATCGTCGATGACGCTCGATAAGGCCGAGGACCATCCACTCAATTGGAGAAACCAAATTGAGACCAACGAAGTTGTTGAGAAAGTTGAGGCTCGGCAAGTCGGGTCCACTTCACAATAGACCCGGTGAAAGCAGTCCATCCACTGCGGCTCCCAAGTGCGGCAGAGTTCGACTCCAAAAGGAACTTCACGTGCACCTCTCATCATTGAACAAATCCCGGTTGGCGTGATGATTCCTTTGTAGAATCATTTCCTTTCTCCTTGGAGGTACCCGACCTCCATGAAGAGTCGAGAAACGAGCTCGCACGCGCTTCCACACCAGCTCCGTCATTTTAAATCAGTACCATCGTTCGGTGACTATGACTTTGACGGCTTTGCGGCGTGGCCATCGGTGCAACGGAAGAAGCAAATGAAGTTCGGGAAGTGTTCAAGCATTATTTGCTTTGAAATTGAACGGATGGAGAGAGGCACCAGGCATCTATGGACATGCGGCGGACAACAGAGATGCCAACCTCACAAATGACTTGAGAGGCATAACGGTCGATAAGGGAATGGTGGCAACAAAGAAAAAACAATGCGTGTGGAACAAGTTAGATACTTGAGGACATTGTTCAACAAGCTCGCTTGTATGGAGAGCCGAGAATGCTTTGATGCAAAAACGAAATTGAGAGAACACATTGAACACATGCATGAAGCTCACACTGCCGAGATAAAGTCATTGCGTGAGCAAAATAAGAGTGATCTCCAGTACGGAAGAAAATATGGACAGAAAATTCGGCCTTCTCATGGCTAAAATGAAGCTAATTTCAGCAGTCCAACGCTACTCGCTCTGAATTTCGTGCCGCATACTCCACAAACCAGACTCGAGACAGAACTCTACTATCGGCGAGCTCGATTTCACGCTTGCGATATGTTTCGAGGCATTCCTCTCTCCTTTGATGATGCCAAAAAGGGGAAGAGGAATACCTTAAAGCACAAAAGAGATCTGAAGGGGGCGAAAAAGAGGATGCACATTGCGAAGGGAAAGTCAAGAAGTGTTGAAACAAAAGAAAGGAAAGTCCGTTGAGGGGGAAGGATCGAAAGATGTGACCTTGATGATCGCACAAACCCCCAAACAAGGTATTGTCACGGTGATATTATCAACAAACTCCCAGTGACTCGCCACTCCAACACTCTGCTATATCTATGGTGAAAAGAGAAATATAATTGAAGCGAGGGATGGAGGAAGTGGAAGGAAGAATGGATGCCCGAGTTATGAACATCTTGAAACAACATGGAGGCATTCCAAAGAGACGAGAGACACTTATGCCATCTCGGATGTCGGGACGAGCCACGATCGGTTGATGAATTTAAAACGCCGCATCCGAAGGATACTTTGCAAATATGTCTATGGCTCAAGCTTGGGACTTGTATCTTGGGAAAAGGGTCTCACGTTATGTGAAGAAGGCGACAGCGACAGACTACCGGCGATCACTCTGCTGGTCACCCCGCCGTCACTCACCGGAAAGAAGAACACCCAGATACAATACACACCCGAGGAAGAGGAAGAAGCGGTGGTGGAGGAAGAGGTTTCAGACCTGACCTCTGCCAAAAACATTGAGTACGTAGATCCGGGGCAAGAAAGGAGGGATCTCATGGGCTGGTCTTGACCAAGTAGCAAATTTGCAAGTGGCTAAAAGTAATGCTGAGTATGCGAAAAGAATAGAAGAAGAAAACAAGAGACAAACTCAGCTATGGGAGGAAAGACAAGAGAGATTAAGAAGAGATGAAGCTGCCAGGAAGGCATATGAAAAGAAAGAAGGCAGGACGATGATGAAAAAAGAGAAGAAGAGCGAGAAGATCTTGAACAAGATGAAAAGAAGGAGAGACGAAGGAGATGAAGTGTTGCTGTCCACCCCTTCATGTATTTTATTATGTGAATACATACTATGTAAGTCTTCTGCAATAAAGCTATAAATTCTTTATTTTTTTATGTGTAGACAAATGTTTGCTCGATACACCTTGTAAACATTGTGTAAAAGAACAAGAATGTTATGATCAATAAAAGGATTGATTCTACGCATACATTCTATGTGAATACACTATCGTATGTATCTTTGCTATTTACATTCTTGAATGATTTAAGTTTTGGCATCATCAAAAAGGGGAAATTGTTGGGAAATTTATTGTTTAGATTTTGATGAATGCCATGTAAAACTTAGAATAGGAAGTTGGCACCCCATTTTGTTGTAAATCGCATTGTAATAAATAGGTGGTCAAGCCGAGTTAAATCGACTATGCCCAAACATGCAAGAAGACAAGCGGAGACTAGAAGGAAGACTCATTGCGAGGCAATGAGTATGGCAAAGAAAGAGTAGACGGGAACTCTACTAAAGGAGCAAAGATGAGATGCACTGAGTGGAGTATTAGTCAAGTCAACTCAAGAAAAGCCAAGTCTCAAGTTGAAGTGACAAAGAGTCATCCAATGATTGGAAGGCGACTCTAAGTCACCTGGGGAAAGCAAGGAAATGCAATCAAGTCGAGATAACTAAAAAGATCCGTTGCTGCAAAATCAAGAGAATTACCTAAACAAGTAATATCTCCATACTACCTTTCTCGAAGTGCTCACCAAGAAGCGTGCAAAAGGAATAAACCAATGGGAAGCACTACACCGTGTCGAACTCGAAAAAGGTGAAGAACAATTCATACGAGGAAATGGCAATTCCAAGGACTGCAACAAGACAAGCCAACGACGACGCAAGTGACTTTCAAAAATAAGCCTATCTCTTCAACGGGCGATTTTTGAAAGATCACTATAAAAGGCCGAGAATGACTACGAGAGAAGTGACGAGAACCACAAACATTCAAGCAATTATTAGAATCGTAACTGAAATATTCTCAAGTTATTAAACGCTAAATCCTCAAGCCTACACTACGAAGAACATCAATCCAACACTCACTGTGAAGGAAAGATAACTTCAATCGGTTGAAGAGGAAATTACTGAAAAATCAAGGGGTCTACATTCCACGAAGGAGTGTAGGAAGGTTCAAGGTCGAACCAAGTCTTTAGCTTTTGGAGGGCTTCGTGATCAAATCCAAAGAGCTTGAGCAAGTGGGTTGTAGTAGCAAAGGCAAAATGCCCTGTGAAGAAGGTTCGAGTCGTAAGAGAAGCCACCGAGTGAACAAGGCGTCTCAGGACCGAGTCCCAAGGATCAAGTCACTTTGTGTGATCAAGACTTGTATATGGACTATTACCACTTTGTATATTGATCAATACCTAGTGGATTCCTCCAATAGTTGGAGAAGAGAGGAGTAGAAGAATTACCCCATCTTGAACCTCTATAAAAATCTTATTGTGTCATTTACATTTCAAAGACTTTAATTCTTGCATCATATTTGTTTATTTCTCACGACATATTTGCTATTCATTAGATAATCTCTAAGTACTAAATCAAGCTCTAAATCTCTACTTAACCAAACTTAAGGGTGTTAAGTCTTCCAATGAAAACAAACCACGCGTTGAGTTAATTTAGACTTAACAGATGAGTTATTCGAAAGAATGGTTGAGTCTCGTTGAGAGATTAACTCTACTGATTAACTAAATTGGTTGTCCACCAAGGACACGGTGTGTAGTATCAACTCGAATTATTTAAAAGGACTAAATCAAAAATTTGGTAAGGTTTATTCAACCCCCCCTTCTAAACCTTACACTTACACCCCTTGGGACCTACACTCAAACACTAGTCTAAACCCGACCTTACTAAGCAAAGGACTGGAAACCAAATTCTTGAGGATGTCCGAACATGCAACACATCTACAAGCGTAAGCTCCATTCCGGAAGTCATCTTGAGCAGCACCTTTCGAAGCCCAATGATGTTGTAAGTCAAAGAGTTCCTCATGAACAGCTTCCTTCCATTAATCGAAGTGTAGGAGGAGAACATCTCCTTGTCGGCACAAATATGACGAGTAGCCCCGGTATCTATCCACCACTCCCTTGGGTTATCCACTATATTGGATCGAGCTCTGACATGTCGATTGGAACCGACTTGTCCTCCATGACATTGGCTTGTTGGTTGCCACCTTGATTGCCTTTTTTAGGGTGCCGACAATCCTTCGTCGTGTGGTTCGGTTTGCCACAGTTGTAGCAATTACTCTTGAACTTTTTGGCCTTTCCTTTTTCCTTCCCGGAGTGCTTGCGTTTCTTGCTAGTGCTCGATTATGCAAGATTAGCCTTAGTCTCCATTCTAGACTTACTGGATTTCACATCTGATTTTCGGTTGTCTTCCTCGATAAGAAGCCAAACAATCAGATCCTCAAGCCCCATCTCTTTACGCTTGTGCTTGAGGTAGTTTTAGAAATCCTTCCACAATGGCGTCAACTTTTCGATTATTGCAGCCACTTGAAAGGATTCATTCAAAATCATCCCTTCAGATACTAAGTCGTGAAGTATGATCTGAATTTTTTGCACTTGGCTAATCACCGTCTTAGTGTCCACTATTTTATAATCCAGAAATTTACCGACCACAAATTTCTTTGTGCCGGCATCTTCTGTTTTTATTTCTTCTCCAAAAAGACCCACAAAGGAAATCATTGTTATGCCAAGCATCCACATCGATTCTCCGTTCATTGTCGAATTCTTCATCACCAACGGTAGGGGGTCCTTCTTCACGAAACGAGACAGACCCAAAGTCGTCACGTAGAACAACATCTTCTGTTGCCATCTCTTGAAGTCGGCACCAGAGAACTTCGCCGGTTTCTTGCCATGAGCAGGAGCAGCAACCTTCGAAACTAGAGCCATCGTCTTGAAACAGAAACAAATATTTTCGTCTTGCAATTGTTGGGTAAAATTTGTAAGGTTTCTGTTTAGGAAAATGACTAAGTGTATAGTGTATAGGCTAAAGTTGAGGCCTGAATTTGATTCAGTCTCCGCAAGACTAAAACGCCCTGTATACCTAGTGCTTACGGTTCCGGCACTCGTCTCTAAGATACAATGACTTTTATAGTCCCGGTTAGCAGCACTAGCAAAACTCGAACAACAGCGAACAACAAGAGTTCAAACTTTAAAGCTTTTGAAGAAAATCAAACAATATGCAAATGCAATGCTCGATTTTAGGTTGCTGATAATTTCATGTGTTGTTTTCAGTCATCAGGGGTGGATTATTATAGGCCTTAGGTGCCTCGTATGGAAAAATCGCGTCTTTTGGCTCAAAAAGACACATTTTGTACTGACAGACACACCTGTTCAGGGGCGCACTGTTTGATAAATGGTTTTATCATGATTTTGATGATTTTGTTTTTACACCAAAACAATTTTTTTTAATTGTTGTCCAAATACTCCTAAATGATTTATAATGTTTGTACTAAATTCTCGGAGTATTTCTTTCAAAGTTATTTTCGACAAATATTGGAATACACTTTTAATGATTTTGTGTTAATGTATTTTTACATCAAAAATATTGTTTCTAAATGTTGTCCTAATACTCCCGTCGATGCAAAATGTTTTTACTATTCTTCGGAGTATTTCTTGAAGTTTATTTTCGATATAAAATTGGACAACACTTTTGTTTTGAGGCCAACCGATCGCCGTATAGGGCATCCCGTACCTGAAAGTTGTGAAAAACAGTGAATAAGCTATTTGTTTGAAAAAAAGGTTTGGTTGAGTCAACCAGGTGGTTGACCGGGTGTGGTCGATCGTCGACCAGGCGTCAACCGGTGTCTGGGAGCAATTTTGAAAGCGAGAACCTCCTGGACTCATTTTTTGGTTTTGCTCGACCGGTTGGACACAGGGTCGACCGGTCGAACCCCCCGTCGACCGGTCGCCCTGTGTAAATGTGTATTCTTATTTTCAAACGTCTATTTGTGCGCGACCGATCGCCCTATGGTTTGACAGCAAAATTCTAACCGTTGTGCAGCAGACAGCTTTTCCCTAATTAGTGGGATTAATTTCTAACAGTTATATTCTTCATTTGTCTTGCAATTTTTTACCGATTTCAATCTCCTAGGAGAAGCCTATCATGTCCAAGACATCTTCTATAAATAGATGAATAATTGAAGCAACACAACAAGAGAGAATACTACAACACAACATACAAGCAAAGAGCATACAAGCAAACACTTTCATATCTTGTTGTATTAGCCTAAGTACTTTCACTTTCACATCTTGAGGTCTAGGCTTATTTCTTGATTACACTTGCACTCAAAATTGTAATATTCATTATCGAGTTGTAATCTTGATTTTGGGTTATCATTCAACACAAGATATCCTTGTGAGTGTTCTTGTGGTAAGAACACACTTGGATGATCTAGGTGATAGGTGCAAGAAGATTGTGGTGATCTTCTTATTGAGGTGTTGAAGAATTTGGTGTTCTTCAAGGTTGAAGATTGTGGTAATGTTCACAAGGTGTCCTTGGAGATTGTGGTAATCATCAAGAGAGATTGTGGTAATCTCAAAGGTGGTGTTGAAGAAGAGTGTGGTGCTCTTCAAGGTGATGTTGTAAGATGTTGTATTAATTTTGGTAATTAATAAAAAAAAATTTTCTTTTTGAAATCCATCTCGGATATACTGGGGTGGTAGAGGATTAGGCCCTAGGTGGGTTGAACCTCTATAAATCGACGCGTGTTGTTTACTTCCCGCACCTTTATTATTGTCTTGGCTTGTTTTGTTCGAAAAAGAGGGCGAAATCGAAAAGATGGAGATAATCTATTCAACCCCCTCTAGATTATCGTAGCCGCTTGGACTTACAAGTGGTATCAGAGCCAAACTCTTTGGCAAGCTCGTTCCACATCGCGAGTAAAGAGGAACGATCACCGGCTATGAATGAAGTCTACCTTACCGACGCCTCCACCACCAAGCCACCACTATTTAATTCCAAAAATTTTACATTTTGGAAAGAAAGAATGGAATGCTATCTACAAGGTTGCGGGTTCGATATTTGGAACACGGTCGTCAATGGAGAATCTATCCCGATAAAAGATACACCACACACCTCCAAAGTCCTCAAGGAGCTCAATGATGAAGAGAAGAAAATCATCTCATTAAATGGTAAAGCTCTTAATATTTTGTATTGTTCACTTACCATTTTGGAATATGATCATATTGTAGGAATTAAATCGGCACATGAAGTATGGAGAAAATTAGAAGAAGTATATGCAAATGAAAGGAGCGACTCAAAAGCATCTTCTCAAAGGGATACAACAACTTGGGATGAGCTTCCTACAACTTCCGACGACGATGAAAATGAACGTTGTCTTATGGGCTTCAAAGAAAACGAGGTAAGTAAACCTTCTACTTCCTATGATAATGAATTACATAATGATTATAGTGATTTGCAAAATGATTATGATGATCTTCAAAATGAATTCCAAAGCTTACTTGTTAAATACAAAAATTTGAAAAAGGAATTCAATGTTTTGAAAAATGAAAAGGATAGTTTATTTACTTCCTACGAATCACTATCATGTGCTCACACCATCACTCTTGATAAGGTTAGAAACCTTGAGAAAGAAAAGAGTACTCTTGTTGAGGATATTAATTGCATGAAAAATGATTTATCTAAATCCAACTTGAGTACCAATAAAATGACCAAGATTGTTGATAATTGTGATAAAAGACTTGATAATAAGCCTAATATTGTTAATCATATGAGAAAGAATCAAGTCCCTATGCATGTTGGTCATTATACTTCCAAAATTATTACATGCTTCTATTGTGGTAAAAAGGGTCATACGGTAAATACTTGTCGGGCTAGAAATAGCTCTAATTATTTTTGGAGACCTAAAAGTCTCAAAGCTAATCCCAAAGGACCCAAACACTTGAGGGTACCACAAAACAATGCCGTATTAGGTACCCGACGGAACAATAATCGAGGAAAATTCATACCGCCAAGAAGACATCAAATGACCATCTCATTTGATCAAAGGAGGAGACATCACCATAATTAATTTGCAAGAGAAAGACACTATAAACAATGGGAAGGACATAATCCTTGGAAATGGAGCAATTGGAGAAGCTATCATCTACAAGATGATTTTCAAATGGGAAGATATCATCAACAATGGGAACGACACAACCCATGGAAATAGCATAATTGGTAAACCGTATCTCCTTTTTAAATATGCATTTTATTTTGTTATTATGCATGTTTTTATTTGTGCCTTAAATAATGTTTCAAAATAATTTTAAAAGAGGTCTTCTACATATTTGTGTTTTTAAAATCTTTTGAAAATGAGACCTTGGATGATGTTTTACTAAGGCTAAAATGTTTTATTACCTCCTATGGATTTTTATGGCATAAGCATACTTGTGATATATCTTATTGCTTTTATCCTACACTTGTATCATATTGTATTGTGCTAGTTTTATTCTAAGAATTGTGTAGGACTTATATATCTTCATCAATAGTTATCTACTCATTATTTGACAAGAGAGACATAAGCTATCGAGGTACGTTCATTATTGGTATTCATCTTATAGACTCGATATATATGTGTCATATGCCTATGTGCTTGCATTTCAAGATATTTCATAGTATTTCACATAAGTGCCATTAAGAGGATTTTTCGATTTTTGAAAGGCACTATTCTATAAAGCTTGTTTTATCCGAGATTTGTAAAGGATTATCTGTTATTTTGATAAAACATTTGATTTTCTCATTATATCAAAATTATGCATTTGATTGCTCATATTCATTCTTGTCAAAACTCTTGTTCAAATGTTTCTTTCAAATGAGGTCTAAACTATATGCTCTTGGATTTTTAAATTTCAAAAGAGACCTTATATGGCTTCCTATAAGCTTATTTGAACTTACATGTTCTATGAAACCCTTGATGATTTGTTTGAAAGCATAGCATGTGTTACTTGTTATTGTATTTATATTATTCGATATTACTATGCTCGTGTGCAAGATATCTTGTTAAGATTTTGCAGAATTGTTTTGATATCTTGGAACAAGTTTGATGACCAAGGGTAGGTTAGTAGCTCAAAGGTAATGTCAAGAAGAAGATGTTTTCTAAGTTGATGCAAGGTGAACTTGAGATTAGCATAATGAGGGAGCTCATATTTCTTCATTGGAATTCAAGTTAAATAATGAGGTGATTATATTTCACATTCAAAGTATACAATAGAACCTTTGAAGAAGTTAGGCATTGAAGAAAGAGGAATCATCTCAACCTCTATGGCTACCTATGTAAAATTGACAAGGTTGAGAAAGGCATATTGACAAGCAAGTTCGAGGTATGTTTATCTACGTTTATTACTTCTTTAGACTCGACATTTTCTATGTCTTATGTCTATATGCTCGACTTCAAAACTATCCCAACGAATCTCATTAAAGTGTCGTTAAAAGAAATTTTCAAATATTTGAAAGACACTTCTTCTTATGGCTTGTTTATCCAAAATTTTAAAAACGTTCATATTTTTCGGGATAAGAAGTCCGGTGATTAAAATATGGTTCGTCATAATCGAACTAAACATATTGAGATTCGATATTCTTTTAAGGGATTGCGTTTCTTAAACAAAAATTTGAGATGTGTTTAATTCCATCTCAAAAATAACTCGCGGACATTTGTTCATTTACCGCCGAGTCTTTTACCTCATTTTGAGCTTTATTATGACATAATGTATATTGAATGAGGTCTACGTTTGCATTTTGCACATTTTTAAAACTTAGGGGCGAAAAATCGGATTTTTGGTTCAAACTTCGGATTTTTTAAAACAGACCAACTGATGGCTGCGGGTGAGGTGAACAGTCGCCCTCGGCTGGACCGGCCGCCCATGCCTTATATTAGATAAAATTGCTTCTGTTTTCCAGACTTAGCCATTTTGACTCTTTTATTCCATTTTTCGCCCCCTTTGCAAATTTCACACACAATTCACTTCAAATGAGTTTTGTTGCATAAATTACATATTTTGGGGGTTATATTGCTCGTTTATCATCATTGTTACTCATCCTCACCAATTAAATGGTAAGAATTCTACTCCTTTTATCTCAATTGGGTTGAACCCTTGAGAAAATGCTTCTACTTGATATATTGATGGAATTCGTATATAATTGTGTTGTGATTGATGATTGTTGATGGATGATATTTGTAAAATTGCTTTTGGTGATGAAAAACTTGGCTTGATTACATTTACAAGGGCTATATATATCTTCTTCAATTTTTGAAGCCCGCCAAGTGTTCGATAAAACATTCAATGAAAAATTCATCACCTACATGATTCTCTCGATTTCAAAAGTCTTATATATTTATAGAGATCATGTTTTGCAAATCAAATGAGTTTTCATAAGCTTCTACAAGTCATATGATCAACTTTTCCCTCCTATTTGGTTTATAAGCTTCAATGTTCAAATAGCTCGATAAATCGGTTACATTGCGCACTTTGATATGGATATATGATGTTTTTATCGTGCTAATATTCTTTTTGATGATTCCAAAGGGGGAGAAACAGGTTATAAGCTCATTAGCTCATAGAAGCTAATATAAGCTCGAGAAAGAAGCTATAAGTTGTGGCTATTAAAAGCCATAAGTTGTGGATTATACTTAGTCCATTTGTTGTAGTATGGACTCATATTCATGTCTAATGATGTTTTGTTGACATGGGGAGCTTATAAGCTCTTGATACTTAAGCTCAATATGTAAAAGCTGAGCTTTTAGCTTTTAGTTGATTGCTTCTGCATTACTCTTGTTGTGCATGTTGATAGGGGGAGCTTTTGCAAAAATGTTTTTGAAAATCTATACTCCCATCCTTATGATTATGTTGCGTGGAATATTGTTGTTCACAACGGATAGTTCTTTTTTAACCGGTAAAATTGTTTTGTTTTCAAAATTGACCGCGTTGAATCATTTTGGTTTGTAATCATCAAAAAGGGGGAGATTGTTTGATAAATGGTTTTATCATGATTTTGATGATTTTGTTTTTACACCAAAACATTGTTTTTTAATTGTTGTCCAAATACTCTTAAATGATTTATAATGTTTGTACTAAATTCTCGGGGTATTTCTTCAAAGTTATTTTCGACAAATATTGGACAACACTTTTAATGATTTTGTGTTAATGTATTTTTACACCAAAAATATTGTTTCTAAATGTTGTCCTAATACTCCCGATCGGTCTAAAATGTTTTTACTATTCTTCGGAGTATTTCTTGAAGTTTATTTTCGATATAAAATTGGACAACACTTTTGTTTTGAGGCCAACCGGTCGCCCTATAGGGCATCCCGTGACCGAAAGTTGTGAAAAAGCAAGTGAATAAGCTATTTCTTTGAAAAAAAAGGTGGTTGATAGTCAACCAGGTGGTTGACCGGTGTGGTCGACCAGGGCGTTGTTGGGACTCCATTTTGATAAATGCCATGTAAAACTTAGACTAGAAAGTTGGCACCCCATTTTCTTTGTAAATTGCATTGTAATAGATAGGGCTGTATGAGCTATGTCAAATCAGTTATGCCTGGATATGCAAGAAGTCAATTGAAGGCTAAAATGAAGACTCCGCTGTGAAGCAGCTGAGTATAGCAAGGAGGAGAAGTCAAGAACTCGACTGAAGGAGCATCAGCTGGTTACAGCTGTGAGAAGTGTCAATCAAGTCAACTCAAGACAGTCAGGTCAAGTTGAAGTGACAGATGAGTCTTCCATGATTGGGAGCCGACTCAAGTCACCTGGGGAAGTTAAGAAACTCGCTAATCAAGTCAAGACAAATCGAAAGAGTCCGTTGCCGAGAAGTCAAGAAAGTTACTTAAATAAGTAATACTTCCATGTTGTAATATTCTAAAGTGCTCAGTCCCAGAAGCGTGCAAAATGAATAAACCAATGGGAAGCACTGCACCTGTGTCAGACTCTGAAAAGCTGATGGTTCATTTAATACGAGGTAATGTCAATTTCAAGGACTGCAACAAGACAAGCCAACAACCACTAGTGTCTTTTGAAAATCAGCCTATCTCTTCAACGGGCCAATTTTTGAAAGATCACTATAAAAGGCAGAGGAATCAATTTGAGAAAGGTTAACCTTGCATACCTGAACCACAAACTTTCAAGTTATTATTCGAGCTGTAACCTGCAAAATATTCTCAAGTTATTCAAGCAAATCCTCAAGCCTAAATTTCGAAGGAAATAAATCCAACACCAAGCTATGAAGGAAAGACAACTTCAAACTGTTGAAGAGGAAACTTTTGAAGAATCAAAAGGGGTCTACATTCCAAGGAGGATTGTAGAAAGGTTCAAGGTCGAACCAGTCTCAAGTTATTGGAGGGCTTCGTGATCAAATCCAAGAAGCTTGAGCAAGTGAGCTGAAGTAGCAAAGCGATCATACTGTGAAGAAGAAGCTTCTAGTCGGACGAGAAGCCAGCTGTGTGACCAAGGCATCTCCAGACTTGTATCCAAAGGATCAAGTCAGCTGTGTGATCAAGTCAGCTGTGTGATCAAGCCAGCTATGGTTGAAAAGCCAAGAGCTGAATGGACAAATGATGATAGAAAAAGATACAACCTTGACAACGTGGCCAAGGATATACTTTACAAGACTTTGGACAAACCCATGTTCAACAAAGTCAAATCTTGCAAAACAGCCAAAGAAATCTGGGATAAAATAACCTTAATTTGTGAAGGATCTGAGCAAATCAAGGAAAACAAATTATCTGTTGTTGTTCAAAAATTTGAAAATTTTAAAATGCTTGCAGGTGAAACAATGGATCAGCTGGATGCTAGATTCACTGAAATTACAAATGAGCTCTCAAAGACTTGGAAAGAATACACACGAAAGGAGATGTGTATGAAGATATTGAGGAGCCTCCCAGCTGAGTGGGAAATGAAGACCATGGCTCTAAGATACTCGATGGACCTATCAAAAACATCCAATCATGAACTATTCTCAGACCTCAAAACCTATGAGTTTGAGCTGAGAAGAAAAGATCAAAAGGAGATAGATGTACCCAAAACAGCTGCACTCATAGTCAAGGAAGGAAAGAGAGCTGAGACCAAAGAAGTCATTGACCAGGAGGAAATTGCCTTAATGGTTAAAAGATTCAACAAGTTCTTCAACAAGAACTACAAAAGAAACAAAGGTGAATCCTCCAGAAGACACTCAACTCCCTCCAAGTCAAGGGAAGATAGACCACCAAAAAGAGCAGAGTACCAAAAGGTCGAATATCAAAGAGCTGACAACCCAAGAAATGAGAGAGCTGATCAAAAAGTTGAAAACCTGTGTTGGAATTGCAGACAACCAGGACATTTCGCAATTGACTGTTCATATCCTGTAGTCAATAAATACAGGAATGAAGAAGAAAGGAAGGTCTTCAGAGAAAGAAGACAAGAAAAGAAAAGGGCAATGTTGGCTGCAGAAACAGTGAAGTCGAAAGATACAACAGATTTAGAGAGTAGTGAAGCTGACTACTCAAGTGACTCTGAAGAAGAAGCCTTAATCTGTCTAATGGCTAAGGAACAAGATCAACCTGACCAAGAAGATGAGGTACACTCTAACTCATCTCATTCAAATTCTAGTGATAGTGATTGTGACACACACACTTCATCACCCACTGATCTTTATGATTCATTACGCAAAATGATGAAAGATTTTGAGCACATTAAATCCTCACACTCACTATTAAATGAGGAAAACAACCAGCTCAAAAGCCAAAACTCACAGCTGACTAAGGAGCTGAGTACTCTAAGTCACTTAGTTGATGAGAACAAAGAGATGAAGGATGAGAATGCTAAACTAATAGCAAAGATAGCTGCTACAGAAAAGAGAGAAAATGATCTCAAAAATGTGATTGCTTCATTCACAAAGACATCTAAATCATTGGATGACCTTATTATGAGCCAAAAAGGATGTGGAGACAAGACAGGCATAGGATTCAATTCCTTTGTGCATAGTCAAACTCCAAGAGTGATCTTGGAAAAAGGATCTTCAAGTAATGAAGCATCTCAAAAATCCAAAACACCAAATATTGCACACACATTCATTCCTAAGCACAATCACAAACAAACTGACCTAGGATATAAAGGGAAAGAAAAACAGCCAGTTGAGTATGCTGAGAGGACAACTGAGAAGAAATCCAGCAGAGTTCCTCAGCAAACTCCAAACAAAAAGTACTCTGTGAAGAAGAAACAGAGCAACCAGAATCCCCAAAAGTTCTATCAAAGGAAAACAAATGATGGGAATGGTAGAAACTACCCAAGTCAAGCTGATTGGAATAATGTGAAATATCAGCCAATACCTATGGAATACATGCCAAAATGGCAAAGACCTAGAACTCAACAAAGGTCATTCCAAAGGCAACAAAGCCATTATCAGCACACATATGCACCCAAGCACTACACTCAGAGACATCACAATTACCCAAAGAAGGCAATTGCTAAAACACACACACAGGCATACAGACAAAAGAGACAGATGTATGAACCTAAAGCCCTCAAGCAATTTGCCAAAGTGAATTATGATTATGGCACAGATAGATGGCAACCTCTTAGAGTCAAATCATTTGGCTATAGGTTGGTTGGATCATCTTACAACACTAACCCCGCAGGACCCATGCAAGTATGGGTACCTAAAAACTAATTTCCTTGATTGAGGTTCAAGGAACAGATGAGTGCCAAGGAACCTGGTACATGGATAGTGGTTGTTCCAGACACATGACAGAAACAAGAAAAATTTGTCAAAGTTCAAGGAGATTAGAGGTGCAAAAGTCATATTTGGAGGAAATGAAGCTCCAGGGGAAATAAGAGGCACTGGATCCATCAAGAAAAATGGATTAGAAATTACAGATGTTGCATATGTTGAAGGCCTCAATTTCAATTTGTTAAGCATCAGCCAACTCTGTGACAAGGGCTACAATGTTGGATTCAATATGGGAATGCGCCAAATCAAAAACACTGAATCAAATGAAGTAGTGTTGCAAGGATACAGACAAAAGAACATGTATGTGGTAGACTGGTCGACTGCCACACCAAGCACTTGTTTATTAGCAAAGAGTACAGCCGAATCAAGTTGGCTGTGGCACAAGAAGCTGAGCCACCTGAATTTCAAGACAATTAACAACCTTGCAAGGAGTAATCTTGTAGAAGGACTCCCAGACTCGGTATACAAGAAGGAAAGTGTTTGTGATGCATACCAGATGGGAAAGCGATTAAATCATCATTTAAGGAGAAGTCAAGTCCATCTTCAACAAGAATCGCATCCTCTACACATAGATCTATTTGGTCCATTGAGCCACCAAAGATAAGTGGAAAGAAATACACTCTAGTAGTGGTGGATGATTATTCAAGATATACGTGGACAATTTTCATGTGTAAAAAGAAGGAAACCTTGCAGAAGTTACCACAGCCGATGAAAAGAGTTCAAAATGAGAAAAGTCAAACCATTATAAAGATAAGATCTGACAGAGGAACTGAGTTTGTAAATGGAATAATAACTCATTATTATGTTGAAAATGGTATTACTCACAAATTATCTGCAGCAAGGACTCCACAGCAGAATGGAGTTGCAGAAAGAAGGAATAGAACTCTCAAGGAAGCAGCAAGGACCATGTTAGCTGAAGTGGGGCTGCCTAAAAGATTTTGGGCTGAAGCTATCAATACTGCATGTTATACTCAAAACAGATGCATGATAAATAGACAGCTGACAAAGACTCCCTATGAGATTTGGACAGGGAGAAAGCCAAATGTTGCATATTTTAGAATCTTTGGATGTAAATGCTTCATCCACAACAATGGCAAGGATAATCTAAAGGCTTTTGATGCTAAAGCTGATGAAGGTATCTTCTTGGGATACTCAGCAGAAAGTAAAGCCTATAGAGTGCTGAACAAAAGAATATGGTCACAGAAGAGTCTATCCATGTGGTTTTTGATGAACCTTATGTAAATTGAGAAGACATTGAAGAGTTAGCTGATAAGCTGAATCAGCCAACTATGCAGAAAAGTCCTTATGTTGAAGTCAAATCGAGTAATTAATCAAGGTGAAGATGAGATAGCTGAATCTCAAGGACAACTGGAAAATCTGCAGCTAAGTGATGATGAAAGAGCTGCTCAAGACAACACAGCTGCAAGACGACTGAACCCTGCTAACTTACTCTAACCAGATGTGAGATGGCTAAGAGACCATCCACCAGAACTAGTCATTGGAGATGTAAGAGATGGTGTAAGAACCAGATCCAGAGCTCAACAAGAAGCAATGTTCACTTGCTTTATTTCCCAAATAGAGCCAAAAGATGTGTCCCAAGCATTGGATGATGCACATTGGATTCAGGCCATGCAAGAAGAGCTTAATCAGTTTGAAAGAAACAAAGTACGGGAATTGGTTCAAAGACCAACCCATCAAAATGTCATTGGCACAAAATGGTTTTCAGAAACAAGATGAATGAAGAAGGTTCTGTGGTAAGAAACAAAGCAAGATTGGTAGCCAAAGGGTATTGCCAAGAGGAAGGTATAGATTTTGATGAAACATTTGCTCCTGTTGCAAGATTAGAAGCAATAAGAATGTTTCTTGCCTATGCTGCACACAAGAACTTCATTGTATATCAAATGGATGTAAAAAGTGCATTCTTAAATGGATTATTGGAAGAAGAAGTCTATGTTGAACAACCTCCAGGATTTGAGAAAAAGACTCTTGGAGATAAGGTGTACAAGCTCAAGAAAGCTCTTTATGGATTGAAACAGGCACCAAGAGCATGGTATGATACATTATCTCAATTCCTAACAGATAATGGATTCACCAAAGGCAAAGTGGATAGAACACTCTTCAGAATTCAAGATGGAGAGAGTATACTGCTTGTTCAAATATATGTGGATGTCATTATATTTGGATCTAAAACAAAGAGCTGTGTGATAAATTCTCAAACCTCATGCAAGGAAAATTTGAGAAGAACATGATGGGAGAGCTGACATTTTTTTTAGGACTTCAAGTTAAACAGCTGAAGGATGGAACCTTCATAAGTCAAACAAAGTATACCAGAGATTTAATGAAGAAATTTGGTATGGAAGAGAAATCCTCTGTGAAAATACCAATGAATACACCAGTCAAGATGGATATGGATACAGATGGCAAGCCTGTGGATCAAACAAGATACATAGAACTCATTGGTTCACTGCTCTATCTCACAGCAAGTAGGCCAGACATCACCTTTGCTGTAGGTGTATGTGCAAGATTTTAATCTGCACCAAAAGTAAGCCATATGACTGCAGCTAAGAGAATCCTAAGATATTTGAAGGGATGCCAGGAAGTCGGCTTATGGTACCCAAAGGAAGGAGGATTCAAGCTTATTGGTTACTCAGACTCTGACTATGATGGATGTAGAGTGGACAAGAAGAGCACTTGAGGCACATGACAAATGCTTGGAAACAGACTGGTTTCCTGGTTTAGCAAGAAGCAAAACTCAATAGCCCCATCCACGGTGGTTTGAAGTAGTACATAGTTATGGCAAGCGTTGCCCAAGTATTATGGATGAGACAACAGCTGAGAGATTATGATGTTGAAGAAAAAGAAATTCTAATTATGTGTGATAACACAAGTGCTATTACAATCACTCAGAATCCAGTGTTGCACTCAGGAACAAAGCACATTGATGTCAGATATCATTTCATAAGAGATCATGTTGAAAAGAAAGATATCACCTTGGAATATATCTCAACTGATAAATAGTTAGCTGACATATTCACAAAGCCATTATGTGAGTCAAGATTTGAAGAACTCAAGCATGAGCTAGGGTTAATTGAGCTAAGTTAACACTCAGAAAACTCAAAAAGAAAAGATGAAAATGGAGCTAAGTTTGTAAATCAGCTAAGTGTGTCAGCCGTATCGAAAAATCAGCTGCATCAAGTTAGCTGACAACTGGAGTACCTATGTGAAGAGAGAAGAAGAGTTGAATCAACTAAGGAATAAGCTAAGTCATTTATGAGCTAAGTGACAAAAATGCAGTCGTTTGAGGTCAGCGTCATAATGGCGGGTACAGTCAAAAGTTGCACAACAAAGCATATGATTGGATATAAATGCTGCCGCATTAAATGCGAGCAATTAAATGCTAATCGGCGTGCTAAATCTGAACCATTGATCTCGATCATATTTCAAAAACCGTATGCAAGTCCTTTTATTACCCACATATATACCCTTTCGTCCGTTTCTCTCTCACTTTACACAAACTGTTCATCTCTCTCAAAAGAAAAGAAAGCAAATTTTCTCTCGAAATCCTATCGATCTTCAAAGCAAGTTTCTAAAAAATTGCTCGGTAAATCTTCAAGTAATGGCATCCACTTACGATTTTGTTAAGTTGGGAAAACAAATCCACCGGCTCTCTTTTGTGGATTTCGAAGGGATGATCAAACAAGGGTCCGATGAAACCCTTGTGAAGAAGATAGCCGAGAAAGTGGAGAAATCAAGGCAAACCCTTTCTCACTATGGAGTTTCAGATAACTTATGTTGAAGAAGTCGCTCAGTTCTACGTGAATGCTGAAGTTCACGATGAGGGCATCAAGTCCTCTGTTCATGGAAAGGAGTTTACGATCACTGCTGAGGATCTAGCAGAGCATTGCTTGCTTTCGTCGGAAGGAAAGCCGGAGATATTGGAGGCTGATGTAAACTTGGCTGCTGCATGGAAGGAAGTGGCCAAACCTGACTATGCTGCAAAGGTGGTTTACACAGTTGATAAGAAGCTGCTGAAAGAAGATTACCACAAGTTGCTGGATATTGTTGCCAAGTGCGTAGACATCAAATTTGGAAGCTTTAATCAGCTATCCAAAACTAAGCTGATCGTGATGGCTGCGATCATGCAGGAGAAGAAGGTAAATTGGGCTGAGTTTGTATACAACAGACTCTGCCAAAATGTTGGAAATAAGTCTTTCAAGGAAGATGGATCGTTCGGAGGATCCTTGGGGTATGGCATTGCGATTGGCCGGTTGATGGAGGTGAAGGGAGTTCCACTCCGACATGGAAAAGCGTTCCATGTCAACAAGAAGATGTTCCAATCGAATCTTTCAGGAGCTCAGAAAAGAGCTTATGCCAAGAGGGCGGACACTAGTGAGGGGGAATCAGCTGACCCTGAGGAAACAACTGTTGTCTGCCCTCCGAAGAAGAAAGCTGCCCATGCAGCTGGAAAGAAGACTATTGCCCCAACAGCGAAGAAGACGAAAGATGCACCTGCCCCTGTAGCCGTGTCTCCTGCCCCTGCAGCCGCAGCGGAGAAGGAACCTCAAATACCTTCTCTGGTTGTCAAGAAAAAGAGGACTGACAAGCCAAGAAAGCCAGCTCCTCAGAAAAAGAAAGAAGCATTGGCCCCCGCCGCCCAGGACTCAGAGGAAACCATATCTGAACCAGAAATTCCTCTGGTAAGGACCATACGAAGAAGACTCATCAAGCGTTCGAGCTTGAGAAAACAAATGAGTCGCCACTCAAATTGAACAGATCAAATGAAACAATTTGGAGAAGTAGAGTCTCGAGAGATAATTGATGAAACCACCAAGTCTGCTGAGGCCGATCAACGAGAGGCAAGCCAAAGACCTAGTCAGGATCGAATAGGCCGAGGAGCTAATGTAACAATACCGAGCCAGCTAAGTCTCCCTGTCGATAGGATCGTGTCTCCGCCTCGACGTACGCCGAGGTGAAGAGCGAAGAAACCCCGCTACCCTCCATTCCCGAGAAAGAAGTTCAACAGAAAGATGACGACGATGATGTGATCATGCTGTCTCCACCATATCCAGACATCCAAAATCGTCTGCGAGAATGAAGAAAGTGGAAGTTGAGTCACTCTAGGGTGCGGTTTGAACACCCGAGTTTATTGAGGAGGAAGAGGAACTCTTGAGTTCCTTGAAGTTGACACGATCTTTGTAAGCCCTTGATGAGGATAATCGCATCAACATGCTGCAAATTCGAAAAGAGAATGAACAGGCTAGGCAAGCGAGAGGAAGCGAAGCTCGTGAGAAAGCCGATTTGTCCTCTAACCGGAACCACCGATCATACTCATCCACATCTTGACATACTTTCGAGAAAGTGAGGAAGATTTGGACCTGTCTTTCTTTGCAACAAAACAATTGGAAATGCAGCAAGCCATGCCGGAATCCAGAGTGATGCATGACAAACGGCTAATGGAAGGACCTGGGGAGTCTTCCAAATCACAGCTAGAAATTGACCTTATGGGGGTGGTGCAGCAGATTGCAACTGTTGTTGCTGCGACCACTTTCCCAGCTCACTCTGAGGAAGGCTCAAAGGGAAATGGCGATGAAACTGGGAATTCGGGGACCCAAGTCGAGCCAACCCCTATTAAAGGTGTCTTACCACCTGCCCCAACGGCTGAACACTCAAAGGAAACAACCGGGAGTTTGGAGAAAAGTGACCCCAATCCAAGTCACTCAGCTGGTGTGCCAGCTGAGGGGGAAACTCTCTCCACTGCAGCTAGGTCGGAGAATGTTGCAGCAAACTCCACCCTGAATCTAGGAGGCGAAGTAGAGAAGGGACAAGAAAAAGATACACAGCAAGTTGTCACTAACGAAGCTCGGACAGTTGAGACTGTCTCACTGGAGTGCCAACTGCTCTCCAGGCTGAGGACGCTGCAAATGCAGCCGAGGCACAGGATGGATCTGCCCTAGGAGTTAACACTCTGGGCAATGAAAGTGCAATCCACGGAGTTGAGGCTCCTGTGGATGCCACCGTCGAAGGCCCCAAGACAACTTAGACTGTCGAAGGGAATGTCCAAGGCCTTGCTGCAGTTGAGACTGCAGGAGGTACTGAAGGCCTACGGAAGGTTGAGACTTCCCTGGGTAAAGAGGCAGAAGCACAGAACATCCCTCCAGTTATCATCGATGCATCTGAGAAGGAGATAAGTGCCCTTCATGATTCCCAAGACAACCCTGATGTAACTTTTCTGGGATCTGAACGTGAAGATGAGGCTGAGTCATCCCCTGTTGCAAGTCCAACCGACTCAGCTGAGGATGTTCTTCCCAGCACGAGTAAGCTAGAATTCAAGGCTGCTCGTCAAAAGTTCAATTTTAATGATGAGTCACCCCTTCAAGTCTCATCATCGTCCGATGACACTACTAATACGGCCGAGGACCAGACAACTCATATGGAAAAACCAGCTGAGACCGACGAAGCTGTTGAGACAGCTGAGGCTCAGCCAACTGGGTCAATACCACAACAGACCCCAACTGAATCACAGTCAACTGCGCAGCTCCCAAAGCTGCAGCAGAATCGACTCAACCAGGCACATCACGGCCACAAGTCACAGTTGAACAGATTCCCTATGTTCGTGATGATGTGTTTGAACAAACTTTCCCTTTCACAGTAGAGATGTCTGATCTTGATGAAGAATCAGCTAGAGATCAACAACGTTTCCATAGACCTGATCCAGTAATTCCCACAGATACCATCATCCCAGCAGACTTTGATTTTGATGCTGCTTGGCCGCCAGCTGAGACAGAGGTGACAACTGAGGTTCGAGAAGTTTTCAAGGCAATATTTGCGGAGATAGATAAGATGGAAAGGCACCAGGCCTCATTAGATATGCGGCTGGATAATCGAGATGTTAATCTTACTTCTAATGACCGAGATTCTAATCTTACTGCTGATCTGCATGGAATAATTGTCAGGATCCGGGAATGGTGGCAACAGCAGCAGACAATGCACGTGGAACAAGTTCGATACTTCAAAGCATTGTACAATAAGATGCTACTCTGGAGCGCTGATAATGCTGACATGAAGAAGAGGATGCAAGAAAACATTGATAGAATGCATACCTCTCATACCATAGAAATGGAATTGCTGCGCGAATTTCATCGTAAAAAACTTCTGCGCGTGAGGAGAACATGAATGAAAAATTCAGCATTCTTATGGCTGAAATGAAGTTGTAAACATCGAATCCAACGCCACTCGCTCGAAATTTTGAGCAAAGATACTCGCAGCTGCGAGAATCAAAGAACTCGCCTATCACTCACCTAGATTTCATGCTTGCGGCATGTTTCGTGGGTTTCTCTCTCCTTTGATGATGCCAAAAAGGGGAAGAGGAATACCTAAAGACGTTGAAAGGATCCGCAGCTGAGAAGAAGGACGCAGCTGAAGAGCATAAGAAAGAAAAGAGAAAATCAGTTGAGGGGGAAGGTTCGAAGGATATGACTTTAATGGTTGCTATAACCCCTCAACAAGGACTTGTCACGGGACATAATCAAGAAACTTCGAAGATTTCTGCGCTCCAACACTGATGTGCCCATGTCTCGAAAAGATGAAGATAGTAGAAGCGAGAGATGACGGAGATTGAAAGAAAAATGGATGCCCGTGCGATGGACATACTGAAACAATACGGAGGCATTCGGCAGGAAGAGACACTAATGCCATCTCAGACGTCGGAACCGAGCCTAGATCTGTTGATGAATTCAAGACGCTCGCATCTGAGGGATACTTCGAGAACATCACCATGGCCCAAGCCTAGGACTTGTATTGGGAAAAAGGCCTCAAGTCAGTGAAGAAGGCGATGAAGCGGAGACTCGAGCGATCGCTCTGCTGGTCACTCTCTTGGAAAGAAGAAGGCCCCAAGACAATACACACCCGAGAGGAAGAGGTAGAAGCAGTGGAGGAAGAGGTTTCAAACCTAGACCTCTACCCAAAAACATCGAATATATAGATCCAGGGAAAAAAAAGAGGGATCTATTGGGCTGGGTTTGACGAAGTAGCCAACCTGCAAGTGGCCAAGAACAATGTTGAATATGTAAAGAGAATCGAAGAAGAAAATAGAAGACAAACTCAGATGTGGGAAGAGAGACAAGAAAGGAAAAGAAAAGATGAAGTTGCCAGAAGAGCTTATGAGAAAAAGAAAGCAGCTGAAGAAGAGAAGAAGAGAAAAAGGTCAGAAGACGACAAAGCTGATGAAGAAAGAAGGAGGCAGCGAAGGAGATGAAGTGTTGTTGTCCATCCCTTCATGTAATTTACTATTGTAAATGCATAAGTATGTAAGTCTTCTGTACATTGAATAAGAAATCTGTAATTTCTCTATATTTTTTTTTGCGTAGACATAGATGTTTGCTCTGATACACTTTGTAAACAACTGTGTAAAGGACAAAAATGTTATGATGAATAAAAGATTGATTCTACGCATACATTCTCTGTTACTGCACTACCTGTATGTATCTTTGATGCTTACACTTTTGCATGTATGTTTTAAGTTTTGGCATCATCAAAAAGGGTGAAATTGTTGGGAAATTTATTGTTTAGATTTTGATGAATGCATGTAAAACTTAGACTAGAAAGTTGGCACCCCATTTTCTTTGTAAATTGCATTGTAATAGATAAAATTTGTCGAGCTAAGTCAAATCGGCTATGCCTAGATATGCAAGAAGTCAACTGAAGGCTAAAATGAAGACTCCACTGTGAAGCAGCTGAGTATAGTAAGGAGGAGAAGTCAAGAACTCGACTGAAGGAGCATCAACTGGTTACAGCTGTGAGAAGTGTCAGTCAAGTCAACTCAAGACAGCCAAGTCAAGTTGAAGTGACAGATGAGTCTTCCAATGATTGGGAGCTGACTCGAAAATAGACCGTTGCATAGAAGTCAAGAAAGTTACTTAAATAAGTAATACTTCCATGTTGTAATATTCTAAAGTGCTCAGTCCCAGAAGCGTGCAAAAAAAATAAACCAATGGGAAGCATCGCACTGTCCGGACTAAAAAGTCGATGGTTCATTTAATACGAGGTAATGTCAATTTCAAGTACTGCAACAAGACAAGCCAATGACCACTAGTGTCTTTTGAAAATCAGCCTATCTCTTCAACGGGCAGATTTTTTAAAGAGCACTATAAAAGGCAGAGAAATCAATTTCAGAAAGGTTAACCTTGCATACCTGAACCACGAACTTTCAAGTTATTATTCGAGATGTAACTTGCAAAATATTCTCAAGTTATTCAAGCAAATCCTCAAGACTAAATTTCGAAGGAAATAAATCCAACATCAAGCTGTGAAGGAAAGACAACTTCAAACTGTTGAAGAGGAAACTTTTGAAGAATCAAAAGGGGTCTACATTCCAAGGAGGATTGTAGAAAGGTTCAAGGTCGAACCAGTCTTAAGTTATTGGAGGGCTTCGTGATCAAATCCAAGAAGTTTGAGCAAGTGAGTTGGAGTAGCAAGGCAAAGCCTATGAAGAAGCCGAGTCGGACGAGAAGCCGATTTGTGTGACAAAGACATCTCCAGGCCCGAGTCCCAAAGGATCAAGTCACTGTGTGATCAAGACTTGTATCTCGGACTGTTAACCACTTTGTACTACGATCAATACTTAGTGGATTCCTCCGAGTTAGAGAAGAGAGGAGTAGAAGAATTACCCCATCTTGAACCTCTATAAAATTTATTGTGTCATTTACATTTCAAAGATTTACTTACTGCATATTATTTAATATCTGCACGATAATTTGCTACCCAATTGATATTTAAAAAAGTGCTAAAACCAAGTGTTAAAACAAACTTAAACCAAATTCAAGGGTGTTAAGTCTTCCGCTGAAAATCTCATCACAGCCAAGTTAAGTATTAGACTAAACAACTGAGTTATTCTATCAACAGCTCGATCAGTCTGCTGAGTGGCTAACTCTGGCGGTTAACTAACTTAGCTGTCCATCAAGGGCATAGCTATGAAATCAACTCTGAACTTATTTAAAAGGACTAAATAGAAAAGTTGGTAAGGTTTATTCAACCCCCCTTCTAAACCTTACTTACACCCCTTGGGACCTACAGGCGTCGACCGGTGTCTGGGAGCAATTTTGAAACAGAACCTCCTGGACTCGTTTTTTGGTTTTGCTCGACCGGCTGGACACAAGGTCGACCGGTCGGACCCCCCGTCGACCGGTCGCCCTGTGTAAATGTGTATTCATATTTTTAAACGTCTATTTGTGCGCGACCGGTCGCCCTATGGTTTGACAGCAAAATTCTAACCGTTGTGCAGTAGACATCTTTTCCCTAATTTGTGGGATTAATTTCTAACAGCTATATTCTTCATTTGTCTTGCAATTTTTTACAGATTTCAATCTCCTAGAAGGAGACTATCATGTCCAAGACATCTTCTATAAATAGATGAAGAATTGAAGCAACACAACAAGAGAGAATACTACAACACAACATACAAGCAAAGAGCATACAAGCAAACACTTTCATATCTTGTTGTATTAGCCTAAGTACTTTCACTTTCACATCTTGAGGTCTAGGCTTATTTCTTGATTACACGTGCACTCAAAATTGTAATATTCATTATCAAGTTGTAATCTTGATTTTGGGTTATCATTCAACACAAGATATCCTTGTGAGTGTTCTTGTGGTAAGAACACACTTGGATGATCTAGGTGATAGGTGCAAGAAGATTGTGGTGATCTTCTTATTGAGGTGTTGAAGAATTTGGTGTTCTTCAAGGTTGAAGATTGTGGTAATCTTCACAAGGAGCCGTTGGAGATTGTGGTAATATTTAAGAGAGATTGTGGTAATCTCAAAGGTGGTGTTGAAGAAGAGTGTGGTGCTCTTCAAGGTGATGTTCTAAGGTGTTGTATTAATTTTGGTAATTAATAAAATCTTTTTTTCTTTTTGAAATCCATCCCGGATATACTGGGGTGGTAGAGGATTAGGCCATAGGTGGGTTGAACTTCTATAAATTGATGCGTGTTGTTTACTTCCCGCACCTTTATTATTGTCTTGGCTTGTTTTGTTCGAAAAAGAGGGCGAAATCGAAAAGATGGAGATAATCTATTCACCCCCCCTCTAGATTATCGTAGCCGCTTGGACTTACACGCACGACCAGACGCACGGGTCGTGCGCCTGCCCGTGCGCGGTGCGCAAACGTTCGGCTGGGCGCATGACCCAACACACAGGCCATGCGTCCAAAAAGAATAAGGGCATTGAAGCCCAAGCCCATAACCCACGACCCGGACCCATGCCCGTGCATGTGCTTTGAACCAAACCCACAAGCATGTAGGTCCTCACCCCTTTAAAAACTTGGGTGCCCCCAAGGGCCCAAACCCATATGTCCTTGTGATATATTATGTGTGCAAACTTATCCTCATTTTCCTATGTGGATGGAGCATTTCTCCTTCCCCACATTTTCCATTTTCCATACCATTTATTTGTATTAAGTGGCTAACTTCTAGCATTAATTTTTCATTCACCCGGAATCGGTTTTGAGAAATTTCAAATGCTATTCTCATCTATTCTCTTAGTAGAATTTTTACAAATAATTTAATTCAATTTTTCACTAATGGAAACCACTTAATTATTTGGTCAAAATCGGGTTAACACCCATTTTCTCAAGACCAAATTCCAACAAGATATATGTGTCATATGTTTAAGCAAACATGCTGGCTTGTTAAACCTATTTATATAATATATCATTTAAGTTTATCTATATATTTTACTTATACTGTATCATACACGTATGTAAATACATATGGTCAATTTATATGATATATAATAAGTATAGTTACTATGTGGTTAATTATATATATATATATATATATATATATATATATGTATGTATATATGTTATAGATTACTATAATTTCCCATGTTCATTCACAAGGTCTCACTTTATTTTCACATTAGAATTCTCCATTTATATATAGATAAATTAACATTTGGGCTTCATGTATAATCGTCCGAAATCTAGTCTTAATCTTTTTTTTTTAAATATATTATACCTATATTTCCTTACAAATAACCACGGTGTTGCCACCTCTCATCTCTAAACTTACCAATGTGAGCTACTGACTTTCTTGTACTTCTATAATATATTAGTATCTGTAAGCTATCAATACCTAATAGTCCCTTCTCAAAAAAAAAAATCTAATAGTCTGAGTCCTAAATTGTCCTACTCCGATTCATGATCTACCAATCAAGCTAATAAATTTGAAAAGTAATATTGTGTGGTAATTTCAATAGATTAACGGTTAAGAAAGCTAAATAAATTAAAGTGCGCCGTGCAATGTCAATATAAATGCAAAAGAAATATAATGAACTATGTTGGCCCAGTGAGTAATGAGATGCTCGGGTATTACATCATCCCCTCCTTGTAAGAATTTCGTCTCCAAAATTTGACTTACCCTCTTACCGAACTGAGTCAGGATATTTTGCCCTCATCTCATGTTCTCTTTCCCATGTAGCTTCTTCTATAGATTGATTCCTCCAGAAAACCTTAACTAAAGGGATTTCCTTGTTTTTTAACCTCTTTACTTCTCGTAATAATATCTCCACAGGTAACTCTTCATAGCTCAAGTTGGATTTTAATTCTACCGGTTTGTGTTTCAAAATATGACATGGGTTTGGAATGTATTTTCTTAACATAGATATGTGAAAGACATTATGCACTTGAGCCATTGACGCGGGCAGGTCGAGTCTATAAGCAACATCACCTATTCTTTCAGTGATATAGAATGGACCAATGTATATAGGACTGAGTTTTCCTTTCTTTCCAAATTGCATTACCCCTTTCATCTGTGCTACTTTAAGGAATACTCGATATCCTACAGAAAATTCTAGCTTTCTTCTTCTTTGATCTGAGTAATTTTTCTGTCGGCTCTGGGCAGAATCCATCTTCTATCGAATTTGTGTCACAACCTCTGTCATTTCTCGAATTATGTCTGGGCCTAAAAGCTTTCTATCACCAATCTCGTCCCAGTGTACTGGCGATCTACATTTTTTACTACAATGCTTCACAGGGAGCAATGTCGATTGTGTCTTGATAGCTATTGTTATAGGATAATTCTATCAAAGGTAGATACTTACTCTACTGGCCTTGAAAATCTAGAACACAAGCTCAAAGCATATCCTCTAGAGTTTGTATCGTTCGTTCTGATTGTCCGTCGATTTAAGGATGATAAGAAGTATTAAATTACAATCGTGTTCCTAGTGCATTTTGTAGACTCCTCCAGAAAGTAGATAAAAATCTAGAGTCTCTATCTGAAACAATGGATAGTGGCACACCATGAAGTCTAACGACTTCTTGTATATAATGTTGTGCGTATCGGTCCATGGAATAAGTTGAGCAAATATGAATAAAATGAGCGGATTCGGTTAACCTATCCACTATCACCCAAATAGCATCATGTCCCTTGATAGTTTTAGGCAAACCTGTCACAGAATCCATGGTAATTCTTTCCCATTTTCATTCTGGTATAGGCAAAGATTGCAACGTTCCAGCTGGCTTTTTGTGTTCTGCCTTTATTTGTTGACAGGTTAAACATTGTTCCACATATTGCGTGATATCCCTTTTCATACGTGGCCACCAGCAATGCATCTTCAAATCTCTGTACATCTTAGTAGCTCCTGGATATACAAAATATGGCGTTGAATGTGCTTCTGCTACAACATTCTCTCATATATTATCCCATTTGGGCACGTATAATCGTTCTTTAAATGAAAATACTCCATCCTCAAAATATTATGAAATCAGAAGACACTCCCAAGGCAATATTTTTCTTCACTTTAACATAGTAATCATCACTTTGTTGTTCATGTTGAATTCGATCAAGTAACGTCGGTCAGAGTGTTAATGTTGCCAACTTAGTTTCAATAGATCCCAGTGATACAATCTCCACGTCCATTTTCTGGAGATCCATGAACTCTAGTTTTGGAATTTGAATCGCAACTGCATTACTTTGTGTTGACTTCTGGCTCAACACATCTTCTATGACATTGGCTTTACTAGAGTGATAATTGATAACACAATCGTAGTCCTTCATTAGTTCCAACCATCGTCATTGATGCATATTTAACTCATTCTGTGTGATGAAGTATTTTAAACTCTTATGATTTGTGTAGATCTCACATCATTCCCCGTATAGGTAATGCCTCCACATCTTAAGCACAAATACCACCGCAGCAAGCTCTAAATCATGTGTAGGGTAACTACAAAACCTCCAGTACCTAATGGGATTGATAGAATATGTGATGAAGTCAATTTGTTCTTCAGTTCTTGAAAGCTTTGTGCGCATGCTTCCATCCATTTGAATGAGACACTCTTTCTAGTCAATTGTGTTAAAGGCGTAGCAATCTTAGAGAATTCTTCCACAAATCAGCGATAGTAGCCAGCTAAACCAAGAAAAACTACATACTTCTAAAGGATTTGTAGGTTGTGGCCAATTATTGATAGCCTTAACTTTACTTGGATCAACCGAGATTCCTGCTCCGGACACAACATGTCCCAAGAATACTACTCGATCTAACCAACATTCACATTTATTAAATTTATCATAAAATTGCTTTGCTTTCAGAACCTCTAATACCATTCTCAAGTGTTCAATGTGCTCCTCTTTTGTTCTAGAGTATATCAAGTTATCATCGATAAATTTAATGATGAATTTATCTAGAAAATCTTTAAATACTCGGTTCATCAAGTCTATAAAAACGGCTGGGGCATTTATTAACCCAAACGACATCACCAGGAATTCATAAATCCATGCCTCGTGCTGAATGTTGTCTTGGGTATATCATATTCTTATATTTTCAGTTGATGGTACCCAGATCGCAAGTCGGTATTCGAAAATACTGCTGCACCTTGAAGTTGATCGAACAAATCATCAATTCGAGGTAACATGGATTTATTTTTTATTGTAACTTTATTTAGTTCTCGGTAGTCAATGCAAAATCTCATTGTACCATCCTTATTCCGTACGAATAGGACTGGCACACCACATGGCGAGAAGTTAGGCCTAATGAAACCTTTATCTAGCAACTCTTGCAATCGTGTCTTCAATTTCTTCAATTCTAATGGAGCCATGTGGTATGGAGTTTTAGAGATTGGAGACGTTCCTGGAAGTAGGTCAATAACAAACTTGATCTCGTGGTCAGTGGTAATTCAGGAAGATCATTTGGAAATACATCGGGATATTCTCCCACTATTGGAACTTGATCAAGAGTTGGTTGGTGTTGTTCGTTAATGCTCATTACACTTACTAAGTATCCTTCACAGTCAGCATTCAGTATATGTTGTGCCTAGACTGCTGATATCATTGGAAATCTAAACGATTTGTGATTCCAACAAAACTAAATAAATCTTCTCCTGGGGTTCGAAAGGTCACTGTCTTTTTCTGACAATCGATTGTAGAACCATACTTTGATAACCAATCTATACCCAAGATTATATCATAGTCGTTCATGGATAACACAATTAGATAGTCATAAAGTTCTCTGTTTTCAATTGGAATGGCATAAGCTTTTAAAATTTGATTAGTCTGTTTGGAATCTCCCAAGGGAATCGTTACATTGTAACCTACTTTAGCTACATCAAGTGTCTTACCCAGTCTCCTCACATACTCAGTGGATGCAAATGAATGTGTTGCTCCCGAATCAAATAATACGAATGTTGGGGTGTCAAAGATAAGAAGTTTACTTGTCACCGCTGATGGATTTGCCTATGCGTTTGCTCTGGTGATAGTAAATGCTCTGGCTGGCAAATTCTTTTGTCCTGTAGAGTTCAGTCTATTTGGGCACGCACTAGCAAAATGTCCTGGCATCCCACATGTAAAACATCTCCTGGTATCTACCGTGCAACTTCCAGTATATTGAGTCTTGCACCTAGGGCAAAAAGGTAGTGATATAAGTGCCTTACCTTGATCAGCTTTTTGGCGCTTAATTTGTTCCCATTGTTGTTGTCCTTGACGTGGTTGAAAGTTAGGTTTATGTTGTTTTTGAACTTGGAAAACTCTCTTCTTTTGATATCCACCCCATCTCTGTCCTTGTCCCTGTTTGAATTGGCGTCTAGCTTCCTAGGGACGAAAAATCCTTAATTGAAACCTTGTTCTGCCACGGTGCTCTCTCAAATGACTGTGAATATGTTACTCCCTAAATCCCTGCCATGCTGACATCTCTATATAGCTTTGGCCTTAGGCCTTTAAGGAATATTTCTACTTTTAGTGCGTCAGTGCTGACCATATGAGTGGTAAACCTGGATACTTCTTCAAATTTGTGAATGTAATCCCCAACAGTCATAGTTCCTTGGCGTAGTTGTATGAACTCGTTCATCTTCATTATACAAACAGGAGCCATGAAGTATTTGTTTCTAAATAGTTCTTTAAATCTTTCCCAAGTCCTCATCGTAGCATCTTCTATGCTTCTTATCGTGTCCCACCAATGTTCCGCGCTACCACGAAGCATAAACGAATCACATATTACTTTCTCTTCTTCTGGGACCTTCTTTGTCATGCAAACATGTTATCTAAAGTTCTCGGCCAATCTTCTGCGCATTTTGTGGGATCTATCGCATCTTCAAAGGTTGGTGGATTTAGCTTTCGGAATCTTTCCCCTACTATCTCAATTTGATCCGCCCTTTGGTGTTGTTGATTTATTTCAGCTCTTTGTTCTCCATCTATATCCCTCTAATGTATGAGTTGTTGAATTTGTTCAGATTATTGATGGATGAGTTCCGTAAGGCAAGTTATGACATTATCTCGATCACCAGTTAGTATAGGGGTCTCCCCTCCTTGGTTTCTATCCCCACCACTACTCTCATCTCTAGTTCTCACCATAAATAAAACATTGTCCTAGGATAACCTAATAACATGTGGCCAATATAATTTCATGAAAGATAAAATGCATCAGACAATAAAATAAAACTTACTGGCATTGTTGAGCCCCACGAGTTTTGAGTTTATGTACATGGATTGTCTACAAAACTTGTAGCCGAACTCTGATACCACTCTGTCACGCCCACCCCTATTATTATTATTAGAAATTATATGAATAGTATAACTCAGCCATAAACTCTATTTAAAATGTGTAATTTGTTTTATATTTTTTCTATGTAAATTTAATAACAGACAACAACGAAATAAACCATGTACACCACAACCGCTATTTTATCATTTTAAAAGCAAAAGGGCAGTCAACCCGTACCTCAAACCAGCACACTATTTGCATATATTTACAATAGAGTTTCAAAAGTTATATATAGTACGAGTTCCTACATATAGCACAACAGAAGCAACACCAAAATGAACCCAAAAACAAGCCTGATAGGTCCTCATCGATATCCATGATCCTCAAAACCTGACAAAGCTCCAGCATTGCACAGTAAGCCAATAGACTCAGGTATTCTCATGCTCACCTGCAATGCATGAACTACATGAGCTAAAGCTGAGCAAGTAAAAATCATGTATTTCCAAAGAATAGTAATGCTTTTCCAACATGTAATGCTAACATGTAAAATCCATGTCCTGACCCAACTACTATGCACCGAAAAAGAGCTTTGCACACAGCAATAATCAAATTGCCAATAATATCAGTATGGATCTACGTGTGGACAATCCTCTCGCGGCCCAGCCAAGGGTCCCATACTTGCATTCCTTGTGTCCACCAAGAAGTATCCCACCCCGCAAAGCCGTAAATAGGTACTCACAAATGGACCATCCTCTTGTGACCCACCAAGAGCCTATCTCCTATCTAGCCTTGTGTTCACCAGCAAGTATCCCACTTGTTATACCTAAACATATAACATAAGCACGCCCAGCATGCCTCGGTACCCTAGTAGTGGTCAACAAATATCTATTTTCTATCTGAAAATATTTTTGTGCATGCGAATATTCTCTTGTAATATGCATGCACATGCAAATACTTTGAATGACATGTTCAATGGATCACCAAGCATCATATTGCAACATCATGCAAGCCACTTATGACACATATAATACCCACATATATTCAACATACAAAATACCACAGTCACATATAATACAATTAATTCAAACAATACTATGTTCATGCATTACAGTTGCAGATAAATTTTTACTTACCTGTCGTCCTTAATATTTTATTAAAAGCTAGACAATTGTCTTTATCCCCAAATTTTACTTGTAAGATTATAACCTGTAAAAATATATGGTACCAGTTACTATTTTTAAATGAACAAATCCCATGTATCTGTTAGGAATTTTATTTGTTAGATTTTGATGATACCATGTAAAACTTAGACTAGGAAGTTGGCACCCCATTTTTATTATAATTCTATGTTGTAACAGATAGGACTGAAAGAGCCGAGTGAAGTCAGCTAAGTCAAAAATGTAAGAAATCAACTGCAGACTAGAGTGAAGACTCTGTTGTGTGTCAGCTGAGTATGACCAAGAAAGAAGACAAGGACTCGACTGAAGGAGAGCCAGCTGAGAAACATCTGTGTGAAGTTTGATGAAGTGTCAGTCAAGTCAATGAAAGGAGCCTAGTCTAACAGTTGAAGTGATAGTTGAGCCATTCTCATGATTGGAGCAGACTCAAGTCACAAGGGGTAAAAACAGCAGTCAAGTCAAGACAACTGACATTGATCCGTTGGAAGGAAGTCAAGAATATTACTCGATATAGTAATATGTCCAAGCTGCCAAATCTTAAAGTGTTTGGCCCAAAAACATGCAAAATGAATAAGCGAATGGGAAACACTGAAGCTTGTGTCAGGCCCTGTAAAGCTGCAGAGCCATTTAATACGAGGAAGGGTCAACATCACAAGTGTTGCAGACCAAGAAAAGACAAGCCAACGAACAAGAAGTGTCATTTGAAAATAGCCTATCTCTTCAATGGGCAAATTTTCAAATGAGCACTATAAAAGGCTAAGGAAGCATTTGAGAAAAGGTTACCTAAACCTAACACGAACAAATCAAGCTATTATCAAGCAAGCATAACCTGCAATATTCTCAACCTTATCCAGAAAATTTCTCAAGCCTAAAACTCGAAGGAAGTCAATCCAACACACGCTGTGAAGGAAAGATTACTTCAACCAGTTGAAGAGGAAATGTTTAAAGAACAAAAAGGGGTCTACTCTCCAAGTTGAAGGAGTTGTAGAAAGGTTCAAGGTCTAACCAGGAAATTCAAGTTTGTTGGAGGGCTGTGTGATCAAATCTAAGGACTTGAATGGAGCTAAAGTACTAATGCAGATGTCTTGTGAAGAAGCTGAGTCGCAGGAGAAGCCAACTGTGTGATCAAGGATGTCTCTAGACTGAGAACTATTTTGTAACTTGATCTGTTACCTAGTGGATTCCTCCAGGAGTTGGAAAAGAGTGGAGTAGAGGAATTACCCCATCCTCGAACCACTATAAATTACTTGTGTCATTTTACTTTCATCATTTACTTTCTTGCTTATATTTTTCATATCTGCTATTAAGTTAATTTTCTATCCAACTGATAAATAACAAGTGTTAAAAACGAGCTTTAATCAAACAAAAGGGTGTTAAGTCTTCCGCTGTTAAAATCAAATCAACTAAGTTAAGTGTTAGCTGACGCAACCAAGTTATACTATCAACAACTCGATCAGTGCATTTGAGTGGGTAACTTAGTGAAGATAGTCAACCTAGCTGTCCCCCAAGGACACAAATGATTTGAGTCAACTCTGTTAAAATTCATAAAAAGACTAAAAGTGAAAATTTGGTAAGGTTTATTCAACACCCCCTTCTAAACCTTACACCACACCCCTTCGGACCTACAAGAGGAATATGGTCACAGAAGAGTCTATCCATGTAGTGTTTGATGAGCCTAATGTGAATGGAGAAGACATTGCCGGTCGGTGATAAGCGAGAATCAGCCAACCATGCCGAAAAGTCCTTATGTTGAAGCAGAAGTGAGAGCACTCAACCCTGATGATGATGAGATAGCTGAATCTCAAAGACAGCTGGAAGGTCTGCAGCTGAATGATGATGAAGAAGTTGTTTAAGACAACTTAGCTGCAAGATGGCTGAATCCAGCAGACTTACTCCAAACTAATGTGAGATGGCTGAGAGACCATCCACCTGAGTTAATTATTGGAGATGTTAGAGATGGCATAAGAACCAGATCCAAAGCACAACATGAATCAATGTTCACTTATTTTATTTCCCAAATAGAGCCTAAAGATGTGTCTCAAGCATTGGAAGACATACATTAGATTCAGCCATGCAAGAAGAGCTGAATCAGTTTGAGAGAAGCAAAGTATGGGAATTAGTTCAAAGGCCAACCCACCAAAATGTTATTGGTACTAAGTGGGTATTCGAAACAAGATGAATGAGAAAGGATCACTTGTAAGAAACAAAGCAAGATTGGTAGCCAAAGGGTATTGCCAAGAAAAAGGTATAGATTTTGATGAAACTTTTGCTTTTGCGGATTTGGAAGCAATAAGGATGTTTCTTACTTATGCTACACACAAGAACTTCACTTTATATCAAATGGATGTGAGAGTGCATTTCTAAATGGACTGCTAGAAAAAGAAGTCTATGTTGAACAACCTCTAGGTTTTGAGCAGAAAACTATTGGAGATAAAGTCTACAAGCTCAAGAAAGCATTGTATGGATTGAAACAAGCACCAAGAGCAAGGTATGATACATTGTCTCGATTTCTTATTGACAATGGATTCACCAAAGACACTCTTCAGGATTTAAGATGGAGAGAGTATACTGCTTGTTCAAATATATGTGGATGATATCATTTTTGGATCCACAAACAAAGAGTTGTGTGACAAGTTCTCAAACCGCATGCAAGGCAAATTTGAGATGAGCATGATGGGATAGTTGACTTTCTTCTTAGGACTTCAAGTCAAGCAATTGAAGGATGGAACCTTCATAAGTCAAACCAACTATACCAGAGATTTAATGAAGAAATTTGGTATGGAAGAGAAGTCATCGGTGAAGATTCCTATGAATACATCAGTCAAGATAGACATGGATGCAGATGGCAAAGCTGTTGATCAAACCAGATATAGAGCCCTCATTGGATCATTACTCTATCTAACAGCAAGCAGGTCAGACATCACCTTTGTTGTAGGTGTATGTGCCAGATTTTAATCTGCACCAAAGAGAGTCACATGACTGCAGCTAAGAGAATCCTAAGATATTTGAAGGGATGCCAAGAAATTGGCTTATGGTATCCAAAGGAAGGAGGATTCAAGCTGGTAGGATACTCAGACTAAGATTATGATGGATGTAGAGTTGACAGGAAGAGTACTTCATGTACATGCCAAATGCTTGGAAACAGATTAGTTTCTTGGTTCAGCAAGAAACAAAATTCAATAGCTACATCCACAATCAAGCGAGTACATAGGCATGGCAGCGTGTTGTACCCAAGTCTTATGGATGAGACAGCAGCTGAGAGACTATGATATTGAAGAAAGAGAGATTCCGATTATGTGTGATAACACTAGTGATTACATTCAAGAACAAAGCACATTGATGTCAGATATCATTTTATAAGAGATCACGTTGAAAAGAAAGACATCACCTTGGAATACATCTCAACTTATAAGAAGTTAGCTGACATATTCACAAAGCCATTATGTGAATCAAGATTTGAAGAGCTCAAGAATGAGTTAGGGTTAATTGAGCTGAGTTAAGATACTCAGAAGACTCAATCGGCAGAGACAAAACAAGAGAGAATGGAAAATGGGCAAGTTTCACATTTCAGCCAAGTGAAATAGCCTAGTCGGGAAATCAGCTGTATCGAGTTAGTTGATAGCTGAGTGATCTTATGTGAAGAGAGAAGCAGAGTTGAGTCACTTTGGATGATAGCTGAATCATTTATGATCTAAGTGACAAAAACGCAGTTGTTTTATTCGAGCGGGAATTTTTTTAAGGATGACGTCAGCGTAGTTATGATTGTCAATACAAAAGCTGCACAGTAAAACATATGATTGGATATAAATGCTGCTGCATTTAATGTGGGGAAATTAATGTGGTTTTGAAGGCTCAATCTTGACCGTTGATTTTGATCAAGATATTCAAATTCCAAAAACCATCATTTCAAGTCCCATATAAACCAAAAATTACATTTTCTCTCTCTTCACAAAATACTCTCGTGTTCAGCAAGCAAAAGAAATTCTCTCTGCAACTGTTCCAAACCATATCTTCAAAGATCAAGATTTTCGCATATTTCACCATTTAATCTTTCTAAAAATGGCTGCTACACATGATTTCGCTTAGCTTTCAGAGAAGATCCACTCTGGTGCTTCAGTGGACTTCAAAGGGATGATCAAGCAGGGCGCTGATGAGGCCCTGGTAAAGAAGATTGCTAACAAGCTTGAGAAGTCCGGTCTGATGGACTTTCTCTCTATGGAGTTCACCCACACCTCGTGGAGGAAGTTGCTATGTTTTTGCGTGAATGCGAAGTGCATGACGATGAGATTCCCTCATCCGTTCACGGCAAGGATAACAAAATCAACTGCGAAGGACCTTCTTGAACATTGCATCCTCACCGACCGAAGGTCCGGAAGGATATAGCCAAGAAGGGCGTGAACTTGGCTGCAGCTTGGAAGGAAATTGCCAAGCCCGAGTTTGCTGCGAAAACTGTCAATACAACTAAGAAAGAGCTAATTAAAGATGACTACCACAAGCTGATGGACATTGTGTCCAAGTGTGTAGACATGAAATTCGGGATGGTGATGGCCGCTATTATGGAAGAAAAGAAATTTAACTGGGTTGAGTTCGTCCTCAGCTAAATATGTCAAAATGTAATCAACAAGTCCTTCAAGGAGGATGGGACTTTTGGTTGCTCCTTGGGGTATGGCCTAATGATTGGTCATTTGTCGGAGATAAATGGGATAGCCTGCGCCATGGAAAGCCCTTTCATGCAAATAAGAGGATGTTTAAGGCAAACCTCTCCGACGCTTAGAAGAAGGCTCATGCCAGGAAAGCTGATACCAGTGATGGGGAATCAGCTGACCCTGCAGAAGATACAACTGCGACCGCTCCGAGCTCCCTCCCTAAGCCGATTTGAAGAAGAGAGCTACGGCGACTAAACTGCTCCTTCCCCGCGGCCAAAAACCAAGAAGGCACTCGCCTTTGAAAACCAAACCCCAAGCACCTTCCTAAGCGGCGAATCACAAGCCCCTGCCCCCGCCCCGGACGAAAGGAACCCTACTTTCTTCTCGATTATGAAGAAAAGTCACACCGCCAAGTCTCGTAAAGCGCAATGCATTGAAGAAAAGGGATCTTGAAACACATGCCTTCACTCTTGAAGAGCCTCAACATGTAGAGCCGAGAGATTCCTTGGTTCCTACAAAGCGAAGACAGTTGTTTAAGAAGTCGAGTTGGAGAAGCTAGCCGAGTCCGCAACTTTCGGCTAGAGAAGCTGAAGAGACCGGCGATGCTCAAGAGGAGCAGTCTCGAGAGAAAATTGATGATACCCGGAAGAGGCTGGCGTGCGGTCGGTAGAATGTCGAAGACCCAACTTCCCGGAGATAGCTGTGGAGATGGATGGAGTTGAGATAGCCAAGACACATGAAGAAAACGTTGTCTCATCCCCTCAGATTGATGCCCATGAACCTGAGGAGGAGCAAGCTCCATTGGCTACGCTTCCAGAGGACGGAGAAGATGATGACGATGTAATAATGTATTCTCCAGTCTATCCGAACATCCAGCTGAGGCTAAGGGAATGGATGGGGTGGAAGCTAGACTACTCCAGACATCAGTTTGCTCACCCTGAGTACATTGAAGAAAATGAAGAGCTCCTAAGCTTTCTCGGAAATTTTTCTGTTGAATATGCACTGAATTAAGAGTATTGCATGGATGCCCTCCATGATATTAAAGAGGATGAGAAGGAAAAAGCTATAGCCCTCGAGAAATCGAAGATGTGTATGCATACGGGGACCTATGAGCATCTCATGGAATCATCTTACAGCAGTGACCTGGAGAAGATGGACCCAGCTGCGGTAGTTGAAAAGGCCGATTTTCAATAGGCCATTAAAGGATCGTAAGCCATGCACGAGCAACTTCTTCAAGAAGGTCCAGGAGAGTCCTTCCAAATCTCTCTTCGATCTGATCCCTTAGGAGTGGCGCAGAAGATTGCAACCATTATTGTTGCGACCACATCCCCTGTGCAATCTCAAAATGGCTCTCAGAGGAACGGCGATGAAGCTAGGGAAGGTGGTGATATGGGCACCCTAGCCAAGCCTACCCCCGAAGAAGGTGTTGAGACATCTGTCCCAACGGCTGACTACTTAACAGGAAACACAGTCGTGTCTCAGGAGCTGAGTAACCCCACAACCGTTCACTCAACTGGTGCGCCAGCTGAGGGGAAAGCTCTCTCCACCACAGCTAGGTCGGAGGACGCTGTGGGAGATAAAACTACGAAGTTTAGAGGCGAAGGAGAGCAAACAACTCATAAGCAGAGTGAAATTAATGAAGCTCGAACGATTGAGACTATTCCAGCTGAAATTTCCTCTGATGTGCAGGCCGATGAAGCTGCTGATGTAGCTAAGGCAAAATATGGGAAAGAGGCCACGGGAGTTGAGACTATTGGCCATGAAAGTGCAATTCTAGGAGTTGAGACTTCAAAGGATGCCATCAAAGACCCCAAGACGAGTTGAGTTTGTCGAAGGAAATGTTGAAGGCCCTACGGGGGTTGAGGCTGGCAGTAATGAAGGCCTAAGGAGGTTGAGACTTCCTTAGGTAAAGAGTCGAACAGGAGAACATTCATCAGGATGAGGGAGCTGGTGAAGAAGAGGAGATTAGCGCCCTTAATGATTCCCTAGAACACATTGATACAACTTTTCTAGGATCAGAGAATGAAGTCGAGTCCACACATCTTGGAGACTCTATGCAAGACGAGGCCGAGGATGTTCTTACTCACGAGCAATGTTAGTGATAAAACAGTGCAAGAGATTCAATTTTGATGATGAGCCATCCCCTCCGGCCACATCACACTCCGATGATGCTATTAAGACAGCTGAGGACACGTTGACTCAAAAGGAAAAATCCACTGAGACCGAAATTTTTAACACAACAGGCTCGATCGAGCAGACCAACACAACTTCTCCAGCTAGAACACAATCAGCTGAGCAGGCTACCACAGCTGCTCCAGCAAAGACTCAAACAGCTCCATCGTAGGCTCCCACAGCTGCATTATCTGCCGATGACGCTGCTCAGCCGAGGCACAGAGAGCTGATATATTGCAACAAGAGAAGGGAAAAGCCCCCCAGTGCGGACCCCCAAGAATCCCTCTCGTTCGAGATGATGTTTTTGAAGACATCTTTGCGTTCACTGTTGAACTGTCTGACATGGATGTTGAATCTGCCCGAGAATAGCAAGGAGAAGTCACAGCTTTGATTCTCAGCAAATTGCCGAAAGAGCTGTTGGTAGAACAAAAAGCTGAGATGGCATACAAGGAGTTGAGGAAAGCCATCGAAGCTGAGTTTGAGAAAGTAGCTGACAAACAGTCTACGTGCATTGAACATCGAGAAAACAAGATGATGGTCCTCCAAAGGAAAAGATTATCCCGCAATAAAACCCCGAGAGATATTGCCATGCACGATCTTTGAATCTAAGCCCCGGATCACGGAGGAATTCCAGGACTCAGAAGCGAAGGATATTTTCAAGACATGACTCTACACAAGCCTAGGATCTGTACTGGGAGAAGGGACTTGAATTGTGCAATTCGGCTGATAAGCAGCCAAGTTCCAGCAGTCACTCAGCTAGAAAATCAAAAGCTCCACTGCAGTACACTCCCAGAGGAAGGGGAGCTGAGGTGGGAAAGGGAAGACATGGTGGCAGTGGGAAAAGTATTCAACCACGGCCAAGACCAGAAGATATTAAGTATGTGGATCCGCGGAAGAAGGGACTCATATACTGGGCTAGATTTGATCATCTTACTAACTTAGAAGTTGCACACAAGAATGCTGAAGTTATAAGAAGGCAAGATGCTGAAAATGAAAGAACATCACGAGAATGTGAGGAAAGGCAGCGTAGGGATGACTCTACTGCGAAGCGAGCATATGAAAAGAAGAAGAAGAAGAAATAGGAAAGGAAGAGAAGGAGAGTTGATGAAGACAAGAGAAGAGTTGATGAAGAAGAGAATAAGGAAGCAGCCAAGGCATTGAAGACGGCTGCAAACCTCTTCATGTATTTTACATAGTTGTAAATACATAGCTGTAAGTTTTCCCTGTAATAGCTCTGATAATCTCCTTCTAATATTTATCTTCTTTGTAACCTAGCTCAGATACACTTTGTAATGCAATACTTGTATAAGCTTTGATACCTTTTGTAAACAGCTTTGTAAAGGATAAGAATGCTATGATCAACAAAAGTGATTATTCAAAGCATACATTCTTTGTAAGCAATAAATATTTGGCCTTTCTCTCTCTAACTCATTTTCTCTTCCTTCTCTCTTCTTCCTTAAAAAAAATCTTCACTCTTTCCCCCATTCCTCCATTAGAGAGGATGGGGGAATCACTTCATTTAATTTTCTTGCTAGTTTCTTCTAGTTTCCCTTTATGGGAATGGTTTTTCCCCTAGTGGGACTTCAGTCTCCTTTTATGGGAGTGGTTAGTGTCCCTATGTGGGATTTGTTTTCTTTGTTTTTCGTTTCTTTTTCTTTTTTTTTTTTCCAGATCTGGTAATTTTGGCAACACATCTGGCCTTTTTGGTTTCAGATCTGGCCATTTTGGTTGTTGTTCGGCTGCAAGGGGCGATTTCTCACGCCTTACTGTTGAAGAAAAATATGTAATAGAGTTGGATCCGGGCATAATGAAGAAAAGACGAAGAGATTGTCACAAGATTGAAACTGCTAGCCATTTAATGGAGTTTTAGTTTTTGTCACTTGTAACAAATATTTTCTTTGTTCTTCTTTTTTCCATTCATATGTATTTTCTCTTTGGTATGTTTTTCCCCATTATTGTAGCTTTGTGGTTTGAGAGTTTCAAATGTTGATGTGGATTTGAATTGGTCTAGTCAATTCTCCGCTTGACTCTTCGTGTAGTCAATGTGGTCCTGAGTCAGTTGGCTCCGTTGTATTGTTGAAAGTTTGATTGAGTTCCATTAATAAAAGTCTATCGTTCGAGAAAAAAAAACATACATTCTTTTGTTACTTCTTTATCAACTTGTGTTTCTTTGTTTATTTTTGTTTAAGTTCTGTCATCATCAAAAAGGGAGAAATTGTTAGGAAATTTATTTGTTAGATTTTGATGATACCATGTAAAACTTAGACTAGGAAGTTGGCACTCTATTTTCCTTGAGATTCTATGTTGTAATAGATAGGGACTGAAAGAGCTGAGTGAAGTCAGCTAAGTCAAGAATGCAAGAAGTCAGTTAAGTTAATTTGATATCCAACTGATAAATAACAAGTGCTAAAACAAGTGTTAAAAATGAGTTTTAATCAAACAACAGGGTGTTAAGTCTTCCGCTGTTAAACACCAAATCAACTAAAGTTAAGTGTTAGTTGACGCAGCCAAGTTATACTATCAACAATCGAGTCTGTTGAGTGGGTAACTTAGCTGAAGATAGCCAACCTAGTTGTCCCCCAAGGACACAACTGATTTGAGTCAATTGTATCAAAAAATTTAAAAAGACTAAAAGTAAAATTTTGGTAAGGTTTATTCAAACCCTCCTCCCTCTAAACCTTACACCACACCCTTTGGAACCTACATTATTGAATTCCTTATAAGGTTTTAAATCTTAAACTTTTGCCAAGTTACGATTTAACACTAAGACTTATAGCTTAAATCTAATCAAAAATCTCTTAAACACATAAATATTTATCTTGATAGTACTAATTGAAATATTATATCCGCATACATTATTATCTTAAACACTAACCATCAAATTAGTTATTTCTTTTAATTTTCGTACAACTATAACCATAAAAGGTATATATCAGTTTGTTGGTATCATCATCTTAAACTTTCGGTTAAATATATAAGTATATATATATACACAATACCTCTGAGTATAGCTATACATATATTCAAATCTATAACAAAATTTCTAGGAAATGAATCAAGAAAGTACTTGCAAGTTAAGTTGCCTGCCTCACCATTTTTTCTCTCTCCCCCTCTTTTTTCTTTTTTTTGTTCCTTATTTTCTTTTCTTTTCGTTTTTGTTCGTCCCAGCTCCTATGAATTTATCTCCCTTATGTGTAGGTGGAAGGTAGATATGATTATTACAATGTAAAAGACAGTGCTATCTATTTAATAAATAATCTTGCTAGCATATAGATATACGTGTCATATGTTTAAGCAAACATGTTGGCTTGTTAAACCTATTTATAATATAATATATCATGTAAGTTCTAGATTACTATAGTTTTCCATGTTCATTCACAAAGTCTCACTTTATTTTCACATTAGAATTCCCCATTTATATATAGATAAATTAACACTTGAGCTTCATGTATAATTGCCCGAAATATAGTCTTAATCTTTTTTTCGTTTTGTTTTAAATATATTATACTTACATTTCCTTACAAGTAGACATGGTGTTGACACCTCTCACCTCTAAATTTACCACGTGTGACCTAGTGACTTTCATGTACTTCTATAATATATTAATATCTGTAAGCTATCAATATCTAATAGTCTGAGTCCAAAATTGTCCTACTCCAATTCATGATCGACCAATCAAGCTAATAAATTTTGGACTAAATTGCACTTTTAGTCCACTAACTTTGGGGTAATTGGAACAATGGTCCACTTATTTGTGGGTGTAGCAATTTAAATCCACGAACTCCTACTTTATAGCACATTTGGTACACATTTGGTCGGAAATTTCAATTTTCGCCGGAAAATTGCACGTGTTGGTCACGTGCGTCCCCAAAATTAGGGATTTCTTATTTTCCGGCAATTTCTTCATGACGTGGCAAGTGAGTTTGACCAGGTGTATTTAATTAATAAAAATAATAGAATTAAAATAAAAAAATCCACTGTGGCAATATCTTGGAGGGAATGAAAAGGGAACATGAGAATTTGGAGGGAAAGAAATTTTATGGTCAATAAAAAAGCCCCAATCAACCCATTCAAGAACCCTAATCGAAAGGAACATAAGATTTCCAAAAAAGAACCCTAATCAACCCATTCAAGAGAGGGCTTTCTGCAAAATTGGTTCAATGTCTCACACTACTAGCTCAATCGACTATCTTTGTGGGAGAAGAGTCATCATGCGCACCTCATGGATGGAGAAAACCCTGGAAGAAGGTTCCACGCATGTCTCAATTACACTGTAGGTCAATTTTCGATTTTTTTCTTTTATTTTTTTTTTGTAAAGCTCAAATTTTCTGTGCTTTTTTTTATAAAGCTCAATTTCTGCAAATGATTTTTGGTATATTTTTTATAGAGAGGAGGATGTAGGTTTTTAATTCCCTCTATGATAATGCCACAGTGGATTTTTTATTTTAATTTCTATTTTTTTATTAGTTAAATACACCTGGTCAAACTCACTTGCCACGTCATGAAGAAATGGCCGGAAAATAAGAAATCCCCAATTTTGGGGACGCACGTGACCAACACGTGCAATTTTCCGGCTAAAACTGAAATTTCCGACCAAATGTGTACCAAATGTGCTATAAATCAGGAGTTCGTGGATTTAAATTGCTACACCCACAAATAAGTGGACCATTGTTCCAACTACCCCAAAGTTAGTGGACTAAAAGTGCAATTTAGCCTAAATTTGAGCAGTAATATTGTTTGGTAACTTCAACTGATTAACGGTTAAGGAAGCTAAATAAATTAAAGTGCATTGTGCAATGTCAATATAAATGCAAAAGGAATATAATGAACTATATTGGCCCATTGAGTAATGAGAGACTCGGGTATTACATGAGTGTTGTGTTTTTCATTGCATGTTGTGTTTGTTGGGAGTGTTTGCAAATAACTGGGAGGACTCAACTGTTATTAGGCTTGAATTGAATCTAAAGACTTGTATTGTTTTGCAAAAAAGTGATTATTGTCTTTTTTGGAGGTTTCAATAACTAAAAAAGTGTTTCTCATTGTTTGGCTTAAAAGCACTTTTTTGAATTACAAACACTAAAAATGCTTTTTTAAGCCAAAAAATTAGAAGAACTTTTTTTAGTTACTGAAACCCTTCAAAAGACAGACAATAATCACTTTTTTTGCAAAAGCAGCACTAAAAAGTGCTTTTTTAAGCCAAATAACTGCTTTATAACCGCCTTATTGTTTTATAACCGCTTTGTAACCTTCCTAAATTTGTCTTTTTTTCGTTTCAATTATACATAAAAATGGCATACCTCACCTCCATTGAAGATATGTTTGATTCAAGAGTTACATCCGGATGTAACTTAAACATTCTAAGTGAAGTATATAGTAAGTTAGACGTCGAACACAAAGAGTTGTTGGTGAACTTGGCTTTCAGAGACTTATACAAGATCCAGGATCATAGTCAAATTTCTTGTAAAATTCTTCATGCTCTATTATTTATGAGGATTAAACCACTAGCGGATGATGAGGTATGATTCCGTATTGGGGATGTAAATGTCGATTCACGTTCTCGGACTTTACTCTTATCCTTGATTAAACTCGGGATTGAGAATGATTGCATAAAGGACATCCCCTCTGATAGATGGTTAGCGGTAGAATACTTTGAGGGAGGGAAAAAGACTGTCAAGGTTTAGGCTTTGAAGGAGGCTTTTGAAAACCATGCAAAGAATGAGGACGACCGATATAAATTGGGATTGGCCCTCATATATGAGTATGTGTTGCAATGTAAGGAGCACCCACATCGATTGAGATGAAGGTTTTGCAAATTATTGACAATTTGGAGCTTTTCAATAAATATCCATGGGAAGACACACTATGACACTCTTCTACACGGTTTGACGAAAAAAATATCTTTAGTCGATTTCCCATCACACCTTTTGGGGCTTTACACCGCGCAATACATGTAAATAATAATATCAAACTCAATCATTAGATTACGATGTATATTTTCAATTTAGAAATATTTATAACATTGTATTGTTTGTTAGGTATGGGCATTTGAGATCTTTTTTTCGTCGTATGCCGACTATTTAAAATGGAAAGGACCGAACAAAGACATCCTAGGATTTGTGGGTGGAGGTCCACATCGACTTTTGGCCGAGGAGATTATTGCCATCTTGGGCGAGCATGTGGTAATTTGAGATTATTTTCAATTACGTATTATTTTTAATCGATATTTTGAGATTATTTTTAATCGATATTGTTTGTAAATTGCGGGGATGAAGTTCTTTCTCCATTGACCCCGACGAGAAGAAGAAATGGAAAAAGAATATGTTATGACGTTTCTCGGCGTGTTCCCTAAAGATCTCATTTATCCTTTGGATGGGCAGATGGTGGCCCCACATTGGAACGAGTTGACAGCCCCTGGGGAGATGGTGGAAAAGACAGGCATAGAGAGAGGGAGAGACACGGTCTACAAGGGATGTGCCACCAGGGGATCTTCCTGAGACGGAGCTTGGAGGCAGTTCTCGAGTACCCCCACCTTCCACTGGCCCTTCCTTTGGTACGAGGCAGGTTTTCGATGCCGTGGTGATCGTGAAATTCTTACCGCAAGCGTACGATGTCAAGTTTTAGTATAGTTTTGAAAGTAGGGTTATCGTCTCCACAGGAATTGTTATCGAATTTTATACTAAGTACTATAATTAAAATAGCTTAATTTTATCTAGAAATCAAAAAGAGATGAAGATTTATTAAATTAAAAATAAGCAAACAATTGGTTCAGACAATTAATCAAAAACTTAAGATATGAATTCTATAGGGTTGATTTCACCTAGTTATCCCCTATGTTCTCAATCCAGTTCATTAATCACAAGTTATTAATCGATAAGTCAATATTCCTACTATTTATCACTTCCTCTCTCGAGTGCCAAGTGATTCTAGGTTCTAATTTCGATTTCGATATCTTTATAAAAATCATAAATTAAACTTTAATATGCTCAATGAATATTCTATCACAGGCTTCAAAAATTCATAAACCTCTCGTTTCTACGAAACCCTAGGTTGTGCTATTCTATGGCCAGGCGTTCAATTACCTCTCTCGAGTGTCAAATCAAACACACCAAACAATCTAAACTACTGATCAGATAATTAAGATGCAATCAAATCAAATAGCACAAACAGATTAATAGACATGCGAATTTCATAAACTGAAAATCAAAACATACGTTCAAACGTAAGTTACATCAATCCCCTAGAAAGATGGGTTTAGCTCATGATGGATGTACAAAAACTCGTAAAGAAATAATTATACATCTCAAAAATTGACAAAGAATAGCAAAGAAAGAATTGAGAAGAAAAAAGAGAAGGAATTCTCTCTGTGTCCAGACGAGAAATGCCTTCAATTGTCGTCCCGAACCCTAGCTCTATGTCTCTTGCCTTGTGTTGTGCTCAAAATAATGTCCGCTCCCTTTTTTGTGTGTCCTCCCGATGTATTTATAAGTCAAAGCCCTCAAAATTCCATCAAAAGGCCAAAAAAACACACGGCCGGCTTGCCAATAACTGACCCAAAGACTGCCAGCGTGCAAAGCTGCGGCCGCTTCATCATCCCTACTGCCTGGTCCATCGCACGCCCGGGTGCTGCAGCCCTTGCTGGCCGCTGCCGCTGGCAAGACCGCCTGCGCCTATTCTGCTGTCCATTTGACGCGTCTTTGCCGCAAAAAGACATCATCCTGGCATTGCAAATAAGCTTCCGATCATCACACCCTGCTCGCATTGCTACATCGATCGGGTGCTGCAGCCCACTTTGTTTACGCACCTGCGGCGCCCACTAAAATATGGGTCTGTACCATTTTCAACCCCCGCACTGCGGCGCAAGGGTTTTGGCGTTGTGGCGCTCGATCTCACTTGATATTTTTTCGCTTTTCCGCTTCTAAAATGCGATTTTATTCTTCGAAACACGATTTTCATAATTCTTGATCAATTTTGGCTACCAAGACTAGTCCTGACTCTCAAACGACAACTAATTACATGAATTCGACTCAAACGACACTAAAATACCCGAAAACAATGCAAAATCGTAGTCTAGAACACTCAATACATTGGTATAAAACCAACTTAACAAATACCCCCAAACTTAGACGTTTGCTTGTCCTCAAGCAATTACAGACTCTATAAAATCAACAAACATGACGGAAATAAAAATAAAGACGACCGACTCAACAGACTAACTGTAAAACTTCACAACCAAACTCATTCGTCAAATTTCATTTCACTATCAATCAAGCACGTATTTTCATAATGTGATCATGAAGGTGGAATGTTCATGCCAACTCCATCTTCATTATCCAGATAGATTCATGCAATCAAGTGTTTTCAAGATGATCCACTTTCTGAATATCAAGATAGGATGTTTACCGGACTCCATAGGCTTGTCTTTCATACTAATCTCTACTAATGTAGGCTAGTGTAACACAAGGATTAATAGGACTTTCAAGGCTTGTAATTTGGGCTTAGGGTAAGGTAGGAAAATATAGGATTAAGTGGCTCAAATCACCCAAACACACAATTATCACTTTGAATCACCAATTAGCAACTACCCTTCACTTTTTTTTGACATCCCTGATGTTTATGAACCTTCAATCCCGTTGATTTTTTTTCGAAACCCCCAAACTTATTCTTTTGCATACATGGCGTTTCATATTTTCTTTTCTCGGGCAACTTCATGCAATTAAACACATACCCTTCTCATCATACTCTCCTCAACCTTCAACATTTTTCTATATTTTGTGTGTATGAGTGATGGTAATTAGGATATTAACATTTAGGCTCTGGATATTAGATTGGTTGCCAAAGAAACGGGTTTATAAGGCTCAAAAGGGGATACTAGGGAAAATATAATACAAAAGTAGGCATTTTAGGCTCTAGCTTGTTCAAAGATGGCCTAAATCACATCCTTAGTGTTACTTCACCTAGGATTTTGCCTGGACTAGTGATCAGACAAGTTCTAGAATCCGGTGGGATCATAAAAGAAACACTCAATCGCATAAATCAACAGAGTTGAGCACATAGATGGAATTAATGGAAAGAAGAATAAATCACGAGTTCAAACACATGCTCTCGACTGTTCAACTCATATTCAACAAATTCACTTAGTTATGCGGTTTCACGATTTCTGAGCGACCGACTCGACTCTGACTCTTTTTTTTGTTTTTTATGTTTTTGGTTTCAAGGCATGACTGATGAATAAAAACATATTGCACCCCCAAACTTAAAACGACACTTGTCCCCAATGGAGAGGTGGGAAAAAGAACTTTTCTGGTAGCCGAGGAGCGAAGACTCCTTAAGTCATGTGGTACTACTATGTGTATGAGATGTCTCGTATAAGCTCACAATGCATCCTAGAGTACAAGCCCGTGGGTGTTGTATGCCTCTGAGGTGTGGTCTTGTTCTTCCCCTTCGCCTTGGCCCGGTCCTTTTTGGCTTCGCATCTTTGTAACCTAGCAAGGTAGACAAGAAAACAAAACTCGTGGAACCAAAGAATTCGGTTATGGGTGAGACATCAAAAATCAAAGTACGTACATAATGCACCCAAGTGGAAAATGTAGTGCCATGTCAAAAAGATAAGCATAGATATGCAAGATAGCACTAAACAATGTGAAACTATCATTGGGGTATTTAATCAAACACCTCATATGCATGAGTTTGGGAAAAGATAGTAAATGCAATGGATAACTCAATTCAATCCCAAAATTCATCACCAAGCCTAAGTCTAGCATGATCAACCACTACACAATCCACAAATCAACAACAATTATCCGAGCACTACTACAATCCAATCACACAAAAATCACAAGATGGGGAAAACCATGGGGTGGGGTTTGAAAGTTGCAAACTTACCAAATAGTGAGTGGATGAGATGAAGATGGTGTGTGTGGTGTTAGAGTGCTCTTTTGTGAAGATGGAGTGGGATATGTGGAATTTGCACAAATAAGAGGGGTGGGATATGATGTAACTTACTACTCCTAAGAATGTAAAAAAATCAGAAAAAACAAAAACAACTAATAAACTATATTAATGCTATAAAAGCAATAAAAGGGGCTTGGGTTGCCTCCCAAAAAGCGCTAAGTTCTGATCTTTAGCCGTACTTTGTCGATTATCCTCAAGTTGGGGCTCCAATAGGCATGTTATCCACGTTTTCCTTAGAAACTTCCCAACCTCCAGTGTCTTCAGCTATATTCCCAACCATCTGCTTACCATCATTTGATTTAAATTTTAGCATGTTGGTTGGATGGATGGTGAATACGACTTTCTCCTGATTTACCCGCAGAGTTAGCTCCCCCATTTTTACATCAATCAAAGCCCGTGTTGTAGCTAAAAATGGCCGCCCAAAGATTATAGGTATTTTCTTGTCCTCGTTCATGTCCAACACTACAAAATCCACAGGAAAAACAAATTTGTCAATTCTTACCAATACGTTTTCAATGATTCCCCACGGATAGCGATGGATCGATCGAAGAAACTACAATGTGATGTTGGATGTTTTCACCTTCCCGAGCCCAAACTTCATCACATCGAGAAAGAGATAAAGATTTACACTTTGGACCCAAGATCACAAGGTGGTTTTTCAAAGAAAACTCCTCCAATAGTACAAGGAATAGTAAAACTCCCCGGATCCTTCATTTTACGAGGTAGTTTACTTCGGACTATTGCACTACATTTCTTTGTCAAATAGGCGGTCTCAAACTCTTCCAACTTCTTTTTCTTGGATTCCATTGGTTTCGCATAAATAGTCAAATTTTTCGGGGGATAGGTGAATTTTCGCCTCTTTTCATATAAATTGCATTACGGCTCTCTCGGATTAACCTCTATATCCTCGAACTTTCCGCCTCACTGCAATAAATTCACTGATGTAGCCAATCGACCCATTTGTGTCTCGTTCGACCTAATATGCGTCTCCATTGTGCTCATCTTAGTACTCAGACTATCAATCTGCGCATCACTCCTGTTCATCTGATTCCTGGTCTCTCCGATGAATGAGCCGAGTATCTCCTAGCGACTGCTTCTTTTCACCTCCGAATGCATTGGAACTTGATGGGTTGGGATAACCCGGAGGTGGGTTCTATACATTCATGTTGTTGCTATAAGAGAGATTCTCATGATTGCGAAGTCCCGGGTGATAGTAAGTTGGTAATGAATTACCTCTACTATTAAAATCCCGGTTATTCACATAATTGACTTGCTCGGCCTCGTGAGTGGCGGCTGCGTGAATGGCTATGTGTGGGAGTGCGTCTTGCTGTGGTGTGCCGCCAGTATTCATGATTGCTAATTGCTTTGTCAGACTCGAGATTTGAGCTGCCAAAGCTGACATTGTATCAAGCTCAAGAACACCGGCAACTAGTTTTGGCGCTGACCTCTCGGAGGGCCATTGATAGCTGTTTGTGGCCATTTCTTCAAGTAGAAGTAAGGCCTCAGTCGGGATTTTAGCCATCAATGTACCTCTTGATGCCGCATCTAATATCGTCCTCGTATGCCCATTCAGCCCATTGTAAAAATACTGAACCCTCTGCAAGTCTGCATAGCCATGTTGTGGGCATCTCCGCAACAGATCTTTAAATCACTCCCAAGCTTCGTATAACGGCTCAAAATCAATCTGTTGGAATTGCGCTATCTCGCTCTTCAGTTGGAGTGTCTTGCTGGGAGGAAAGAATTTTGCTAAAAAATGTGTGTCAGATCATCCCAGCTCGTAATACTCCCAGGGGTGAATGTATGTATATAACCACTGTCTGGCCTTATCCCTGAGTGAAAACGGGAAAAGCCTCAATCGAATGGCCTCATCAGTTACACCATTCATCTTGATGGTGTCGCAAAATTCCAAGAATGTGGCCAGATGTGTATTCGGATCATCTACTTGACTCCCCGCAAACTGATTCTGCTGAACCATGCTTATGAGGCCCGATTTTAATTCAAAATTATTCGCATTTATGGGCTGGCGCACAATTCCGGAGTAATTCTGGTTCACGGTCGGCAGAAAGTAATCCCAGATTGCCCTTTCTTGTGCCTCAGGTAGTGGTGGCACATTCACGACCCAAATTTCGGTGTTCTTATTTTCCCCGTCTTCTGCCATTGCTCGATTCTTTGCTCGCTTTGATGCTCTGATTGCTCGAAGTGTCCTTTCAATCTCTAGATCAAAAAGAAGAAATTAATATCTTTGGAATATCGCATAAACAGACAAGTTAATGAGAAACACGAAATTATGATTCCTAAACTAATCTAGATTAGGATTAAGACTACTTGGTAATAGTATTAGTTTAAAATAGGATAAAACAATCTCCGGCAATGGTGCCAAAAACTTGATCGTGAAATTCTTACTGCAATCGTACGGTGTCAAGCTTTAGTATAGTTTTGAAAGTAGGGTTATCGTCTCCACAGGGATTTTTATCGAATTTTATACTAAATACTATAATTAAAATAGCTTAATTCTATCTAGAAAATCGAAAGAGATGAAGATTTATTAAACTAAAAATAAGGAAACAATTGGTTCAAACAATTAATCAAACACTTAAGATATGAATTCTAGAGGTTGATTTCACTAGTTATCCCCTATGTTCTCAATCCAGTTCATTAATCACAAGTTATTAATCTATAAGCCAATATTACTATTGTTTATCACTTCCTCTCTCGAGTGCCAAGTGATTCTAGGTTCCAATTTCGATTTCGATATCTCTATAAAAATCATAAATTAAACTCTTAATACGCTCAATGAATATTCTATCACGGCTTCAAAAGATTCATAAACCTCTCGGTTCTACGAAACCCTAGGTTGTGCTATTCTATGGCCGGGCGTTCAATTACCTCTTTCAGTGTCAAATCAAACATACCAAACAATCTAAACTATTGATAAGATAATTCATATGCAATCAAATCAAATAGCACAAATAGATTAATAAACATGCGAATTTCATAAGCGTAAATCAAAACATATGTTCAAACATAAGTTACATCAATCCCTAGAAAGATGGGTTTAGCTCATGATGGATGTACAAAAACTCGTAAAGAAATAATTATACATCTCAAAAATTGACAAAGAAAAGCAAAGAAAGAATTGAGAAGAAAAAGAAGAATTCTCTGTGTCCGCAGGCGAGAATTGCCTTCAATTGTCATCCCGAACCCTAGTTACTGTCTCTTGCCTTGCGTTGTGCTCAAAATAATGCCCGCCTTTTTTGTGCGTCCCCTCGATGTATTTATAAGTCAAAGCCACGAAAATTCCGTCAAAAGGCCGAAAAAACACACCCGGCTTTCAATAATGCGCTACACGCGATTGCTTGCTCTTTTCGCAGCAGCGTCGTCTTGTTCTCATCATCCTCTTTGCGCCGTCCATCGACGCCCCGGTCACTGCGCCGCCTTCCTTTTGCGCGCTGGCCATCAAGACCGCTTCGCTTGTCGGCCGCTTGACGTCTTCGGTTGACAAAGACATCATCCCCCGGCATTGCGCCGCGACCATCATCATCACAACCTTCTCGCATTGCTACATCAATCGGCGCCGCAACGCTATTGTACCATTTTCGACCCCGCTGCGGCAAAGGGGGTTTAGCCACTATGGCGCCGATCTCACTCGATATTTTTCCGCTTTTCCGCTTCTAAAATGCGATTTTATTCTTGAAACACGTTTTCATCGTTTTTGATCAATTTTCTACCAAGACCAGTCCGACTCTCAAACGACAACTAATTACATGAATTCGACTCAAACGACACTAAAAAATACCGAAAACAACGCAAAATCCTAGTCTAGAAAACTCAATACATTAGTATAAAACCAACTTAACACGTGGTCACGCCGGCGAAAAAGGTCGATGATGTTTTTGTCTTCTCAACGGAAAAGGTCGAAGATGTTTTTTTCTTCGAGCGAAAAAGTCGCATAATTGGACCGCAAGATTTTTACATTAAACTAAAAACTTGAAGCGAGAAGTCATCCGTATATGTGGTTCACCCTAAGAGGCATCCCATGGAGACAGGTCTCTCGATTGTAGGATGGTGGAGACATAGCAGAATGAGTCTATTGAGAAGGGGATCTTGAGAAGGATCGTTTGTCAAAGTGGTGGATACAGAGATGCGACAATATTACGATATTTAGATGGAGTAGATTAATGAGCGAGGCAAACTTGGGGATACTCGGGACATTGTGATCTATGCAAGGGAAGATGAAGTTGAGGAGAAAACATGCTGAGAAAATGAAAATGTTCTACAAATGGGAGTGAAGTGACCGAGAGTACCTTCAAAACATCTGAGAACTCCCTTCACAAATCCGAATCGAGGCCACAAACAACCACCTCCAAAACTTTTGTGGACAAGATGAGAATAAATTTCTTCCTCCTTGGATCCATTGAAGTGAAACAATTCAAAGACTCGTACACAAAGGCAAACGATATGTAAGAATGTTACCGCAAACACCTTTGTCTCCGATATGGGCGATTCTTTGGTTGTTGCAACGACCATTAATCGACCATAAGTCGATTAGGGGTCGATGCAATGACCATTTACTAACCATTGAGTCGATTAGTGGTTGTTCGAGGGTTGATTAATCAACCATCCGAGCGGCAGTGGTCGATTAATCGACCATTTGAACGATACATTAGTCGCAAAATCGACTCATATGTTTGTTCATATGGTCGACAATGGACTCATACCGCGACTAATGTATCGTTGAAACGGTCGATTAATCGACTATATATCGTTCGGATAGTCGATTAATGAAGCGACATTTTATCATTCGGGATTTAATCATACATACGGTCACGATAGATTACACATTCAAAACAAAAATATTACATCAATAGATTAAACGATACATAAATTACACAATAATTTATACAAGATAATTATCAAAAACCATACATAAAACAATCAAAAGAAATTTAAATTTGTTCAAGAATAACCATAACCATCAAAACAATTCAAAATTGTTCAACACAAACAAAAATTTGACATAGTAAGTCGTTCAATCGATACATTATTGTTGGTCGATTGAACAACTTATTGGGAGTCGATTAAACGACCTAGTTACGCAAATCGCAGTAGTCGATTAATTGACTTCATCTACGAGAAAATGAAATCCAAATGTCGAGATAAAATGAATAAAACCATGACATAAGGTCGAAGAACAAAATACAAACTTGAATGTTAATTTCTCTTGCAATATCGAAAGATCGGGAAGGAGGAGATGTACA